>OX101754.1:132218892-133418892 GCA_944452675.1 Tachina lurida | reverse complement strand
ATGGCTATGGCGTTATGGTTATGTCACGTCTAATTTAAGCTTTATCCCCTACTCATGCAATGTATTGTGCTAGAACTAGGAAAATAGGTTATGGAGAGTGTTTTATAGCCACGTTTTTCGATTTGTTATATTTGAACACTTTTGATACCAATATTTTGATTAAAATTTTATTTTTTTCAAATGTATACACATATGTATGCCTGAATAATTTTTTCTCAAAGAATTTTATTCTAAAAAATTTATTCGATTAATTTTATTCGCATAATTTTTATTCGAATGTTTTTGATGCAATTTTTTAAAATTTAAATTGCACTAGTTTTTGTTTTCAGCAGTTTTCATGTATTAATTTCTTCATTACATTAATTTAATTCGAATAATAATTTATATTAATTATAATAATTAATAATTAGGATAATTAGAATTTGAATAATTTTAATTCGATTAACTTTTGTTGGAATAATTCGTAGTCGAATAATTTCAACTTGAAAATACACAGATATGTAGTCGTTTGCATAATATTTATTGCACACATTTTTGTGCAATTAATTTTGTTCGATTATTCTGACTAATATGTGTTTATTCTATTAATTGAAATAGTTTTCCATTAGAATAATTTCAGTATAAGTTTTATTCAAATATTTTTTTTTTTAATATTTTTTATTCGCTTACCTTTAATACACATAAATTTTTCTCCGAATAGTTTTTTTTAATATGCTATTTGAGTATTTTAATTGAAATATTCATATTTAGCATCCGAACTTAAAAAAAAAAATTATTTAAATTTCTCGTATCATAATTTTTCGTGAATATTTCATATGCTTGAATTTTCGTAAGCACATAAATCTTTTTCTCCTCTACATTCATGCATGATCCATTCATTTAAAAATCCCTTGCGTTTTTCAATTATTTTCATTCAGAATTGTTCGAATCAAATTTTAAAAAATTATTTTAAATAAATTTTCGATTGTTGTTTGTTTATTCGAGGAAATAATGAATAGCAAATTTTGTTAAAATAGGACCTATTCTCGTTTGGGTATTAAAGTCCTGCATAAGATCACAAGAACTTTCAAGACATGAGGGATTTTTCAAATGCTTTACTACAGCGAAATATTCTAAAACAAACGCAAAAGATGTGTTGTTTTATTTTCCCAAAACTGCCGTTTTTACAACGTTCTTAAAACGTTTAACTAAATCGGCAGAAAAACGTTTTTTCTTTTTTTTGTCCGCGTAAAAAATTATTCAATGATTTATTATTATTACTATGACGTTTTTAATTAATTTTTGCCAAAATTTTAGTTTTATTTTTGCTTTGCTATACGTCTTCGTTTTTTTGTTCTATTTCTTCAACATTTAATATTTCTAATCTAAACAGTTTTACCAATACTTTTCGTTGCTAGAGAAAAATAATTAAATATCATAAATTTTATGAAAATTTGGCCATTAATCAATACATCATTAGTATTTTTTATGGTTCATATCTTTAAATTGATTTAATATTTTTTTTTGCAAAGTGTTGCTTACTTCAAACGAAAAACATCTTTTACTAAAAAATAAAAGAAATGTTCTTAAAACTTCCTTAACATGATAAAAAAAAAGAAAGACACTTAATAGATTAAAAAAAACACTTATTAGTAGTTCAAAGTATTCCCGCATGTAAAAATGAATGATAAAGGCGAAAGAGACTGATATTCGTTTGCATCAATCCAAATGATTACATTATGCTAGGAACACAATTGGAACGAACGACGAATTTTTCGGTGCGAATTTTCGTCATAAAAAATAAAACACATGTGTGCATATGAAAATGAACACAACACCGCCGTACAACGAAATTCGTCGTGCTTGACGAATTCTGAGTTAGATTTATTTCTAATTTGTACGCCGACGAACGACGAAAAAACTCTCTGTCTTTGTACACACAACAACCAACTTTATCAAATATAAGGGAGGAATTCGCTGCGTAAATTCGTCGTTGTTGTGCTTCAAACGACGAATTTACGCAGCGAACTCTTATGGACGAATTCGTCGACGTGGACGAAATTCGTCGTTCGTCCCAATTATGTTCCTAGCATTAAATGATTATTTCAAAAATATAAACATGCTGATCGTAATAACGATGACTGCCCACACACTAGGCTACATAAATAAATATTAGAAAAGCCCAATGAACAAAAACGCATTCATTGAAAATAAAACAAAAAACGAATAAAATTAATTGTTTCAATACGCGTGCGCCCCTTTTCTATAGACAGCTGAACATTGTGTTCAATGAATTCACTTAGAGAAAAGTGGAAGTGATGAGTGAGTGAGTGGCACACAGTTAGATATGAATATAAAGACAGGCAGACGCAAGATTAGACTTAGAGCCCGCCATTCGTTGTGCAGTAACTTAACTTCACTCTCCATTTGATGGGAATTTCTTCGTTTTCTTTGAATTGTATTTTGCGTGGTTTGAGTTTTTTTTTCTAAATGTTTGTTGATATTTTGACGTTTTTTAAGATCACCTGACAAGATTAATTTCGTTTCATGATTTTTTATTTTTATTATTTTACTATACGTGTGCTTTTTTGTTGTTGCTGTCATTTTACCTCTTTTGTAAAGTTCTTGATAGAAAGTGAAAGAGGCAGCCAACGTAGAGGCAGCCAACGTGTGCATACGTACATATTTTCACTTTTATGCTGCTGTGGGATTTCTTACAAGCAACTCGGTTTGCAAAAAGAAAACTGAAATCTAAAATCTTTGATTACATTCAATGTTTGTTTGCTTCTTTTGTTTTGGTAGGAATTCCTTTGAACATGATACCAAACCAAATTTGGTTGTTTAGCTATTGATAGTGGGCTTGGATCAAGTGGTCCGTCCGATTGTGGTGTTATAATAATGTTAAACGTATTTGAAACACCCCACATACTCGTAATATGGTTTTTCATAATTATACTCATATTGGTATTTCATTCAATAGTTATTTTATTTATTGTATTTTCCACACTTTAAAGAAAATTAAATATTATTAACTTAATGTTTGATTTTAACGGGTGCTACATACAGCAGGTGTGATGGATTTCAGAAAAACGTTAGCATTAAATCTGTTTTGGTTAAAAAAATTTTTAAAAATTTTTCTTCTCTGGGTTAAGAAATTTCTTTTCTTTAAATTTAAATAAAACAAATCATGTGTGAGATATAATTTTATTTTTCTATTAGTTTGTAAGGCGTATCGATGGATTCGCTGGGTGACGCCATCTGAGATGTCCAGTTCGCATCAGCTCTACGCGAAATGATTGGGCTCTCAAATTGCTCATTCAAAATGTCAAATGTTTCATGAGCTGGCACGTACCGTCATGACGTGTCATGCTCTTGAAACCACATGTCGTTGGTGTCCAAATCTGACCAAAATAAGTTGGTAATCGGCAATCTATAGCGGTCGCGTCAGTAAATTGGGCGGAACGTTACCCATTTAAAAAAAAAAGAATTTCAGCATTTGCTATATCCTTTCACGCTACTTCCATCCATGGCAAAACATATTGAATAAACGAAACTTAGTCCTGATTCACACACATCAGGTTTTGCTGATCAGTTTTTGTTCAATTTTCTTTTGAACCTGCATTTACGTTCATACTCACCGTCAAGTCAAGTCATCAAGTCTCATCAAATAGAGTATTACGAATGACAAAACAAAACGAAAAAGCAAACTTGACTGGTACGGTCAAGTCTGTACCCCTTTCCATTCTCTTTTCCTCTCTCTCCTAAAAACTCAAGACTTGACGACTCAGACCTGACGTGTGTGAATCAGGACTTAATTCAACAGATGATGTAGACTCTGTTTTTCCTCATTTTCTCTCGTTTGAATATCGTTTTAAAACGAAACATAACAAGTATTAATACAAAAAAATAAAAAAACCCGACGGCGACCAACTTTGAACCGTTAAATATCCTTAATGGTCATTCGAAATGAAAAATTATAACATAAACCTTAAGATTTTAAAATACCTATCGAGTGATACACATTTTGAAATAGTTCGCCGACTTTTTTTTCATATTTACAAAATGGCGGTTGTTGGCCGCCATATTGAATTTTTACTACTGTCACTCCCAGGATTAAGACAAATTTATTGATGTAAGAATCTATCCACTCGTTCGGTTTATATAGTGCTGCAAAGGAACACATACATACATACATTCATACAAACATACATTCATACTAGTGATGCACAAATATTCGTATTCGTATTCGAATTGTCGAATATTCGGCCATTTTTAGATATTCGTATTTGTCAAATTCAGGCGAATACGAATACGAATATTTTTCCAAACAAATTAAATAAATAAATGCATAAATCCTAAACGAAATTTAAATAAATGGCTAAATATATTAGTTTGCACATATCAATTAAATTTTTTATAGAAATTTGTGCTTTGTATCATTTTGAAATATTATTTAATGACGATCATTAAAATTGTGGGTAGTTTTTATTAACTTTAAAGTACGCCAACAGGAGTATGAAGTCCTTTTTCATAATTTTTTTTTTAATATTTCATATTGCAGACGTCAATAGAACCCCAATTTCATGTCTATAAATTTCATATATTATATTCGTATTCGCGAATATCGTTTCAAATATTCGTATTCGCGAATATCAAAAATTGACATTCGTTACATCACTAATTCATACATACATACATACATACCCTTCTTTGCGTTACGCACAGTGTGACCAGATTTTAAAATAACATTAAGCTAAATCACGTTTGAAAAAAAGCTAAAATAAGCTAAAAAGTTAAATTTTAGGCCAGAAAATAAAGCTAAACTTTTTTCTACTTCTTTGATCACTTTTCAATAGTTTCTTATTGCTAAACTAACATTAAATATTACAGAAACATATTTTTTTATTATACACATTGAATATTTGTTTAATGAAATTATTTATTAATTATTATATTTTAGATTTAATGAAGAACAAAAAAAAAACTTCCCCAAAATAATCTTAAAAACTTTTCAAAAATGTAAAAACATTTATACTAAAATACGAAAGTTTTTTTAAGTGCATTAATGCTATTTAAGGTAAAGCATGGATCACACTATCGGCACAATGCACCGAGTTTCGTCAAATCATTGAAATAAAGTCATAAGTAAAGAGCTAAATTTGCTCTAATTTATCGACTAATTGAAAGACAAGGACATAATTGCGCCACACTGCATTGGTAATAAGCCCATATAGACTTATTTCAGAATTAATTGAGTAATAATACCATTTTGACTTATTACTTATGACTTTATTGAGGTGGCCCGACGAAAATCGGTACATAGTGTTATCCAGGCTTAAGGGTATTTCAAGTTTTTGTTTTAAGTTAATTGATGCCGCTGAAAGAACGTTCAACTCAAGTCAAATAATTTTATACCCAAAAAACTCAAAAAGTGTCTTGACCACTAATATGAATTTAACTTTTTTCATTGTAATTCTAACCATTCTGCCATTATCTACTACTTTTCAACTTTCCATTTCTGTTATAAAATTGTTGTACAACTTACATTTTGTATTTTTTGTAAACTATTTTACAATGTTAAAAGACTATAATTTTTATAAGGTGTTTATGTCTTTAATATATTTTTAGAGAACACGCAATTTAGACTAAAAAAAGGCTAAAAAAGCTAAATGAGTTTTTTAAAAAAGCTAAAAAATAAGCTAAGAGCTAAATGAAAATTTTAAAGCTAAATCCGAAATAAATAAGCTAAATTTAGCTCAAAATAAGCTAATATGGTCACGCTGGTTACGCAATCGAGTAAAAAAGGTTAATTTTATATTAAAATGGTAATACGGTTTTCAAGGGTAATACAGCATTCGGTTAACACGGTACATTTTCAAATGTAAAATTGTCGTTCTTATCTGTCGTTTTAAAACGATACTCAAAAGAGCATAGTCCCGAATATGTTCCTTTTTGTTAACATTGGCACAGAATACTATGTGTCCATTTCTAACCTTAGCGGCAAAATTTTTAAATTTTCCACTTTCCGTCTTTTGAAAAAAAGTTAGTTTACACTTCGTCGATAAAATCGCATGGCAAGGCCCCTAATGTAGCAACAGGGGTCTCTACACTAAGTTTTATGATGCTAGCTCACTTGGAAATATATAATTTTTTCCGCAATTTTGAATTTTAAACACATAGTGCTGATGTACGTTTGTATGTAGTATGTATACACATATTTCAGAATCTGAAAAGATTGGCTGCTTTTGATTATCTGTAGTGAAAAGATTTTCATTTAACAAAAAAATATTTTGAAATTTTGTTTTTAATTTACTACCAATGAGGTTAAGTGTTCAAAGACCAGTTGACACCTGCTTTTTAAGTTATTTGTTTATATTTTTTTTTTGCCCAAGGTAAGAAAAAAGATTTATTTTTCTCTGTCAATTACATACATTTTTCAAATAAAACAGAATAATTACATGTGGTGACTAAAGAAATAAATTGTTTTTAATGATACTTCCACAAATATGTCGATAATTTATGTAGTTTTTTTTTCATGTGTGTTGTTTAATCTCTTATCATCAACCCAATTTGAACATAAGAAAAAGTCAACAGATTTTTTTTCTATCTGCTTTAAATTAAAAAAAAAAGAAACAAACGAAACATTTGAAATATTGTAAATATGTAATTGTATTTGGTCAGATGGGAGTTAAATAATAAGTTTTGGAAAATATAATGAATGAATTGATTTGTTTGTTGCTTGCAATTGAAGAAAAATATTTATAAATATGGATTTCAAAAGAAAATTTTACTAAACATAATCTAGTAGACATATTTTTTTTCATTTTTTTTTTATTTCGCGCACATTTAATTGAGTGGCACATTTATTTATGGAAATGGACCAGTATTTATGTCCGTTTTTTATATTGATTATTATTAAATGAAAATTAAGTGCTTGTCGGATTGAAATTAGTTTAATTGGATTTTAAATTTTTTATATATAGTAGTGTATATATATATACATTATACTTCTATTTCTTTGTTGTTTTAATAAGCTTAAATTTTTTGTTTCTTTTTAGGTATGTAATATACATAATATGTATTTCTTATGTTTGGCTTAAGGTCTGAGGCCAATTTCTAATAATCATTCAGGTATGTAAAAGTGTTTTGGAACTTAAATAGAAATATTACAAATCCAGTAGAAGTTTTTAATAATCAAAATTCGCTTAAACGGAATGTAAAAGAATCGCTATTTTTGCGAACGTTCGCAAATTTCAGCATTCGTTGTTGTGATTAATTTTTCTTAACATTCACGTTCGCGAGTTTCTACTATCGTTATTAACATTAATTTTCGCAAATTTTAACTTTCGTTATTGTGATTTACTTTTCTTAACATTTACATGTGTTTGATCGCGAGCCACAAAACCAAAGTAGCTCTTGTTATTAATACATACTCATGAGTGAGTATCTTAAGCATGCATAATGCATGCATGATCCTGATTTGTAAAGGCGTGAAATTATGTTAAACTTTCATTTAAGGATAATTAAAATAAATTTTCAAAAATAGTCCCTGATAAGTTCATAATTAAAATTCAATTAAAAAGGCTTGTCATTACATAAAAAAAATATTAACTGAACTTTGTTGGAATTGCTAAAAATAAAATCTGGCAACGCTGTTGATATTTACAATATAAAATATTGTCCACTTTGCTTATTAAAATGTGTGAAGGAATCGTTTAGTTGTATATACAATAGACATTGTGGTAAATTTTAATAGGTGTGGTCCCGCCCACTTTTCCAAACATTTCGACAGAACATTGCAAAATTATTTCTTCAATCTAGGACAAAATGTCGTAGTCGAAGTCGAAATTCGCCAAACATGATAAGGCCCATGATTTTATAATTAAAATACGCGAAGTTGTGCGTAAATCGTAAAAGCTTCTCAAATTTCGAAGAAAAATTTCTCAACCGAAATACATATTAAAGTCCTGCACAAGACTATTTATAAGACCTTTCAATACATGCGACATTTTTTAAACGCTTTACTATAGAGAAATATTCTAAAACAAACGCTAAAAAACACTGTTGGCAAGGCAAATAACTCAAAAATAAAATCTTGCCAACAGTGTTGTTTAGCGTTTGTTTTAGAATATTTCGCTGTAGTAAAGCATTTGAAAAATCTCTCATGTCTTGAAAGGTCTTATAAATGGTCTTGTGCAGGTCAATAATACATATGTATGTATATTTCGGAATGCTAAAACCCATTATAATGCTCTCGAAGAAATAAATTATTATGATGAAAGTAAATATCACTTGGACCATTTTCTTGCTACAATTTTTCGCTTGTATTGTAATTTTTTTTCACAACTTCGCAGCAACAAAACAAGTGACAGCAGAAAAAATTCCACTTGCATTTTCGATTTGAAAATCTTACACATTTTTATTGACACACTGAGCAAAAAAAAAAAAAAAAACAACAAGAAAACAAACAAATATTACTGCAACAATTTCAAATAAAAAATGCTCCATTGAAAAAAATTGAAGTGCCTACACACACAAGTGTTGCACTTGCAACATTAAAAAAAAAGAATTATTTTGTTGTGAGGACTCTAGAGAGGAAAAGCAAGCTACACAATGGCAGTTACGAAAAGTGGAATATTTAAACAGTAGAAAGTGAATTGAGAAGATGCTGCTGCTGCAGCAGCAGATGCCCACCATCATCATTATCCAACAAAAGCAGCAACATTCGAAATATGTTGGCTTGTTTATAAAAAAGGCAGAGTTGAGCACAAAGAAAAACTGACAAACAATTAGACGGACCGGACCGGACCGGACGGATGACACAAGTAAGAAACAAACAACAAAAAATTAAATGAAAAATAGCCGGCACATATAAAACATTGAATTGTCTGTTATTGTTGTTTTTGTTTTTCATTCGTTACAACAAAGATGTTCAAAATCGGTAACAACTTTTAAGTCACATATTTTGTTGGAAACCCACCAGCAATAAATAGCAGTGGCAAACAACAACAGCAACGGCAACAGCGATCATTTTCAGTTAAACGCATTATTATAAACAATTATTTGTTGGCAACACAAATAATACTTTTTTTTTGTACACAAGTAACTAAAACTAAATCATTTCATCAGTCCATGAGGCCTGTCATTGGCTTGATCATCATCAGCGAACGCTGTCATGATCATCTGGACTGATCTTCTTCTTCTTCTTCCTTTTTTGGTGTATAAACAACAAATGACAACAATTTTAATCAACAAAAACCACATGACTAAAGAAATTTGGAATTTTTAATAAAACAAAAATCTCATTCATGAAGTAAGTGGTGACATGCCAAATGAAAAAGAGAAAGATCACTAGGATGAAGCAGCCTGCAGGACAGGATAGATTTTGAGTGGAATTTTTCTAGTTTAAACAAACAGTTTGATTTTTTTTAATATACATATAGGGTAAAATGCTATTCGCAAATGTAAATATAATAATGCTCTAAAATAATTCTTTCTGCCAAAGAAACCCGACTTCAATACAAAGATCTGGTAGAAGAAGATAAGGAGAAGTACGTGAAATATAAAATTAAATTTTAATGGGCGTGCCTTCGCCCATTTTTTAAATGCAAGATTGTATGTTTTCAGTGCTTAGGGTGTGTGTTAAGTTTTGTAGAAATTTTTTTAAATAAAAGATTTTGTCTATTTTAGATCTCAATTTGGGTGGTAAGTTTCGTAAAAATCGCTTAAGTAGAACCGCGTGAAATATTATAATACATTTTAATGGGCGTAACTCCGTCCATTTTTTAACTTTCAAATTGTGTAATTACTAGAACCAAAGGTGTTTTATAGTTTTCGGAGCAATCAAATAAGTAGAATATCATAAAATTATATAAAAAAATTTTGGGCTTGTCCCGCCCACTTTTTTTACAATGGGACCAATGGGAAGCTACATATAACCTCTCACATCTAAAAAAAATTGAGACGAATTGTTAACCTCCTCCTTTTTTTGAAGTCGGTTAATAAATCGAAGGAATAAAAAAAAATATTTTTTGAGATTGATATATTCATTGCTTCCAAAGCATCGCTAAGTGCATATTCTCACTGTCTTATATAACTCATTTAACTTTAAAAAATTATATAGGGTGTTTTTTTATAGAGGTATAGAACTTTGAAATGGAATAAAACAAAGATGACATGAAATTTATAATCTTCTGGCATTATAATTTAAATATGACTTCTGGCATATGTCCACCACGCCTGGCTCGGACGTATTCTAATCTGAAGGTGCAATTTTCTATGACCTACAAGTCGTCAATCGTTTCGGGCTTATCGGCGTAGGCTGGCGAGAGAAAAAATATTATAGCGGTGTTAAATCGCTCGATCTTGGAGGCAAATTAACGGTTCCGAAATGTGAAACTATGCGGTTACCAAACGTTTCCTTCAATAAAGCAATTGTGGCACTAGCTGTGTGACATATTGCACCGTCTTGTTGAAACCACAGCTACTGCACGTTATTGTTGATGGACGAGGAAGTCAGTAATCATGGCTCTATGATGCCGGATACACTGATTCGGGTCGTCCTCTACGCTACGCTCTATAGCAGCAATTACTTTTTCTGTACAACGTCTCTGTGGCTATGTATTATAATTTCCAAAGGTAATCGAATTATTTGCCCTGATGGACGATTATGTTGACCGTAAAATGGACGCAGTGCTTGGTACTTATTTCGAACAGAACAATGATTTTAAAAAAAGTGTTGTTCAGGCATCAGTCTATTCATGTTGAAATGTTTCTTGGCAAACTAAGCAACAAGCATTGTTGGCGCTGACATCCGATTGGCTGTTGTGTTCTCGTCGGTGTGAAAGCACAAAGCTTGTTTGTAAAAGCTCGCACATTGTGCATTTGGTTTGGGCGTAAATGTTTTAAAGAAATCAGTTTTATTATATTGACACCAAGATATTTGTTCAGAAAATTGTTGCAGAAAACTTTTTCTATTTGCTAATAGGAACAGTAGAGAGAAGAGTGTGGCGCAAAAAAATTGCATAGCATGTGAATACTTTTTGGTAACTTTCCTGATATCTGGTATTAGTAGATTTCTATTTAAACAAAAAAGTTAAGAGAAATATTCAAGTTTTTTTTTGGCACTGTTAAAAAACTGAAATCGAAGGTGATTACTTTGCAATAATCATACAACATTTCTGCATTTCTTATTTTCTATTTGCTTGTCGTCTTAAATCTAACGAAATTTTCCCAAGAAACAAAAAAAAAAACAGTATTAACAGATGAAAATTGAATAATGTGGCTGCTTATGAATTTCGAAAGACAGATCAAAAAAAAGACAGGCTGGCAGGTATACAAAAAAATAAAACGCATTTACAACAAATTTTAAAGTAGGCAGAGCAGTAATAAACTGCAACAACATCCATAAGGAAAACTCAAACAAATCTATATAATTTTATTCAAATGATAAAGCTATAAATGTTTTTAAAAAATTTTACTTTTCTTCTGTTTTTTTTTCTCTCCTAAATTACAATGTTGTGGCTGGCAACAAATAATAAAAGCATGGCACCACCAGCAAATTCCCAATTCGAAGCTTAAATACAAATGAATCAAAATAACAGCAACAATAAAAAGTAATAAAAGATAAAAAAAGACAGGTGGTCATGTAAATAGACAGACAATTCGGTATATGAATATTAAACTAGACGGAGAGACAAAATGACAGAAACAGAAAGGCATTCGTAGTGGAGATGGGCACCACTCACTTGATTGAGTAACGCACTGTCAGCGACGTGAGGGTGCGTGAGCACAAGTGACAATTTTGCAAGTTTCATTGCAAATTTTATGTTGTAAACAATACTTCGTGAACAACCGCCGTACTCACGTGAGAGTGCATGAACGTGAGCCGCACTCACTTGATTGAGTAACGCATTGTCAGCGACGTGAGTGACAATGCAGTAAATTTACAAGTTTCATTGTAAATTTTATGTTGCAAACAATACTTCGTGCACACCGTACTCACGTGAGAGTGCATGAACGTGAGCCTAAAAATGAAAATAAGGAATTTTTTTCATGTCCGCGTATGACCATTAGAGAAATACAATTCACGATTTCTGCCTTAACTTGCTATAAAATAACTACAATGACGGCGTAACTTTCAATCAGTCTAGTAACTTTTTAATAGTGCTAAAATTACAAAAAAAAAAAAAACCTATAGTTTCAATAAAAATTTCCACATACAATAAATATTTTAAAATAATTTTCCTTTTTTTTTAAACATTTTTGAATAAAGCAAAATCATCTTTTCTTTTGAAAACAGTAGACGTAACATTTGATTATGATTTTTTTCCCATATAATTAACATGGAATATTTATTAGGTTACAAAAATCATAAAAAAGCATTTAAAAAAAGTTTAAAATCTATTAAGGCATTAAGATAATTGGGTTTTATTTCCCGAATAAAAAATATTAACAATACATAGTGTCTTTCTTCGTTTCTTTTGTGGTTTCAACAAATTAACAATTAATTGTTTTAAGTTGTGTTAAAAGATATTTCAAAGACAAGTTTTATTTTTTTTAACCCATAAAGGTCGGGTGGTTTGGGGATGACTAAAGACATCGGTAAAACATTTTAAGCTTTGAAACAAATATGAAAATAAAAGTATCAATAGAGGTGGCTCAATTTATTAAAAAAAATATTTAAGAAATTTTTAATGCCGCACAGTGGAACGTAAGGCAAAAATAATGCTAATAAATCTGTATCTTATGCACCTACTGATACGATTGCAAAATGATTTGTGGAAAAAAGTTAGCAGACAGCACAAGCTTTCAGGAGCAGTGCTTTCTCTTGTAATACACCAGTTGAAATACGGTCTGTCAAAGTTGACCACTTCAGGCTAGAAAACATTGCCAAGCTAACTACAAATATGAACTGCTTCTGAAAATTTTCTGATTTTTGTGATCATTTTTTTTTAGGTAGGACCAGCACTCAGGGGATAGCCCCTACTCATGCAATGCATTGTGCTAGAACTAGGAAAATAGGTTTTGGAGAGGAGGATAGAGGGAGTAGTGTCTGTGGACATTCGATTTAAACTTTCCCACGTTGTAACTGACAGGGAAATTATTCCACATACGAATAGTACGGCTAAAAAAGGAATTCTCTCTGTAATGCGTAGTGCGATTTATTGGCCAATCAACCACAAAAGGATGTGCCCTGAATGAAGCTCGTGTTGTGCGTAAAAATGCACGGGTTTCAGGAACAAGCTCCCTAATTTCATTAGAACACATTCCATTGTAGTAGCGATAGAACAAGGAAATGCACCCCACATTGCGTCGATGCTCCAATGAGTCAATAGAGTTGGATACCCTACTGTCACCAATGAGCTTCTTCGCCCTCTCCTGTACGTGGTCGAGCAACCTCAAAATAGACTTTGAAGCGACGGCCCATACATGAGAGTTGTATTCCATCTTCGGTCGGATATAAGTGGTATAAATAGATAGAATAGATCAGATGGAGTGAAGTATTGCTTGCACCGTTTTAAAAATCCTAGGCACTTGAATGCTTCTTTTGAGACCTGAAAAATGTGTTCAGTCCAACGAACATCACATTGAATTTTCATGCCAAGAACATCAAGAGCTTCCGATTCCTTAATATTTACACCACCCATAGTTACAGAGGCAGCAGCTTTGAGTAATCGTACAGCATTGGGTCTTACGGGCGTTAAAATCGACCCTACTCGCATGACCCCATTCAGAAATTTTTTCTAAATCGTAGTTTAATGGCTCATTCATTGTTTGTCGCATAGCCTCAACCTCCGGAAGGATAGGTCTATTGCTGAATGAGAAAGAATGGCAAATGCTGCTGTCGTCCGCGAAAGAATAAATAGGGTTGAAAGTTTTACAAAAAATTTCATTTAGAAAGATTAGGAATAGAGTTGGTGAAAGAACATTTGATGAGATCCCATCTATAACAACTCTTATAGTACGATCCCTGAGGAAACTCGATAAGAATCGAGAGAAGTTATCACCGACACCAAGGGCAATACATTTTGACAAAAGTACACCATGCCACACTCTATCAAACGCCTTGGAGATATCTAGAGCCACCACTTTACTTTCGCCAAAATGGTGGATTGAATTACACCATTTCTCCGAGAGGAGGGCAAGTAGGTCTCCCGTAGAGCGGCCTCTACGAAATCCATACTGCCGGTCGTTGAGTAAGCTGTTGGACTCCAGATACCTTACAAGATGGAAATTCACCATACTTTCCATCACTTTGGAAAGTGCAGAACATATTGCAATTGGGCGATAATTTTCAGGGTTGTTTGCTTCTCCTTTTTTTTAAATGTTATAATGTTTCAATTTTGGAAAATTAAATAAGAAACATTATATTGTCCTAGTTACTTGCTACAATTTAAAATATATTTCCGTTCGAACTTTAAAATTCTTATTTTGGGCCTCAGCTCAATTCAGGTTTTCGCTAATAAGTATTTTCTATTTTAGTTGAGCAAACAATTTTGAAAAAATAAAATAATCTAACACATTTCATCATCACAGAAGAAAAAATATTTGTTAACAAAATAAATTGATTTGATGCAATGATTTTGCTTTATATGTGTTTCATGTTAATTCAACATGATTTACAGTAATCTTCAAAGAAAAATTTTCTTTTATTTCATTATTAATTATTGAGTTCTTGTTTCAACTTTAATATTTGTTGAACTTCTCATTTGCTTAAATGAAAGTTTAACATAATAAATCTAGTTCTTCTAAGAAATTTTTGGGTAAAGGTTCCCTGATGATCATCTGCATTAGCAACAGTGAAACACGCATAGGATTTCAATGTATTTTTAATAAAAAATATTTTACTGAATAAGCAAAATAATAATTTAAATTCAAATTGCAACAATTCCCCAAAAAGACTAACCCCCATATGCAAAAAAATTAACGTGCGCTTCAAATGTATGTTACCCCCTGTTTGTGTAAGACGTTTGAGTTAGAAATCTTGGCGTTTTTGTAATAGATTAAAGGAAACTTGTACAACTTTTCTTTAATCTATTACAGAAACGCCAAGATTTTTAACTCAAACGTCTTACACAAACAGGGGGTTAAAACCTGTTTATGTAGGGAAATTTTGTTTTAATGTACTCTTCAAGCACACGTTAATTTTCTTGCATAGGTAACTTTAATTCACTTTTATTTAAAATTCCAGTACTGTTAAACTAAAATGAGAAAATGTGGAATCAAAGTTATTTCAATTTGAAACAACAACAAGCGACACAACTGAGCATGAGAATACATATTACTACGAACAAAGTAAATTTTATCGATGTATCGATGCTATCGATAGTTAATTTTATTTCCGACTATCGATGTTTTAATTCTGCCATCGATTAATACTTGAAAACAATCGATATTTCTTCGTCACTATCGATAGTAAATGATACACCACTAAAGGCAAACAAATGTAAATATGTTGCTTTGCATACGAGGGCGGTTCGGAAACTTCTTAGCCTATCAATGAAGGAGAATAGTTAGTTTTTCAAAAATATTTTTATTTTTCAATATAATCTCCTGAAACTTCAATACACTTAGTCCAACGCTTTTCTAGCAATTCTATCCCTTGATTAAAATAGTTTTCCTCAAGGTCTTCAAAATAGTAGTTTACAACTGTAATTGCATCTTCATTTGAGGTAAAACGCTTGCCAGCAACAACTCGTACTTTAATTCGTTGATTTTAACTATTGTTAAAACACTCTTGTGCGCTGGTGCGTTGTCTTGATGAAAAATTATTTTTTTGTGTTGTAATTTGTACATTTAATTGATCCAAAAGGTTGCAATAGTACTCTGAATTTATTGTTTTACCCTTTTGCAGATATTCAATCAATAAAATACCTTTGAAGTCCCAAAAAACCATTGCCATAACCTTACCAGCCGATTGAATTGTTTTTGCCTTCTTTGGGGCACTTCCTCCAGCTTCAGTCCATTGTTTGGATTGTTCTTTTGTCTCTGGAGTATAGTGGTGGATCCATGTTTCATCAACAGTTATGAAACGACGCTTAAAATCCATTTTATTTCGCTTAAAACGATCCAAACAAGCTTGAGAAATGTTCATTCTTATGCGTTTTTGGTCGACTGTTAACAAATGCGGCACCCATCTTGCAGAAAGCCTTTTCATCTGTAGTTCTTCATGCAAAATTAAATGGACTCGGATCATTTGAGATGCCCATGATATTAGCTATTTCACGCACTTTTATTCGTCGATCATTTAATACCATATCATGCACTTTGGCTACAATTTCTGTTGTTGTTGCTGTTTTTGGACGTCCACTACGTGGTTCATCTTCAATGCTTGTACGACCACGTTTAAATTCAGCAACCCAATTTTTTACTGTTGCATATGAAGGAGCACTTTCACCTAACACATTCACCATATCATTATGAATTTCTTGTCCCGATAAACCTTTTTTATGTAAATATTTAATGACACCACGCATTTCTAATTTTTCCATTGTTAAAAAATCGCGGATGCGTCTTTTGTGAACACCTGTTTCTATATGAAGGAGTTGCCAGATCGAAACAAAATTTAACATGTGTTCATAGCAGAGATGGAAGTTTCCAAACCACTTAACTTTTTTCTGTTTATACCGCGCTTTTTGTGCTAGGCTAAGAAGTTTCCGAACCGCCCTCGTAAACAAAAATAAGTGGATGATGGAAAATTTCTTTCACTGATCTCACTTATTCTTCATACAATTATTTTAATTTTGTTATTTATTGAACTGACAAATAAAATTCTATTTTAGTTTGTTTTGTTTTGTTTAAAATAAATTGTTTTGAATTTTTAGTGTAAATAAATATAAACATTATACGAGAACCATACAACTTCGATACTATCACAAAAGTATTGTCGATATATCGATAGAGTTTCTAAATTTCGATAGTATTGAATCGATATATCGATAAAGGTTTTTAAACTATGGAAAACTTTCGATAGTGACACTATCGATAGTTTTCCACCTCTACTGAGCACAAACGAGTGTGTTAATAAACAAAATCTCATCCTACAGATTATACAGATAAATTGATTTCCACAAATGGTTCTATCAATTCCAAGGTCGTGCGATTTGACGCCCTCGATTACTTTCTGTGAGGCCACTTGAAGTCACTGGTTTATGAATATAAACCAGGAACAATTGACGTTTTAGAGCTCCACATTATTTGTGTTATACGTGAGATACGGAGAGTAATGCTCGAAAAAGTAAACCAAAAGTACACGTCCATATGAATTACAAAATGTTTGTTGGATGGCAGATGAGTGCAAAATTAAAAAAAAAAATGTTTGCCAACTTAATTTGAATTAAGCATCTTATCCTTGATCTGATAAGATTAGGCAAACCATGCGCGATGTTATATGATTATTGATGTTATTTGATTCCTACAAAATTTGTTTTATTCGTTTGGCCGTATCTCCTCGTACTAACAACTTTTTGTCTCTTGTTTAAAGTTTTAAAATTGCTTGCACACGTAAGACCTTTTTTCTTTGAAAGTATCTTTTTTATGTCGATTTGTAATCTTATTGAGAAAATATCGAACATAAGGGGACTACAGTTTAAATTATCATTTCAATTTGCTAAATTTAAATTTTTCTTGCATCATTTCATAGATTTTTTTTTCAATCATCCTAAAGTCATAATGACACTGCAGCTCCAACAAAAATTGCAATAAAAGCCTTGTAGTTTGTAATCAGTTAAAAGATTTTATTTCCTGAAAAATTTTGTAAATTGAAAATTTAACAAAACATTAACTGCTGCAAAAAATAAATAGAAATATGGCAGTGGGTCTCTAGTGGAAAATGGTATCCCAAGTTAATTTGCCATTATCAAGTTTCAACCTTTGATTTAAATTCATCAGCATATGTAATTTTACAGCACCAACAACAAATACAATCAGGAGAAACTTCAGCATTTATTGTATTATTTTATACAAATGCAACAAAAACCGATCGTATTACTACTTGGTGGCAATTGACTTATCTTTCTAAGATTACTCTTGGTTGGCTGTTTGTTGTTGGTTACTTTGTGTATCTTTAAGGAAATGAAATTTAAATGCTAAGAGATTTTTCAGCTGGAGAAAGGGGAGAAAACCTAAAACAACAATAATGACAAAAGGTTATTAGAGCATTAACATAATGGCTTTAAGGTATGGACTGAGATGAGAGAAATCGGAGGCAAAGTAATTGTTTGCTTAGATTTTTTTTTATAGAAACTATTTATAACATAAATTTATCTGATACAAAATTTTTCCCAGAGGAAAACTTGTCCCTAATTGTTTTTTCACAACAAAAATTTATGCTAAACTTCATTTTGTAATTTAAGAAATTTATTATTCGGCGTATTGTCATTTTGTAAAATTAAATGTCTGGAGCAGAGCAACAAGCAATCTTAAAAAGAAGAGGAGTCTTAGGACACCTGGTTATAGCTATGCTGCTTAGCTATATAAAACAAACTTACGTACCTTTTCACAATGTACAATTAAAAGCTAACAGTGACTTTAACGGCAAGTTTTGTTTGAAGAACTGTCAGTTAAAGTTCACTTTAACTCTTAATCATACATTGTCAAAAGGGACGTTAATGTGTTAAATAACAATGCAATAAAATTATATTATATGATGATGTCAAATTCACCGCAAATATTTCAAAACGTTTCCATTTATTTCCCATTATTTTCTTTTCTAGCGGCGTACGATTAAATTAATGTATTGTTTGTGACCGGCGTCGGCTGTTAGCTCGCTTACAGCCGATCGGCTGTGTTCTCTGGCTTATGCTAATGTCCAAAAACAATACAAAAACAAATTGAACAATCCTACTCATTGTTTTTGTTTCACTCACTTCAAAGAACGAAACAAAATAAAAGCAAACAATTTGTTTCGTTTACTCTTGTTTTAAGTACTAAGAAATCAAAATAAAAATAATTTTATAACTGTATGAGTGTCGATTATTTTTGCTACGAAAATCACGTCCTAGCTCCTGTGTCGTAACATAAATAGCATAGCTTTAAAAGTTGCGGCGGCGGCTTAGGTAAATAATACCTTGCGGCTTGAGCCGGCTGGCAGCCGTTGGATTAATTTTTTTCTCGTTTGGAGAAAACGAAGTGCTGTCAAAAATGTTATAATTTTGTTTTATTATATTTTGTATACAGAAAAATTTTTGTTTGAAAATGTAATATAATTTTCTTATGCCGGCCATACACTACACAAGTTCAGTGCTCAAGTCTGGCACTGCGTAAACTAAGCTTGTGGCACACACTGTTCAGTTTATTTTAATGTGCCATCTTTGTATAATTCTAGCAACTCTTAAAAAATCACGAGACAACTGAGCGTTTGCAACTTGAGCAAATATCAAAATGGTTTTGATATTTACTCAGCTCACTGCGTAAATAGCACAACCACCCCCATACACTACACAAACGCACTCTACAGTGCCAGACTTGTGGCACTGGCACTGCGTAAACTAAGCTTGTGGCACACACTGTTCAGTTTATTTTAATGTGCCATCTTTGTATAATTCTAGCAACTCTTAAAAAATCACGAGACAACTGAGCGTTTGCAACTTGAGCAAATATCAAAATGGTTTTGATATTTACTCAGCTCACTGCGTAAATAGCACAACCACCCCCATACACTACACAAACGCACTGTACAGTGGCAGACTTGTGTAGTGTATGGCGGGCATTATAAAAAAGTTTAACATTAAAAAGTTCAATTGATGCGTACATTTTATCGCGAAATTTTTAGCCATTTTTACGCTAGCCGGCTGCCGTTTTGAGCCGAAGTTAGCCGCACGCATATGCGGCGGCTTAAAATTACATTGAAAGTCGGCGGCGGCTCTTGAGCCGGCTGTGAGCCGATCGGCATGTTTTCTGGTCTGGAATACTTTTTTGAGCCGGGAGAATAAAATGTAATGTAAACAGAATAAAATTCTGACACAAAAGCATCTACGATTACAAATAAAACATACAATTTTATTCATTGAAAATCCAAAGAAAGAAGAAATGAAAAAAAAAATTCTTTTGCATAATAATCGTTTGCAAAATCTTATGAAACAGTAAAATCGAAAATTGATTCGACTAATGTTAGCCCTTACTTTCGATTTCTTTCATTAAGCAGAGGTTGATGCTGCTGTTGCACTCTTAACACTTTAAAATGGTTTTCTTCTGCCACTTTTACTATGTGACTTGTTGCAACTGATTGAGTATTTGCTAAGGTTGTTGTTGTTGTTGCTGTTAGTATTATTGGTATTGTCTCTAAACAACTAATTGTTAAATGTTCAGTTTTGAGACTTCAATCTTGGTTTTTTTTTAATATTTATTTGAAGTCTAAAAGAAA
Organism: Tachina lurida; assembly: GCA_944452675.1. Lineage (NCBI taxonomy): Eukaryota > Metazoa > Arthropoda > Insecta > Diptera > Tachinidae > Tachina > Tachina lurida. Next base: position 133,398,548 of record OX101754.1, on the reverse strand, counting down.
GGTGGGCGTCTGGTTTTATTGAAAAAGAAGGAGTCGTAATGATGGATTGTTGGCGTGCAAAAAAAAAGTGAAGACAATCTTTTTTTTTTACACAAAGATATTGAAGATTGTCTGCGCCTGTTTGTCTTTGTAAAAGAAAAGAAGGTATTATTTTTTTCTTAATGTTACTGTGGCAAATTGTGGTTTTTTGCATAAATTTCATCATCATCATCATCGTCATCGTCATATTTGCTAATAACAAATGCAACAATCAAGGCATCATATCCACTCGTCTAATCAATCTTTTCATACAACACATAAAACAAACGTTAACAAGTTGCCCGTTAAGTTGTTTTACAAATTACCAATAAATGATATTTTCTGTTGCAGTTTTTACAGCAAATTTTTAGCAATTTAATCAATCACACGTTAAATTTTGCACTGGTTTTTTATTTATTACAAAATTTTGAGAATTCGTTTTATATGCCTTTTTTCCTAGTTACTCATAATCATTGTTGTTTTAAAAACTTTGCTGAAATAAACTGAAATTCAAACTTACAAAAAAAAAAAAAAACAAGGATAACCTGGTCAGTTTACATCGTTGTCCAGTCAAGAAGTTTGCCAGACATTCATTTCGCTTTTGTTGGCATCATGAGCTATTTCCATCAACTTTGATGAAACCTTTTAAGATATAACGCTTTTTTTCCTGTTGTAAGAGCTTGATGAAAAATATTGAGTTTGATTGAGTTAAAGTAATATTCTCAATGATCGGTCGGTCGTTTTATGGTTGATTTCAGTATAACAGTGGGTTGTTCGAAAGCAATTAAAAAATTTAAAAAAGCTTAATCTTGATTTTTCTATTGCACTATGTATTATGTAGCTACTTATTTTTATTTGTTAAATTTTTTTAAACGCACTGTCACACTTAGCAAACACTTGCCCAAGAAAGCTGAACCACTAAATACTAAAGAAAAACCATTTTGATTCAGACATGTGTTTATTAAGTTAAACAAATAGAATCCAATATTATTATTATTAACTTAATAAACACGTGTGTGAATCACCTCGAGTGAAGGTGTATTGCAATACCACCCTTCATCACTTCGTGGTTACGTTAATTTCAGCAAATATTTGTCATGTATCACAGTGTCGTAAGACAACTGTTTTCAAAAATATAAATTTAAGTATATTTGTAAAACAAAAAATTTTTATAATACAATTTTCTTTTTCTACTGCGAAATAACTTGAGCCAAAATCTTTTCAACATTATAAAATTTTCTTTAGAATTTTTCTATAAAAGCAAATGCAAACAAACATTTTTTCTCAACCACAATCATTTCTATAGAAAATTTCTTTTTATAAATCTTGGCAAAATTTTTATTTAAAAAAGACTATTTACCATAGGCTTGCCAGACCCAAACATTGAAAAATCTTGACATTCAAGGAAAAAATTATTGATTTGCAAAAAGAAGCTTGACAATAATTTAAAATATTTTTAAAATAATAATTAATAACTTAATGGTTTTTAACAAAAATTATATTTAATTAAAAAAAAGTTCCAAATCCCTATATTTTTAAATTATGTGTGGAAATACAATATAATTTCATCAGCTGGACCCGTTTCTCAAAACTACAAATTACAAATCTACAAATAAAATACACACAAAACAGCAATAAAATTTGTAAAAGTGTTGTTGCTTTGTGTGAATTTTACTTGTAGATTTGTAATTTGTAGTTTTGAGAAACGGGCCCCTGGTCGCTTATAATGCCAAGCTACCAGTGTTGCCAAATTGTGATGTTGTGTAAAGGTGGAAAAAACTTCTCGACACTTATTAGTGTTGCAGCTATTGCAACATTATTTATAGTTATACAATCTGCATATCGAAATAAACCTAAGATATATTTAAACTAATTTTTAGCTTGACAAATAGCTTTTAAGCTTGAATCTTGACAAGCCTTGAAAAAGCTTGACAATCCAGCCAAATCAAGCCCGTCTGGCAAGCCTAATTTACCCCCTTCTTTTGAATTTTGTGATGTGATGTGAGAATAAAAAAATATTGTCCACATTCTTTGTGCAGTCCTTTTATTATAAAAATATTTTTTGGCTTGGAAAATAAAAAAATTAATTTTTAGGGAACGATTTTTCTGACAGTTTTTTGGAAACATTTTTTTCAGAAAAATTTTCAAGTATTTTGAAGTACAAAATTTGGAAATAATTTTTTTTAATTAAAAGGTTTTTAAATTTTTGGCTAGTTGTTTTAGAAATAAAATAAAATGGCATTAATATTCCAGTAATTTTTTTTTTAGAAAATTTTTCTGAAAATAATTTTTGTACCATTTTTTTCGAATAATCAATTTGTAACAAAATTTGTTTTTTTTTAACAATTGATGACTATTAGAGTAAAAAAGTTGTTTCAGTCACCCCCTAGGATTAAACATAATGTAAAAACAATTCCAAAAACATTTTATTTTTTGCCACGCCTACAAATACCGCCCTTTTTGTATTTTGTCCACTGTATCGCCATTTTTAGGCCGATCATAACATTTTGTATACCGGTGTTCATGGATCTGTAAGGGCTACATTTCTGTCTTTAATAGTTTTTTACTACCACGTCTTAAAACATACCCAGCAGGAAATCGGACCGACACAAGACTAGTCACGTGACCGGCCTCCAAATGATTGGCACCAGTTTAACATTTTGTACAAATTTTTTTTCAAAGATAACCATTTGTGATCATTAATTTTTTTCTAAAAAAAAATATTTATATTTGCAAATAGCAAAAATTAAAAAGTTTAAAAACCCCGGAAAACATATCTAGAAAATATGTGATATCTTCTAAACGGCTGGACCGGTTTTCTTAAAACATAGCTAAGAACCCTCTCGATAAAGTCACCTTTCAAACAGAAAAAAAACTAAATCAAAATCGGTCCAGCCACGTTAGTACGTGGACTCCGACAGACACACAGACAGATCACAATTTGTGACAAAAGTTTTACTAAAAAAATTACTTGTGACAAATTTTTTTCACAATGTGTGACAAAAGTTTTTCTAAAGAAAAATATTTGTGACAAAATATTTTCCAAAAACCAACAATTTGAGACGAATTTATTTTAAAACAAAAGAACATTTTATATATTTTTTTAATAAAGATTTTGTTAAATTGAAGTAAGTGAGACAAACAACTTCTAACAATTTTTTATGAAGAAAACAAATTGTGACATTTTTTTCCTAAAGATATTGATTTCTGACGATTTTATTAAGAAAGTAACTTTGAACATAAAAATTTTCTAAACAAAACAATTTTTAACAAACATTTTGTAAAGAAAAAAATTGTGACGAAAAACAATGTGTGACCCATATGTACTCGTATTATCGAAATAAAATAATTTATGAAGAAATATTTTAGATTGATATATTTTTAGTTACTAAATGATCTAGTAAATCATATTATACTGAAAATATTTTAGAACATACCGAGCCTTATTTTCGATTTTATCTTAAGCGACAAAAATGAAAATTTTCAGGGGAAGTTTTTTTTTTTAATATTCAAATATGTTTTTGTACGTAAATTGTCGCCTACGATAAAATTGTACAGCCTGTATATTAAAAGTAATCAACAATTTGGGCATTTTGATACTTCTAAACTATGTACATGCCCATAGAATTTTAATTTCAATAAAAAAGTATATTTTCGGTAAAATGTCGCTTACGATAACATCGAAAATAAGGCTCGATATTTTGACATGTTATTGAAGCCAGTCGCATAATTTGTAAAAAATATTGGGCAACTTTTCTGAAGAGGACAGTCTGCGAAGACGATTTTTTTTATCCAAACCCGTTGACGGTTTCACTGTAAAATTGTCTTTTTTAAATTAAAAAAAAAAAAGTATTTTATTGCCGCTGCTCTCCACCCACACACAGTCCATCCAACGCTATTGTGGAATGTTTTGATGGTTTTTCTTGTTATTTATTTCAAGTTGTCTTGAAATCTCGCCCCATTTGACCAGTACGAGTGAGTGATAGATGCCGAAGAGTGAGAGTTCGTAAAGGTTAATAACGGTAATAAATATGATTTTGTTATTGTTGTTTTTGTTGGCGGCGATCTTTCTGTTGATGCAACAAAAAAAGAAACACATTTTTCATTATACTTGTATATATTTTTCCTTTCAATCAAAACGATTTTGTCAATTTGTTATTTGATTTTTGTGAACAATTTGACCAGCAAATTTATGTCGATGCTGATAATGATGATATTGCTGTTGGTGGCGGTATGGTGAAGGCTTATTGTTGTGGTTGTTTTTGTCTCTGCATCTGTGTGTAATAGTGTAAATAAAATTGATGAAAATTTATGTAAAGTTATAAAAGTAAACTAATTTCCTTTTAAACATTGTTGTAATCAAATTTTTCCCTAAGGGTGTGTAGTGGGAGAGGGGAGGTTAGTTAAATGTGTTTTGTTGTTTTTGGTGCATAAATAAATTTCCCTTGCTAAACTCAAGAGTTTTTAGCCAATGGCCATTTAATGAGCTTTAAATTTTTATTGATTTCCTTTAAGTTGCAAGGAGCAGGGGAATTAGATAGATACCAGTGAATATTTGCATTTAGCTTTTATTTTCTTTTCGTAATATTATTGTGCTGTTTGATTTATAATTTATGATCCGCCCGAGTCACTGTGTCTAGTGATGGCTGGAAATGGTGGTGGTGGTGGTGGTAGTTGTTTTAAGGTGGGTGGTTTGATTTATACTTCATAATGAGTTTGGGCAAAAATAAACAAAGAAAAAGAAAATTTTCTAATCTTTGGCCATGATGCAATTTGTTGGAGATTTTTTTTTTGTTGACTTTTGAAATTATGGTATTTATATAATTTATGTATTATTTTATGAGATCATAAATGTAAAAGGTGTCAAATTTGACTCAAGGCTGCGATAATTTTAGCCTTAAGAGTTTTTGTGTTGTGTGGCACTCGAGCCCTTTATGAGTATCATAAAGGCATTTAGTTAGTGAACAATTTCAAATTGTATACCAGAGTGACAACGCAATATAAAATTTAATTTTTCAGGCAAGTGTTGCGATAAAAATTAATGTTGCCAACAATATATATTAAATTAGAAGCATACGTCAAATCACAGAATTTGTCTTTTTTATTAATGTGCAAGAACAACGAAATGGAAATATTTTGTGATCAGTATTTGATACATACACACAGAAAAAAATAACAATGTAAAATCAACATGTGAAAAGTTTGATTCAAATTCAATAAAATCACATTAAATCTACAAGAAATAATCACCCGTATTGCGTATGTCGAGTCGAATATTCGACTACGAGAATTTTGTATTTGATTAAACAAACTTTATACAAGTTTTCTTTATTCTATGACAAAATTCTCGTAGACGAATATTCGACTCGACATACGCAATACGGGTGAATATATTATTTGAGTGTTTTGGTGTTTATTTGCTTTGTTCATAGCTACAATACACTTTTGTGCTTAGTTGTGTATGTTGTTTTTGTATTGTTGTTGTTTTTTAACGTTTTCAAACAGCCGACAAACTGCTGCTGGCTGGTAGGCAGTGTACTAGTCTTGCAATTGGACGATCGCAGGTTCGAATCCTGGAGTCAAGTCAAAGAATTTTGTATTTTTTTTAACTAAAACTTTTCAAATGAAAGCATTTTGTTTTTTTTTTACTAAAACAAAAACTTTTCAAATAAATTGTATATTAAATGATCAATGAAATAATGTGAAATTAAAATTTAATGCAAGATGGTACATATTAGTGTGTATCTTAAGAATACTTAAATTTGTTATGGCTGCAGGGGTAAGCACGTTGACTACCACGCGATGCATTCCGAGTTCAAATCTTAGCCAGGGAAGCCAGTTTAATTCATTACAAACATTTTTCTGATGTCTATGTCAACCACACATAAGTTAAATAATTAATAAAGTACAATTACTACATTAAATTAAATTCATGTCTCTATATTCTTATGAATTGAACCGGCTAATGTTCGTATCGCTTTTTAAGCCAAATTACATGTGATAATTATTAATGAACAAATAACATCAAAGTTAGTTGTAAATATTCTGACAACACATAGTTGAACGGAACAGCCAGCCGTTTTCGAAGGCCACTAAACCTTCCTCATCAGCGCTCTTCTGTGTTTCGGTCCACTGTGTGTGGTGTCAGTTGATGTAGATTTCTGCCTTATATACGAAACTTTATTGCAAATGGAATATGTGAATTGGTTTGATTCATCGTATTTTATTTGCTCATGTGTTTTGTAATGAAGGCTCAAAGTTACCATCTCTAAATTTACAACAGTTTTACCATTGTCGTTTGTTCTTTACTAACTATGCACATGTTTGTTAATTTGCTTATTTTTGTTCTACTTAAGACAAACTTTTTTGGTTTGTTACTATTAAGTATATTTTTATTTAATTTTTGCCACAAGCCAATGACTATTAATTTTAGTTAATTTAATTATTATTTTTCGAACTGTATTTGTTTCTATATTCTTATGAATTGAACAGGCTAATGTTCGTATCGCTTTTTAATGTTGTTCCAACCTGAAATAACTTTGATTCAACATGATTCTTCATTTTCATTTTAACAGTACGTAAATGTTAAATCAACATGAAATAAAGTTATTTCAAAAGGAAAAACTTTCTTTCACAATTACTATAAATCATGTTAGATTAACATGAAACACATATGAAACAAAATCGTTGCCGAAAAAGATTATATTAACCTTGATTAGGTAGATTTTAAGTTGAAATTTTTTTTGTGTGTAGATACATATACATACATATGTATTTTATGTAAGGGTCGCCTAGTATCCCAAATCTGTTCGTCATTCATTGAGACTGAAACTTTTTATAAAAGTGATTCGATTTATAAATATATCGCTCATTTACTTCAATAGTGTCACAACACAAAAAACCCAGTTTTGCAGAAAAAGCGTTTTAAGTTTTCAATTTGCATACAACTTAATGAATATGAAAAAATATTCTTCTCTCAGGAGGTACAAAGTAGAAGCTATTTATATGAAATTTTTACACAAGATAAAATATGAAATGTCGCATTATTCTGCATTATCAACTGAAAAAACTAATTTTTTTGAGTTATGACACTATTGCAGTAAATGAGCGATATGTATGTATAACTTTTGCGACAAGAAATATTTTATGCTATAATTAAAAATATTTAATTTTTCTTTCCGCTTAACCATTAACATTTATTGTGAATAATATTAATTATAATATTTTTTCTTTTCCAATATCTTTGCAGACATTACCTTGTGTGTTTAAACTCGGCTCTAGTTCAAAACAATCGTAAATGTGTTTTTGTGTTAAAAAAAATTGTCTAAAACCTCTTTTAACAAACAATTATTGTTGGCAATTTTAAATTTTGTGTTATCTTGGACAAAAGAAAACTCCAAAGCAAAAAAACGAAAAATAAACGACAAAGCTACAAATAACTTTATGTGATGCACACCACTTGTCTGTCTAAAAGTTTTAACTGTCTAGCAAATTTGAATTCGTCCCCTTCCTTGCAAGTCCAACAAATATTTTACGTTTCTACTTAAATTTACTCGTATCAGAGAGACGCGCGACTACAATCACATTGATCTTCTAACAAATTGTCATCTAAAGAAATTGTAATATGAAAAGCTTCATTTATAAGCAAGAAGATAAATTGTATTTTATGAACGAACAGGTGCTGCTGCTTAATTAAATATATTTCTCGGCAAATCGGCAAATTTTACTAATTAATTTTTGGAAATTTTGAAAATCACAAAAGAAGGTAAGTGAAAACTTTTATGATATTTTCGCTTAATATTTGTAACTAGATGTTAAGTAAATTTTAAGTTCATTCATACGTAGTGTTTACATTAACAAAGGAGAGAAAAAGGAAATATATAAATATAAATTTTTTGGAAATAAAAATACAATGTATATAAAACAAATTGGAATGATGAATGTCATTACACTCAAAAAAAAAGTTAACTACAACTTTTGAAAATTTTCTAAATTTTAGTAAAAGAAGTTGTCCGTCGCATGACGCTGCTGTTTTTTACTTGAAACCAGTAAACTATTTACTAAATTTCTAGTTCATTAATGAACTAGTTTATACACACAGAAAAAACAACAATGTAAAATCACCATGCCAAAAGTTTGATTCAAATTCACAATAAGGGGGAACTGCGATAACAATCCCTCGGGACCGACTGTTGCGAATTCAAAGAAAAAAATAATGAAACGAAAAAATATGTGCAAAAAAAAAACAACTTAAATACTATCAAATTTGTTCAAATATGTATGTACAATAAAAATAAAGTTTTCTTTACGTCTAGGTTTTCTATTGTAGCACTTGTTCACTAATTAAACATTTAAACAGAACCAAAATGTTCACATAATAGCAAAATTGAATTAATGAAATCATTTAAACAATTTTTAGTTGGCGAAACACTATCTAATAATAAATTGAAAACGACAAAAAGTAATAAAAAATTATCAGTGTTAGAGATAAATAAAAAAGAATAAAAAATAAAGCTTTAAATAAGAGAGTTCATGTATGAATGTACGTTTTTAATTCTCGTCTATTACTTTAAGCGTTTCAAAGTTTAATATCGCAAAAAAAAAATAATACTGTGTGCATTAATTCTTAAGATAATAATCTAATAACACTGTACAACAGCCAAAATAGCCTTTCGATAAAAGTATGCGGACTATGTGGATTTCGATGCGTTAAATTCAAATCTGCTGTCAGTTTTTCTCTATCACGTAGAGATTTTTTTTATGGGCGTGGCTAATTTTGGCCCTAAATTAGTCGGCCATACTAATATATTTTACTATAACTCGAAAACCGCTATTTCGATTTTAATAGATAATAAACCAAAAGACGCGCCACAAAATTTTGTTAAAAAAAATTTATAATAATTTTTTACCTATCTTTTATGTTTTCGGAGTTATTCAGAATTTATAAGAGAAAAAAAAGTTTTTTTTATGCAAAAATCGCGTAATTTTTTTACATGAAAATTGCAATAAAAAATCAGAAACTCAAAAGTTTCATATGTTTTACATTTTTCTTAAAACCACATATCCTAGAAATAAAACAAGCTATAAAACGTGAAAATCCAGCAATAAATCTTGATTTTATTCACAATTTAAAGCAGGTACCTAAAAATGGAAAAATGTGTGTAATGCATTAAATGCAGTCACATTTACATCTGGCAGTGATGGGAAAGTTGGTACGATCGTACTTTTTTTGATACTATTTGACATGAAAAAGTACCGTTGTACTCCCCTAAGAAATTTGATACTCTCACGGGCAACTTAGAAATGCAGTCAGAAGACTCGCGCATGCATATATTTTGCCATGAATTAAATTGTTTTTTCGACAAATAGAACGAAGCTTTATAAGCAAAGATCTTTTAGAAAAGTGTAACCACAATTAAATATCAACGAAAACCATATTTCATTCAATGATATTTTATGTGGCACAGAAGTTAATTATTGAAACAACTGGTTTAAATCAGTTTAAAGAAAATTTTAAAAAGTTTATATTAAGTTCTAAGGACAAAAGTGGACTTTGACAATAAAATGTTAGTTTGGTTTAGTAGGTTTCCCCCTGAAAGTATTTTATCTGTTAAACCAATATCATTATACCACTTTTAATTAAAATGTTCCCAGGGAAAAGAAAAAAAAAAGAAAAGAAAAATAATTTTAAATATTAACAACCAATATAGAGCACTGGCTTATATAAAAACGCATTAGATGAATACATGTTTCCTGATATATCGAGAGTAGCTTACGGAATTTTATCCATGCCTCACTCCTCTGTAAATGTCGAAAGGAGTTTCTCTTACCAAAATTTCATGAAAACAAAATATAAATCAACAGCCATCGTATTTTGTAACTCGCTAAAGCTAAATCTCTATCGCTAAGAATTCATAAAATCAATTTGTCGATTTTCGGCTACGAATGCAATTTTCAAACGGGTATTGATAAATCAGGTAATGGCTTAAAAATGTAATTCGCCGAAATTTTATTGCTTTATGTCATCGCCAAAAATTTAAAATTTTCTATTTGTTCAGCATTTTAGCGGTCGAATTTAGCTTTAGCTTTAGCGAGCTATGGAATACGGGGGCAAGCTTTATGTTCCAACAGTATTAAGTCTAATCCAGGCTACACCTAAATATTTGTATATTTGTACCTATGTGTTCCTTTTTTTGTAAATGAATTTCTTATAATTTTTTGTTAATAAACTTTAAATAAGAAATATTATAATTTTTGGTACTCTCGGGATCAAAAAAGTACTAAAAAAATTTGTTTTTGATACCGAAATGCAAATCTCATTTCCCATCACTGACATCTGGTAATGCTATTGAAAGGGCATTGCGGGCAGGTAACAGAACTTTAAATTGTGAATAAAATCAAGATTTATTGCTGGATTTTCACGTTTTATTGCTTGTTTTATTCCTAGGATATGTGGTTTTAAGAAAAATGTAAAAAATATGAAACTTTTGAGTTTCTGATTTTTTTATTGTAATTTTCATGTAAAAAAATTACGCGATTTTTGCATAAAAAAAACTTTTTTCTTTTTTAAATTCTGAATAACTTCGAAACCATAAAAAATAGGAAAAAAATGATTATTAACATATTTTAACAAAAGTTTGTTGCGCGTCTTTTGGTTTAAAATCGAAATAACGGTTTTCGAGATATAGTAAAAGATATTAGTATGGCCGACTAATTTAGGGGCCAAAATTAGCCACGCCCATAAAAAAAATCTCTACGTGATAGAGAAAAACTGACAGCAGATTTGAATTTAAAGCATCAAAATCCATATAGTCCGCGTAATTTTATCTAAAGGACAGCCAAAAAATGTTATTTTGTTGTACAGTGTAATCAAATCCATGAAGGTGGTGTGATGGTAATGAACTAAGCAAACTTGAAATTGGAGGAAGGTAAGAGAAAATGTTAAAAGATAGAATATCAGGTACATAAGTATGTTCATATGTGTGTGTAATGGAAATCAATTTTTAAAAACGAATCGATTTGGAATAGCAAAAGTAGTTGGGCTTGAACACATTTTTCAATAATAATTGCTCAATTTATTTTCAAAAATTTTTCTATATTCCGTTTCTGTTAATATCTTTTATTTTTGGAAGTCATGTAAATTGGGAATTGAATGTTATTTTAAATAACCCATGCAATATTCTCATGGTGTAAATTCAGTGTTGCCAGCTTAGGAGTTTTGTCCCCAAATTTGGGATTTTTTTTCGCGATTGGGGATTAAAATTTCATATTGGGGATTTGTTGGGGATGATAACCAAATTTTAGGGGATTTTTTGGGAATCTGTTTTTATAACAAGAATGATTTTTGAACTACGAAATATGCGCCTTGCAAGTCTAAAAATGTGTGTTACTATTCATAGTGAATGGTTTCTAATAAAAAAGAAGTATCACGGCAGATTAACCAATAATGAATACTACCAAAACAAAAATACGTAACAAAATGTAATATGACTTGTTGGGAAGACTTCTTCGAATAAACACACACTTTAAAAATATTTCAATTTGCTGTGACAAATTTAATCCTTCTGCTGAAATGCTAAAGCTTTTTAATACAAAAACTATGTACAACAAAGTTTCTGAGACTGATGAATCAGAAGATTTTGATTCTAAAGTTTTTGAAAAGGTAAAATTTAGTTAAAAATTTTTTTAACACTTGTGTAATTTTTTCTTTACAAGTTTTATAAGTACAAATTAAATTAATGTGAATGCTAGCGATATAAATGAATTTTATTGATATCTTTGTCATTATATTTTAAATAAAATTAAAAAAATTTTATTTTAGTTAATTATTATTTTTCGAACTGTATTTGTTTCTTAAATTCTTATGAATTGAATTAGGCTACTGTTCGTAACGCTTTTTAAGCCAAATTACATGTGATAATTATTAATGAACAAATAACATCAAGTTAGTTGTAAATATTCTGACAACAACACACAGTTGAACGGAACAGCCAGCCGTTTTCGAAGGCCACTAAACCTTCCTCATCAGCGTTCTTCTGTGTAAAAAGTAAAAAATTTTTATTTTTTTCACAAAAGAACAAATTTGAATCAAAAAAACCTAAATTGGAGATTTTAGGGGATGACAAAAATTGGGGATAAACTCTAGAGGAAAACTGGCAACACTGTGTAAATTTGCAAAGTTTTTCAACTTTTAATGGCATTGCCAAGCTAAAGAAAATAAGAAAAAGTACTTAAAAAATCAACTCTACATTAAATCACAACTCAGAAATACCTGTTTAACCTACATATCGCTCACCAAATCGTAAACAGTTTTTGATAATGAAAAATAAAAACATTATTACCATGTTTTCAAACCACATTATATTAAATTAAAGTATTATACAATAGTAGTGCAAAATATATGAAAAAATATGTGTTGTGTAGACAATAAATAATAATTGTCTTAAAGAATCACAACTCCGACTTTTTTCATTCATAGACAAGACGACTCAATTGTCGAACAAAATTAGGGCATTATTCACAATGATTAAATGCTTATGAAGATGAGGAATACAATACCATATTTTTGTCTACTAAAAGTGGAATTTATTAAAGCCCTAATTGTCTAAATCACGTCGTAAAAGTGTTATTTATATGAAAACAAAAATAAAATTTAAAAAACTTTAAAAGTTTTTAGTTTTTCATACATATTCTTCACCAAAGAAGAGCAAACAAATTCAGGCTTTCCTTGGTCTTTGATAATTTTTAAAATTTGTATTGCAAACAAAAACAAATGTTAAAAATTTTGTTTTTATTGATTATTATTCCATAACCTAATTTGACTATTCCAATAACTTTTATGCGAGGGCTGTCTCAAAAAAATAATAAGAAATATTTATTAAGTTTTATACTCTATCTAGGAATTAATAACAGTATTTTGAACAAATTTAAGAAAAACAACTGCCACTTTAACGTATTTTAAACATAAACAAAATTGAATAAAAAGAAGAAAAATTATAAGCCTAACAATTTCCTATAGCCCGGCTATTATCGCTTAATATAAAAAAAGATATGAAAAAAGCACACTTTCTAATTTGTAATGCAAATTAGTTTGAGTTAAACTCTTTGATTATTTTTCACAGTAACTTCTTTTATTGGTAAAAAAGCTGGTTGCACTTAAAATAAGACTTTGTTAACCAAAAAAAATCTTTAGAAAAAAAATATACATATCTATGTATATAAACAAAAATGTCTTAACTATGAAATATTTACCAGCAGATATAAGAAGAGAGAAAAAAGCCAACAAATATTTATGTATTTATATTGCCTTTATGGAGTCACTTTGCATCCCATACCATATTGGATACGAGTACACATATGCATGAACATTTGTTATTTATTATTTTTTAGCGGAGTCGTCTTATTTAAACCAAACAACTAACTAGTGAATGAACCAACTTGTTACAAGTTGTAGTAATTAGCGCTTAGACGAGAGGTTATTTAATATTAATCTCAAACATACGCGACTCCAGAGCACCTTCTTTTTTTTAAGGCAACGAAAGTTACTAGAAGCGAAAGTTTTTTGCTTCATCTGGCTTTACTTTTCTTAATGAAAAATTGCAATAAAAAAAAAGAAAAATGCAAATAAATTTTTGCTCTAAATTAAGAAAAAGCCATGTGACATTGTCATCGAGGAAAAAAAGCGAAAGATAAAACATTTAGGTACAGGAACGCTTTTTGAAAGAAAAAAAAGCTAAATAAATTATGAAAATAAATACACCAAGAGCTGGAGTAACGCTCTTAACACAAAAATTAAATTATAAGTTAAGTCAAAACTCTTTACAATTATATTTTCCCGCCTCATAACTGAAAGGGTAACATTACTTCTACCAACTGTCAGTTGATTTCTGTCAAAATTTTAACAAAATTTGCGTCATTTAGTTTGTGTTTGACAGCCATTAAGCCTTATGTATTTTACACAGAGAAAAAACTGCCTCATAGAATCAAGAACCGTATTTAGGCTAAGGGTTATCCCAGCAGAAAGAAGCGAAGATTTTTTCATAGAGATTCCTTATTGTTTTTATGTGGTAAATCTTATTAATTTTATCAAGAATAAAATCAAGAAGAAATCTTATTATTCACAACTCAATTTCCGTTATTTTTAGCAGAAAAAAAAACAATCCATAGAGAAAAACTTCTTTATTCTATTAGGTTTTCTTATAAATGGTAAACTATAGGGATTTCTTATTGATTTTATAAGGTTGCCTTATTGAGTTTTTCAACAAGGGTTTCTTCTTGATTTTAGTAGGTTCCTATATGAGTATGTGTAAAGCATCTTATTGATTTTTTTAATAAGGAAATCTTCTTGATTTTATGAGGTGTCTTGTTATTTCATATCTATAAATAGACATAGAGAAAATTTTTTTCATGATCTTTTTCATTTTTGTATAAGAATGTTTGCACAATAATTTCAATGGTTATTCAGGCTGCTTGTTGGCATATTCGGTAGAGTGCTTGTCTATCAGGTAGAAGTTTGCTGGTTCAATACTTGGCGAGTAAGTTAGTTAAGAATATAACCTAATGTGTATGCATGTATGTATAAATAAATAACATCTACAACTTACTAGATACATGCATACATACATACATATGTATATAGTATAGAATTTAAATGAAAATACATAAGTACAGAGAATGACGCAATTTTTTTTATTTTTTATTGAAAAAATCAGTAAGATAACCTCAAAAACTACAAGATTTCTTCTTAATTTTTTTCAAAAAGGTTTTCTCTATGAAATTAATAAGATTTCCTTATTGAAAAAAAAAACCATTTAGATTTCTTATTAATTTTGTTCTATTTTATGAGGTATTTAGTATATATTTATTATACTTTTGAATACTTCTTCAATAGAACACTGAAGATTGCGACTACCCGAAAAACTGGTATGTTTGTCAACATTAGATGATGGAAAATCGTTCAGCATGTTTCTGATATTCTCACAACCCCAATATCACTTTGCTTTTAGCAAGGCTAAGGCTTAAATAAGACGCGCCATAGCCATAACCAAACTAAAATTCAATTGTTTTCTATGGTAATGGCGGGTTATGGCGAGCCACTTATAATCAAATACAGTGTTGTCCATAAGTTTGGTTCGAACAGCTGTTTTGTATGGTTATGTTTATGTCACGTCTATTTTAAGCTTAAGCAACACAGACTGGTAATAATGCGCTCTTACCAATACATTATATAAACACATTCCTAGGAACATTGTCATAACTCTTATAAAGACATAAAACCGATTTTAGAGAAATTTCAAACTGGCCTAGTTCGACCTATTTTTTTTTTTTTTTTGTGTAGATAACCTTAACAGCAGAAGTTTTGCACATGAATATTTAAATTTAATGTAAGTGCAACATGTCTTAGTTTTTGTTTGCAATCTTTTCAATGATATGCTGGCAATTGTTTAAGCAGATTTTTTTTTTGCCGGCGCTATACTCGTAGACAACGGTGGCGCTGATCACTTTAAGGCTAAAAAAATATTACAACCATTGATACATTCAATGTGTTTTCTTTCGTCTGGCTGCTGTTCATACCCAGAGTTGTAGCCAAGACTATGTAAAATAAGTTGGAAATACTCGTACGTATATGTATGTATATTTCGCTTTTTATAGCTTGCCATTTTGTTTGTTTCGTGTGTCATTAATGACACTTTTTTCGACTTGAAATTGAAATTAGAAAAAGAAAAATCGAAATAACCATCAGCTAGCTACAACATAATGAACATTTATTCGATGAGTACAACGTCTAAGAGGACAATAATGACAAAATAGTACAACAAGTTTGTGCAACATGTCGTAAGACACTTAACAATTCATTAGATGATGATGACACACATGTGGGTAATAACATTCAAATACATATTTGACATGATTTGTATAGGGGACGAAATTTTAAAAATAATAGAGAAAAAATCTTTAAAAAACCTTAAGGAAGATAAGGATATATTTTAAGTAGAATACGAGGACTGTTTTGTGGTAAGACAGCTCATGTAAACTAGACTTGGGCCTAACTCTTTGAGTCGATTATTTTAAACACTAATGCCCTAATTCTGTTCGACAATTGTATCATCTTGCCTATGGAGACGAAAAAAACCGCAGTTTTGATTCTTTAAAACAATTATTATTTATTGTCTATACTAGAAGGTTCGTGTATTTGCTTTATGATTTTGTTCCAAGCATTATATCCAACACATATATTTTATATATATTTTTCTAACTATTGTATAATACTTTAATTTAATTTTTATGTTTTTAAAACATGGCAATCATATTTTTATATTTCATTATCAAAAACAACAAACATTTTTGAAGAAAATAATTTATAGGGCACTTATGTACATCTGCTCAAAATCTAGGAGATTTTAATTAAAATCTTTATGAAAATCTATACCGTTTACACCAAGTTTTTTGACATTTGTAAAGACTTTTTTTATCCAAAACAAAACCCATTAACTGAAAAATTTCCAAACCTACAACCAAACAATTGCAATGTAGCGAATTCACACACCTTTTCAAATACACCGTAGATAATTCAATCATCTTTTATATAACTCTTATGTACAGGGTAGTGAAAGTAAAATAAAAATATTAGATTTTCTGAAGATTTCCTATAAATCCACTCACAAACTAGATTTTGTTTTGTATGGGAAATCTAGTACAAAGCAGCTAGATTTAGCTCGAAATCTCGTAAGTACTAGATTTTGAGATAATATAAATGCACTATTAGAGAATTCAAAAACAAGCACTCAAAAGTATTTTCAAACAAAAAAGTCCTAAATCTTCTTACTGAATTAGTGCATAACCTATCATCATCAAACACAAAGGCTAATGTAAACAAATGAGTTTTATCCTAGCAGGACTGTCAGCAATATTGTGCTTAAAACTTAAATTAAAAAACTATAAAAGCCAAAAATTGAATTTTTTTGCGTTCTTTTAAAACAAGATCTTCTTTGCCCAAAACCCACTGTAGCGATTACCGTTTAAAGATCTTATACTTCAAGGCCTTCAATATTATATTTTTTCAATACTCCACATATAATCGAAGTCTTTTTATTCTTACAATCTATGATTTATGACTTAATTGCAATAAAATCATAAAAATCAAGAAATTGGACAAAGCAAAAAAAAAAAACTAAAAAATATTTAATATGATCTGATAAGACTTTCAAACTGCAAAATATGACTCAACTTGCATACACGACTTAACTGTCGCTTGTCATTTAACAAACGTTTGTTTGTGGTTGTTGGCTGTTGTCGCTTTTAATTCAAACACTTAAAATCCTTAAAAAAAAATTGAATAATATTCTATAGATGAAGGGGATGGCATGCGTGTATTTTACGCCAATATTCTACACGTAATAATGTGTGTTGGAAATTCAGTGTGTACCCAACAAACATTGCGGCTAAAGTTCGTATCGCCTTGTAACTCAAACTAGTGTTCGCCCAGTGGTTGAAAATCAACCATTAACGCACAGAGGTGGAGAATATAATGAAAATATTTAAAGTTTGATGAATTTAAAACACAATTTAAAAACTATATTTAAATATACATATGTATAGACTCCAGGGTAAACCACTCTCTTAAACCACTTTCTTAACCTTCCTATACCCGCGCTAATTTTTATAACACATATACCCGCGCACGGTCTCACAGACCGAAAGTTTGTACAAGATGAAATACTAGTTTTTTTGAAAAAAAAACTAAAAACAAAATATTCTTTGTTAATCTCAATGATATAATAAAAAAATAAAATCACGCATTAAATATGTATTCACTTATTTGATTGATTTTTAGTCCTTAACAAATAAGCCATCAAAATCGATAGTTTTAAAAAAATCGTTTTGTCGGTCTCACAGACCAACGCGCGGGTATAGGAAGGTTAACTACTAAATACGAATTTAAAATTCCATCATATTCCAACATTCCATCGTATTCCAACATTCCATCATATTCCAACATTCCAGTATGTTCAGTAATTTAAAGCACAGAAAAATAATGAAAACAATGAACAAAACGCACACAAAATAAACCAAAAATAAAAAACTTACTTTGTGCTGTAGGTGAATTTAACTTTAATCAAAGTTATTAATAATTAAAAAAATATATTATTTTTAAGCATCTAAAGAAAAATAATACAGTACCACCCGTTATTTAAATATCCAAATTTTATTAGTTTCAGCAATAATCGTTTAAGTACATAGAAAGATGGAAATAAGAATAGAATGAACAAATAAAATACGTTTTTCCTTCTGAGTGTTTATGGAGTTGCCAAGCCAAATTGTTGTAATTTTTTTTTTAGCAAATTAAGAGAGAAAGAGAAATCATGGCTTTTTGATTGGCTAATATTCTTAACTGTTTTTAACTATCTTAGACACAAAAATGTAGAAGAAAAAATACATTCTGCACTGCTCCTATTGTCAATCTATCTAACAAAAAAAAAAAATCAAGCGAATACGTTGAGTTTAAGTCAGTTAAAATGGTTCTTAACTTTTTTCACTTGCCTATTTATATATAGATTACATGTGATAATTATTAATGAATAAATAACACCAATGTTAGTTGTAAATATTCTGACAAACACATAGTTGAACGGAACAACTAGCTGTTTTCGAAAGCCACTACACCTTCATCATCAGCGTTCTTTTGTGTTTCGTCCACTGTGTTTGGTGTCAGTTGATGTAGATTTCTGCTTTATATACTTAGCCATCATTGCAAATGAAATATGTGAATTGCTTTGATTCATCTTATTTGGCTTACAAAGCGTTACGAACTTTAGCCTTATCAAATCATAAATATAGAAACAAATGAAGTTCGAACACTAATAACTAAAATTAACTAAAACTATTTTCGATACAAGTGTATTTTTTTTTTTTTGGCGAAAGAATGTAAGTGGGTAGGTATGACTACTGTCATATCGTTTTCTTGCAAAAAGTGAAAATAGCAACATTTCGAGTTGACCCTCTTTATATAAAAATTTTTGTAAGCTCAGTACAATATCGAGCCTTATTTTCGATTTTATCGTAAGCGACATGTTATCGAAAATGTATTTTTTTTATTGAAATTAAAATTTTATGGGCCTATCGTTAGTTTAGAATTGTTAATAACTTTTAAGATATGTACATGCTGTACAATTTTATCGTAAGCGACAATTTACGTACAAAAACATATTTGAATATTAAAAAAACCCTTCTGAAATCTTTAATTTTTGTCGCTTACGATAAAATCGAAAATAAGGCTCGATACAGTCACTAAAAACTTTTTTTAAGACGTCCTTAAACTTTTCACTGAGTTTTCATACTAGCTTAAGCCAGCCTAGGTATTGAAGTTAATTAAAAATACATATTGTTTGTCAGAAAAATGTAGAGTATTTGAAGTTGTGACTTCTTGTTCGCTGGGTTACTAAATAATGTAAATAGGCATGTTTCATGCATCATGTCATTGGTGGCAAAACTTAAAAAAATGGCAACAGCCAAAATACAGATCCATTAAACACTGTTGGAAAAAATTTTGTTTTGTTTTTAAAGAACTGATTTTGAGTCATTGCTGGCTTTTTTTTTTGTTCAATTTGATTTCATGCAACAAAATTTAAGGCAACAACTAATATTTTATTCATTTGGGGGACACACATGTGTTTATTAACAACCATTAAGCCAATGTGGTTTTTTTGTAATTTTTTTTTATTTTGTTTATATTGTGTATTTTTGCCAAAGAGCTTTTTTGTATTGTTTATGTTTGTTTGCATATATGTATATATTTCTAAGTTAAATACTTTAAAGACCACAAATAAAAAGTGGAAAAAAATAAAACAATGAATGGAGTGAATGAGTGACTGACTGATAAATATTTTAAGAAAACACTTTTTTAATTTGTTTTTTATTTTTTCCTTTTTAATGTTAGTTAACGATGACTGTTAACTGCTGTACTTAAAGCCAATTTGAAAGGTTTTTTTTTTCTATACCAACCAGTTTTTGGAGAGATGGAGATTTATTACAACTATTGAAGTAACTTTAATCTGATATTAAGGTCCGACAGATTAATTGGCTTCGTTATCGGTCAACAATCTGCGCTTGACATTAATTTTGCTCAATTTTACCAAAGGTCGAAAAATAACTGTGCAACGTACAATACATGCCCCAGATTGATACAATTTTGAAATATGTATATATAATATTAATTTTAATAGATGTTAGAATCATAATCATATACACAGAAAAAAATACCAATGTAAAATTAACATGCAAAAACATTGATTCAACATGATTCTTCATTTTGATTTTAACAGTACATAAATGTTAAATCAATGTGAAATAAAGTTATTTCAAAAGGAAACATTTTCTTTGAAAATTACTATAAATCATGTTAGATTAACATGAAACACATATGAAGCAAAATCATTGCCGAAAAAGATTAGATTAACCTTGTTTAAGTTGAAATTTTTCTTATTATTAAAAGAGCTAACAAATTCGAGACCCTGGCATATATCTAAAGGCGTACCATTTTGAATTAATTGAAAAAATAATGACTAACGTTCAATACATTTAAAAAACTTATACTCTTTGAATATACATCTACATATATATAATGATTTTAATACAATTTAAGCAATTGAAAATAGCATAAAATATCGTTAAATACACAAATCTGCGAATAACAAGTGCTTGAAGACATTATAGGCCATGTCACAGAGTTGAGTTCAATTCCGTTCGGAAACGGAGTTCAATCAACCCCATTTTTGTAGAACATGTTGTCTAAAAAAGAAAACTAAAATACGGAATTGTGTCAGGTGTCCATACAGTTGGGGGCACTGGTATGCTAGGGTATGCTCCGGCTAGGGCTGGACGTTTCCGAACGGAATTGAACTGTGCGAGATGGCCGTATACGTACGCTGCTTAATTACACTGTGTAACACTGAAAAAAAAAATACACGGACTTGACAGTATAGCTTCGATTCTACTATTGTGGTGACCAATATTTTTATGGGCCTCCAAAGATTTCGAAAATCAGTGCGACCTCAACAAGTAGTTTCATTAGTTTTTGGTCAATTGCCCTACAAGAATAATATCAGTCAATTGACCGATCATTTGATCGGTAGTTATGCAGGATATATTTATCATTGCGTAGAACAAAGCTTCTATCACATTATTAAGGGCAAAATGAAAAATGTGATGGAAACTTTTGTGTAGGTGTAATGTTGCTTCACTCTCCAACTAAAAAAGAAATAAAAATCGGCTATATAACATGTGTATTTTCTAAGTACTCACTCTACTGCTTTTTACTAATCAATGATACTATAAATATTAGTCAAGTTTGACTGATCATAATTGACCATACATTCACAAGCAAATAAAATATTTAAAACAAAAAATATAAATAAGCAAACAAATAAAAACACAAAATAACCTAAAGGCTGTGATACACTATCATACACAGTCGTTCGATCTGCCAAAAAAAAATCGTATGTGCTAAAAAGTATGATAGTGTGGATTAAAATTTGATATGTGTGACAGATTTTATGACAAGTCTGTCCGATTTCCAAAAGTTTATGAAAATGTTCATAAAATGATAATTTCTATTAGATCAGAGATGCATTTTATAAGGCAGTTGATACGAAAACAGCAAATTCTGCTTCATTTATTTAGAGAGATACTTTCTGAAAATTACATTTTGCGTTATTATTCTTTAGAAATGCAAAATAATTAAACATAAAAATTATTTTAAATTATTTTGCATCTTTTTTGTGTAATAGTGTGGCACCTATAAGAGATTTTGTTGGGATTTTTTTTGGAGTGTGACAGAATTCAATCCGATTTTCCAGTGAATGAATCGCACTACTGTGTATGATAGTGTATCACGGCCTCAAGCGGTATCTATTCCTCTTCACATCTTTTCAACTCCAACGCACCTTGCTTTTTACAAATATCTAAAATTTTGAAAAGAAATATATGTATGTATATGTATGTATATTAAATTAAACTTTGTAAATTTCTTTTATTCACTAATTTTATTTAACTTTTTTAACATTATACATTTTAATTTTCACACACCGAATGAATTGTATAAAATTCGATGTTTTAAAAGTTTTGGCATATGTGCATTAGATGTTCCACTCTAACATATATGCTAGAGTGCAGCAACTATAATTAATAAATAAATCCATCATCACTACCGATTAAATGACTAGTCAATTGACTGTCACTATTGAATTCAATCTAAAATTGTTGCAAGTGTGTTAGTGAAGAAATGTTGTTTTTGTGTGTTAATTTCAATCATTAATTTCTTGTAGGGTGGTGATAGCTCTAAACTATATATCGTCGGTTGGTTATTGGCTTGCGCCACAGTATATTTAAAATACTTTATGTCTGCAGCAAACCAATAACAAACCGACGATATGTCAATGATGTGGCTATGCTAAAAAAAATATTTCGTCGTGTACTTTTTCTTTTGCAAAAAATAAGGAAATTTTTTCACTTTTTTTCAGAATAACTTCTAACAGTATTTGGCTGAATTGTTACTACGGTAAAGCTGAACAACTTTTGTCAGCATATCAAAATAATCTGAACGTGTCTAAGCGTCCTAATTTTTTTTTTCTAAAGAGACTTAACACTCAGTCAATGAATGCCTACTACTATTACTAGGTATTACCTTATTTAGAATAGGGATAGTTACAGAGAAGACAGGTGGTGAAGGAAGAGATAGAGGAAAGCTTCGTTCTTTTTTTTTGCATGTTTTTTAATAATGCGGTGTTGTAGCGCCTCTGGTGTCAATGAGGTATATTAAATTTTCAAAGCTGTATTTATTATAGTAATTTTATTGGTTATTTTACACTACGAAGGATTGCGTGCGGCTCTGATGTTACATTAGGACTACTAGCCGCTGAAGCCGGTGTAGTTCATTGACTAGTGTCTTCATCACTTGAACTTTCCTAAAACAACAAATTGTTATTTGCTGTAATTTTGTTATTTGTCACAAAGTTCAGAATGAAGGGTCTAATGATTTTTTTTAAATATAATTTTAAGCAATTAAATATATTTTAACGAAACATTTTATGAAAAAGTTAACGCTCAATACGAAAATCTTGTAACAACAATAAATTAAGCTCTAGAAAATATTTCATGTGTTCCTCCAATAAATAATGACAGCCACACCACCTTTGACCTAATGTAGGGCACTTAAAACATGGATTACTTTTTTTTTTGGTTTTGCCACAGTGCAACTGAATGAATATTGGTTGCCTGTTTTATTGTTTGGTTGGTTGTCTGTTAAATTTTCTTGAGACACGGTAGCCGCCAGCTAGTCATTCATAGCCCAACCAAGCTAAATTTGCATTTAATTTTGTACTTTTTTGCTGTTTTTTTTTTGTTTGTTTGTTATAGGGAGTAATTGTTTTGTTTCTCTTCCTTAGCATTTCTGCTGCATTGTTTTTATTATTTACTTTTTACTTCTGAGTCTTTAAACGTCTTTAGCGAAGACAAAAAAAAAAAAGGTTATGGGAGTACGGCTTGAGATCATGGTCGACTTGTTGCAAAAGTTTGTCAGCGATAATTGCAACATTTTTATGTGCCAGACAATTCATGATAATGAGAGTCTATTATAACAAAATGGCAGACTATGAAATAATTAGATAAATAAGATTTGTTAGAAATTAAAGGACAAGAAAAGTAGTTGCATTACTTAAAGGACTATCAGATTTTTTTTATAACAATATTAATGTTCAAGGGAACTGAATTTTTACCATAATTATTATGTATTAAATTAAATGCCTCCCATATACTCACTCCTACTAAGTTATATTAAATTAGTCGCGCGATTGCAGTGTGATTTCCGCATTATTGGTGTTAGTTAAAAAAAATAAATTCAGTAAAGTGCGACTTTGACTCGCGCACGAAGGGTTCCGTACGTTGGCTTTGAGCATTTTTTAATAGTGTTGTGTTTACGTTTTTTCAGCTGAAATATTTTTTTTTTTATTATTTTTCCCTTTTTTCTCGTTATGGCGATTTTTTTTAATTTTGGCAATTTTTTTCATTCTGGCGATTTTTTTCATTTTGGCGATTTTTTTTATTTTGGCAATTTTTTTTTTCATTTTGGCGATTTTTTTAATTTTGGCGATTTTTTCATTTTGGCGATTTTTTTTTTATTTTGGCGATTTTTTCATTTTTAAATCTTTTGGAAAGTTACATTATTTCCCGTAAGTTCACTGTTGCGGAAGGAGACTTTACAAGTAGGCCTGAAACAATTTCATCTGGTGTGCCACAGGGGAGTATACTGGGACCAGTTTTATATTTAATTTATACTTGTGATATGCCTGTGAGCAGTAGTATCCATACTTCCACATTTGCCGACGATACAGCCTGCCTTAGTATGCATGAAAACCCTGATGAGGCATCCCGCAAACTCCAGGAACACATTAGCCAGATGGAGCTTTGGTTAAACTTATGGAGAATCAAGGTAAATGAACAAAAGCGTGTTCAAGTAACATTTACTTTACGAAGAGATACTTGTTCCCCCATTCGGATTAACAATCAAGTTGTTTCTCAACATTCACATGTGAAATATCTTGGTATACACCTTGATCGACGACTAACATGGAAACACCACATTGATTCTAAGTTAACTCAAATGAAACTTAAACTAACTCAGGTACATTGGCTGATTGGTCGAAATTCAACACTTAGCCTAGACTGTAAACTTTTAATATACAAGTCGCTTTTAAAGCCAGTATGGTGCTACGGAATTCAACTATGGGGCACTGCTTCAGCTTCAAATGTAGAGAAAATTCAACGCAGGTAAAATAAAATTTTACGCATGATAACATCGGCTCCATGGTACATCAAAAATTCAAATATACATCGTGATTTGAATATGCCACTAGTGACTGAAGAAATTGCAAAATACGCTGGCAAATATTTAACAAAACTCGAGTCACATCCTAATCCGCTTGCCCGTAATATTTTGAACTTTACTGGACACATCCGCCTAAAAAAGAGGGATACAAGGGCTCTTATTCACAGCACCCCAGATGGGACTTCCTGAAATACTTTTATTTTTTTATATTTTTTCCTTTTGATTATCACTACTTATGTATTATATATAACTACTACTAAGCTTATGTCCGACATTGGCCGGGCCTAATTATATTTTTTAGATTTAAGATTTGAATACTTATTGTTAGTTCATATATGAAGATACAATAAATAAAAATCATGCATAAAAAAAAAAATTTTTTTTTCATTTTGGCGATTTTTCCGGTTTTTTGCGATTTATTTTCGATTTAGAAATTTTTTTTAATTTGGTGCTTTTTTTCGTTTTGGCGATTTTTTTTTTGATTTTGGCGATTTTTTTTCGGTTTGGCGATTTTATAATTTTTAGATTTTTTTGTTTTACCGGTTTTGAAAATTTCAAGAAGTTTGCTCTTACGGTTTCCAAGATACAGCAAGTTATCAAAATTACATAGTCAAAATTACATTAACTGATGGTACACCCTCTAATTAAATTTTTTTAAATTTTAGTGTTAATTGTTGTAGTCTGTATAAAAATACACTAACTTTACAAATTTCAAGTACATATACATACAATTGTATGTATATTACATGGGATTTTAACATTTATCGTTGCTCGTTTTGACACACCCTTTAATTTCCAACTCTCATGTATTTGCTGTTGTAGCGGCCAAGGGTCTACACACTGTGTCCAAATTTCAGGTCCGTAGCTCTTACGGTTCTCGAGAAAATACCCTGTGACGGACAGACGGACGGACGGACAGACGGACAGCGTGGCGAAAACAATAGGGTTCCATTTCACCTTTGGTGTACGGAACCCTAAAAAGTAATCATGGCTGTGTAAACAAAACTATTAACGTAATTTTGTTCAATTTAGAATTCCCCATTTTGTGTAGCATGTAAATTATTTCCTCTCAAGGTTCAACATGTTGCAAACATGTTACTTTATTTAATATTCTACCCAACCCTTTTTGAATTAAATACTAGTATTCCATGGATGGAAAACAATAAAAATTCGCAATATTTCAAATTGTATAGGTGTGTGTGTAGGCCGACGTTTGCAAATACATATGCATATACATACATATCTAAGCAGTTGTGAGCTGCTTCTTTTGGCCATTAATTTTTTTTAAGGGAGCTTAAACAAACGATTGTTTCCAATACGTACGTGTTAATGTTTCTAATTCATATAGAAAAATGTATAAATTCCATTATGCCAGACATGCATAATTGGGAGAGGGGCTGGTGGATGTGTGGAAAGTTAGTGGTATTGGCTTGATAGTTTAAATTGTAGTTTTTGCGTGTGTGTGTGTTTGCTTGAAAACCTTTTAATACTTGTCATGAGTGTTTAAACACAGTGTCTTAAGCGCTTAGTACTGGTAGTATCACACATTCGAAGGAAACATTTGTTTTTAATGACAATGTTGAAGAAGGTGGTGGTGATAATGACTGCCTTAGTAACGCTCTTGGTTAACCAACCGGTCGTCGTAGTAATTTAATAACTTCAGAGCGTTTAGGTTTCTAAAAGCATAAACATTTGCAAAAAGTGTTTTTGCGGCTATCACATAAAAAACCTAGAAGAAAGAGACATTAAACTTAATAGCAAATAGAGGAAATACTTGAAAAAAATAATTAAAAAAAAAGTGCTCACGAAAATGTTTTGGTAACGACTTTGTAGTAAGTAACAGTACAGTTTATGTCTAACCCTCCTGTATTTGTCATAAATACATATTTCCAACAACAATTCTATGGCAATTCCACACCTTTTAATTTCACGTGGAATACAGAACATACCCGATATGTTATGAAACGTGACCATTTGGGTCACATTTAGGACTCTTCCTACTTTAATAATTTCACAAACTACATTTCAGGGCGATTTTTCCAAAATAAAAAATTCATCTATTTCAATTCAGTTCCAAGGATTTGGAATCCTATTCCATTTAACGACTACTGTTAGCTAACAGAACTCTGTTATGTGCTTAAAATGCTATGTTAGAAATTTTGGTTCCTGTCTCTGCTAGTTGAATTCGAATTTATCCTCACACGCATCTTTTTATGAAACTTTTCTAAACCGACTAATGAATATTTGAGTTTTTAATCCGGAATATTATTTTCGAATTAAAGAGCGAAAGTATTTCAAGCAGCGGCTGAAACCCATCGTGCGAGGGACATGTATATGTCTGTTAACAAGCTGACAAACAGAAAATTGTCGACCGGAAAGCCTTTAAAAAAAAGATGCTGGAGAACTCATAATATCGAAAACCCAACAGGTTACACTATGGGAAAGCTATTACTCCGGTATGCTATCAACATCCACTGCTCAATGTCAACCCATTTGCGAATGTGCCTCACATACATCAAATGCCGGCATCTCTACTGGTTGCCCTGAGGTAATTGAAATTAGCGAGTCGATAAGATCTCTGAAAGCAAACAAATCTCCTGGTTTGGATAATATCTCTCCAGAACTGCTTACAGCCGACCGAACAACCAGTGCACGATTGCTGGAACCCATTATTAGAGCGTTTTGGAACCACGAATCCTTACCTGACGAGCTGTCTGATGGAGTCATTATAAATCTTCCCAAAAAAGGTGATTTGACCAACAGGAAAAATTGGAGAGACATAACCTTGTTAAGCATAGTAAATAAGGTAATTGCACATATTATTGACAAAAGACTTTCGACAACAATTTCCCCATCACTCAGAAATGAGCAAGCTGGCTTTCGCTCCGGAAAATCTTGCGTTGACCAAGTAAATAGTCTTCGGATTATCGGTGAGCAATCAGTGGAATGGAGATCACCATTATACCTAATTTTTATAGACTTTGAGAAGGCATTTGACACACTAAACCATAACGCTATATGTAACTCGCTGGTATGCAAGGGTGTACCCGAAAAACTAATAAGTTTAATCAAAGCCCTGTACAAAAATGCCACCTGCCGTGTGTTGCATGAAAAACAACTGAGCAACAGGATCACGGTGAAAACTGGAGTTAGGCAAGGTTGTGTCCTATCACCTCTACTCTTTAACTGCGTCCTCGCTGCTGTGATGCAGAAGGTAACAAGCCATCATAATAGAAGAATTACGTGGGGCTTACAAGGACGGTTGGAGGACCTAGACTATGCCGATGACATATGTCTACTTAGCCACTCATTCTCAGAGATGCAGGCGAAAATTTCCAGCATCAGTGACATCGCAAGATTGGTTGGGCTGAAGATAAACATACCCAAAACAAAATCGCTCCGCATCAATAGTAACACAGATCTCCACTTCTTCGTATGTGATCAAGAGGTTGAAGATGTTAAGTCCTTCTGCTACCTAGGTAGCACAATTGACACAACTGGTGGCTCAGCAGTAGATATATCTAACTGCATAAATAGGGCGCGGAATGCATTTGCACTGTTAAACTCGGTTTGGAAATCTTCCAATATTTCGAAACAAACCAAAATCAAATTATTTAATTCTAATATAAAATCCACTCTGTTATATGGATGCGAGACTTGGAATATGGCACCACGTGACATACAATGCCTTCAGGTATTTCTCAACAAATGCCTCCGCAAAATCTTACGGATTTTCTGGCCTGCAACAATATCCAACAACCAGCTCTGGATCGAGGCAAATCAACAGCCTATTAGAATGGAATTAAGTAAACGGAAATGGAGTTGGATAGGTCACACCCTCCGTAAACCAGACCAGGATATTGCTAAGAAATGACTAGATTGGAATCCGCAGGGAAGCCGCTTCCAGCGCATACCTGGAAACGCCAACTGACATTAGAACTTTCGAGATTGCGTATGAAGTGGAACGAAGTCAAGCATCGAGCAGAAGATCGGGATTATTGGAATCACCTTGGTATGGCCCTATGCTCCCTCGAGGAGTGAAAGGAACATATATACTATTTTTGAATTATACGTAAAAACAGTTCACACTAAAAATGTCCGGTGTTCTTTAGACCTGTTTTTGCAAAGGTGTGGATTTTGACAAAACAACAGCGACAAAATGATTTTTCGTCTTGAATTATTCGATGCTGTACTTCAGTGTAGATTTAATACCAAAACCAAAAATTTTTCTATGGTGCTGGTATCACAACAAGAAAGCAAAAACCATCCAGCAAAATAATTGTGATAACTTACATTAAGAACAACTTACTTTTCAACATAAACTACATACCACCTGCATTACTTTACAGCATTTGTGTAACGACTGCCAAGTAAATAAACAAAATAAATTATTCACTGCTTGGCGTATTGGTAGAGCGTGTGTTTATCATGCCGATAGTTCTATGTTGAAATCCTGTCGAAGACATGTGTGTCTGTTTTTTTTTTTATTAAATATGCTCGGGAAAAGTAGTTTTGAGTGCATAATAAACTATCGGACGTGTTATGAAAACCATTTCGTGTTGCAATCGCAAAATTTAAAAAACGGAGAACTTGGATAAAACTTGGAACCAAATAAAGAGCTGCAATAAGTGAGCTTTCTAATTGAATTCAAACTTGTCAATTTCAAAATGAAATGGTTCTTAGAACGTGCCCGTAAGTCCGTGATAGATCAGCAAGTAAAACTTAACTTTAACTTCAATCGCAGGGAATACGACTTCAATACACCCTGGTGTTAAATTTTTTTAAATTTATTTTTTGTATGTAAATACTTCTATGTATTAACATTTCTATATTATTACTTGTAATCAAAGGTTGTAAGTACTTGCCTCCAATAACATCGCCATGTTAAAGTAATGAGTTAAAAAGCCAAAGTAGAACTGGTATGAAGTTGTATGTTATTTATATGCTTATTAGCAATTTAACTCATTACTTTGCCATCAAAATTTATGCTGGCCGTAAATCATTAAGTTATGCAAATATTGCTTTTACATCAATCACAATCAAACTACCAATCGTACACTAAGAGAAAAACCTTCATAAATGCACCGATTTTTTACGTTATGACGACAATTATGAATAAAATTCCGCTAGAAAATTTTCCTCGGGAACAATTCCAACTAATACCAAGTAATAGGGAAAACAAAAAGTTCTAATTGGAAAAGGGAGATATATTTCGCGGAATTTTATTCATAATTAATTCCTCTGTATATTTATGATTTTGTCATTATTTTTCAACCAATGCAAAGCTTCATTCGCATTACGAAAATTGTTTTGACTTTTTGACTTCAGAATTCGAATCTGCGACTACAAAGGAGGATGTTTTATTCATTGTAGTTACGAAATATTTCATTAAAGTTGCAACGAAACTATAATTTCCTTAACTATAGATTAATTAAAATTGTGCTTTGATATTCTTTTATGTCACCTTAATCAATTTAAAATATTTTTTGTATGATTTCTTCATAAAAACATGTTTTTAATAAGTCTTCCATTACCCGAATGAAAATTATTTCGTAACATTAATGATAATACGAAATGTAAAATATTAAGCATTAGAAATGTTTCATTCCATTAATGAAATTTGCATCAATATAATATACTGTTTAATTTGATTAATGAAATTTGCCGTTGTATTAATGAAAGGGGTTCAACGTAACCCTACGTCTACACCTGATATATTTTTATCATAACAAAAGTCAAATTTTGTATTGAAAAATATTTTTTTTTTTTATTTTAGCTCTTTTTTCTATGTGAAATTTGACATTTGTCAAATTTGACAACGGAAGTGTTTTTCTTTCAGTGTATAACATTTGTCTTTAGTCCTGGCTAATTAGAATATTAACGCGAGACCAATAAATCACTAAACAAGTTTTTATGTTCCTCTTGCGGCACTTCCGTAGGTTATGAAAACCACTAAATTCTAATTAAAAATTCAAGCAACCGCTGTTTTAGCCAACAAGAAAACGACCATATTTTATTACCTAACATCCGTTTTTACAATGAAATTAAATTTTTGCCTCTTTTCAGATTTTTTTTTTAGTATTGGCGCTACCAGCAAAGAATACAAAAAGATAAAATGCCAACATTAATTATTAAATGAAAAAAAGTTGAATAAGTAAATGCACAATGGATTCCTTAAGGTCAAATACTAAAGAAATTCTAATAGAAACTGCTCACAACAATGCAGAAGAGAAGGAAGTAAAACCTGCTGCTGAAATTGCCACCACCACTGCTACCAATTGCACTCAAAGTGAAGTAAAAACTAATAAAACTATTACAAATGCAAACGCAAGCACAATTGCAACCACAACTATTGTTGATGGCAGTAACAAAAAGACTGATTTAGCGGCCATGTCTAAAGATTTAGAAGAATCACCAGCGCCAGCGCCATCAGCCCCACCAGCCCCACCAGCACTACCACCATGTTTAAATGATACTGCAAAGGATTCTTCTGCATCTTGTGTCTCAACTATAACTACTTCCTGCAATTCTAATGCTGCCACTGATGCAAAAATTTCAAAAAATTTATGTGAAACAAGAGCAACAACACAGCAATCTTATCAATTTGTAACTCCTCAAAGAGCAGAAAATAAATCAACATTATTACATGCATCAGCATCTTCATCTTTGAAGAAAAAACGTAATAAATTTTACAAATGTTTTGGCGGCAACAGCCACACTATCAACAACCACAACAATAGTAATAATAACAAAAACAACAATATTGGCTGTGACGGCACAAACAGAGATCATGATTCATCCTCGTCATTATCGAATAATTTGGCATCAAATATAAAAACTTCATTATCGATGACATCATTGCCACCGGATGAAAAAGGGGAAAGTCGTGATAGCATTAGGGCTAAATTGACGGTGGAGAGGCCTTATAATAGTTTAAAGGTAAGTTGTATCCCTTTTGTTTTTGGAAAGCATTGAATGTGTATTTGTTGCTTGGGTTACGGGCATTTGTTAGAAATTAATCTGGCAACACTGCGCCGTATGGGTCTATTTTATGATAATCTGCGTTGCGTTGAAACAGAGATAAAATTATCGATAGTAGAAAGTATTAGTGTTTGTACTGCATTTTTGTATGTCATTGTGTTAGTGAAGCTTGTAATAGATAAACAGGTTACCTTTTTAATTAATCTTTTTAAATTAAATTTATAAATAAATTAAAACTGAATAATTATTGCTTGAAAAAAAACATTGGTTTTTTTTCGAGAAAAATATAATATAATAAATTTTCTCACACATACAAATTGATGACAATAGAAAATTGATTAAAACACTCACTCATTCACAAAACTGCAACACTAGTATGCATGTGTGTGTGTGTGTGTGTGTGTGTGTGTGAGTATTGACGCGATACCGTGTTGTGAGTTTGAACAAGAAATTAATAAAAACCGTAAACTACTGCAATTAACAGCCATCTCGTTGTAATTTTGAAGGCGCTGTTAATAATGCTAAAAGCCAAAAGCCAGTAGTTAAACACTAAACGGAGGGGGAAAACATGGCTACTAACAAACACACACACGAGTACATATGTATGTATGTACATACGGACACCCATACTTACAGTGGAAAGAGATTAATTAGATGGAAAGAAGAAAAAAAAAGTAATAAAACAAAAGGTCTAAAAACTACAGCAACAATAGCAATTATTGCTGTAATCAGTGTTGCTGTTGCTACTGTAACTTGTAACTTTTTTTTTTTTTTTTTTTTTGAAAACTGTTTGATGTAATGTTTGTTCATGCACAAAAGTATTTGCACAGTGGTGTGTCACAATGAAATTTGTATAAAAATATTTTTAATCTATGTAAGTGAAGATTGTTATAAAATCGGTTGTAAAGGTAGATTCACCCATGCTGTCCACACAACATTTTTGTCCGGACAAAATTGCCAAAAAATGTTCCGGAAAATCAAAGCTGCAATATGTAAACAATATCTATTAGTTTTACAAGGTGCTAGTTCTTGGAGCAATTGCTTATATTTTGCTTTATATCCTTGACATTTTAATATTATCTCTTCTTTTAATTAACTATTTTTCAAAACAAATGTCACTCACAATTTAATTTCACAAACACAAAATAACTTGCAAATTTTTTTATACTATGGTGCAACTCAATACAAGTTTGTGTGAAAAAAATTAGCGTCCGCACAAAATATAAAATTAAACCAATTCAAGCTGAAAGGAGTTGTTCGTAAAAAATATTTCCTTTCATCAAAATTATTACAAAAATGATAAAAACTGTATATTGTCATAAAATGCATATAAAAACATTTCACTAAGATAATTAAAAGCAAATTCAAATAGTGCTAGACATCACTAATATTCTTAAAGCCTTATTTATAAAAATTACTAAGGCTTTATACAGGGTTTATAAAACAGATTTGCATAAAAATTTTCTTATTAAGACTTCATAAAGCCGTAATATTTTTATATAAGAATATAAATAAGGAAATACTCCATTTAGAAGCGAGCTGTTCTTCCTTTACGGCGTATAACCTCTTTTCCATTCTTCCATTCTTTTACGTTTTGTTGTAGATGTTTTGTTGTACACGTGAAGATTTTGATTTACTTTGCACTTACAAATTAAGAGCCTTATGTAAAGTGATTAAATTTTGTGGGGACGCCAAAGTCCAATACCAATGCCGTAATTTACGGTTGGTACCGTATGTCCCCCTTCTAAGGCTGAGTTTCCATCTGGCATTTCTTGTGTGTAATTGAACAAAAAAAGCGTAATCAACTAATTACTAATGAAAAACTGTTTGATTTAGACATGTATTTATTGATTTCAACAGTTTCCAATCATGTTGGATTCTATAAAATTGTCTATTAATTATGTATGAAACTATTTAACTTAATAAATACATGTCTGAATCAAACAGTTTTTCATTCGTAATTAGTGGTTACGCTTTTTTTACGCTTGTGTGGCATTTGGCACACCAATGTAAAGCCAGCCTAACTCTGTATTTGGTTTACGATAAACTAAAACTTTTCTATCGCTGCTCTAAATAATGAAAAATAAATAAACAAAGAAAAATTTATTTTAGCCAAAAGAGTCATTACTCGCTTCCTACAAGCCGAGAGTATGGTCGAATTTCTGGCACCACTGTGCTTCTAATATACTATACATATTTTATAGAAGTATCTCTCTCATTTACACTTTGTGAGAAAATGTTTATGACAGAAGCGCGTTTCAAAAATCGTATTTTGGTAAAGTCCTATGGAAGATTCGCAAAAATGTTGTACATATGTATGTGTAACTCATTTTAAATTCCGATTTTTTTTTTCGAAATCTGGTTTGAAATGTCCCATAGATATTTTCGAAGTCTTTACATTAAACTTAGTAAACTAAGATTCGACCGAAAAAAATGTAAATTGTTACAGCCTTAATTATAAAACGTATTAAGTCGTTATAAAGTGTTTTTAAAACAAATTTTCATGCAAAATTTTTCTTAAAAAGGCTCTATAAAGCCTTAATAAGTTTTATAAATAAGACTGTTGGTATCTTGCTTTCAAAACAAAACATAAAATTCTTTGTCTATGATACGCAAACAGCTGATTGATATCATACATCAGCACTTGAACAACAAAAACTGATGCCTATAAAACCTGACTGAGTTACTTCTTCAATTCCATACAGAAGTGTTGCAAACTCAACTATATCCCACAAAAATAATTATTTTCACCAATTAATTTGTACACCCAGAGGAAAAACAGCTTAAAATCAATAAAAACCATATTGAATTAATAAGGTACATTAATGAAAGTCTAGTCATGTTGAAATTTCTTATTTCAATATGGAAAAATATTAATTTACAGTATTCATTTATTAATTTTATTTATTTTTAAGTATCTCAATATACATTTTCTATTACATATATTGAAAATTATTGAATTAATATGACGCGTTCTTATTTTTAAGTTGCAGCTTTTCCCTGAGTGTATGTATTTTCAATTAAGAATTTAATTGATTCAATCGAATTTTTAATTTCTGCAATTAATTCGAGTGGAAAAACTTAATTGATGTTATTAAATTGTTTGCTGGTGAAAATTGAATTCATTTTTTAATTGATATTACAAAATTTTAATTGAAATTAAAATTTTTTTCATAATTTTCTGTGCAACTGTCAATTTGTTATGAAAGTTTAATAATTTATTTTATGTGCTTGAATTCCTTGTTTGTTCCACTGTGTGTGTATCAATTTTGTGGCACAACGACATTTATGGCGATGATTACAATGATGATTACATCAATGTGTGTGTGTGTGTGTGTGTGTGTGTGTGTGTGTGTGTGTGTGTGTGTGTTAGTTAGTTGATGTTAAGAGTTGACTGTTAGATGCAGGCGTTATAAATGAAAAACAAACCAAACTCAATATGAAAAAAGTAAAAAAATTAAACTCTTAAATTAATGCTGCGTAGCAATGATTTATTGGCTCAAACATTGTATAATAAAAAAAAAAGTTGGTTATGAAAAACTATCTGTTTACAAGTACGCATGCTCGCATGTATGTATGTAGAAGTAGTGGCATTAGTCACAATAACTAAATAAATATGTATATAAAGGGTGTTTTTTATTGAGGTATAGAACTTTAAGTTGGCATCACTTTTTTAACTGGCGGCCATTTTGTCAGCTGTCAAGTGATTAATATTTAGTTTGGTTTGCATTTCATCATGAACAGGTTGACAAAAGAACAACGCTTGCAAATCGTGCAAATTTATTTCGAAAATAATGGTTCAGTTCGCGAAGTTTACCGCAAGCTCCGTCCATTTTATGGTCGACATAATCGTCCATCAGAGCAATTAATTCGGTTAACCATGGATCGTTTTCGCACTACGTTTACTCTATGTGATAATACGCATCCGCAGAGACGTCGAACAGTGCGCACCGAAGAAACAATTGCCGCTGTAGAGCAAAGTGTTGAAGAGGACCCGAATGAATCGATTCGCCACCGTGCACAGCAATTGGAGCTTTGTCCATCAACTTTATGGAAGATTTTGAAGATTTTGAATGTGGATGAGTTGTGGTTCCAACAAGACGGCGCTACATGCCACACAGCGCACGTCACAAACGATTTATTGAAGGAAACATTCGATGAGCGCATAACTTCGCGGAATGGACCTGTCAATTGGCCACCAAGATCGTGTGATTTGACACCATTGGATTATTTTCTTTGGGGATATGTGAAGTCGCTCGTCTACGCCAACAAACCAGAAACGTTAGGGGACTTGGAAGCCAACATTCGTGGCGTTATTGCCAACATACGGCCCCATATGCTCGAAAAAGTGGTTGAAAATTGGACCTGTAGAATTGGCTTTATTCGAGCCAGCCGCGACGGCCACATGCCCGAAATCATATTTAAACATTAATGGCATAAAATTATCCTTCCAGTAAAGCCAAATTGATGGACATTAAAACGATTTTCTTGTGTTTTATTTCAATTCGAAGTTCTATACATCTAAAAAAAACACCCTTTACATACTTTTAACGAAAACAACAAACATCTGATGCAGCCAGTGGCCGCCACATTTCTTTCTTCCTTTTGCTTCGATTGTAATCGAAAATTTTAAAAATTTCACACAAAATTGTTAAAAAGAAAAACAAACAGTTGTTGCTGCTGCTGCCACAACAACAAGACAATGTAATAGTTACAATGAAATGTTTGTCACAAGAAAAGAACAACAATAAACAACTGACGCAACATATAACAACAACACCTTGTTAAATAGGACACCACGTACTACATACGAATGAATACTTATTGCTAAGTATACTTTCCTGTCTGTATGCAGTTGTTACATAAAAAATTGTTACTTACATACTTACTATTCGTAAAAAGAGAGAAAAAAATAAGAAAGACAAAAATTAATAAAAATATGTATAATAATTCCTGTTTCTGAATGTTGTCAACAATTTTCAGGTTTATTTCGTTTATGGTATGTGGGAAATTTGTTTGCTGCCATACAACAATGGCAACTGCTTACAAACAACAACAGCAGCAATAACTGCAATATTGCATTTAGGCTTTTGGTGACAATTGATTGCATAATCATTCGCAATTAGGATTTATTGCTGAATTCATTACACATCCAACGTAAGATTGCTGCACCATCTCTTAGAGGTCTGAAAACGATTTAAAAAAAATAGAAAGACTATATTTTTCATGCTTGAAGTCTATTTGTTATAAAATCATTCAGTTGTATTTAATCATGGAAAGAAAGTATTTATTAACTGTTAATTTTTAGTAGGAGTTTGTAAAATATGATGCAATGGAAGAAGGATTATGCCAAGTTCAAGAAACTCTTGAGTGATGGCGATGTAATTTATTGTGCGTTACACAATGTAGTTAAATACCATAAATATTAATG
This sequence comes from Tachina lurida, assembly GCA_944452675.1. Lineage (NCBI taxonomy): Eukaryota > Metazoa > Arthropoda > Insecta > Diptera > Tachinidae > Tachina > Tachina lurida. The sequence goes on along the minus strand of OX101754.1, from coordinate 133,361,238 downwards.
CCAGCCTTATTCATAAAGGATTGTTAAAATTAATGCTGGTTTAACGAATGAATTTTATATGAAAAAACTGATGTAAAGAATGTTTTATATTTTTTTTTATAAAGAATTGTGCATGAACTTCATTGAACATTGAACTTCATCACCATTCTTAGTTCACTCACATCACTTCTCAAAATTATTTCTTCTTAGAGCAAAAAGTTTTTAAGCGTATCCTATATAGATCTTCTTAAACAGAAGAGTAAATATTACTATTAAACCAGGGTGCTGCTAGCTGAATTAGTTAGTTTGCTTGACTACAGAGCAAATGATGCTGCTTTGGAGATCTCCAGTCAACGTCATCATCATACATTTCAGCGCCCTCCTTAGACGATATTTGTAGCAATTAATCGTGTGCGAAGTAATATAATTAATAAAATGGCTACAATAGCATAAAGTAATTCGACTACTTAACACCAGAGGCGCTACAACGATGCTTTAAAAATGAACAAAACTCACAATAGCAGAGTTGTAAAAACGAAAATAAAAATGATTTAAGGCTTCTGTTCTATCTATTTGTTTGTACTTCACCATCTGTACTTGCACTACTACTCTTTCCTAATCTCAAGTAACACACAGAGGGTTCTGTTTTGGATCCAAGTGAGCTGAACTTACTCATCCGTATCGTGAAAAAGGCGTCATATTATTCATTTTTCTGTTCATTTGTGTTCTGTTCTTTCCTCCGAACAAAAAAAAATTAACCAAAGTGAAATTTTTAAATGAAGAATAGAAACTACCCAGAAAAAAAGTTTGCTTACTAGAATGCAAAAAAGTGTATGTACTCCTCAGTCGTAAGTACTTACAATTTGACTGAATAACCCATTATTTTTGTTTGAGAAGTTCAAAAAGTATGCGGTACCCTATACTTTTTGCCTACAAATATCCAAAAGTTAATAGATTACTTATTGCCTAAGCGTACTCAAAATTTAATGGGTTATTTCGTGGATACTTCCTAAAATTCTTGAAAAATAATTTATTTGTTAATAAAAATATATAGAATTTTGTAAAAATCATAATTTTGCAAAGAAAATATATGAATATGTACATATATTGAATAATATGGAAAAATACTTAAATTTTGTAATAAATTTTTTTCTATATAAACTTCATTATTAACTAGAAAGTACTACAATAAGTACTTTCACGTAATGATATAAATAAGTACCACTCATTACTTTGTAAGCCATTAAAAGAGTACTACCCATTACAAAATCTTGAAAAATTTTTGCTGGGTAAGAATTTGTATTTCAATATTTTATTTTTATTTAACGCCTGTCAAAATAAATACGAATTTAAAAACTTGTATTTTTTTTTCTTACGACAACAATAAATTCAGAGTTAGAGTATAGATTCCTTGTACGCCAAGTTTCTGTACTCGTTTATGTAGCAAATTAATTCTGCTTGGCTTGGAATTCGATGCTCAATTTAGTTTTTAACTTAACTTCTGCAATACTCGTTAATTTAATTTTTATATAGCGAAAAATATTTTTATTACAAAAAGTGCAATTTTTATTACAATTTATGAGGCTGCTGTATGGTCAATTGAGGTGCCTATAATGAAGCGCCGATGCGGAAGAAGCCTCCAAAGAAGAGTCAGTTGAATACATGCTTGTGGGTTCACAATAAACTGAACGTCAATACGAGTATTAACTTTTTATAAGAATGTGTGTTGCAAACTACTGAGTGTGTGTGATCTTGTAATATGAGGCGTAAAATGGAAATAAACGTGTTTTGATGGTTGTTGCTGATGTTTTAGTTGTTGTTGTTGTTCATTTAGACTAATACACAAATATTTATGTTCGCTTAAAAACGTTTCTTTTAATTGTTAATTTTTCGTTACAAAAATTAGATACCCGTTAAAAAATGTTATTGCATTTGAAACGGCAAACATACATAAATATGTATGTATGTATGTATATTGTTTCTGCTTTTATTTTTAAAGAAAAATAAATAGATTTTTTAATTGCAAATAAATTATAAAATTTTAATGCGACACTTTCTTTTCAAGAGGTGAATCGAGCAACGGTTGCAGTACTATTTTTCGGCTTATATAATTGTTAAAATTGTTTAAAGATTTTTCTTTTTTTTTTCAATATAAGCTCAAAAATAAATGAATTCGAAAGCAGATGTTTTGATTTTAGAGTTTGAATTAGAATGAATTTGTTTTCCTATTTTTAAGAAATCTAAATTAAAAACATTGTAATACTGTCCTCTGTGTTATTTTTCGCAAAACTACTTTTCACAAAATATAACTTTCAATTTATCTTTAAATGTGTTGTGAAAAGTAACTTGCGAAAAATAACTTATGTAACTTTTACAAAAATACCATTTATCATAAGTATTTTTTACAGAAAGCATCTTACAAAAATGTATTTTTACAAATAGCACACTTTAAAAAAAATTCCCCTTTATAAAAAGTACCTTTAAAAAAATATGTTTACAAAATTTTATAGAAAAATATCCAATTACAAAATGTGCCATTTACAAAAGCTACACTTTGCAAAAAATACCTTTTGAAGAAATTAAATCCTTAAAAATATCTTGTCAAAATTCGTTCCTTGTGGTCAAGTTGTGATCGAGTTGTGCATGTTCTTTAGTTATTCAACAAGGCAGGTAACAATTTAGCGTTGTCATAATAAACGCACTGGTTGCTGATTTTGATTTTGCACCATTATTTTTCTCTGAGTATACCTCGTATGCAAATTATCATGAATATTTTGCATTATAATCATTATTGACTAATATTTTTCTTATATTTAATTATATCTAATAATTTTTGTCTAAACTTTTGTTATTTATTAAAACTATTTACAGAAAAATGCGGATCGCAATTTAACTAACCAATTGGCCAACATGCAATCATCCAAGAATCATGCTGGTAACAGCAGCAATAAATTCAATCGCTATTCATGGGGTAGTGGCCACAGTTCGTCTTCTCTGCAAAGTAGTGCTGCCACACTGGGAATGGGTTCAGGAAAAGATGATTTCTGGGCTGCCATACAAACCAATTACAATTACATCATGGACACAAACCTTTTGGATACTTGTAAAGAGGCCAGATGTGAGCTAGAGGGCGCAGCCAGTGTATTCGAAAATACTTTGGATAAAAGCTTCAAGGTGAGTTTCATTAAGAGGAAATTTTCGTTGTGGTTGTGGTCTGTGATTGCCTGCATTGGTAAATCATGGTGGGTAAGTGGCTAAGAATATGGTGTACGTTGGGCTTGTGTCAGTGCTAAGGGAAATTTCAAATTTGTGGTAAATTGTTGGAATGCTGTCTAGGGGGTGAATATTGGGGGAAAATCACATTTACCTAAATGTGTTGAGTAATTTGTAAATATGAAGGGAAATTTAATGGTCCTTGTTTTTTTTATTATTGCCTACTTTTAGCTGCTGGATGGTAATAATCGTAATGTGGACTTTTGCGAAGATCCCAAAGAATTACGCAAATGGTTACGCGATATGGAACACAAATTGGAAAATTCTCCTACGTTGTCAGAAGCCACCATGTTGAGTTGTGCTGAGTTGGAGTCACATCTTAATGAACATTCGGTAAGTTCTAAGTCTTCACGTTATACTTATGTATTTATTGTTGAATGAATTTATGCAAACATCTTTATAATTGAAGGTTAGCCGCGAATAACGTTTTAAGTGACAAAATAATAATTTTTCAGGAGAGCCAAAAAACGTATTTTAAAGCAAGATTGGTTTTTTCGTTTAAATTTTTTTTAGCTTATGGAAAATAATGATAACTAGCATTAACTTTTCTTTTTGTATCTCTGCTACATTTATCAATTATTTTCAACAATTTCGTTTGCATGATTTTATTAGTTACTTACAAAGTTTTCCACCGACTGATTGGATTGTAATTGTATTTTGACGGCGATAAGATGCATAATTTTGGATGGTTTGATGTTTGAACAACGCAAGAGAGTTATGTTAACGTTAATCTGTGAAAAAACTAGTTTTTTAAAAAATGTCTTTTACAACGTTATTAGCGGCTGTGCTTCAATTATTAATAACTAAAGTCTTAAATAGATGAAATTTGTCTTTGCTTTTGAATTTTTTAAAAAGGGAAGAATATTTGTAAAGCTAAATTAATTGAAAATCAAACTTATTTAAGTTTAATAAGAAAACACAAATTTTAGGTTTTAAATTGTATTTTTTTTTTAACTTTAAAGTTGTGTGTTTAAATATTCCGTGAAAAAGATTATTTAGTATACCACCTGCACAGCCATAAAATTTACTGTGTGTGAAAAAAAGAGATTCATACTTCATGAAAAAAGGTGTTTTAGGGAATTATTGTCAACAATCGTGAACTTTATTTGCTAATCCTGTCCTAAAAACAAATATTTATAACTTTTAATATTTAATTCGAAGGAAAATATAATATCGATTTAATAATTCAGTTCTCCTGCAAAAATAAAGTGAACAAACTACTCACAATTGCAATTTGGCGAATTTCGAATGAAAAAATATTCACGATAGGGGGGTGAATATAAAATTTTAATCACCCTTATCTCTAATAAAAGTTCACGTGAAATATGTTCCCTTTCCCTAAAATTGTGATCGCCAATGTTTCCGTTGTTGTTGTGTCAGAATACTATTTTATAATTTTGTTCACCATTTTTTGTTCACAAGAAATTTTTCACGTGAACAAAATGTTCGCCTTTTATTCCCGATAAGGGTGAATAAGTGTGGATCGGCACACATTTTTAAGCTCTATATTATGGCATTACGAGAGTCCAAAACGTCTGCCAAGTTCGATAGCACTCGAACAAGTAAAAGTACATACATATAATCAAAGAAACTTTCTTTGAACTTTGAAACTTTCAAGCAAAAAAAAAAAAAAAGAAATAATTTAAAAAATAGGACTAAAAATAACGGAGCCATTACATATAAAACTGCAGCCGAATTGATAACCTCTTCTTTTTTGAAGTCGTTTAAAAATACATTAAAATTGATTAGTGATTATTAATTGACGATAAAATGAGTGAAGAAAAAGAAGATATCTTACAAGCACTTTTACTTGTTGGTACATGAACTGATTTAAGTACTACTTTTCGTCAAGTCATTCAAACTTTCAATTTATTTTATTTATACAGTGTTTAATTTAAATTGCTCTTAAAAATTCCTTTCTCTCCCATAAAATTGTAAATGTTTTCTTCAAATCATTAACACGAAATAAATAGAAAGAAAAATATGTATGTATGTATATTTTTTTAAATTTTTTTTGTTCTATCATCTTCGTTCATTTCATTTTCACCTTAACTGTCCTACTAACATTTGAATGAATGCACTTGCGCTAGAATGTTAATGCAACTCTTATGTTCTTTTTTATTAAGCCGCGCTTTTATGAGAGTTAAAGAAAGAAAACAGAAAACAGCAGCAATGAATTTTTAGTCCACAAATCAAATAAAAAGATTTATAAATGTTAATAATTTGATTTATGCTGGGAACTTTTTAATAAAAGATAATATTATTTTCTAATAAGGAGTTTTTGCTCACACAAAATATTTGCACAAGATGTGCAAAATAAATATTTACTAAAAATTAAACTTGATTATTGTTCAATCTTAGAAATTTCAAAATCATTAAATTAGCGAACACAAGGAGAATGGTAAAATAAATTAAAAAATGTTGATGGTTAGAGATGCTAAATTAAATGTCTTTTTTTCTGAATAGTTAGTTATCATTATATTGTGCAAGCAGACATTTTACAAAATCGTAAATCTTTAAAACTTTTATGGTTAAACTTAATTATTGGCAGGTTAATTTTAAAATTTCACATTCAAATGTTACAGTAGACATAAAATATGTAAAATAAATCAAATAAACTGATGTTGATACTTTTTTTATTTTTACTTTCATAAAATCAAACAGCGAGCAAATAAAGTGATAAACAATTCCAATCCCTTGTTCGCCTATTGTAGAAATGATTTAAATATTTTTAGATGAAGTAAATTGGCTGATCTCAATTATTTTGTTAAAAAATTATTTAATTATTTCATTTAAAAAATGTATGTTTACAATTAATACGTGCTTAATTTTTAATTGTTTGTTTCTCCATATTGAAATAAAAATTGAGGGAACGCTTAGCGTTTCATACCAATACTTTTAAAAAATATTTGTGCTTTAAGACACATTTCACAAAAACTTTATTATTTAGGAGATTAGTAAATAAAGTTCACAATTGTTAACAATAATTCCCTGCAACACATTTTTTCATGGAGTATGAATCTCTTTTTTACACACGCAGTAAATTTTATACTAAATAATTTTTTTCACTGAATAGATAGTATATGCAAGTAAGAATATTTAAAAACACAACTTTAAAGTTAAAAAAATATATAATTTAGAATCTAATACACAAAGTATTTCTTATTATTAAACTTATATAAGTTTGATTTTCAATTAACTATTAAGCTTTAAAAATATTCTTCCCATTTTTACATTCACTGCGGCTGATAGCGAGGCAAAACTTTCACAGGATATCCACGATAACATTTTTCCTTCTAGGGGAATGAAAATTTCATGTGAACAAAAATTCCACTTGTAATTCACGATAGGGGTGATTATCGGCCCTGTTCTGTAAACCGATCGGTTTGAAATCGCACGATTTTAGAAAACTAGCTCTGACAATAGAAATATTTTTTTTTTAGATTTTGTTTTAAATATTTTGATTATATAAAAGGTATTCATTTCAGTTTTTTTTTGGTTGGAGAAATGGAAAAATGAATACCTTTACTGTTTCCCAAATATCATATCTGAAAGAAAATTATCGGGTATGATTTTGAACACATCTGCAAGAACATTATTAATTTTTTGAAAACGAGAAATTTACTCTGACTCGTTTTACAGAACAGGGTCATATATTTCCCATAACTGAAATTCAATATTATCGGCCATGTCACAGAGTTCAATTCCGTCCGGAATCGGAATTCAATCCACCCCATTTTTGTAGGATATGATGTCTGAAATAGAAAACTAAAATACGGAATTTGTCAGTTGTGTCCTGAGTAGGGAAGGCGGGGGTATGCTCCGCCTAGGGCTTGACATTTTGAGGTTTATTCAATTCCGATTCCGAACGGAATTGAACTCTGTGACATGGCCGTATATATAAATTTAATATTATATATAAATTTAATATTATATATAAATTTAATATTATATATAAATTTAACATTATATTTTACACATTCTGACACATTCGGAGTTCTGTTAGAGATATGATCTAGCATTTAAAAAATTGAACGGGACCACCACCTTTACACTTTAGTATATCTTGGAATGACATTATCTTGTGCTTAAAAAAGTGGGAAGGGACACGCCCATTAAAATCATAGATTTATTACCTTTTTTGCCTCATGGCCACTAGGAAATACACTCGTGGTTGGAGCTTATATTGAAACATACCTTCTTCCACATACTCTGATATTTTCTTTCTTCCGATGCAGTAGTTTCTTTTACAAAATCTAGGCCGCCAATTAAAAATTATCGTATCGCTTGTGCCCCTTTAGTCTGGTCTTAGGCCCAATAATTGACCTCCCAATTATATGCCATTTAGCTAATTGCCACTTAAGTTTTGGTGGCACTTAAATGTAGCTTCATTTTTTCAGTGGTTAATTAAAGTTCTTATTAAATTACGTTGAAAGTACGGTAGCACTACAAAATTTCCCAGTATTATGGAAGGCTTTTTAAACAACAACTGTTTATTATAAATAAAAAAGTTAGGTTATCAAAATGAAGAAAACTAAAATTGCATAAAAACACATTTTATGAAACGAAAAGAGCATCAGAATGCATTTTTCTATTTACATATTTCATGATATGAAAGTATATATTGTATATGTTATATATTTATGAAAATTAAACGAAATTCTTTTTAATACGACCACATGATGTTCATGTACATGTTTTCAATAAACACACACAAGCACAATAACATATGGTATGCTCGTAAAACTTAAGTGTGATTTAAGTCCACAAGGTTGGGCATTTAAATGTCTCTCAACTTTGTACTGAAAAAATGAATTCAATACTTAAGTGGATTTTAAAGATAAATGACATATAATTGAGAGGTCAATTATTGGGTCTTAGATGACATTTATATTTAGATTTTGAGCTGCTACGTGAGTCAGCGACTCTGCTTTGATGGCGGGATAAGTAATTTTTTTATTTTAATTTGTTTACATTTTATTTTAAAGAGAAGTAGCACTTATGATAGAATTGTGGATTGCAACCGAAGTTTGGTTGTGTTGCCAGTTGCAAAAATGTTATTCAGTATGGCAACTGACAACTAACAGCTGTTAACTTTAGTTGCCATATATTGTTTACATTGGCAAGCACGAATTTATACTCCTTAAAATTTTAAAATTTAAATTAAATTAAGTAAACTTGACTGCCGTCATCGAAAAATAAGTAATTGTCTTGCTGAATTTGTAACAAAACTAAATTGTTTTTATTAATTTCAATTAATTAAATTTTAAAATAGACTGTAATATGAAATACTTTAAATAGGAGTATAAAATTTATAAAGGCATTGCATGGGTTTCCAACTAGTTTCCAGCTTGTTGCTTATGATTAAATTTTTTTTTTCTCTCTTCATTTTCATACAAAAATGTTAAACATTACATTATTTTGATAAGATCTACTTGTACGTATATTTTTTCCTTTGGTCTCTCCAGATCTTCTAATCGAGATATTGTCAATTTCCACTTGATTACTTTTCGTTATTTTGTTTTTTTTTTTTTGTCCACCATCAAGTGAAAGGTCTTTAACACAATAAAACAGGCAGCCTGGACGGTTGGATACAAGATGACAAAAATAAAAATAAAAAAATAAAAAAAAACATATTTTATCAGTACCGTTATAGTTTTTATGTTTTTCAATAAACTTTTTTTTTCTTCCATTTTTTTGTTTGCTTTAACAATTTGAAATTGTTTACAGTGTCATATTTAAACATTACAAAATATATTTATCTATTTTGAGCTTGTGACCATTTTTGGTTAAACAAGGATGTAGTATAACTAAGAAGGCTGAAAAAGACCCCCAATAGTAGAAGAGAAACAAACAAAAAAGAAGAAAAGAAGACCACGACTGCAAACGATGACAAAAAGTAAAAAAAAAGTGATATTTTTTTTAAACAGCAAGTGTTTCTCGATTGAGCTCTGGCTTGGTTGGCTCAGTTTTGCTTTTTCTAGTTGGGGGTATTGTCTTTTTAGTAAAAAATAAAAAAAATCAACAAAAACATTAAAAATAATATTAGAAATAAAAAAACAGAATTTAAAAAGTGAAGGTGGATTGTTTCTTGTAGTTATTGTTGTTGTCTTTCAATGCACATTTTGGCAGTTACAATTTAGTGATCATTTTTTTCTTCTGTTTTAGTTTTACTTTGTTTTTTCTTCCTCTTATGTTACCAAGAAAAAAATCTTTAAATTTAAAAAAAAACCGTTACTTTACCAAAAAAAAAAAAAATGACAGCGATGGCAAAAAAATCTATAACAACATAACATGCTTATTTAAACTGTTGTAAAGCACTTTAAGGCACTTTATAGTATTACGAGGGTGATGAGTAGAATAGTTTGGGAAACAAATCTCCAAATACTTTCATATACAGGTCACATACAAGGGATCTTATTATTAAACTATAAATCATAATCAGGGGTATCATAGAAACCAATCTTATCGGAATTGGATTAGAAACGGACAAAAAAAAATACTTTGGTGTCATGAAATCCAATGTTGTTGGATTTTTTTTCAAACTACGAGTATGTCTAGTGTCGGTTTTAGGTGTCATAGAAACCAATGTTATAGCTTTGCTATTGGATATAAACCAAGCAGCTTACAGCTGTCTTTTTTTTATTGAAAATAAATAAAATGGCTAAAAGCTCCATTTTTCATATCTTTTTTTCAACAGTTTGACTTTTAGCGAATATTCAACCAAATTAAAGTTGATAATTTGATATATGATCTAGGATTTTTTCGCGAGTTTGCGATTTTTCGCGTTATTTCCGAGTTTATAACATTTTTAACAGTTTTGGAGACTTATAATCAATTTTAAAGCTTCTTTCCCATTTTGCAACTTCTCGCGAATTTTTGCAATGTTCGCGATGAAATCGAGTCTTTGCCAGTATTCTGCTTCTTAACAGTTTTCGCTATTAGACTTTGCTATTATTCAGCTGTTAACAAGTTTTTGCGAATTTTTTCCATTTTCGCGTTTTGTACCGATTTTTTTTTAGCATTCTTTAGAGTTACAGCCTTTTTTAATAAAATTATGGCTTGTTTAAAATTTTGTAATTTTTCGCAAAATTTCTCTTATTTTTGCAACAGATGTAATTTTTCCAAATTTTTTGGATTTCTTTATTCATTTTTACTTAAAAGCTTAACATTTAAAATTTTCGCAAGCTTTTGCGAATTTTCGTAATATTTTGCTTTTTCTCTCACAGTTTTAGCGAGTTTAAGCAATTTTATTTTATTGATTGTTTCCAATATTGCGTGATTTATTCCAAATTTCAGCCTTATTAGAGTTAAAGATTATTTGCATAAGAATATTTTAGCGTAAATACCATAATTGACAAAATTTGCAAAGAAAAACTTGCATTAGCCGTAAACAAATGAACAAAAACATAAAAAAAAAAATGATTCGAACATCGAACATATTTGCATTCAAAAATAACTAAACCGACTTGTTTTCAAGACACCAAATGAATCCAATATTGGTTTACAAAACCGACAATCAACAAAACCGACTTGGATTCTATGACAACCTCGAATGTAATTTGGCTTACAGAGCCAAAGAACAAATAACACCAAAGTTAATTGTAAATACTAGCAGAACGAAAGAACATGCTTTTTTGGAAGACGTCACACAGTGGTTCCAGACTAGGGTGATCAACAAAATTTGTTGTTTGCAATATAAGTTGTCGATCGGACGATTTCTGGTGACATCGTGGGACAGTCCGTTCATGTTTCAGTAAGTGTTGCCATGCTCAAAAAATGCTTAGAACTTTTACACCGAAAAAAAAAAATACTTAGGAAAATCAACAGAACACGTTGGTCTAAGTTTTAACATACATATGTATGTACGTAGTGAAAAATAATTTTATTGCAAAATATACAAATCGAAAAGTATTCGGCTCAGCCGGTTTTTATATTGTAAAAAACTATTCGACATTCGAAAAATCATAATTTTGAAAAAAAACCGGGTAAAAAAACCGAGTCGATCACCCTATTCCAACCGAAAAAAGGGTAATAAATCTTTATATGTGAAATTTACGATCCGGTAACAAAATGTTGTATGTAGAAAATATAGAGGAGGACCTAAGCTTTAAAAATATTGAAATTTGAACTACCCTATTGACTACTTAAGGCATGAAAATCCTTGTTGGCCTCATAACTTTTTCAAATATCATCTGATTTCAATGGCTTTAAGTTTGTTGCAAAGTTTTTAAATAGGCAAAAAATGCAGGTTATTTTGGAGAGATCTCTTTAATAGTTTCAAAGATATTTGGGTTGAAATTTTAAAATTTTTATTTTTTGGTCTCGACTTGGCCAAAAAAAAATATATTAATATTTTCAATAAAATTCGTGATAACATGTAAAATAAAATCTTGATTTATATCAATTCGTATAGCCGTGAAAAATCGAAATGAAAATTTTTAAATGAGAGTGAAAAATTACTAAATTTTTGGAAATTTTTCCCAAAAAAAAATTTTCAATTAAAAATTTTCTCTTTCAATATTTCGAAGGAAAAGACTACTAAAAGGACTGCAGTTGAAATTTTAAATTGATTAAGGCATGTACGCTACATCCAGCATTGGATGAGTAACGTGAATATTTGTTTTAAAAATTTAAATTAATGGCTTAAGACAAAAAGAAATTGCATATAGAGTTTTTCAAATTTCTCTACAAATCACACAGTGCGACAAAAAAATACCTGCGTAGTGTTACTATTTTTCTGGTAGGTATTGTCGAGTATAACAACAATCTGTATTTGAAATTTTCCAAACACCTCCAAAATCTTGAGTTACGGGTAAAAAACCGGTTTTTCGTACCAGTAGGCACTTATCAACATCTAAGTTAAATATCAACCGATATATGATATATAATTTTTTTCTCGAATATATATTTCCTAAACTGTTAGTGAAACTGCATAAATGTAGGATATTTTTTAGCTCTTGGATAGAATCCACTTGCAAAAAATCTTTTTTATCAGATCAAAAACATCAGCTTGGCATCGGTTTGAATTTTTCATTAACCCGAGGTTGGGGCTTTGTGGCCCAGTCCCTTTAAAGATATATTGTCCAAATTCCAGACATAAGTTTGGTGACACCTATTCTAATGCTGTATGAAATTTCTCGTTTAGAGAATGAGCCAAAAAACAGCAGCAGATTTTCCAAAAATAGTCAAATTTTCAGAAGCATTTTATATATGTACCTGCATGAAAATTGTGCTTTTTTTAAATTTTTACAAAAATTCAGTAAAAGGTTTTTTTTTTTTATGAATTTTCAAATGCATGTCAAGAATGTGCAAATAGCAATTTTTCAGTTAAATCCCTTATATACTTTGCAAAATGATCTTAATTCATAACAAATATAAAAATACACTTGATCTACCTGTCCAATGATACCCAACACATATGTGACCTTCTCCGAGAAAAGGACCTAGTGTGTGAAAATGAAGTTTTGAGAAAAACGGCATTTAAAAAATAAAATTTTAATATTTTTCTCAGTTTTATCGAACCCGTTTTTTGATTTGAAATACTACATAAAACGGCCACAAAACAGATCTCGGTTGAAATTTGGCAAAATTTTTGCTGTTGTAAAGTGCATTTACTACAGAAACTCTGAATTTGCAAAGTAATTATATGTACATATGTATATTGAAAATGACGGTTGTAGTTTAACAGTTGCCATCGGTAACACAGTTTTTTTTTAGCCATGGCTATTCACAATCGACAAATTAATGTCAAAATTAAGTTTCACAGTTGTCGCTCAATAAAGGTCGTTCCAGAAAGTTTTAACACCGCCTGCGTATAAATAGTAGAGCTGTTAAAGTTTTTTATTTTCTATTGCATTTTAGTATTACGTTTTTTCTTCTCTTCATTCATTGTTGGATTTACAGTGAACAAAGAAAAAAACTTGTACAGCAAACGCTCCGCTCTTCTAATCAAAATATCTCTGTTGCTTTGTAAGATTTTAAGATAAAACCAAAAGCGATTTCAAGGAAAATTAATCAGCTTTCTATGAAAATCTTTAATTTTATTAACAAATTTATTTTAATGCGAAAAAAATAACCTAAAATATAATAACACTATTTTCCAGAGCCAAAAAAAACTTGTACACTAACTCTTCTTTCAGGAAGGAGCTATGAAATAAGGAATAAACTTAAAATTAGTACTAAATGTGGCCACGTCTAGCATCTAATAGATTATTTTCATAGAATGAACTGGGTTTTTGGCAATTTTGGGAGCTATATGGTCCAATATGCCCTGAAGAGCACTTTTGAGTTAATTTTTACACATAATCTACAGCTCGCGTAATTTTTTGTTCACATACGCCCACAGAATTTCATTTGTACTAAGGCCAAGGATCTAGGGAGGATGTGCCTGCAATTTTTTTCCATTGAATGGAAGCCATTCTCTTATTATTGAAGACGAATGTTTCGGGTATTTAACTCTAACTAATCAATAGTCTCCACTTACATTTAATTTGGCAGCTAACTGTGCTAAATTATCTCTTAGTATGTTTAAATAATTCATTTTATTTATTGTACGTTCTATAAAAACCCGATTTCATACACCACTCGATCCCATTGGGCCCCATACCATCATATTACACCCCCTATGCTTCACCGTGTTATTCAGGTTATTATCGTTAAGGCTGGAGCTTTTCTTTGCCACGCAAAGAAAGATTATATTAATCACTATGATGACTTTTGGGACACTGCTGAATCCAAATTTAATATATTTGGATGTTATCGTTGTAGATTTTTGTGGCGAAGAGGAATTCCAGCATTAGTGATAAAACCCTGAATAACACGGTGAAGCATGGGGGGTGTAATATGATGGTATGGGGCCCAATGGGATCGAGTGGTGTATGAAATCCGGTTTTTATAGAACGTACAATAAATAAAATGAATTATTTAAAAATACCAAGAGATAATTTAGCACAGTTAGCTGCCAAATTAAATGTAAGTGGAGACTATTGATTAGTTAGAGTTAAATACCCGAAACATTCGTCTTCAATAATAAGAGAATGGCTTCCATTCAATGGAAAAAATTGCAGGCACATCCTCCCTAGATCCTTAGCCTTAGTACAAATGAAATTCTGTGGGCGTATGTGAACAAAAAATTACGCGAGCTGTAGATTATGTGTAAAAATTAACTCAAAAGTGCTCTCCAGGGCATATTGGACCATATAGCTCCCAAAATTACCGAAAACCCAGTTCATTCTATGAAAATAATCTATTAGATGCTAGACGTGGCCACATTTAGTACTAATTTTAAGTGTATTCCTTATTTCATAGCTCCTTCCTGAAAGAAGAGTTAGTGTACAAGTTTTTTTTTGGCTCTGGAAAATAGTGTTATTATATTTTAGGTTATTTTTTTCGCATTAAAATAAATTTGTTAATAAAATTAAAGATTTTCATAGAAAGCTGATTAATTTTCCTTGAAATCGCTTTTGGTTTTATCTTAAAATCTTACAAAGCAACAGAGATATTTTGATTAGAAGAGCGGAGCGTTTGCTGTACAAGTTTTTTCTTTGTTCACTGTAGTTCCATTTCGATTTAAGCCATTGTCGCCGTCGTATTGTTGTAATAATTTTTTCCCTCTTATAGTCGTATTGAAGTAAAGCACGAGCCAAATTATAATAAAATATATGAAAAAGAAAAAAAAATATAAATCGACTGAACTGAATTGCCACTTGACTTTGTTAAATGTTTTTTGTTTTTGTTTTGTTTTTTTTGTTGCTTTTCGAACGCTTTTTAAGTATAAACAACCACAACAACAAGCATTAAGCCATTATTACATGATGTTATGTCTTGCATAGTTGTTGCTGTTTTTTTTTGTAATTTTTCTTGTTAGATCGTAGACCTCTTTTTTTTTTGTTTTCCACGTTCCTCGATTTATAAGCCATAATTTAAGTGCCGCATACATATAAAATAAGTTAGGGAAATTTGAACTTAAAATTGTTTGTTGTAATTCTTTTTTTTTCTCTCTCTTAATGCCCAGAAAAACAAATCGATTATTTATATTGTTATTGCTTTTTAACATATTTTCCTTGCAATTTATATGAATTAATAGCTTAAAGTGGGTGTTTAAATAAGTGACCTAAATTTATTAGGTGTTTTGTAGGTAAATTTCACTTGCACTTAAGTATTTTCTTAATCAATTAATAAAAAGAAAATAAAAATAAAATAGAAGTAAACAGTTTTAATATGACTTACACATACATACATAGAGAAAAGAAAAAAATTTCCTTAAAGCTTCTAAAAAGTTTGTAAAGCTTTTCGTTAAAAATTAACGCCATTTCATGTTAGGGTCAAGAGTAAAGTTCTTAGTTGCTGGTTCTTTTCCTGCCACAGGGTTTGATTTTTGGTTAAAAAACAAGAAAGAAAAAAAGGCTTTGCATGTTGTGCTTATTAAAAGAATTATTTTGAAAACTTTCGAAAAAAAGCACATTCAACAAAAGCCACTTTTCCAAAAAAACTAAAAAACGGAATTTTAAAAAATTACATTTCGAAAAAATACATTTTGAAAAGTTAATAAAAAATTTATTTGTTATCGGTTTAACACGTAATTTTGAAGTAAACATTTTGAAAAAGTCTAAAATTCAATTCAATTCAATTGTAACTATTCCTCGGGAAATTATTCCCACAGAACTCATTTTTTTCCTAAAAATAAAATACACCTATCCTAAACAGATTGAGCTAAAAATTTTAATTTGAAGAAGATCTTTCGAATTTTCAAAGTCAGTTATTTTGTTTTATTTTAACTGAAAGCTTACATATGTCTTCAAAATAGGCGAACAAATAAATGAGTAGAGAAAAATAAATAATCTTTTAAAAAAGTGTCTTTTGAAAAAGTATCTTAAAAAAATACCTTTTTAAAGAAGTACCTTTTTAAAGAAGTACCTTCTTCAAAAGTACATTTTTAAAGAAGTACCTTTTTAAAAAGTACCTTTTTAAAGAAGTACCTTTTTAAAAAGTATCTTTTTAAAGAAGTACCTTTTTAAAAAGTACCTTTTTAAAAAAGTAAATTTTTAAAAAAGTACATTTTTAAAAAAGTACATTTTTAAAAAAGTTACTCTTTAAAAAAGTTCCGTTTTAAAAAACGGAAGAAAGAAGTACCTTTTTAAATAATTACCTTTTTAAAAAGTATCTTTTTAAAGAAGTACCTTTTTAAAAAGTACCTTTTTAAAGAAGTTCCTTTTAAAAAGTACCTGTTTAAAGAAGTACCTTTTTAAAAAGTACCTTTTTAAAAAGTTCCTTTTTAAAAAAGTAGCTTGTTAAAAAAATACCTTTTGAAAAAAGTACATTTTGAAAGTATCTTTAAAAAGAAATATGTCTTAAAAAAGTATCTGTTGAACAAAGTTCAGTTTTCTGCATATGGTACCTTTAAAAAAATATTTTATTAAAATCCTTTCGATGAAATTAACGTCTGAAAAATACTTTTTGAAGAAATTGTTTTCGAAACTCTTAGCAAGGATTGAATTTGCTGCACATCAGTCAGTCGCTTATGCGGTTCCAACATTATAATCCCACATGTATAAACCATATCTCGGTAAATTGTCTATGCGGTCATATTTCGAATTTGTAAATTTTAACTATTACTTTTCTAAAAAAAGTACTTTGGTAAAAAAGTACTTAAGTACAAAAAGGTAGTTTTTCAAAAGGTAGTAAGTACTGATATAAAAATTTTTTAAGTATTTTTCTCTAAAAATTTTTTGCGCTCAAAAAGTATGCTTCATAAAAAAAGGATTTTTTCAAAAAAGTACAAAAACTTAAAAAAAAATAGGTATTTTTTATAAAAGTACAAAATAACTCTTCTAGGTAAAAAAGTACTTTTCTCAAAAAAAAAAAAAATTATCTTAGAAAAGTACTTTTCTAAAAACGCGCTTCTTAAAAAGTATTTTTTCCCAAAAAAGGATTTTTTAAACTATAACAAGCATTTTTCAAAAAAGTAAAAAATTAATTTTTTAAAAATAGTACGAAAAGTATTTCTTTTGAAAAAAGTACCAAAAGTAGTTTTCAAAAAGTACAAAATAACATTTTCTAAGTAAAAAAGTACTTTTCTCAAAAACTTTTTTTAAGTACTTTTCTAAAAAAAAACGCGTTTCTTTTGTTGGAATTTCCCCAAGAAATATTTTTTTAAAGTAACTGGTTCTTTTAAAAAGATTCCTTTCTCTAAAAAAGCGCGTTTCTTAAAAAGTCGGTTCTTTTCCAAAATAGAAATAGTTTTTCTTAAAAAAGTACTATTCTAAAAAAGTACTTTTCTAGAAAAAGTACTTTCCCCAAAAAGTGTTTTCGAAAAAAGTACAAGTAACTTTTCGTAAAAGGTGGGTACTTTTCCAAAATATACAATTCCATAAATTACTTTTCTCGCGCATATAAAAGTTTTAATAACTTATTTGGTTAGTCTGCTTAAAGTTTTGCATGTGAATGTAAAAAATATCATATATTAAATTCAATTTTATTACAAGCTCTCTTTATATAAACAAATTCGTATTTCATTCCCTTTCGATAAAATACATATTTTTCTTTGCAAAAAAAAAAAACGATACAATTGTTAAATCCATTCAAGCATAAATAATTAGTCGTTTATATTATGCCACCAAAATGTTGATAAAAAAAAAGTAAAAACGTTTTTCTTAAAACAACTATTGCAAATAGTAAAAAGTAAATAATTTGAAATTTATTAATTTAACTGAACATAAACTCAATTTGAATTTATCAAGTGTGAAATAGAGTTAAAACTGCACTACAGAAAATACGAAAGTTTTAAATTTTCACAATTAACTCGTGCATAGAATAGACATCAAAACTACTTCCCACTAAATCTCTTGACATGAATTATGATGTTTTTATCTTTCTTTTAGTTCTGTGAGTTTCTTTTTTAATTTCGTTCATTTTTCAAAAGTTAAATTTTCTTTTGTTAATTTATTAAAACGTGTGACTGACTACTAGTGACATGAAGATGTTGTATCTGACTAGTTAATAGACATACGAGTACATATCGAGCATTTGCTGCAAGAAGGTCACAACTCAAAATTTGTATGGAAATTTTGTTTTAACATTGCCTTCAAATCCAAATTATTTTTTTTTTTAGAATACTGTAGTTAATTTTCATATCCTTTTTTTATATTGTGTAAAAATTTCTTACAAATAAATGTCTTGGTGTACTTACTCACCTCTTGAGAGGAAATTTGATAACTTACTTTACCATTAAATTCTTAGTAGGTTCAAAACTTTAAACTCGTTTGCTGTAAAACAATTTTTTTAGAGTTATGTCGCTCTTGCAGTAAAGGCTCTGTATACACACATGTATACGAGTATTTAAATATATTTAATACAGTTTCTGACCTAAATATTTAGTAAGTAAGAAAGTAAATTTAAAAGGAAAAATGCACTACGGAAATTATGCTGCACGTATGTATTGTAGTCATAAATACCACAGTATTTCGTGCCAGTGATATTTAAAAAGATGATTTCATTTTGTCTCAGATTATTTAAATCTTAGTTTTCGTATACAGTTGTACCTAAAAGTACTACTGAAAATATATAAAGCAAAAATTTCTTAACGAGTACTTTCCTTAGAAAGTACTTTCCATATAAAGTAATTTTTCCTCTCTTAAAAATTATCCTTAATTAATTGTCTCAACAAGTACTTTTCCTAAAACATATTTTCCTAAAAAGGATTTTTCCAAAAACTATTATGTAGTACTTTTCGCAAGGAGTTCTTTTATTAAAAAGCATTTGTGTCAAAAAGTGCTAAACTTAAAAAATAGTTTGCTTAAAACGTTCGTTTCGGAAAAAAGAGTTTTCTTAACCCTAGAACGTATAACCGAGTACCCGCGTGTCCACTAGCAACTTTAAACGTTTGTAGCTAGCTGCAAGACCAATACGAATAGGTTATTGAAACTTCGGATCTAGGAAAATCAAGACTTTTTGAGTCGTTTTTGTGCATTTATGAAATTTGATTGAGTGGTTCCAAACAAATAAGGGACTGTTCAAAGATTTGAACATGAAATTATTACTAAGAATTTTGAAATATACATTAACAGTATTAAAATTAAATAGTTTTTTTCTCTATGAAGTTAAAAGTTATTAACAATTGTAATGGGTACCCTGGTTATGCGTTTGCGTGGTATTTTTTGGTTATACATACGTTCTAAGCTTAATAAATTAATTTTTAAAAGATCTTTTTTCAAAGAATTATTGTTTCCAAAAAGTACTTTTCTAAAAAAGAAATTTAGTAAAAAAGTAATTTAGTAAAAAAGTTCATTTCCAAAAAAGTATTTATAAAATAATATTTTTAAAAATACTTTTCTCGAAAAAAATTGTTTTCTTACAAAGTATTTTTTTTAAGTACGCCACCTAGAAATAACTTTCCCCGAAAAAATATTTAAAAAAACAAAGTATAAAATAACTTTTCTTTAAAAGTATGTATGTTTCTTTCCAAAAAAAGTACTTTTCTAAAAAAAAGCGTTTTTCTTAAAAAAGTACTTTTCTAAATAAAGCGCGTTTCGTAAAAAGCCTTCTCCCCAAAAAGTATTTTTTAAAAAAGTGCAAAATTACTTTTCTTCAAGAAAAATAATTGTTTTTCTTAAGAAGATACTTTACTTAAAAAGGACTTTACTAAAAAAAAGTGTTAAAGTAGTTCCCCAAAAAGTATTTATCAAAAAAAAATATACATTTTCTTAAGAGTAGGTCCTTTTCCAAAAAAGTTTCTTTCTCCAAAAAAAATTGTGTTTCTTAAAGAAGTACTTTTCTTAAAAAAGTACTTTTCTTAAAAAAGTACTTTTCTTAAAAAGTACTTTACTTACTAAAAATAACTCCCCAAAAAATATTTTTTCGAAAAACTACTTATAAAAAGTACATAAAGTATTAAAAAAATTATATATCTAAAGAAGTACTTATTCAAAAAAGTACTAAATAACTTTTCTTAAAAATTACATTTCTTTCCAGAAAAAGTACTTTTCTCAAAAAACTCGTTTTTCTTAAACAAAAACTTTTCTAAATAAAGCGCGTTTTCTAAAAAGCCTTTCCCCAAAAGGTATTTTTTAAAAAAGTACAAAATTACTTTGCCAAAAAAGTATTTTACTTAAAAAAAAAAATGTCTTTCCTAAGAAGATACTTTTCTTAAAAAGTACTTTACTAAAAAAAACAGTGTTAAAGTACTTTTTTTCAAAAAAGTACAAAATAAATTTTCTAAAAAAATGTTTCTTTCTCCAAAAAAAAAATTGCGTTTCTTAAAAAAGTACTTTTCTTAAAAAGTAGTTTACTTTTTAACAAACACCCCAAAATTTTTTTTTAAAAGTACTTGTTCTAAAAAGTACATAAAGTATATAAATAAAAGTTTATTTCTAAAAAAGTACTTATTCAAAAAAGTACAAAATAATTTTTCTTAAAAAGTAGGTTTCTTTCCAAAAAAAAAGTACATTTCTCGAAAAAAATCGTTTTCCTTAAAAAAGTACTTTCTTAAATAAAACCCGTTTTCTAAAAAGTGTTTGCCCAAAAAGCATATTTTTAAAAAAGTACAAAATAACTTTTCCAAAAAAGTACATTTCTCCAAAAAACTTGTGTTTCTTTAAAAAGTACTTTTGTAAAAAAAGTTATTGTACTTTATATCTTTTCCAAAATGCACAATTCCAAAAATTACTTTTCTCAATAAACATTTTTCCGTAAAGTACTTTTACACAAAAAGATCTCTCTTAAAAATTACTAAAAAATTTCTCAAAAAACAAAATACGAAAAGCACTGATCGAAAAATCTACATACTTTTTCAAAAACATTAATTTTCTTGAAAATTACTGAAATTAAGTTTTCAAAAAAGAATTTTTCATAAAAAAGGGTTTCTCCGAAAATTATTATAAAAATATTTTGTTTTGTGTAGGAGTAATTTTTCTAAAAGAAAAAATTTATTTTAATATGATTTTGTTATTCTCATTGAAGTGGGTGGGTGTTGGAGTTTCAACTTGAAACTAAGAACGCGCTTAAATGTGAATCTTAAAAATCTATATTCGTATTGTATACATTAACGCTTCCACAAATGTCAATGATTAAGAAAACCATCATCTTATGTGTGGCCTGAAGGCACAAAACCCACTTTTATCTACACATAAATAAAATTTAAAATAAAGGAGAAATTATGTTCCTAGGAAAAGTCTGCGTTAAAAAGACATAAACACCTTTTTGTGATTAAAATTTTCATTTTCATGTCATGTTGGCAATGGCAAGCAATAGAATTAAGGTTGATACTTTTTTTTTGTTGCCGGTTTCTTTTTTTCCTTTTTTTTTTAATTTTCCATAAACATGTGTTTAAGCTTTTAAATTATTCCTTTTTGAAAAACTTTTACTTGATGCCTCCTTGATTTTATGATGATGAGAGGAGGTTTTCATTTATTTTCTTTCCACATATTTAGCAAGAATAAATGCTTATCGCCATCTTTCTCTAATAGAGAGTGTGCCTGTGGAGGATGACACTTTTCATAATGTATGGTAGTTTAAATGCTTACTAAACTTTTATAATTGTTCTTTTGATACGAGAATACATTGTGTGTAGTACACAAGCAAAAATTTAAATAAAGTTTTAAGAAACTCACTTCACTGCTGCTCCGTCATTTATTTATTCATTCATATAAATTGCCCCATACACATGCATTAAGCCACATTCATTCATCGTAAGATCTTTTTATTTTTTGCTATTGTTGTTGTTGTTGTTGTTGTTGTTTTTGTTGTTGTGTGCTCTTAAGTTGCAACAAACAATAACCGCTAAAGTACTTACAAGCCACTAACTTACTACTCAACCACTGCGATTTATTAACCAAATTGTATGCGTGGGTGTGCTTTTATTTCTTCTTTTGAGCAGCGTTAATGCCTTCTGATTTTCATATAATAACTTTTCAGATTTTATTCATGAATCTGGCACAATTTAGAAAAGATGAAGAAAATAAAATCTAAAAAGAAAAGAATTGAAAATCTTATGAATAAAGTATTAGATTGAGACGGATTATTTTCTTTATTCTTCTCTGAGGAGCTGCACAGAGAGAAATTAGTGAGAGTAAATTTGAGCTTTCATTGAAAAAAAAATTCAACAAATTGGAATAACATGAATCATAACAATTCACATATTCTATTTGCGTTGACAAATATGTACTTACTAGATTAATCCGGTGTGCTTTGATACCCCCCATAATTATAAAATGAAATAAAAAGTATCTAACGGCTGTTTTTTTTAGAGGTATAGAACTTCGAATTGAAATAAAACACAAGAAAATCGTTTTAATGTCCATCAATTTGGCTTTATTGGAAGGATAATTTTATGCCATTAATGTTTAAATATGATTTCGGGCATGTGGCCGCCGCGGCTGGCTCGAATAAAGCCAATTCTACAGGTCCAATTTTCAACCACTTTTTCGAGCATATGGGGCCGTATGTTGGCAATAACGCCACGAATGTTGGCTTCCAAGTCCCCTAACGTTTCTGGTTTGTTGGCGTAGACGAGCGACTTCACATA
The DNA here is from genome assembly GCA_944452675.1 of Tachina lurida. Lineage (NCBI taxonomy): Eukaryota > Metazoa > Arthropoda > Insecta > Diptera > Tachinidae > Tachina > Tachina lurida. The sequence goes on along the minus strand of OX101754.1, from coordinate 133,338,464 downwards.
TCCCCAAAGAAAATAATCCAATGGTGTCAAATCACACGATCTTGGTGGCCAATTGACAGGTCCATTCCGCGAAATTATGCGCTCATCGAATGTTTCCTTCAATAAATCGATTGTGACGTGCGCTGTGTGGCATGTAGCGCCGTCTTGTTGGAACCACAACTCATCCACATTCAAAATCTTCAAAATCTTCCATAATGTTGATGGACAAAGCTCCAATTGCTGTGCACGGTGGCGAATCGATTCATTCGGGTCCTCTTCAACACTTTGCTCTACAGCGGCAATTGTTTCTTCGGTGCGCACTGTTCGACGTCTCTGCGGATGCGTATTATCACATAGAGTAAACGTAGTCCGAAAACGATCCATGGTTAACCGAATTAATTGCTCTGATGGACGATTATGTCGACCATAAAATGGACGGAGCTTGCGGTAAACTTCGCCAACTGAACCATTATTTTCGAAATAAATTTGCACGATTTGCAAGCGTTGTTCTTTTGTCAACCTGTTCATGATGAAATGGCAAACCAAACTAAATATTAATCACTTGACAGCTGACAAAATGGCCGCCAGTTAAAAAAGTGATGCCAACTTAAAGTTCTATACCTCAATAAAAAACACCCATTACATAGTCGCACAGTCAAAAAAAAAAAAAAACTAGTGGACCCTCTCCATATGCAAAAATAATTTTGAAAATTTATCCACAAATTACAAAGTTATTTGATAATAAATTTTCAGGGCGGGCACTTTGCCTTCCCCCTACGCAATTCCAAAAAAATGTTAGCGCAATTTTTCCATATGAAAAATTGGTTCAGCGCGAACTTTTTTTGGGGAAGGGCACTTGCACCCCCCAAGTTAAAAAATTTTTTTTAATTGTCCCAAAAATTACAAAGATATTTGATAAATAATTTTTGGGGCGGGCACTTTGCTTTCCCCCCACAATTTCCATAAAAAACACTAGTGGACCTTTTTCATATGCAAAAAGAATTTAAAACAATTTTCGGCAAACAACAAAGTAATTAGATAATTAATTTTTTTGTCGGGCACATTTCGTCCCCCCTCCCCAAAAACTTTAAAAATTCTTAGCGGATCTCTTCCATATGAAAAAAGCATTTTGAAAATAGGTCCATAAATGACTAATTCTGAGTACACATCTGGCATTTCTTCTGTTGACATTTTCAAAATGTTTGCAATTATGTTTTTTATATGGACATCAGTGCCGCACAACGAGAAATTTCGGAAATGACTAACATAGCCACTAGTGCACACTATTGCGATGTCACAAAATGCCATAGTGTGTACTCGGTTATTTGATAATCAATTATTGGAGGAGCAACACGACACCCTCCCCCAAATAAAAATACATTTCCGGGCCTATGGAAAATATGCAAATTTTTCTTTTTGGAAATTTGGTTCACAAATGGCGAAGTTATACTCGTTTATATTCACCCTTATTCTAGTTGTCGACATCGACGTCACTTTAACACAATACCAAAAACTGGGGGTTTGTTTACTAGCTCTCGACAACCATTTTGTGCTATTGACAATCTTTTTCCCTTCCCTAAGGTCTAGAAAATAACATAAGCCTGCAAACAGCAGTCACTTGTTTTCCACAACGGGTATACAAGCCCCAAAATGTTGGTATTGTGTTAAAGTGACGTCGACGTCGCCGACTGGAATAAGGGTGATTATAAAATCTATTAAAAACTATGTGGAAGAAGTAACATTATTTAAAAAAGTGGGCGTGGTTGAAAATAAGTTTCCTATAATTCCTTCCAGAGTCCCAGTTAAATGTTGTGAAAATTTCAAGAAGATCGGTCCAGAGGTCATGTCTCCTATAAGGTACAAATAAACACATTCCATGTTATATATACATAAATATAGGGTGTTTTTTATAGAGGTATAGAACTTTCAAATGGAATAAAACAAAGATGAATTTTTCAAATTGACATTAAATATAATCTTCTGGCATTATAACTTAAATATAACTTCTGGCATATGACCGCCACAGCTGGTTCGGACGTAATCTAATCTGAAGGTCCAATTTTGGATGTTATGTTGACTTGCAACATTTGTGGCCGAAACAATAAAACAATTGTGACACGAGCTGTGTCACATGTTGCGCCATCTTGTTAATAGCCTGATTATAGATTTCATACCCTGATTACAGACTATATAGACTGACTCGGGTCTTCATCTAGGGTATGCTCTACAGCAGCAATGACTTCTGTACGCACTCTACGACGTCTCGAAAACGTTTCACACGCGATACGAATTTCGAACAGAACAATGCTTTGCACAATTTAGAAGCGCTGTTCAGGGGTCAGTCAGTCTATTCCTGTTGAAATGACAAACTAAACTAAACATAAATCACTTGACAGCTGACAAAATGGCCACTATTTAAAAAAGCGTTGAAAGGGTAAAGTTTTATACCTCTATAAAAAACATCCTTTACAACTTACCCCACACACAGAGGACCAAATTCGAAAATGCTAATGATAAAGGTGTAAGCGGCCTTCGAAAACAGCATGATGTTCCGTTCTGCTAGAGCTTTTCAGAATAATTACAATTGTCTGTGGTGCAATTTTTTCCTTAAAAATTATCACATGTAATTTGTCTCAAATATACAAACTTTAATCTAATCAAATAAAAAATATAGAAAAATTTACTCGCTTGCTGGAACTGAAAAACAACTTAACAACTTTTGTTCGAACACTTTTAAACTTGATTAATTTGACAACAAAAAATGCGTATTCCATTCCAAAAACGGAATTTTGGTTTCGTACACTGAAGACAGCAATAATAATTAGATGGCGACTTGTTAATGGTCCTTCGAACAGCTAATACTCCTAGTTGCGATTCGTCTCTTAAGTTTTCAACGTTCTTTGCCCTCCAAACACAAATTCTCTAAAAAAAAGAACTTGTAACTGTAACAAAACTTAAATTATTCAATCAGTCAAAATGTTTGTTACCCGATTCGAAAAATCGAACAAGAAAACTTAGATCTGGGAGCAAATTACGGCATTCGATACGATTCGAAATTTTAAAATATTTCCATATAAGCTCTATTGAAATATTTCGTAATTTCGTCCGATAACGAGTGCCGTAATTTGCCTCGTGCTTGAACTGTTAAATTAATGGTTTTTAAAATATTTTGAGTGTACGAGTATAGATGTATATAAAAACTGATGAAAGTTAGTATATGTATATATATCATTTGACTCATTTTCACCTACAGTCTTATAACAATTATAATTGTCTGATAGCATAGTAATGTGTATCCTAAATGCAATAATAGTAATAAAATAGAAAAAAAAACTAAAGTGATTTTGGCAATGATTTGTTTCTTCGCTTCCTGAACTTGGCAAATCACTTTTATTCCATGACTTTTTTTTTTAGAGAGGCGTATATACAATGATTCTATAAAGATTTATATACTCGTACTTAAATAGCAAAATATTATTCAGAGAAGCATTTTAACAATGAAATTATAAAATATGGCATAAATCATAAAACTCTAAAAGCTTCTTTGTGAAAAAAAGTAAAATTTAAAAGCTATAAGCTAATTTTAAACGTTATGCGAGAAGTACAGTGCAGTTTAATTTGAAATTTTATATTGCAGTAAATAAAAGGATTTAATTTTCATTGCATTCCTTTCTACACTTTCCCATTCATATCTTTAATGATTTATGCATCTCTTAATATTTGGTTTTATTAAACAATAAATTATTATGATTTTGTTAATAAAAGCATTGGAGAATAACTAACAACTTATTAAGCACATTTACATGCTGCCTAAAAATCATAATCATAATCTTTACAAAATATTTCAACACTTTTGAAGCCACAAACTATAATTTTCTTTAAAAAAGAAAACATTTTTATTTGGTTTTAGTGTTTTTTTTTGCACTCTTGAAATTAAACTTCAATAAAAATATTTCATTTCAACACATTAGAGAGATATGACGAAAATTTTTGAAAAAAAAAATAAATATTTTTCCAACAATAATTGATGTATCAATATGAAACGCCTCTTGCAATATTTTTGTGAATGGTTGGAAATTTGTTTTGATAAAAGGAAACAAGTGTTTAATAGTAATAAAAAAATTTTTTTTTGTTTAATCGATGTACAGTGAAAGATGTAGAATTGAACTTTTTGTAATATAATTTACAGGAGAGCAGAAAAATACATTTTTGTGAAGGATGATAAATCAATTATTATATAAAAAGGACTCTGAGCATGCGGTCCTGCGGTCCGTAAGTTGATATTTGCTGTTTCAGAATTCAGTGGCGGTATTCGGTGTTTGATGCAAATTGTCTTGCGTAAGTGCAAATGCAAAATATCGTAGCTTTTCTTTAAAATCCAACAACAAAATACACACACAATCCAAAGAAAAGCTACGATATTTTGCATTTGCACTTACGCAAGACCATTTGCACCAAACATCGAATAACGCCAGTTAAACACAAATTAAGCTACGAATAAAACCGGTTGTGCTGTTAATAGAAAGACCATACATTTCTCTCGCGTAGTCGTTAAAACGATTCATATTAACTTTGCTATTGAAGTTCGGTATTCAGGTCCTTAGCTCTTACGGTTCTCGAGAAAACCGCCTGTGACGGACAGGTGGTCATCATAGCGAAAACAATAAGGTTCCTTTTCACCTTTTATGTAACTAAAACGCTAAAAGTGGCAACGACAAATTTAAACCCGTTTCAACATAATAACGCCGTCAAATTTTCCTGTAGAATTCAAATCATCCCAACAAAAAAATAATCGAGATTTAGAAGCAATTACTTATTAATAAAAGTCTCTGTTGCATTTTTATAGCTTCTTTTTCTGTTTTTGTAGTGTAGTTTAATATGACACAAAAATAAGGGCTTCGAAGCGGGGAAAAGCACACAGTGCATCCCCTCTGCCTTACGAGGATGCAATAACGTAAGCAAATGACGAAATCTAACACAAACACTACGACGTCAGTCGATTGTTTATACTCAAACTCTCACAGTTTTTTATATATCATCCTCCCTCGCTTACGTGTATTCAAATTTGGATGCGAATGAAATTTTTACTTCGAGTTTTGATTTTTTATTTTTTAATTGAATTGTGTACAAAAATAAATATGTGCTTCGATAGTTCTAGCCTAACATACGAAAATCCTGAGATCGACTCCTGATAAAGACATGCTTCCAGGTAGTCGAATATTTTTGCTGAATTCAGGTCATGAAAGCATCACATTTTAGATCGACGTGGCAGAGCTTCTACGCGAGGAATCCCATATAAAAATCATGCAAAATTTCATGCATCGGGTAAGCGCTTGCCTACCAAAAGAGCAGTTATATAGGAGCTTCCAGCGAAGCATCATTTTTTGCTGGTATGTTTCGGATTACAGAGTAGACTACCAGTAGGCCGGCTAAAATTGGAAGTCCCCACTCCACTTCTGTGATTAATAATTTCGGCGAACATGCAGCCCCATTCACTGATTTCTTTTTCTCTTGTGTTATTTAATTAATTCCTTATTGTGTAAAAGGGAATATCAACTGCTATGTTACGGTTCTGTGGAAATACCCATATGTGCCTACTTCTTTATTTATACAATTTACATACATCTCTTTATTAAGGCTTTTACTGTATAAACACCAAGCAATAATTCCGATATACGTATCTTCAAGCATAAATTATGACAAAAAAATTATTTCCATGGACTCAAAATCATTGCTGTAAAATTTGGTGGCGGTGGTTGAGGTGGTGGGTAGAGGTGGGTGGCTAAGCAGTCAGTTTATTTTATAGTTGTTGTTGTGTTTATTGTATGCAACAATTAACCATTATTACTGCAATTGTTGCTGTTGTTTTTTATGTTGCTGATCTACTGTTGATCGATCTATTGCAACAGCAATCGAAGGCATCAGCAGCAGGAGCAACAGCAATAATAACCACAACGCAGGAGACGAAACCGAAAGCGTAATAAATGTTGGAGGTGGTTGGTTTGTTGGTTTGTTGGTTGGTTGGTTGGTTGGTTGGTGCAAGAGGACAATGCAAATTGATCAATAGTCATATAATTTTTATGAATGTTTATGAGTTGTGCTACAAGTATATGATGTTAAACATTGTGTTTTATTACCACCAGCATAATTTTTGAGGTTTCCTGTATTTTCTTTAGCCGTTTGTTTGTCCGCTTGTCTTTTGCGTTATGTCTAACTGTGTTGGCATTATTGTTGGTTTGTGTCTTGTCAGATTGCATATGATGCGTTTTCACTTTCAAATCATATAAATTTAATTTTTATTATTTTATACATACATTTGTTTTGTGTTGTGTCGATATTTTCATATGTGCTCTAATGTAGTTTCTATAAAAAAGGTGACCCAAAATCGGTAGAAATATGATGTCAAGTTGTTATATCGTTAGGTTAGCAGGCTGCTGGTGAAGAATGCAAATTTAGGGGTCCAGCTCACTTGGGTCCAATACGATGATCCCTTTGTGCTGCCTGTAAGTTGAAAGTAGTAGAATAAGGGGGAGACTGGGAGTATAGGGAGGATATAGATGGAAAGTTTTCTGTAGAATAAGAGAGAGTAAAGGGGAGGAGAGGTGGGACACGAGAGGGTCTAGTACATACACATGCCATAACAGAAGGCTAACGGCCATACCAGCCGCTGTTCCTAATGTATAGAGTTAGATTTCTAAGTCCTATTTCCGATAGCTCGGACAGGCTATTGAAGGAAATGCAGACGGAGATCCTCCAAAGCAGGGCAGAAGCAGAGAAGATGTGAAATGCTTTCCTCCTCTTCCTCATCATTGCAGCTGTAATAGTAATCATTATACGGGAGACCCATACGTTTAGCGTAGGTTCCAAAAGTGCAGTGGCCGGTAAGTAAATTACAAAATTTTTTTTGCCTTTTTTTAATTTCCAGCTAAAGGAAGTTACTGATTTTATTCCAATTTTGTAAAATTGAGTTTTAAGTATATTTCGACGTTTTCTGGTGACTCGTTCGGGAGATATTGTTGAAGAAAATTAAAAAAAAAATGTTTTGTTTTCTAATCGATTGTCGATACTCAATAAAATTTATAGATTTAAATAGTGTCGGATACCGAAAATCTGTAACGAAGTGGAAAGTTTCAGGAATTTCCTGCAAGGTCAATCAATTCGCATTTTTCTATTATCACTATGGGACGATAAGTTCACCCACTCTTCGTCGCTGTTTTCACTAACCGACCTAACTGAGGGTTTTTTTTTTTTTAAATGAGTTAAGACCACTACAAAACTTTATAAGTCATAATGTAATAATATAATATATTAATATATTAATTATAAGTTATAATAACAAAGCTTGTTTATTTATACGAATATTTAGTTTCTTGCTAATGGCTGCTACACAGGATGCCCCTGTGACTGAGTGGTAGCGGTGTTAGCCTGTCAGTCCAGAGGTCATGGGTTCAATTCCAACCACAGACACCGGGTGTTTTCCTCAGTGTTTGTTAAAAAAAATTTAATACTTGGCCTACATTAATACGTCTAACACCCTGTTTTTACAATCCGTACGGTCGTCTTGAGTATAAGGTTCATATGAAAAGCACTTATGTGTTTGAATGGCTTTCATACAAACTTTTTAGACGAGTCGCCTGCCTGAACTGTGGAAAGAGGGTATTATTCTGGCATCTTCAACTGCAACGGCGAAATTGTATTTTACATTGCACCTACAACTACGATGGGTTATTTTTTTATTAAAAAAAATATGAATTTTGTTCCAACGTTTAAGCAGTGCTTGTGAAAAAATTAAAAAAATTCATGTATTTTGCCATAGAGTGATATATTTTGGGTCACCTTTTTCTCGTATCAATCGTAAATCGTAATAAAATAAGAAGAAAGCAAATCTCGATAGCATTTGTTACAAACAACCACATTGGAAAAAAAAGTGTACTAGGGCCGAACGGACAAACGTAGAGACAGACGATGGCTTGTCTGCATTGAACAAAATCTTTAGAAATTTTAAAAACAACTTGAAAACAAAATAGCCTTAATGAAACTAATGCGGCTAAAAGAAGACAATAACGAATACTATAAGATTTATTTATTTAAAAATCTAAATGTCGAATGCAAATAAATGTAAATGCAAGTCATGTACATAAACATTTAATATTGTTATTATTACTAAACACTGAACTCACGCATGACGGCCAAAATAATTTTTTTTCCAATATTCACGCCTATCGCGAACATTTCTTCCCTCGAAATATTTCCCCTTTTCACCAAATTGCAATCGTAAATAATTTTTCAGTATTAATGTGTTCGTTCACTTTTTTCACGCTGATTTTTGGACTTTTCCCTTGGTTTTGTTCACTTTAGCTTTGCAGACCAACTGAATGCTTACATAGCATGATTTCAATATTTTCCTTGGAATTAAATATTAAAAATTATAAATATTAATTTTTAGGACAAGATTATTACATAAAGTTCACGATTGTTAATAATAATTCTCTGCAACACCTTTTTTCATGGAGTATAAATCAGAAAATGACAAAAGTATGGTTGTAAGTACTTTTTTTTTGTGAGCTTCAATCACACACATGAGTATACTCAGACTATTAATCTGCTACACATGCGTATATACAGGTCTTTTTTATATATATACACACACACGTAAAGCATGTTTTCAAACAGCTACACACACATCCATATATGTGCTGAATGTATCTATACGGTGGCGAATTATTAATAAATATCCCGAGTGTCATGAGTACATCTTTTTTGTCCGATTAAATATCCATATAAGTATGAGAGAGAGAGAGTCAATGCGTTTGATACGCATTTGCCTTTTTTATGTTAAGTTGAAGCGTATTATAGTTTTTTGCATAAACGAAGTAGAGATGATCTTGTATGTTGAAATCGGCCATGAGAGAAAATATGTGAGCTTACGAATTGTTTGCGCCATGATTATACGCAGTTACTAAAATTAAGACTATTTGCTTTGAGTACTCATTGTCATACTCTTGTATGAATCTCTTTGGATCACAGACAGTAAATTTATTTGGAGGTGCACCGCGGTGGTAGAAAAGTGATTGTTTTCCCCAATAGAACTAAAGCATTTAAAAACTTTACCGTTAAAAAAAATTACATTTAAAAGCTAAAATTGGTGCATTTCTTATTATTAGACTTAAATTTACAAATCTTCTTCCCGTTTTTTACCTTCACTGCGAACTGACAGAAATTTTTCCCTCGAGGGCATTAAAAATTTCAAGGGAACAAAAATTCCACTTTTTACATATTCACGATATTCGTAATTATTTTCAAAATAGAGGAACTAGAAAGAAAATCCCGGATATTATTATTGAATTAATTACTACATCCCATTTTTTTTTATTAAGATAAATTAAAATTGTGTTTTTTGGAATATAATTCGTTCTTCGAGGTCTTAGTGTCATTGTCTTGAGTTTTTTCTTGTCTATTTAACTCCTTGGAATGTTTAAGTGAAACCCACCGAAAGTATACCTTATTTATATTTAGAAAAATATCTATAAGGGCCAATAAATCAGTTCAAGTTAATCTGTATTTTTGGTTTAAAATGTGTTTAAACTAGCAAATCTAGAAATCAATACAGTATTTAAACGCATAAAATTGGGCGTTTAAACTACTAATACAGGCCATATGGTTTTTTTTACTTATCATTTTCGACTTGTTTTCTTACACTCTATTATTGTTTTATTTTATTCCACTTCGCCAGGAATAATTCCTTGTAATTCCTTTCTCAATAAAATTTGGCGACCTTTAATTAAAATTTCTTAACTTTTTTGTACTTTTGATTGTACAAAGGATTGATAGCCTGCTGCAAAACAGCTGTTTATTCTAGTGCTGCCACAATATTATTTTTTAAACTACACATAAGGTATGGTTCACTAATTTACTCCTATTGAGTTTAAACTACATATAAATTTGAGTTTAGTTTAACTAAACCAGTGTTTAAACTTTGACTGATTTACTAGCCCTAAGTGTATTACACAATAAAGTACATCATCTCTCACTCATGATTAACCTCTCTAAAAAGCTAAATAAGCGTCAATTTCAAAGCATTGACGATGTCGATCATAATGACTACGATGCTGCATTAAGCAAAACAGCATCGTCGTCGGTTGCCTGTCTGTCTTACAACGGATGCTGTCGTACACATTATGAAAAATATGAAAACGTTTTATTACCATTTCTCTCTAAGCATGCATTGGGTGGACTTTAAGAAGAAAAAAAAAACATATATTTTAGATAAAATTGCTATTACATTAAGAAAAAGTTAAAGTGAAAACTTTTACATTGTTATGTATGGTTGTTTGTAACTTATGTTACGAAAATTAAAAAAAAATATAATCGTAGTCAAAGTTACAAAACAGTGCGCTCTCATTACATGTGTTTCTTTTAGGGGGGGTTACTAAACATATGTATTGTTGCATTTTACATTAATTGTAAATTTTGTTAATATTTAATAACAGAAAAAAAATTTCACTTTCTTTAATGATGTTTGTTGGATTTCTTTCATATTTCTTTTTCGACTCTTCTATTCCTCTAAATAATGGTAAGAAATTACCAACAAAAATGTTTATTTTAGTTTTTTTATTCAGATAATTTTTTTTTATAATTTTTATTAACGGCTTTATGACTTGAAATTTAAGATTTGTTGCCTCAATTCGAATGGTTTTATGCATTTAGGAAATATGTATTTTGCTTTTAACCATATAATTGATAATTATTTGAAGCGATTGTTATAAACTTGCAACTTGATTAGTGAAATTTTTGGTTAATGAAACGACGAAGTGTTATGATAATTATTCAGCATTGTTTGGGATTTAAAAATGATGAAACGATTTTCATTATTTCGTTTAAAGAGTGTTTGATTGCAGCAATAAGGAATGTTAATCAAATACTTAAATAAATTATATATATACGTTTCATTAAAAACTTTAAAATTGTTGTCATACCAAGAAGAAATTAAAGATAAGGAAAATATATTTTTCCTTTTCTAAATGCTGTCGTTTTTTTTAAATCCTCATTAAATCGACCCAATAAGTTAGTGATAATAATATTTTTCATTGATTGTTTTGCCTTTTTCGAGGTAGTCCATGTTGATTATACCGCCTGCATCAAAAAAAAAATTCGATGCTCACATCTTTTCTATCAAGCAACTATGAGTACAGCCGATTCCAACATAAAAGAAGCATCTTTTCCTCGTTTATGCAAAAAAAAAACATAAAAAACGCTACAACTAAAAATAAAAAGGAACGTGCGTATTAAACGCATTGACTTTTTCTCTCTCTCTCTCTGTCTCTTATAGTCTGCGTATGTTTATACTCAGACTATGGATATTTAATCCGACAAAAAAAGTATACGCATGATACTCGGGATATTTATTCATCATTCGCCACCGTATACATTCATATGTATGTGTATATAAAATGGAATGAAAAATGTGTGGGTGTGTGGGTGTGTATGTGTGTGGCTGTTTGAAAACATGCTTTATGTATGTGTGTAAATAAACTAGCCCTGTACGCATGTGTAGCCGATTCAAAGTCAGAGTATTATTATATTATTGCGTGTGATTGCAGCTCATATTAGGAAACGGCGCAAAAACGCTTCATTATTGCGATTGAACAACACTAAACACTCCTGCGAAGTTGCCTCACGATTGTGTTCGCGGTGGATTGTGGGCGAATCAGGCATTTTGCGGAAAGCTTTCTCATACACTAGGGATCAAGTGATATTCAAAATCGAGGCTACTGAGCGATGTGAGCTGCTTATGGCTTCCACAATCTGTATCACTTTCAATCTCCCATAAGCCAACACCATAATTTTTTTTCGGGTGTAGAGATCTCAACGTGGTCCAGTTACTTCTGGTTACTTCCGTGCTTTTACAGCCACAATGGAATTCAAGAACGCACTTTTTTACCATTGAAATTGATGGGGAAGAGCCCTCATAGTATACACCCCTATTCCAGTTGTCAACATCAACGTCACGTCAATACAATACCAAAAAAATTAAAGCTTGTCTACTCGCTGTAGATAACAATTTTGTGCTATTGACAGTCTATTTCTGTTCCCAAAGGTCTAGAAAATGCCATGAGTATGTCAATAGCAGTCAGTTGCTTTCGACAACGGGTAGACAATCACAAAGTTTTTGGTAATGTATTGACGTGACGTCGATGTTGACTACTGGAATAAGAGTGATTAATCATGTGATGGTTTTTTCTCAAAAAATAATGCATACGAAATTCCCTTTTTTAATTTTATTCTCAAATTACGCGGTTGTCTTCTATCAATGGCTGTCAAACACAAAGTAATTGACGCAGCTATCTCAAATTTTGACAGGAGTCAGCTGGCAGTTGCCTGTTGACATGAGCAGTGTTGCCCTTTCAGTTAAGAGGCGGAAAATTCAAAAAGCCATGAGCCACTCGCTCTCCTATAATATTGTATTTATCAAGGCAAACTCATAACAGGTGAAGTTGAAAACACAGCTGATCTACTTTTTTTTTGCCTAATTCAAGGCGAATTCATATAACTGTTGGCTCGTGTGTCAAAACTTGTTTATACACAGAACCCTGCGGCAGGCGATTTTTTCGGAGGTGGCTGCTGAGAACAAATAACATGAAACTCAAATTTGAGATAAAAAATAATTAAAAATTAAATAAAATAATTGTAATACATATACATATGTATATAATAAATATTCTACATGGAGAATCGGTGGCTGTTTTTCAGGCGACATAAGCCAAATTTTTTTTCGGCAGCAGTGTATCTGCCTAAAATTACCAACGGCTCGGCTCAGCCGGCTGTGAGCCATCATGGCATAGGTCTCTGCTTTAGTATCTTCAATCAGCTGCTTTTGACATAAGAGCCTCCCAAGGCAACAACAAAATACCATATTGCTTTTATTGTTTGTACTTTGTTGTAGTATTAACTTTACCTGTCATGAATTTGCCTGGGTATTTATGACAGTCTTATCGAAAAATAAATCATACTTGGCAACACTGTTGTTCGCTCCTATAAAAAAATCCTCCATTCCTATACCTAGTTTCAACCTTGCCACATTAAAAAAAAATATTCATGCCCCCTGAAAACCCCTTTTTAAATTTGATACGAATAACTTCCGATTTAAACAATAAACTTCAAAAGTAAAAGGTAATATTTAATGACATTATCCTTCTTAAGGAAATTAGTTGGAAGTCGTGAATGATCATAAAAATTCAAAACCTTATTTATGCAACAATTGCTATTAACTTTTTATTTACACAAATTTAGTTAGTTTAATAAAAATTTAAGGTACGAGTACATTTTAAAAATAAAAATTTAAAATAACTTTATTTTCTGCCAGCAATTGCATAATTTTATTTTAATGTTATAGACTTTACTGTTTTAATTTCGTTGCTGTTGTTATTGGAAAAAAAAAGAAAATCATTTCATTGGAAATTATTTTCGGTTTTATCACTTAAAATGGCAGCAACAATGTTTTTCGATTTTTTTTTTAATACCACAAATTTTAAGTGCATGTAACAACTGTTTTACCACTCTAAATAACAATTGGATTAAAAAATAAATTCAGTAAAGTGCGACTTTGACTCGCGCACGAAGGGTTCCGTACGTTGGGCTTTGAGCATTTTTTAATACAGTGTTTTTACGTTTTTTCAGCTGAAATAGTGTTTTTTTATTATATTTCTCTTTTTTCTCGTTTTAACGATTTTTTAAATTTTTGGCGATTTTTTTTAATTTTGGCGATTTTTTTTAATTTTGACAATTTTTTTCATTTTGGCGATTTTTTTTTCATTTTGGCGGTTTTTTTCATTTTGGCGATTTTTTTTTCATTTTGGCGATTTTTTCATTTAGGCGATTTTTTTTCATTTTGGCGATTTTTTCATTTTGGCGATTTTTTTCGGTTTTCGCGATTTATTTTCGATTTAGAAATTTTTTTTAATTTGGTGCTTTTTTTCGTTTTGGCGATTTTTTTTTTGATTTTAACGATTTTTTTTCGGTTTGGCGATTTTATAATTTTGAGATTTTTTTGTTTTACCGTTTTTGAAAATTTCAGGAAGTTTGCTCTTATGGTTTCCAAGATACAGCAAGTTTTCAAAATTACATAGTCGAAATTACATTAACTGATGGTACACCCTTTAATTAAATTTTTTTAAATTTTAGTGTTAGTTGTTGTAGTCTGTATAAAAATACACGAACTTTACAAATTTCAAGTGCATATACATACAATTGTGTGTATATTAGATAGGATTTTAAAATTTTTCGTTGCTCGTCTTGGCACACCCTTTAATTTCCAACTCTCATGTATTTGTTGTTGTAGCGGCCAAGGGTCCCATGTAATATACATACATACAATTGTATGTATATTACATGGGATTTTAAAATTTTTCGTTGCTCGTTTTGGCACACCCTTTAATTTCCAACTCTCATGTATTTGTTGTTGTAGCGGCCAAGGGTCCCATGTAATATACATACATACATACAATTGTTTGTATATTACATGGGATTTTAAAATTTTTCGTTGCTCGTTTTGGCACACCCTTTAATTTCCAACTCTCATGTATTTGTTGTTGTAGCGGCCAAGGGTCCCATGTAATATACATACATACAATTGTATCTATATTACATGGGATTTTAAAATTTTTCGTTGCTCGTTTTGGCACACCCTTTAATTTCCAACTCTCATGTATTTGTTGTTGTAGCGGCCAAGGGTCTACACACTCTGTCCAAATTTCAGGTCCGTAGCTCTTACGGTTCTCGAGAAAATACCCTGTGACGGACAGACGGCCAGACGGACAGACGGACAGACGGCCAGACGGACAGACGGACAGACGGACAGCGTAGCGAAAACAATAGGGTTCCTTTTTCACCTTTGGTGTACGGAACCCTAAAAAAGAAAGAAAGCAATGAAAATAAGAAAAAAATAAAGTCTAAATAACGCATAAATACTATTTGGCCAAAAATGGTTTGTTACATTTTCAGGCTACAGCTATTGTAATGTGTAGTAGGAGGCGTTGTTAATATGCCCATCGCCGACTGCCTTCATTTTTTGCCTTGGCTTTTTTTTTATTTTTTGTTTGTTTACCTAAAGCCTAGTTCAGTATTTTTTTGAGTTTTTAGAAACAAAAAAAAAAAGAAAATTTATGTTCGTTACTCTCAATGTAAAGCAGCTGTATTTTCTTTGACGTCTTTACTACTAAATACTTTGAAATCTTCCGTTTTTGGTGTTGCGAACGAACAAAGCCAATACATTCGTTTTTGCTGTAATGCCAATATGTGCTCTCGATATGTGAATAAATGAATAAATAAAAATAGATTTGTTACACAAATACAAAATTGCAAAATTATTTACAATCTCTACAAGCAAAATACAAAAAAAACTTCCTTTTAGACACTTTTGCCATTTTTTTTATATTTTTATTTTATTGTCGTGATTAGCCGCGTGAGTGTATATGTTTTTAATGTGGTTTTTATCACTTGCGCAAATTTTTGCTATATGTACATAATTTTGCTTCCTATAACAAAATTTCTTTAAATTGCTTCAAATTCTCGTTTCCATTCATCGAAGTGTGGACACTTTTTTATTAGGGTTCCGTACACCAAAGGTGAAAATGGAACCCTATTGTTTTCGCTACGCTGTCCGTCTGTCCGTCACAGGGTATTTTCTCGAGAACCGTAAGAGCTACGGACCTGAAATTTGAACACAGTGTGTAGACCCTTGGCCGCTACAACAACAAATACATGAGAGTTGGAAATTAAAGGGTGTGCCAAAACGAGCAACGAAAAATGTTAAAATCCCATGTAATATACATACAATTGTATGTATGCACTTGAAATTTGTAAAGTTAGTGTATTTTTATACAGACTACAACAATTAACACTAAAATTTAAAAAATTTTAATTAGAGGGTGTACCATCAGTTAATGTAATTTTGACTAATTTTGATAACTTGCTGTATCTTGGAAACCGTAAGAGCAAACTTCTTGAAATTTTCAAAACCGGTAAAACAAAAAAATCTCAAAATTATAAAATCGCCAAACCGAAAAAAAATCGCCAAAATAAAAAAAAATCGGCAAAACGAAAAAAAGCACCGAATTAAAAAAAATTTCTAAATCGAAAATAAATCGCGGAAAACCGGAAAAATCGCCAAAATAAAAAAATCGCCAAAATGAAAAAAAATCGTCAAAATGAAAAAATCGCCAAAATGAAAAAAATCGCCAAAATTAAAAAAATTGCCAAAATGAAAAAAAAATCGCCAAAATGAAAAAAAAATCGCCAAAATGAAAAAAATCGCCAAAATTTAAAAAATCGCTAAAACGAGAAAAAAGCGAAAAATAGTAAAAAAAAAAAAATTATTTCAGCTGAAAAAACGTAAAAAAACACTATTAAAAAAATGCTCAAAGCCCAACGTACGGAACCCTCCGTGCGCGAGTCAAAGTCGCACTTTACTGAATTTATTTTATCTTGATCTTTATGAGAAGCTCTTAGTTTTTTTTACGATATTAGGACGCTCTCTATTTTATGGTTGATTAACTTAATTTGTTTTTTGAGTTTTGACGACTTCGTTAATGGTATAATTAAGCGTATAATAGAGTTTTACCGCTTTTAAAATTAAATATGTAAAATAGCTTAATATTTGTTTGTTACTCCCCATTTTCGTAAACCGCTTTTGTTTTAATTTCAATTTTCTCATCATAGTTTTTAAAGTTCTTTTGTCTTTAATATGATTTTATTAACATTAATTGTTTTATAAAGAGAAAGTAAAATAAAGATTTTTTGATGTTTAGTGACAAGCAACCTTTTTAAACAACATTTGCTGTCGAAAAGTAAAAGTAAAAGAGTTCAACTCTTCACTGGCTTTCTTGGAACAGCAGTCAGGAATTTGGAGGAAATATACGATATTTTTTTAGTTATTTTAATCAGAAATAATTTTTTAATCAGGCTTAAGTTCATTAATTTCAATTCTTATTGAATGAAAATATTTTTATTAATTAATGTGAGTTTCTAAAGAAGAAGACAGGAAAATTAAACTAGACTTTATAGCTGGGGGGAAATACCGATATTTTTTTCATCAGCACCCTAATTTATATACTTGGGTAAAAAAGATTGTTACACAGTGCAACACGAAAAAAATATAACCATATACGGACACCGCTAAGTGATAAAAGACAAAAAAAAAAAACAAAAGATCCGTGTGTCCTAGTTTTGCACCAAGTCATGCATTTTTTTATGGGCCTCGGTGTCATTTTTGCATTTTCTCAGGCTCATTTCTTACTGTTCCGAATTTTGATTTACTCTCTGAGGCAAAGTTGTAGTTATATGAAATACATATGAAATAAAAAAACTTCATCTTCAAGATCAAAATCGCAAAAAATTAAAAAAAAATCTATTTTTTTCCTTTTTTCTCCTGTTCAGGTCCATAGGTAGCAAACCGTTTAAAATTCGAGTAAACAATCAACTACAAAAATGTACCTAAGATCTCAATAAACAACTTTCTAGAACATATAAACTTCCTAGGAATGGTTCTTAACACCGTTTAGGTAGCGCTTGGGTAGCCGCTAAAGTGAAAAATTTTCGAAATTTTTTTTAATTTCATTTGCTTGGAAATTTTTCAATATATGTATTTATATTTAGAAATAATAATAAAGTCTAAGTTTAATTTTTCTTCTCTTCTTTAGAAACTCACATTAATTAATAAAAATATTTTCATTCAATAAGAATTGAAATTACTGAATGTAAGCCTGATTAAAAAATTATTTCTGAATAAAATTCACTATATATCAATCACTATGTCTAATTTTTTTGTTATTCACCCTTATCAGGAATAAAAGGCGAACAATTTGTGCACGTGAAGTATTTCCCATGAACAAAAAATGGTGAACAAAATTAGAAAATAGTATACTGACACAACAACAACGCAAACATTGGCGATCACAATTTTAGGGAAAGGGAACACATTTCACGTGAACTTTTATTCGCGTTCTTTATACGAGTATTTTGCAACAATTGTATACAAGTCGCATCTTCTTACAAGACTTGAGCGGTGGCAACTAGCTACTCATAATCCAGGCCAAAGTTGATGCTGAAGGGGTAAAAATCCCCAAAACGTCATATTTATCTCAAAATCCCCTCCAGGGGTGTGAAATTTAAGTGCGAGCCAGATAATGACAAAATTATAGTTTTATGTACTCGTACTATTTGAGTATTGGTCGTTAAACTACTACGAATGCATTCAGCTAAAAATAAAAAAGACGGTCATATGCAAACACACGCATTAATTTTAAACCGAATGTGTTTAGCTACAAACATGCAATACACATATACACATTTTTTAAATTACGCAGCATAGACTACTATCACTAAAATTTATAGACTCTGTGAGTCTATGAGTATAAAAATACTCTGACTATTAATCGACTACACATGCGTATATATATAGGCCTTTTTGATTTACGCACACACACATAGCATGTTTTTCAACAGCCGCACACACATCCACATTCCATTCCATTTTATATACACGAATGTATGTATACGATGGCGAATGTTGAATATATATCCCGAGTATCATGCGTATATTTTTTGTGTCCGATTAAACATCCATAGCCTGAGTATAAACATACTCAGAATGAAAGTAAGAGAGATAGAGAGAGAGAGAGAGAGAGAGTCAATGCGTTTTAGTTTTTCCCCTAAACAAAGTAGATAAGCTTTTGTATGTTGGAATCGACTTGAGAAAGCGTATATGTTGTTTACGCTACAATTAAGATTATTATTAATTAAGACTACTTACTTCTGTATATTTGTTTTGAGTACTCCTAAAAATATTTTATTATTTTTTTACCCTAAATGCCATTCAACTGCAAATTATTTAACATAGATACTAGTAAAATACGGATTACAACAATGTTATAATATAAAATAAGCAATTACAATTTAATATTGATTACAAATAACGTTTTCCTCAACAAAGAAACATTAAATAAAAATGCTTCGTATTATGTGTTATTGTTATATTGATTATAATCAATGAAATGCGATCAGTTTAAATGCGGCTTGAGAAACTACGCACGCGATTTAGAAATTTGATTATCTTTTGGTTGTCAGTTACGTATTGCTGATCTTCATCTTTGCGTTAGTAGCCACTAACTACATATTTTCTTATGGTCACAAGCAAAATTTTATTAATTTAATTCAATTTCACAGAGACGAGCACAGCAAAGCAAAACATCTAATAAAATAGAATTAAACTACAGTCACAAAATTATAAGATTTATAGTAGAAATTTATTGGTAGATTGTATGATTAACAACTGAGTGTCTGACTAAATGTCGAGAAGTTAATATTGAATGTTGTTTTTTTTATCTGTTAAAGAAAATGGTTGCGAAATTATTTACATAGTAAATCGTTTTGTAGGTCAAATTTTCTAGTGTGTTGTAAAATAGATCAAGACTTCCTTCTTTATTTTTGAGATTTGTGTTATAATATTAGTGAGATAGTGATTATAATATTTATAATTTACATACATATTTGTAAGCCGAGCAGAGGAAGTCCGGTTATTTTGTAAAAGTTTTTTTTTTTGTGTAAGTCAAGGGTAAAGCTAAAATTAATTTAAAGCTTTTCATTGTATTTTTTTTATAAATACGTATGTTAAAGATTAATGTTAAGCCTGAACACTTTTTTCTACCTCTACTCTAACGAATAATAAAGATCATGCGTTGCTTTAAAATCGAGTTAAAGTTTATAGTAAATGTTATAAATGGGAAATTTATAATAAAACTACAGGCATATACATATGTATGTATTTTGTTTGTATTTATATGGAACGAAATCTTATATAATTTTTTTCTCAAAATATTAAAATTTACTTACCTGAACAGTGTCACAGAATCACAATCACCCGTATTGCGTATGTCGAGTCGAATATTCGACTACGAGAATTTTGTATTTGATTAAACAAACTTTATACAAGTTTCCTTTATTCTATGACAAAATTTTCGTAGACGAATATTCGACTCGACATACGCAATACGGGTGAATATTTTCAAAGTATATTTTAATTATGAAAAAATTAAAGTTATTCACACAATTTTAGAAATTTATAAGACTCAAGTTTATGAATTTTATTAATAAAAAATAATTCTCCTCATATTATAAAACAATCTTTGGAACAGGATCCACGATGTCTACAGAAAATGTTCGATCGATTACTAATTTCTAATTTCACACTGACATGGTTTTAAAAGTTTTCCCACCCAAAAAACTTAGTTTCATCTCACGAAAGGACCATGATAGGCCGTAGTTAGGGTAAAAATGTTGTGCTATTTATTATTTACAAAAATTATAAAAAAAATTTCTGAAAAACGCCGCATTTGAAAGTTATGGGGCCAAAAGTGTTTATAGTTTTTATTTTGGATGAAAATTGCAATGCGAATGGGCGGTTTGCACGCTACTAGTATCAGTACAATTTTTACGCACAAGTAATTTTTTATGAAAATGATGAAAGAATATTGGACAAGACTCCTGGACGCCCTAGATCAATGTCAATTTTTACAAAAACATACTGTTATAACTTTCGACTATTGGACATTGATCTAGAGGCTACCAGGAGTCTCCTCCAATATTCTTTTCTTCCCCATCTCCTAACGTTTTTTGAAAAAAATTAGCAAAATAATTTTTCAAATTTAAAATTTTTTTTTTAAATTGAGTTGTAATTTTTAGAAAAACAGGCCGTTATGAATTTCGACTATTGGACATTGATCTAGAGGCGTCTAGGAGTCTCCTCCAATATTCTTTTTTCTCCCATCTCTTACCGTTTTAGAAAAAATTACTAAAAAACATTTAATGACTGTGGGTTAAGATATGGATTTTTCGTGTTGTTGGATGTATTAAATGTTATATCGATATAAAGGAGGCATAAATTTTCTGGTTCATTTTGCTTAAAAAATTCCCCCAAGTCCATTTTGGGGGAAATAACTAATTATTATTATTTAACAGAGGTCTGGTTTTTTTGTTAACAGAGCTCTGTTAAACAAGACGGTTTGTGTCTAGGGTTATAAATTTTAAAATTTATATTCACGCACATATGAAAATAAATGTTCCTTAAAATTTACCGCGTTATTAAAAAGAATACAAATTTAGAGTTCGAATTTCTTATAACGGTTCTTCCAATAGGGACTTCCGAATTTTGACATATCGGCCCATAACCGACAAAAAAGTTTAAGCAACATGTTTTTTGAACTTCGTTTTTTTACTAAAATCGACTACCTACGATCATAAATAAACGATTTTCGTAAAAAAAAATTAAGCTCGAAAATTATGTCGCTTGAGTTTTTTTGGGCGGTTATGACACGATATGCTAGCGGCTATATTGTTAAAGCTAAGTGTGTCCAATTATCTGTTATTTATTCAGTTCGATTTGCCAAATCAGCATGGACGGACAAAGTTTTCAACAAACCACATGCAAATGACAAAATTGTTTTATTAAAATGGGTGTATTGTTTGGGCAATGTTCATCGAAAAATCATATTCAGCGATAGGGTCCATTTCTATCTAATGAGTACACCAAGAAATAAAATGATCGAACTTGGTCCGAAACCAATTCACATGAGATCCAAGAGCATCCAATGTAGCCGGAAAAAATCTAGTTGGTGTGGAATTTTAAATGGCGGCGTCAACGGCTCATACCACATTGAACATGCTGTACGAGCGATTTGACGTCATGGTCACTTCACATAGAGGTCATGTTACCTCGTTATTTTTTTTGGTAAAACACAGTGGGATTCAAAGTCAACAATGCAATGCGCCAGAATCATGGTAAAATTGGACATTTCGGATGCGCTCCACTTAACACTAAACACGATATTATATTATATTCCATATTGAAAATGATGATAGGCCTTTCAAACCAATTAAAAATTTCACATTTGGTTTTATTTAAATTTAAAATAGGAAGCGCTTAAAATGAAAGCTCCAAACATTTTCCATTTTACCGCCTTAATGATTTATCTCATGAGATCTTGTCTCAACACAAACACCAACAACTAGGTCACAAGCTAATAACAATATCATCGATTTAAATTAACTTAAATATTTAATTTCCTTTCAAGACAGCCACTACATGGTTAGTTAATAAAATCTGGGTTAATTCTGTCATCAAAACATCCTTGCCAAACACAAATGGTGTCAAGTCGCAAAGGAAATTCAGTGATAATAAAGTAAGACAAAAAGAACCATTTTTGAAATAATAAAATAAAAGAGTAAAAATTGAAAGTACAACAGCAGCACAAGATCAGAAAAAAACGTACTTGCAGCTTAGGAAAAAATATACAACGAGCTTAAATAAAAACTGAAGTAAATTTTTAGCACACAAACATTCAATACTCCACGTACAATATGTTAGACTGGACGGCGATAAAGTTGCAATAATTTAAGTTAAATGCGAATGAATAAATATATATGTATATATGTATATAGTGTATATATGTATATATTTTAAAAATAAAGAGCCTACAGCCATCAGTGAGCATGGCGGTGTATTAAGTCAAAACAGCAGGCTTCAGTAGTGGCAACAGGCATTAAATAAACTACAATAGATGCAACAAGAGCAGATACGAATAATCTTACTCTCATGTTCGTAACTATAACCGACAGAACAACCTACATTTTGCTCTGCTCGAAAGATATTGGTCTGGATGTGTTTTTTTGAGTCTGGGTTTTAAGCCAATACTATATTGCACAGTGGGGTCGATCGTAGTAAAATTAAAAAAAAAAATTTTTTTGTAGGCAGAACAGCTACAAAAGAACCATATATTTTGTCCGCATAATTTTATGATACTGAGGCGCATGTGCTGTACAACCAAAAATTGTAGAGATTAAAAAATTGTTAGCTTGAAAATTATTTGGCAAGAAAAAGAAGCGCCAAATTATAAATCAGGGATCTAATCGTCACTTTCGATAACGAGCTGATTGAATCACGTTTATTTCAGCTTAAGATTATGACATACGATATCGAACCGTATACATAATTGCATTGTTCGATAGGGAATGCCTTAATCTCAAACTGAAAAACATCATCGAATCAGCTCATTATCGAAAGCCACGATTAGACCCCAATAACTTTATACATATATCGCCTATTTACTTCAACAACATCATAACTAAAAAAAACGAGTTTAGAGTTTTCAATTTGCACACAACTGAAGGAAAAAATAGTTTTTCTTTCAAGAGCTGAGTATACAAGAAATTTGTGTGTATTTTTTTACACATTATGAATAATCATATGTATGAGGATCAATACTGCATTATTAACTCAAAAATCGCATATGTGACGCGCAAAATAGAAAGGGACCTAAGGGTAAAAACCGGTTTTGTTCAGGAGAGCCATTTTAAAGATTTAAATACGTGTACCATCACTGAGCGTGTTGGTATTGGTCTCATTTGAAAGCGACACATCTCATGACGTCAGGAACGTGTTGGTCAACATTGAAAACGCGTGTAGGTCGTCCCTACCTCTTGTTTTGTGTAGTTGGTTTTTACTGTTTTCTACCTAGCGCGCTGGTTCCATGAGTTCGATATCAATTTTGCTCGCGTTTTTTCGAATCCAGGTTTATTTTCTGAAATAATTAATTGTGAATTATAATAAATACTCATTTATAATTCTTTTAAATCGTGAATATCACTCTGTTAGTACGAACATTTTTTCACATAACCTTAAAATCGTCGACTTCAATTTCATTAAACGCATATATCTGGGAGGGAACACTTTTGGGGCATGGGATCGGTCTCAGTCGATGCTCAGATGTTGTCCACATAAAAAATAAAAAAGTGAAAATTAATTTTTTTTACCCTTAGGCCCCTTTCTCTATGCGCTGTCGCATATATTGAGTTATAACGCTGTTAAATAAGCAGTTTCTATATTACCACATATTTTATGGCGCCACTGTGCATTGCAATATTGCCATGCAAAACAAAAGAAGAATCTATTGATTCATCGTAGTTTTTTTTTCTTGTTTCTTAAATATCGTAAGATCTAATAAATGCTGCTATTTTTTTCCTATGTTCGATGTTTGGTTTTACTTTGTTGTAAGCAACCAACAATTTATAAGTCTCTTGTGTGTATGTTTTGAAGGAGGAAGTCATAAGCATCGTTGTTTTGTCCTCATCATAATCAACAGCATCAGCATCAGCATCGTCATCGCCGTTCATCTGCAACATCAGACGACGGCAGCCGCAGCAAAATGCAAGAAAACCAACAACAGTGTCATTATTTAAAACGAATGTGAGTTTTACGCTTTCTTTTTCAATAAACAAATTCTAAAAGACCAAATGGCCAACCACCACCATCACCACCGGAGTTTGTAGTATTATTTTTAATGAATTTTGAGCACCCTACAAGATGATTAAAAAGCAATCGCCGTAGAATATATTCACGAGTCACGACAAAATGTTACAGGGATTTTCAATGTCAAAGAAAAAGTCTATTGCATTTTTTTTATTTATTACTAGCTTTATGTCGTGGTTTTCTTTACATTGTCCCCTACACCAAACTGTTTTAGGCAAAAAATCATCTATTCATGTCCAGTAGCAGTTTATAGCTTCCTGAGTTAAGTTTTGGCCGCAAACCCATGAACTTTTGGTCCTTCTTTCTACCCAATTACTGACTTCCCTGTAGTAATGACCTATCGTTAATTTCACCGATCTGACTGCCATTCTCTCATCTAATGCCGACCCTATTCTTGCCAGCTCATCTAGGGTCTATATACATATCTATAATACAACATTTTTCATTGCTCAGATTATGAAACCCTTTAATTTTTTAACTAGCGGCCAATGTTTTACATATTCTGTGAACATTTCAGGTCCATAGGTTAGGTTAGGTTAAGTAGAAAAAAATAAGCAAATTAACAAACATGTGCATAGTTAGTAAAGAACAAACGACAATGGTAAGACTGTTGTATATATATGGAAGGTGGTAACTTTGAGCCTACATTACAAAACACATGAGCAAATTGAAATGCAATGAATCAAACCAATTCACATATTCCATTTGCAATAAAGTTTCGTATATAAGGCAGACATCTACATCAACTGACACCACACACAGTGGACCAAAACACAGAAGAACGCTGATGAGGAAGGTTAAGTGGCCTTCGAAAACGGCTGGCTGTTCCGTTCAACTATGTGTTGTTGTCAGAATATTTACAACTAACTTGATGTTATTTGTTCATTAATAATTATCACATGTAATTTGGCTTAAAAAGCGTTACGAACATTAGCCTATTCAATTCATAAGGTTAGGTTAGGTTTATCTGGGTGGTCCAAAGACCTCGCATATACCTGGATTGATCCTTAGCGACACCAGTAGATGAGAAAAGAACCTGTAAGTATGGCAGCCTGTATCGAATGACTCCCACACAGATTTAACAAATTTTAGCAATCTACACATTTCTACTCTCGATACAAGTTCAAGACTACGAAAAGTGTGAGCACCAAGATAGTTATATCTAGTGCGGCTTAGAGCCGGGCAGTGACACAGTAGATGTTCCATTCTTTCAATTTCCCCGGGTTCCTTACATTTCCTGCAGTTACCGTCAAGTATTCGTCCTATTTTGACAGCATACGAAGCCGTCCAGCAGAGTGTTCATTTAATACCCCCACTAGAAGTTTGCAGTTGCTTCTAGTTAGTGATAAAAGGAATTTAGCCGATTTGAGATCATAGGAGCTCCACATGATTTTAGAAGTTTTGGAAGTTTTCGTCGCACGCCAACATTTCTCCGTTTGTTCCCTCATATTAGAGCCTATGATCTCTTTAAGGTGTTGAATTGGTTTTCGTACATATACCGTTTCCTCAGCTGGTAATTGAATTCCCCTTTTGGCCAGTGTATTGGCCATTTCATTTCCCTCAATTCCCATCTGTCCCCGGACTCAGAATATATGTATGTACTTGTCTACCAGCACATAACATATTTAGGGCCTTCCTACACATGAGCACAACCGAGGAGTAACTGCAGTCAGCTGAAATTGCTTTTATAGCTGCTTGACTGTCTATATACAAATTTACACGCGCATTCATAGTTAGAGGGGTGAAGGCTAACTCTGCTGCCATTTTGACTGCATAGATTTCCGCCTGGAAGATGCTACAGTGATCAGGAAGTTTATAAGATTCCTCTATAACGAGTTCCTGACAGTAAACCGCAGCTCCCACCCCTCTATCCATCTTTGAACCATCAGTGAAAAAGTTGAAACCAGAACCACTATGATTAAGACTTTCCAGATAGCCTTCTTCACTTATAGTGATCTGTGGTTTGGCTAAAAAGTTCGTCACTGGAATGATGTCGTCTAGTAATTTACTGTGACCAAATGATCTGTAAGACATCTGTCCTGTTGTCCTGAGT
The DNA here is from genome assembly GCA_944452675.1 of Tachina lurida. NCBI lineage: Eukaryota > Metazoa > Arthropoda > Insecta > Diptera > Tachinidae > Tachina > Tachina lurida. The sequence goes on along the minus strand of OX101754.1, from coordinate 133,312,074 downwards.
CGGATAACGGATTTGCATGCCGCATTCACTGCAGTTAGTTTTATTGGTTTAAGGTCTAATATAACGTCTAAAGCTGCAGTAGGTGTGCTCTTTAAAGCTTCAGTGATGCAGAGCTCTGCTAGTCTCTGGATACTTTCTAACTTTTTCAGGTATGCTTTTGTCTCAGTCGCCCTCCACCATACAAGTATTCCGTAGAGTAGAATTGGTCTAGCTACCATAGCTCTTACGGCTCTAAAAAAAACAATCTGTAAAGGGCATACGAACAGACGAATATTGTGGCGAAAACAGTAGGTTTACTTTTACCCCTTGGGGGTACGGAACTCTAAAAATGGATAACGAATTTCCGGTTGATTCACATCTTATCGTACTATTGTTGTTATCAGGTGGCCCCTGATTGATTGGCTCTGATTCTTATCTTTTAGAGCTCTAGCACAACATTATGAAAGCAAAAATTTGCTTTAACATCATTATGGGAATGATGATGGGTTATATATAGTATGCAGGGTGTTTAGGGTGCTACTTCGTTTGATGCAAGTACTTGGCCTGCTGCAATATTTTAAAAATCGATTCATTCGATGGTTTTCAAAATGAATCTTGGTTATTGTTATTTTTTATTTATTTTCCTATTGCCTGACTAAATGATGATCAATATGTATTGGATGTGTGGCTCGTGGTGATGATGGCGGCGGTGGTGTGCTGTTGGTTTTAAGCTTTAATACTTAAATGATGTTGTGGCAATTGCTATTTAAGAAAATACCTCCTTCTACGAAACTAAATAACAAGAAAGAAAGAAAAAAAAAAACTTATTGTTTATAATTTATGAAATGGAAAACTTAAAATAAATTTGCCACAGTCTTCAAAAAAGCAAAGAAAACAGCGAATATTATTAGATTTTATTTAATACTGGGGACTGATGCTGCTGACTCTGCACCGCACCATGCAACAAACAAATCATACATAACTGAAAAAGAAAATGAACAGAAAAATAAACATTTAAGAAAATCACTAGCGAAACAAAATTAATCAAAAAACAAATACAAAAAAAAAATTAAAGAAAATAAACCAACCGGCCACTGTTTTGATTTAGAATCTGAAAGTTGTTGAAGCAACAACTTTTACTTAAAAATCTATGAAAAACAGCAAACCAAACACAAACAAACCAAAAAACCAAAAAGATGATGCTTAACCAATAGAGAAAAAAGCAACAGATCAAGAACGCTAGATAATAAAATAAAAAAAAATATATGCTATTCACAAACAATTCTGAATTCGAAATGTTACAGCTGGCACAACTTGGCCAATATTATATTGGCTTAATAAAAAAGGAAATTGATATTTTCATAAATTTATATTTATCTTTTCTGGCTATTTTCAATTATTCCAATTTATGAAAATCAAATCATCAAATTCAATCAATAATTATTTGTCAAATACACTTCAATATATGGAAAGAAATAAAAATCTTCTTGTGGTGGGTGGTGAAAGTTTTTAACGAAACATTGTTGTTGTTGGTTGGTTGCTACTCGTAGTTGCGGCTTGCTGCTGATTATTTCTCATTTCAGTGATTTTCCTGTTGTTATAAGTTATTGTTACTGTTGCTTGCAGTTAGTTGTCTTAACAGCAACCAGACACTCGATCAATTCCACATTAAGAGTCTAAAGTAACTGATGTGTGGCATGTATTGTCGAACAAATGTACAAATGTGTTAAAAGTACTCGTACATTGCTTTTCTTACTACTTCCCCAAAAACCCCAACAAACATCATCTCGCTTTGACATGAAACTCACACATTAATTAATGATTTTTTTTATTATTATTATTATTATTATATTTTGCTGTTGTTCGATTCGATTCCTTTTAAATTTGATTTCAAATTGATTTTTAAAGATATTTAACTCGCATTTATTTGAAAAATAAAAACCGTTAAAATCATTATTTTTCCATCTTAGAAGAAAGAAAAAATGTGAATGTACGAGTACATTAACGAAAATGTGAATTTAATAGTAGAAGTCAAATGCACTTCACTTTAATAAATATTAATTGTTTTTGAAACAAAAGCACGACTACTTTTTAACTGTTTGGAAAAGAGACGCTTTTTTAAAATTTGTAAGAAAAGTACACCAAATACTCGTACGTTTATTAGGTGTGTTCACTAATTATAACCAGAGAAGAAGGGAGGAGAATATGTATTTCTACTTTAGACGTTTCTGAGAATTTTCCAAGCAAAATCAGCATCTTTATATGGTTTTAGATTTAAAGACAAATTTATCAATCCCATCCGAACTATTTTTAAAGTTGAAACCCGTGATAGGGGCATACATTTTGTCATAGAGGTTTATTGTGTAATTCTTGAAACCATTACGAATTTTTGCTGCTAACTTTAGGTTTTCAATTACGGATATACAAGAAGTAACCATGTCCTAGCCAAGAGAATGACAGATGTGTTTCAGATTTACGTGAGCACCTGCCATCTCACGGCAAGCGTCCAACCATCGCCATGAGACTTACCAAGAACACATAGGCTGCAATTTTTGAACATATTTAACCCTGTACTACGAACAAGTACCTTGCTAAGGCAATTAGAGCTATCTAAACTCTTGCTGCTAAAGCATTGCCAAAGCAGCTTCTGTTGTATGGCAACAGCACCTAGAATAGTGTCTGGCTGACCGCGTCACGCCAATCACTAGCATTTGGTTTAACACTGGGAAGCCAAGACTATTCTCCCAGCGTTTTTGGTACACTGAAAGAATTTTCGGCATAAATTCTATGAATTTCGACATTAATCTAATGAAAAATTCATTAAAATTCAACCAACGTCACGCTTCGTTGGATTAATGAAACCAATTTCGTTAAAATTATTTTATTGAAAACTTCATCAAATTTATTTAACAGTCTAATTAATGCAGTTCTATAACTTCATCGAAACAATAAAATAATTTCATGAAAAGAATGAAATAACTTAAATATAAAGGGTTTTCTTAATAATTAGAAATATTCTTGTCATAAATCCAATAAAATATTCTTACGGAACCAGAATGCCAACGAAGCAATTCCAATGAAATTCTTTCACAATATTCATGAAATTTTCATTGGATTTGTGAAATTATCATTAGATTTGTGAAAAAATTTTAATGAAATTGTTTCATTGGACTTATGAAGCAAAATTCTTTCGGTGTAGCAATCACAGCCACTATGTACGATTATTCGTTATCACATGCGGCAAGTTTTATTGCTCACACCCACACCGAGGTCTCCAAGAGAATTCCTCACCATTTACCGGCACAGCTCAACCACTCATCAGAGCCAGACGAATGCCTGAGCTGACACAAGCCAGTACCTACTCCACACAGATCAACGTCATCTATTTAACCCCGTGGGGTTAGACTGAGTCGAGTTTTTAGTAAAGGATCATGCCGACACATTACACCCATCCAACTCTTGGATCAGCTGGACTGTCGGGCCACCGGTACCCGTGGTACCAGTTTTAAGCCTTTGGTTAGACCTCAAAGTTCCACCCCGAAAAGCATCGCCTCTACCGTATTTTGAACTCAGGGCAGGGCAGGGCAGGGCAAGCTACATCCTTTTAGAAATATGTGCACATCCGTTGCTCTGTTATTTCAGAGATTGAGTAGTAACATATAAGTTTTATGAGTAAAAAGCCAAAGGTAAGTAATCTGCTAATATATTCCCCTGGTGGCCAGAGAGGCAATAAGTACTAAAAAAATTTACATAGGTATAATAGTCTTAATTTTAGTAGCTCACATACTTTCTCTCAAGCAACTATGACTACAGCCGATTCCACCATACAACAACATCTCTATTTCGTTTATTCGAAAAATTAGTTGTAGCGTATTTTACAACTAAAAATATAGAAAGGCATATTAGTATCAAAGGCATTGAATCTCTCCCATACTTATAGTTTGTAGTCAGGCTATGGATATGTAATCGGACAAAAAAATATACGCATGATACTCGGGATATTTATTCATCATCCGCCACCGTATACATACATACATCTATAAATATACAATGGAATGGAAAATGTGTGCGTGTGTGTGTGTGGCTTTTTTAAAACATGTGTGTGCGTAAATAAAATCGCCCTGTATATACGCATGTGTAATCGATTAATAGTCAGAGTATTTTTATACTCGTGCATATAATTGTAGCTCATGGAGTCTATAAATTTTAGTTATGGTTCTTTGTGCATCGTAATTTAAAAAATGTGGGTCCATTGTTGTTGGATGTTTATAGTTGAATTTATTCAGTTTACGATTAATGGGAAACAGACATGTCCTTGGCAACGATTTAAATTAAATTCACCACAGGTTTTCACTATAATTTCAATGCACAATTACCATATTTTAGCTAAGTCGTAATTGTTGTATTTGTCGCTAAAACTGCATATTTCACATTAAGAATATACCACAGATACATATCGCTCATTTTACTAAAACAACGTCTTAACTAAAAACATGAGTTAATGATGCAGAATTTATCCTCATATCGTTACTCATATTATGTAAACATTTCATACAAATATCTTGTATACTAAACGCTTTAGAGAAAAATTAAATTTTCTTTTTCCATTAAGTTGTGTATGTAAATATAAAACTTTAAACTCGTTTTCTGGAAAATTAGTTTTCTTTTAGTTATGTATGACGTTTTAGTAAATGAGCAATATATTCTTAAACAGATTACAATTGCACTTAACAGAAAGTTTATTGGTAGATCTAGCAATCGCTACACAATTTTCGCATTTTTTTTATCGCAATTGCAGCTGATATTCGCTTTTAAAAATTAAGGAATCAAGTGGGCATATCCTTGATTGTAATACAATTTTTAAGAGAGAGCTGGAAAATGAAAATTAAGAAATAACCACTAATTATTGCTGTATTCTCTGAAGAATTTTCGCTTAAATTCAGTATTCAAAATTAAGTATATATTGGAGATATATGTACATGTCCTTGCAGCGAATGAAATGAAATTCACTAAAGCAAAGTATACATAATTCCAGAAAAAGTAAAAAATTTCCGCTGCATCCTGACTATAGTCGGAATGAACTTCTATATTATACAGGAATTTAATTTTTAAATTCGTAGCTATAGAGCAAGGAGTTAGATATGTCCTGGCAACGATTTTAATTAAAATTTACCGGGTAGTTTAACAGTGTAATTCTGATAAAATACTTACAAGTATTTGTATTGTTCTTATAACAATTATATTTGATACTAAATTTTTGAAATTAACGATACATGGAAGAAGTTAATAATTTTCGCTGATTATATAACTTTGTCGGAAATTCAATTTTGTTATTTAAGAATATGTGAGAGAAGGACATGTCCTTGAGCCGATTAAAATAAAATTACCTTTGAATTTAATTTTGGAATTTTAGCAATATTACTTAATGATTAATTAATTAATTTTAGCTGAAATTCAATATTAAAAATTAAGGATATATGGATGATAGGCATATCCTTAAAATAAAACTCACCAAGAGCATGTTCTTGCGCAGATTAGAATGAGATTCTTGAGAGAACTTAGAATGTTGTTTTTAGAAATATGTAGTTGTAAAATTTTCATTACTAAATGATTAAAATTTTAGCTGAAATTCAATATTAAAAATTAAGGATATATGGATGATAGGCATATCCTTGAAATAAAACTCATCAAGAACATGTTCTTGCGCAGATTAGAATGAGATTCTTGAGAGAACTTAGAATGTTGTTTTTAGAAGTATGTAGTTGTAAAATTTTCATTACTAAATGATTAAAATTTTAGCTGAAATTCAATATTAAAAATTAAGGATATATGGGAGTTAGCCATTTGCTTAATCGGATTCGCTGCGAACTTTAAATTCTTTTTAACCTTGATATGTAATACTATTGTATTAAGTTTTATTTGGCTAAGATAACTTCTTGATTTAGAGACGACTCGTCCTTGTGGAAAATCCCTTTATAAATATTGAAATATGTCTGACTTCAAGCACAGATTTGTACAGATTCCTATGAATCATGAATCCCTTGATCTTGTTTATACTCGTATATTTATTTGAACCTTAAAACATAATTTACATTTATTTTGTAAAGATGCTTAAAAATTTATTACAGTATCTTTTATTATTGCTTGGACAATTTACCTAAAAGCGGATTTCGTTCCAATTTTTAAGCTTGAAAAATATTTGTGCGTATGAAGTCATGTACTACTTAAAGAAAATAAAAACAAATTGTTTTAGTTTATGTTTATGTCTTCTCTACTCGAAGCTAACTAACAATTCCAAAGTTCGTATGTTATCTCGTGGCTGTAAAGGTATTCATCATCATTGAACATCAAGCAGGCAGGCAGGCAGGCAGGCAGTCAAGTCAGTCAGTCTGTCGTCCCTTGTTACAAAATCACCAGAAAGAACACTTAAAAATTACCTTTTAAGCCAGAGTTGCGTCTACCTTTTTCTGGCTTTCTTTGGCAAATGGCTAATTATACTGTCTATTTATTATGTTTTAAATATATTTTGACATTTTGACAGCTTTTGTTGCTTAAATTTTTAGGTAAAACTTTCTTTTCAGGAAAATTAAATTGAAAAAATAAAAAATAAAATCAATTTTTAAATACTTTGAAAGCTCTAGGTGTGTGATATTTTAATGTTGCATTTTTTATTACATTGTTTGGATGGGATTTTTTGTTTACCAGAAGATTAAACCTCTAAATGTCTAGTGTTGTTTACTTTGATGGTTTTATTGGATAAAAGAAAAATTAAAAACTATAATTTATTGTAATAATATTTTGTAAAATTTACATACATAAATGCGTTTGTCGTTTTAATGTTGATGTTGTAAATTAATAAATGAGGAACCCCCATTTCAAAAATTTAAATTTAAAAGCGTCATTAAATTTTGTTTTATTATTGTTGTTATCAATTTGTTGTGTTAAGAAATTTGTTTTGTGGCTTAAACAAATTAATAACATTTGAATTCATTAAGAAAAAAAGTTACTTCCTAGAATAAGCAACACATAAGCATTTAAAGCTTTTTTCTTACATTTACGTAGGTACATTCTTTGTTTGTATCTGCTTTCAAAGTGTTAATTTGTGGCAAGTTCAAATTAGCTTAAGCATTCTAATTTTGCAACTTTTCTTCGTGGTTACTTCTTTGTCTAGTTGTGCATAACATATTATGTTTACTGAACTTTTAACATGTTTTATTTGAAATAAAAAATAAAAAAACTTTCTGTATGCGATCTTTTCTTTCATATATTTGCTAAACATTTAGCACTTTTTATTTATTCACAATAAATTTACATATTCCCTTGCTGCCGGTTAAAGGAAGCCTTAAATTGAATAATGTGCATTAGAGGAAACAAAATTTGTTTAACAACAATGCATACAAAGATTCCTTGCTTTGTTTATAACAGTTAGATTTAACATTAACAACATGTTGCGTCAACATACTACATGGCAGTTATGTTAAGTGTTGATGAAATTATTATGGGTAGTTTTAGCGAGACATGTTAACTGACAGAAGCAGCAACAAAGAAGATTTTGTAAACACTTGGGATCTTCTTTTTTTTAAGTTGTTAAAGTAAATTTTTAAATCAATGCAAAGCAGCTGCTCCAATGACGCAATCGAACAGTTTTAAATTTTTTGATTAAAGATCTTCAAATAAATAACCTGATCTTCGAAATTTTAGTACTACAACGACACCCACTCTCAAGCAATCTATCTTGATTACTCCCCATCTACTTGTAAATATTTCTTAAATTATGTAATTTTGGTAAAATGTTCTGCTTGAAGGTCATATCTCTCATTTACTACAACAACGTCATAACTCACAAAATAATGAATGAATGGTTCATAACCGCCAAAAATCGTAAGTGACATTTTTTTGAACTTCGCTTTTTGACTAAAATCTGTTATCTAAGGAGGTAAATAAATATGTAATTGATTTTCGTCAAAACATCAACCTCGAAAATTATGTCGCTAAAACATTTTTGGCGGTTATGGCTCGATATAGGTATAAGAGAAAAAAATTTAAAACTTTAAACTTGTTTTCTCTAAAGCTAGTTTTTTTTAGAGTTATGACGTTGTTGAAGTAAATGAGCGATAGGTTTTGTTTTATGCAACTTATTAAAAATATACAGATGTATAAAACCTAAATATTCATACAAATTAATTGCCCAAAAATAAATGTTACATCTTTTGTCCAATAAGAAACTATAAATCTTTCAAATGATAATAAATTTATTACGCTTTCAAAATATTAGCATTTGCATTTTCATTCAGTATTCCAAGTAAGCGATATTTTTTAAGAGGTATATAACTTTGAGTTGAAAATAAAACACAGAATATAATTTTGGCTTTCTGTGCTCCGGTAGCCTAGTGCGTAGTGTGCTAGGCTATCAGTGAGGGGGGGTCTTGGGTTCGATTCCCACCAAACACTATAGTCTCTTTCACTACAACGGGTGAAGGACTTTGTTGCTATGGTCGTCAAAATGAGTTACATACTGTATACTATCGAAATATACAAAAAACTCAAATAAAAATAATGAGTTAGGGCCTTTCTATATTAAGGTAACGATTTGTAACATTTAATAAATAAATAAAAATAATTATTTCTGCCAAAAAAACCGATTTCAATGCAAAGATCTGATAGAAGAAGATAAGAAGAAGTACGTGTAAAATAAAATTAAATGTTAATGGGATTGTGATTTTCTTTCAGAGCTCAGGGTGCGTGTTAAATCTTGTAAAAATCGGTAAAATAGAACCATTTAAATTAAAATATAAAAATTTAATGGGCGTTACACCGCCCATGTTTTTAAATGAAGGATTGTGTCGATTTTAGAGCTCAAGGTGTGTGGCAAGTTTCGTAAAAATCGGTTAAGTAGAACTGCGTGAAATGATATAATAAATTTTAATGGGCGTAACTCTTCCAATTTTTTCAAATTTCAAAGTGTGTAATTACAAGAACCAAAGGTGTTTTATAGGTTTCGCAGCAGTCAAATAAGTAAAATATCATAAAATTAAATTAAAAAAAGTTGGGCGTGTCCCGCCCACTTTTTTAACAATGGGAAGCTATACCCTCTCAGACAAAAAAGAATTTTTATAATCGGTCCAAAATTTACCGAGTTAAAAAGTAACACCCCGCCAAAAACAATAGAGACGAATTGTTAACTTGGATATTATTGTCATTCTTATATCAATATTCGGCCCAATTCTCCGGAAAACAACTTCGGTAGAGTTAATTTTTTCCAAGAACAAAAGCTTTCTATTGTAAACGGACGGTGCGAAAATTAAAAAAGCAGGGAAGACTTGAATTATCTAAGGGCCTGACCCACGATATCGCCAACGTTCGACTTGTCGCACACTTACATTTGAAACAACAACAAAATATCAAAATTTGTTATTGTTTTGAATGTAAGTGTGCGACAAGTCGAACGTTGTCGATATCGTGTGTTTGGCCCTAAAAATTTCGAAAATATAAAAAGAAACGGATAGGCAAAATATTTTTGTGGAATTGTTCTTCAGAATCTGGCAAATCGGCTGATCAGAAAAGTCTAATTTTTGATCGTTTGAAATTAGGGTGAATATTTTTTTCTAAAAATTGATGCTGTTTAAAAATTTTTTATCAGTAAAATTGATTTAAATAATGTTTCAAAACAAGATATGAAAAAATAACGACTTTTTCGAAATAAATAATATTTTGTCTACGTGTCGTGAAAAACTCTTAAACTCCAAATTTCAGTCGTATCCGTCCAAAACTTTGGCTGAAATTAACTTTGGCCTACTCATGATGAAATGGCAAACCAAAATAAATACAAATCAAGTAGCAGCTGTCAAAATGGCGCACACATCAAGCAGTATTGCTAAATCAAAGTTCTATATCTATAAAAAAAAACGCGCCATACATGTATGTATATACATACATACATACATACATATGTACATATATACATACATACATACATACATATTTATGTACTTATAAAAAATTTACATGCACTTAAATTTGGTATCACCCATGTGCATGTTTTTTAAAGTTTTTTTTGTTAATATCGACAATTAATTTTCTATTTTTTACAATATTAATTACGAAATCATTTACATGTGTTTCCAATGACAAATTTGATATTTTTAATTTCCCACACTAATGATAATTAATCTCTCTTATGTTACAACATTTTTGCTGAGAAATATTTATTTTATCTGCAACGTTTTATCTTCTTGCAATGTATGGAAACATTGCAGCTAAACAATGTTCTTGCATGTAGCTGTGTTTACACGGTGTGTATTTTTGATAAGGAATGGCTTGCATTTCATGTGTTGCAACTTGCAACATGCTTACATTTGACCAAAGTCAACGTTTTATTTTACATATACATACATACATGCATACATACTTTTTCTTTAGCCCAGGACATTTTTGAGTTGCTTTTTTATATTTGCAAAAAGCATAAATATGCATTAATTGCACCCCTGGAAATACATGTGCTTGAATGCAACACACTGCAGCATATGTATACAAAAATTCACATTCCTTAATACATAAGCATACAATGTGAATAAAACTTTTCTCTCTCAACATACTTAGACTAGTCACTAGCAAAACCTGCATACAAGCCACAAAATAAATATTTCAATGAATTGCAGCAAATAAGAAACGGCAGATAGACCGACAGCGAAGAGCTGCTCAAAACAACGCAAAGCAACATAGAGAAAAAACAACAAAAATGTATCTGCTTGCTGGGTAGATACTTTAGTAACACGCGAACACTTCACATGGAACGTTTACAATAAAAATAAATGCGGTCGCGTTCGTTACATTAGAAAACTAAATTTGGTTTTTTGTTTTAGAGTTTTTTCATTTCTACATAAAAAAAATGTGTATTTTTAAATAAAAGTTTTTAAACTAAATCAATTGCTTACTAAATAAAGTATGGTGGAGTTTTATATAAAAAATTAATTTGTTGAAGAAAAAAATTAGAAATAAAAAATATTTTTTTACTGCAAAGAGTTTGTGGATAAAATTTATTTTAATAAAAACTTTAAGTGCCTTTTTAAATGCGGAAATAATTAAACTAAAAACAATCTAAACTACAAAAAGATTTTTTTGAAGATTTTTATATTTGTTCTCTTGTTTGTGAAAAAATACGGGCAAATTTCTTAATAATTCATAAAAGTTATAAAAAAATTTAAGAATTAATGCAAGTACATACGTATCAAGTGTAGTGCTTAAAACTTAACTAGAATAATTTTAAAAGCCTTGGATTTTTAATAATTTAAAAAGGTATGATAAATTTTAACAGGAAAGATCTACTCTTATTCTTATTTATTTAAGTAAATTATTTCATAATGGCTTTTTAATTTCGTTTTTTGAAAGTAAAAATATGTGCATACATACTAGGTACTTACATACATACATACCGCTGACAATGAAAACCAAACTAATTTCTTTGATATTTACACACAATTAATACATACTTACATAGGTACTGACTGATAATATTTTTTTAACATTCCCTTATGACCAGCCGAAATCATATTGCTGTACAGTGTACGGTGTACAGCCTGGCACGCTTTGAAATATCCTTGCGATAATAAATACAGACGCCAAACAAAACAAAACATTTTTTTATTTATTTTAAAAGTTTTTGTTTATGGAGGTATAAAGCAAATATGGCGATCACAGAATATTTGAAGCGCATAAAATTTTTATAATTCAAAGAGTTTAAATTTTATTAATAAAATCTTTGCATGATTTGATGTCAGGTTTCTCTACAACACTCGTTGCAAATTGCAACGACACCGAAAAAAATTTTACACAAAAAAGCAAATAAAAAAAATCTGCTGCATTTAAAAATATATATGTATTTGAAAATGAAACTGCAAACTGTTGTGTTACACTTATTTTTGGTGCTTCTTCCTCTTGTGATTTGTTCTTCTTCTTTCCCAACTAAATATACAGTGTTGCCATAAAGGAAAATCCTTCTTACCACGAACGCCGGCATCTACATATACATACATACATAAATTGACTCTGATATTGTCGTCAGTATTATTGGTGTCGAAACAGTTTTATTCCTTTTGAATTTTTTTTTTCAATAGTAATCTTGAATTAAAAAAATTAAAAAAGAAAAGAAATTACAAATACTGGCTACAATAAGTTAGTGGAGCAGATGGAAAAAATCATTCACTTGCCAAAGGTTTTCAAAAAGGCAGTCTTCCTTGTGATTTTAGAGAGCAGTGGGAAAGAATTTTTGAAATAATACTTAGCCCAATGGAAGAAGCTGTGAGCAAATATGAAATTAACTCATGGCAAATACAAAGAACACTTTTAATTTATTACTTACTTTTCATCAGGTAACTGAAATAAGTTTGATTTCTACCTTAATTAACCTTCTTTGCATCTTTTATCCTAAAGGACAATGGAGATATCTACATATAAAATGTAACAATAGCTTAAAAGTTTAGCTTCCTTTAGAAACCATCAAATTTAATGTTGCTAAGCAAAACAGCTGGCTCTAAAAATTTTATTTTCCCTCCCCCTTAATTTTCATATCAAGGGAATTTGTAATTGGAGGAATTTTTTTCGCGTTAAATATATAGGTGATAATATTCATAACTGGGCTGAGCATATTTTAATTTTTATTATTATTAAATTTTTACAAATATATCGAGCCTTATTTTCGATTTTATCGTAAGCTACAAAAATTAAAGTTTTCAGGAGAAGGTTTTTTTTTAAATATTCAAATATGTTTTTGTGCGTAAATTGTCGCATACGATAAAATTTTACAGCCTGTATCTTAAAAGTTATCAACAATTTTGGCATTGGGTAGGCCTATAAAATTTTAATATCAATAAAAAAGTTGTACGTCCGATTACATCTCGCTTACGATCAAAACGAAAATAAAGCTGGGTTCAGCCAATGTTTCCGAACAAAATTATTGTCCGTACAAAATTTTTTTATATGTAGTTTGACGTCCTTTTCGTGAGAGAGAAAATATTTTATACGAGCAACTCTCAGCTTGAATTGGTTTGATTTTATATTTTGTCCGGATAAAATCGAATAAGTTGAACTGAGCTGCTACATCATGTTATATAAATAAAAAAAGCACAGAGTATTATACTTGTATTTATTATAATAGAAAAAGGAAAATTTAAAAATAAAATTTATTTAGGCACATATGGAGTTGTAGGAAAGAATTGCATTAAACAATTAAAAGAATTGTAAAATTAATACGCATCGTTTACACAAGTATTTGATATGGTAGCTTTGATTTTCTAGACAAAATGTTCGAAATGGATGAATCGTGCTGCAGAAAACTCTCGGTAAAAAAATTTTTGTCTGGACTGTGCATTTCTTCCAGCTAAAATAAGTTAAATTTTTCTTATCTTCTTTAGAAAATCACATTAATTAATAAATAAAAAATGCATTCAATGAGAATTCAAAATACTGAACTTAAGCCCAATTAAAAATTATTTGTTTAAAATCTTGAAAAATGTGACACACACCAAGCAAACAATAATCTCACATGTTTCGGAAAAGACTTCGGAACCTGGTGGTAAATTAAGGCATTTAATAACGAACAAAATTAAAAAAATATCCAATTGAATTTAAATTGAATCGTTAAAAATTTCGTTCGATAATGATGCCGTAATTTGCCCCTTGATCAAGGGATATCAAAGCGGCAACGTTGGCGTGCCTAAAAACGCAAACACACATTCTTATTTGCATCCATACACAAACCCATATGTGCATATTTTGTGTATGCTGCAGGCTTTTGTATCTACACATGTGTGTATGTATATATGTATGTATGTATGGAATAATAAAAATCAATACAAAGCAAATATGAGGATATCTGATAATTCATACATTTTCTTATTTCTATTAATTGTACTTAATTTTTTTTGTTATTATTTCGGTTATTCGTTAATTCGGTTGAAGAAAAAACTCCACCATCATCATTTCTATGTTGAATAAAAACCCAACAACTTCCATACCTATAGCAAAAATATAAAAATGGCATGATCAACAAGAACACCGCCATTAATAAAAATAAATGAAAAAGAAGAGGGAAAAACACAATCAGAAAAACAAAATACACCAACAGCACATGTTTGTTTGTTTCTCTGGAGTAGAATAAACACAAAAGCAACGGCAGCTAAAAAACACAATTCCATACATACATACAATTCGTCCACTGTAAATGTTTATTTGTTGCATTTTCTTTTCATAAACTGTTCGGCTTCTACCAAGGTGTATTTAAACAGGTGGCAGCGTTACTTCAGCTGATAATTTTTTGCTCTATGTGCTTTGTAGCCAACGAATGTCAAAAACTTCGTTTTGTTTTGGTTTTGGTACAATTATTTTTGTGCTTTTGACATTCTTCGGTTCTTCACACATCTATGGTTGCCGTATTTTTGTATAACAAATCCTTACGCAGTCACCTGTATAATTACACCATGGCTTCTACATTAAAGAAAAAAAAAAGAGTTTGTTGAATGCATGTGTGTGTGTGTGCATGAGTTTTAGAGCATCCGCTTGCATTGCAGGATTTATGATTTCGAAAGAAAATAAAGCAAACCAGCACTGAGTGCACTTACATATGTACATATACATTTCTTTTTAATTTTTTCTTTCTATTTCTGCCGAGAATGGGCAGAATTTATTTAAGAGTGTGTATGCGTGTGTGATTGTTAATAAGAAAACTAAATTAGTGTTTGTGCGGACTATGTTTTGACTGGGATGACACTAGTTTGTTCTGTACGTATTCACAATCGTTTTATTTTTATTGGATTAATTGAAATAAGAAAATAAAAACCAAACAAACAGTTCAACTTTTTATCGAAATAATGGGTCGCTAGATCACACACACAAACACATTGAAATTTTTTAACTGGGATCAATTGGAACAAAAATTGGCTATTAACAAGCATTTTTATGACGTTTTCATATAGAGTTATACTTAATGTGACCATCCGTCCCGATTTCCGGTTCACCGTCCCGGTGTCCGGAAAGTATCTTTAAAATGGGAATTTGTCCCGGTTTCCTGTAGCATAATAAACATGTTTGAAAATGTAAAAAAGTTAAAAATGTTTGTTCCGTACGTTTATTTTTTCAAAATATTTTGCGGTGTCCCGGTTTGAGTTACAAAAAAATGGTCACGTTAGTTATACCTATTATGAATGGTTTGAGGATAATTTTAAATCGGATTTAGTCGTTAGTTCTGCCAAGAATAGCATGTGTGTTCAAAAAGTGTGATAGTGTAAATTGAAAGTACATACTGATTTTTTGATAGGTCTGTCCTATTTGTTTTTAAAAATTTTGTATAAAATAATAGCGTCAGAGTTGTATTTTCAGCAGTAGCAACAACAGATTTTCCAGCGTTTTTTTTTTTAGCAGGGCAGAGTTTTATCAGAATTTCCGGCGAATGATGACGATCACATACATACATATGTATGTACACACCAATTTTGAATGAATATTTGTCTATTTGTCATTTAAGAAATTTATTATTTGACTTATTGCCATAAGTTTATTTTTAATTGCAATTTGGAATTTTGATATTTATTTGTGACTGTTCAAAATGTGTGATTGAAAACTACTGATGATTTGGCAAAGCACCAATGAAATGCAAAGCACCAGCAAATCAGTCTCAATTAGAATATTTGTCTAACAAAAAAAAAAAATAATAGGTACCTACCTATTTAGTTAATATTGATGAACCAGTTGGATACCTACAACTTTTATTTTCTGCTAATTCCACATGATATGGGGTGCACTATCCGCTTGGTATTTCAAATGGAAAAATAATGACTGAAGCATCGTACAAAATGATACTTATTACAAGTCACGTTTTCAAAAATTAAGAACTTATTTTAAACCATAGTGTGGACTTACCAACACGAAAATGCTCCAATTCACACTGCCAGAGCTGTAAATCAATGAATTCGTGAGCAAAATGTAGAAGTTCTAAATTGGCCTCCATATGCTCCTGATCCTTCCAAAGCATATCGGAATGGATTGTTATAAAAGTATACGACGACAATTTGATAGAAATAATCTTTCAAGGACGCAATAAAAAATGCCTGCAGCTCAATATCTAGTGATTATATAGGATCGTTTTACCGCTCAAGTTGTTGTGACTGTACTGTACTGTATTGCGATATGTACATACATCTTAAGTGAAATATGATAATGCAGCCATCAGATACCTTTCCACCTTTAGCTTTGGAGCGACGGACGGATTAGTTAATCGAACTAACATAACTTTAACTAATTAATTTTAGCGCTTTCGTTTTTCTAAAAAGGCGAAAAAGCTTGAGCATACCGAGAACTATCTCAGGGTTAAAATATTAAACAAATTTCTTCGATATGTTTTTTTTAATGTCCTCTACCAGAATCAGTCCTTAGTTAGATTCTTATTTTTGGTGTGTTCTATAAATTTAATAAATATTTCGATTCAGTAAATTACGAGTATCTATTCACACAAAAAAAAAAAAGATAGTAAAAACACATTTTTTTTGAGTAAAATAAATCGCTGGCTTAACAAAATTCTTTTGTATATCCGCATTCTGCAAATATTTTTTTAGTAATGTACAAAATTCAGTTACTGATATTAAAAAAAATCATTTTTAGACAATTGAATCTAATTCATTAAATGATTTTTCATGGATTTTTTCCATTATGGAATACAAGAAAAAAAATTCATGATTACTTTTTCAGTTAAATATTTTTAAATGTAATGAATAAAAAAAAGTTTATTTGTCCGTATTCATCAGAATGAAGTTTAATATTTTTTTTGTAAGTGTATTGGCTATATGTACGTATTCTATAAAATTTAATTCTTTGCTACATACACATGTTTCTAAAAAAATTTATATAAATGAAAAATTAAAAAATAATACGTTAATTTGCTTGACCCATTTCCTCTTCAAAAAAGTATCTTGTATAATAAGTATAGCCGATACATTTTTATTTTTCATTATATTTATTTTTAAATAAAAGCATCTCATCATACAGCTGGTGTTGTCTTATTGTAAAGAAAAAAGGAAAAAGAAATACCATAAACAATTTATATTTTATGCGTTTTTATGCATTTTGAGTCGCTTCTTCTCAACATCCTGTTATGGCCAGTGTCATATTTATACTGTTCGTGCTTTTAAAGCAGGCACTAATAAATTTTTATTTGTGTATAACAGCTTATGCGGTTTCTTTTTAAACACAGTTGTGTATATATTTATGAAATTTTCTCAGTTTTATATCCTTCCTCTAAAAACTGATTTAAAAAAAACAATCCAACAAGCAGCCCTCATCCAATCAACCAACCAGCCAATCCATTGTTCATGTTATCACAAGCAGATGTTTTTGTTCTCAAGTTTTTGGCGGGCGGTGGTTAAAACTTAAAACTAAAGTGCGTGTTTTGGAAATAAAATGAATTAAGTTATGGCAATTTGTAGATATGTATGTAGATACTCATAAAAATCACATGTCTAAATTCTAGGAACCATATAAGGAATGATTTTGATATTTGTAATATTTACTATCAACTACACTACTACCCAGGAGTTTATTGACACAATTGTGAGCCCCTGTTGTACCCATGTGAATGTATAATAAGAGAGTGCAGCTAGCAAAGGAGCTATAAATACGTAAATAAACATTCTATGGTAGGAGTATTTCCTGGAAAACATTGCCATTGCCGCGTGCACATTCGGTAAAAGTTTCATGATCATCGCTTGATGAATGTTCCCCATATTAAATCTTTTAGCACTGACTGTTGAGTATCTGTACCTTTTTCAATCGTAGTTTGCATGAAATGGTACCGCGTACATTATTTCATTCATTTGAAACTACCCTTAAAAATTCGTTTTTAGTTGGCAATGAAATGGCAAGGATGTATTTCTCCTGTTTATAAACAATGAATATATGAGTACACAGAGAAAACAGTGCCTACTAAATACCTCATAAAATAGAACAAAATTAATAAGAAATCTCTATGGTTTTTTTTTCAATAAGGAAATCTTATTAATTTCATAGAGAAAACCTTTTTGAAAAAATCAAGAAGAAATCTTTTAGTTTTTATGAGGTTATCTTATTGATTTTTTCAATAAAAAATAAAAAAAATTGCGTCTTTATTCTCTGTACTTATTTATGTATTTTCATTTAAATTCTATACCATATACATATGTATGTATGTATGTAGTATATTGTAAATGTTATTTATTTATACATACATACATACACATTATGTTATATTCTTAACTAACTTACTCACCAAGTATTGAACCAACAAACTTCTACCTGATAGACAAGCACTATAACCAATATGCTAACAAGCAGCTTGAATAACCATTGAAATTATTGTGCAAACATTCTTATACAAAAATGAAAAAGATCATGAAGAAAATTGTCTGTATGTCTATTTATATGTAGAAACGAAATAACCAGACACCTCATAAAATCAAGAAGATTTCCTCATTAAAAAAATCAATAAGATGTTTTACACATAATCATATAGAAACCTACTAAAATCAAGAAGAACACCTTATTGAAAAAATCAATAAGGCAACCTAATAAAATCGAGAAGAACACCTTTTTAAAAAAGTTAATAAGGCAACCTAATAAAATCAAGAAGAAAACGTTTTTAAAAAAGTTAATAAGGCAACCTAATAAAATCAATAAGAAATCCCTATAGTTTACAATTTATAAGAAACCCTAATAGAATCAAGAAGTTTTTCTCTATGGATTGTTTTTTTTTTTGGTGCCAAAAATAACGGAAATTGAGTAAAAAAAAGCTGTGAATAATAAGATTTCTTCTTGATTTTATGTGATTTTCTTCTTGATGAAATTAATAAGATTTAGCACATAAAAGCAATAAGGAATCTCTATGAAAAAATCTTCGCTTCTTTCTGCTAGGATATTCCTTAGCCTAAAAACGTTTCATAGAGAAAATCTTATGGATTCTATGAGGCAGTTTTTTCTCTGTGTACATTTGTTTAATTTTTTGACTGAATTAGTTTAGGCAGAATCTTAAACACTTCTTCAAACAGGCTTGCCACATCACTGTATTTATGTATATGCCATATGGCAACACATACACATGGAATTCAAGAGTTTTTAATGAAACAAAAAACATTAATTTGTTTGCATTAGAAAAAAATAATTTTTGGGCAAGATTTTCAGTCAAATTATCTACTGTGCAATGGCGGCTGTAATGTTGTTCTCCAGGGCTGGAATTGTGACGGACTTGGTCTTTTATACGAGAGACATCACATCCCCAAACCACATGATCTGGCAGCCAATGGACTGTTACAATACGTGCGACTAATTGTTAAGTTCATGGGATCACGTGCTGTGTGGCATGTGGCACAGTCTTGTTGAAACCACGTATCAAACACGTGCAATTCTTTGTTGCGATTTGCATCGTTCTTGTAGAAAAACGGAAAGGTGTTAATTTGAATATCACCAAGGTTAAAGCTAAGCGTAAGAAAAATCATAAGAACTCTTAATTAATGTGGCACAAAATTAGTCTAGATAAAACGTAAAAGTTCATAAAAAATTTTATGATCCTTTTATTTTTTGTTAATTACTCGTATCTGACCCATTAGATCTATTTATTTTCACAAAGTTCGTAGCCCCTTGTGGCACATGCCCTTTAGCCTACTCTGTGCATGTATGTATGTACATATGTATGTATGTATGTACGTATTTCCATAACATTTCGATTGTTTATTTCCATTTTAAAAAGTTTTATTGTTAGAACTTTTTTTTTAGTTTTCCTTATTGTTCTCAAATGCTTTTTCATTTCATTTTACTTTGTGTTACGATCATAATGGCATAAGAAAAAAGTTATATTTTTATAACTTGGGTTTCTCCTCGAACGCCTCTTCATATTTTTTTTTGTTTCGTCTTGTTAAACCCTTGCCAGACCTCCACCTCCTTCCTCATCATCATTGTGGTAAGACTTTAATTTTTATCATCTTCATACCCACATTTTTTGTTTCAGTTTTATGTTTTTGTTGTGCTTTTGGAGGTTTCCAAACCACGAGCACATACCTACGAGTAGGTACTATTTTTGTTGGAAGAGCTGTTTATCACCAGAACTTTATCTCGTTTATTGCGCCAGCCTTAATAAGGAGAGTTTGTTGTTTGTTTGTTTGCTTTTCATGTTGCTGTTGCTGTTGCTGTTGCTATTGCTGTTGTAGTTGTCGCTGAGTTTATGGTTAAGAAGGTCTTCAGCTCATGGTTGACTGCATTCACTAACTAACTTACCCGCCCGGTTGCCTGCCTGCCTATGCTCGCCTGCCTTTCTTTTTACCAGCCTCTCATTTTCTTTCTTTTTGTCATGCGATTGCCCAGTCATACCAAACCAATTTACCATGTGTTGTCGTTCTCAAAAATCTAAAATGTTCTGCTTGTTTTGATGTTCGTTTTGTATATTTTTTCGATTTCAAGTAAATAAAACTCGTGCTAAAATATTCTGGAAGATTGCCTCCAAAAAAAAAGATGTTTTAATGGGTTGTTTGTTCTTTCCCAAAAAAGAAACTAGTTTTTCGTCACAAAAAAAATTAAAAAGAATAATGTGTAGTTTTTGTTTTATATAAACAAGTTCTTACGTAAAAAAAAGAAAGAGTTTAATAAACTTTCCTGCTGCAAAAAAATAAATACATATGTACATATAAAATCATTATAAAAACCTGTAGTAAATACGAATGACGAAAGAATGATTTATTAAGATGCATTTAAAAACTTTTTCCGTTCAACAAACACACGTTTCACTTCAATCACTTGCAAAAGAAAACCCTTCATTCTTTATTGAAGCTCCGTTATGGAAGTTACATAAACGGCCACAAGAATATAACGTAAGAAACATTACGTGTTCCTCTTTCTGCCTCTATTTTGTTGTTGTTGTTGTTGTTGTTGTTGTTGTTGTTGTTGTTGTTGTTGTTGTTGTTGTTGTTGTTGTTATTATTGCTACTGCTGATCCACGGCTCATGTCACTTTAATGATGTTTAACCTGTTAATTTAGATCTTTTACATTTTTTTTAATTGACGAAAAGAATAACATTTTATTTATTTATTCTTAATGCGCAACAACAACAAAAAAAAGAAAAACTGAATTTCCTTGAAGTTGCATTTTTTTGTTTGTTTGTTTGAACATTTAATGACAAATAGAAAATTATTTGAAGAGAAGATACATTTGAAAACATACACACACAAAAAGTCAGATATAAAAAAAAATCAATATAGAACTAACGATTATCGAAGTGCTTTTTATAAATTCCTACTCTCAGATTAAAATTACAGAAATATTTCCTTTTTATTTAATTTTAATTATTATTGTTCGAAATTAATTTGTTTCTATATTTGTGATTTAATTAGGCTAAAGTTCGTATCGCTTTGTAAGGCAATTTACATGTGACTTTTTAGAGATGGCAAATTTGAGCTTTCATTTAAAAAAAAGCTTTCAGCAAATTGTAATACGATGAATCAAAACAATTCACATATTCCATTTGCAATAATGGCTGCATAGAGCAAAAACTGCCTCATAGAATCAATAAGAGTTTCTCTATGAAACGTTTTTAGGCTAAGGGGTATCCCAGCAAAAAGAAGCGAAGGTTTTTTCATAGAGATTCCTTATTGTTTTTATGTGGCAAATCTTATTAATTTCCTCAAGAAGAAAACCACATAAAATCAAGAAGAAATCTTATTATTCACAACTTTTTTTACTCAATTTCCGTTATTTTTGGCACCTAAAAAACAATCCATAGAGAAAAACTTCTTTATTCTATTAGGTTTTCTTATAAATTGTATATTGTATAGGGATTTCTTATTGATTTTGTTAGGTTGCCTTATTTCTTATTAATTTTGTTCTATTTTATGAGGTATTTAGCAGGCACTGTTTTCTCTGTGTGCACCACACACAGTGGACCAAACACAAAGAGCGCTGATGATAAAGATGTAGTGGCCTTCGAAAACAGCTGGATGTTCCGTTGTGCTATGTGTTTGTCAGAATATATACAATTAAGTTTGATGTTATTTGTTCATTAATAATTATGACATGTAATTTCGATTACAAAGCGATACGAACTTTAATAATAATAAATAATAAAATCTTTCCTTTTAGTTCTTCAACACTTAGGGCCATTATTATTTTAATTTGCTGTTAGTTAAAAGTATCTAATCGAATATATATAAATCACTCCCTTATCACCACTTTATTAATTAAAATTACTTTAATATATATATATTTTTTTCTCTTTCTTTACAGGTAAATATTCTTCATTGTACTGCATAGATTTTAATATTATTATTTTTAATGGTAAGTTTATCAGTAATTTTTAAATCTTTAAAAATAAGATACTTAAATACAAAAATTTTTTTTGTTTCAAACGTCAAAACTTGTTTTCAACGTTGTCATAACACTGTGCAAGAGTGAAAAATTCGCACGGTCCTGACAGTATAGTTTCGATAGTACTACTAAAGGGTAGTAAAACCCTATACCCAGTTTGGCGATTTGGGTGACCAATTTTTTTTAGGGGGCTCCAAAGATTTCGATAATCAGTGCACCCTCAAAAAATGGTGTCATTAGTTTTTTACCAACAGCTAATTCCGACTATATTTCGGTTGAGCATCCCTGCAAAGTTGTCGCCCGATTTTATTTGTGGTCGAATGTGAGAAAATGCTGCATCCATTTTGTGGAAAACTTTCTCACATCCTAGCTATCATTCCAAATGTAAACCAACGAACCATGTAACATGCCTATAGCCCCTAGCTTGAACTTTCATTAAAAAAAGCTTTCGGCAAATTGTAATACGGTGAATCAAAACATTTTACATATTCCATTTGCACTGAAAAATATGTATGTATGCTGAAATTTTTTTCCAGCATTCAGGAAATAGCCTCTACCCATGCAATGTGTTGTGCTAGAACTAGGAAAATAAAATAGTTTATGGAGAGGAGGATAGAGGAAGTATGAAGGTCTGTGGAAATTCATTCGATTTAAACTTTTTCACGTTGAAAGTGACAGGAAAGACTTCCTTCAATAATCAATTTCAATGTGTTTTTAATAAAAAAAATATTTTACTTAATAAGTAAAATAATAATTTGGGATTATTAGTGCGTTTAAGAATTCTAAACTTAAGTCTTCCGCAGGTAGTTTGTTCCACATACGAACAGTACGGCTAAAAAATTAATTCTCTGTGTAATGCGTACTGCGATTTATTGGCCAATCGATCACAAAAGGATATGCTCTGAATGAAGCACGTGTTGTACGTACATTTGCTGAAATTTTCATCGACTGACAGCACACACAGTGGACCAAAAACAAGAGCGCTGATGACAAGGTGTAGTGGCCTTGAAAACAACATATTGTTCCGTTCTGCTAGTGTTTTTTTTTTGTGGTGTTGTTTGTTCCTTATAAATTATATAATGTTATTTGGCTTCTTAAAAAATACAAAACAAGGAGATATTTTTTTGTAAATTTTAAATTGTTTCGTAAACTCCAAATGCTTAAGAGACGTATGTAACTTTCGAGCTTAATTACTTTTTTGACGAAAATCGTTTTTTTACGATACTAAATAATAGATTTTCGTTAAAAATTTAATACAAAAAATATGTCGCTTAAGCTTTTTTGGCGGTTATGGCTGGAGATGATGACCAGATAAGAAATTAAAATTTCTGCAAAAATATAAAAAATACAATAAAGATGTGTAGCATATGTACATAATTCAAGGCTATTGAAGAAATTTTACATATCGTCGGCTTACACTCAACCTGCTAAATCCACTTTTTATAACATATTACATTTTAATACCGTTCGAAAGAGAAATAGATGCCGGCTCCATCGACTGTATGGTATATTTACGAGGGCGGTTCGGAAACTTCTTAGCCTATCAATGAAAGAGAATAGTTAGTTTTTCAAAAATATTTTTATTTTTCAATATAATCTCCTGAAACTGCAATACACTTAGTCCAACGCTTTTTTAGCAATTCTATCTCTTGATTGCTTGGGTGGTCAAGCAACTCGTACTTTAATTCGTTGATTTTAGCCATTGTTAAACACTCTTGTGCGCTGATGCGTTGTCTTGATGAAAAATTATTTTTTTGTGTTGTAAGCCAGGACGTTTTTCTCGAATTTGTACATTTAGTTGATCCAAAAGGTTGCAATAGTACTCTGAATTTATTGTTTTACCCTTTTGCAGATAGTCAATCAATAAAATACATTTGAAGTCCCAAAAAACCGTTGCCATAACCTTACCGATTAAATTGTTTTTGCCTTCTTTGGGGCACTTCCTCCAGCTTCAGTCCATTGTTTGGATTGTTCTTTTGTCTCTGGAGTATAGTGGTGGATCCATGTCTCATCAACAGTTATGAAACGACGCTTAAAATCCATTTTATTTCGCTTAAAACGATCCAAACAAGCTTGAGAAATGTTCATTCTTATGGGTTTTTGGTCGACTGTTAACAAATGCGGCACTCATCTTGCAGAAAGCTTTTTAATCTGTAGTTCTTCATGCAAAATGAAATGGACTCGATCATTTGAGATGCCCATGATATTAGCTATTTCACGCACTTTTATTCGTCGATCATTTAATACCATATCATGCACTTTGGCTACAATTTCTGTTGTTGTTGCTGTTTTTGGACGTCCACTACGTGGTTCATCTTCAATGCTTGTACGACCACGTTTAAATTCAGCAACCCAATTTTTTACTGTTGCATATGAAGGAGCACTTTCACCTAACACATTCACCATATCATTATGAATTTATTGTCCCGATAAACCTTTTTTATGTAAATATTTAATGACAACACGCATTTCTAATTTTTCCATTGTTAAAAAATCGCGGATGCGTCTTTTTGTGAACACTTGTTTCTATATGAAGGAGTTGCCAGATCGAAACAAAATTTAACATGTGTTCATAGCAGAGATGGAAGTTTCCAAAACACTTAACTTTTTTCTGTTTATACCGCGCTTTTTGTGCTAGGCTAAGAAGTTTCCGAACCGCACTCGTATTTTAATTTGAAACTCTAACTAATGTGTTACGTACGGTGATTTCTTAAGTTTTGAAAATGTTAATAGTTATTTATTTATCTTGTAAAATTTGGTTGAAGAGATTTAAACTCTAAGGCTTAGAGCCTATTTCACCAACTTATTTAAATATCAATTCATATTTAAAAGTAATTTTTCCACATTTAAATATCAATTGATATTTAAATAGAGTTGGTGAAATTGGACCTTAGAGCCAGCCGACGATACAATGTCCTTTGAGAAAGCTTCTACTGTGTGATTAAGTTTTCGTGCGTGTGCGTTTTAAGTCCATTTTTTTTTTGCTCCTGACATTTGAGTTGGCTGATTCATTTATTTTTCCTACAATCTTTCTATACAATACTTGTGATGTCTTTTGTTCGTTTTCATTTTGTTTTTGCAACTTTAAATCTGTTTATTTATTTTTTTATACATATGTACGTCTGTTTATCATTCATCTGTCCGTCCTTCATATGACTGACTGGTCCGGCCGTTTCCCTGAAGTGGTACTTGTTTGCCTTGGTTTGGTCATAAAGTGTTTTTTTTTCTCTCTTCATCTCACTCTTTCAATTCTTTCTTGCTGCCCTCTTGTGTTTTATTCTTCTAAAAAAATATTTTTTTTTTGCACAGCACGTCTTGGGTTACTTCCACTTCTTTATGTCATTTACGCTTCATTTGTATTCCTCAATACTTGCCTGGAGTGCAGAAGAAATGCTGTATCTTGGTTCTGGGTAGTTTTGTTGGTTTTCGCCTTATATAGTTTGCTTCATTGTGGATTTTGTGTGTTCTTCCTTCCATCCAACTACAGAGATTCTCATCTTTTCATTTCTTAAGGTTGTTTTTTTTTTGTAGTTTTGTGTGTTTAAAATTCTATTTTATGTTTTGTTTTAATTTTATTCTTTTCATGACTTTGAACTTTTATAATGCTTCATCATGTGATGAGCAAGATTACAATCTTTAAGCTTAGCATAAGTTTATTAGTTTTGCAACAGGGATGGGAAAGTGACTAATGCATCAATCACGATCATGCGAGTATTTCTCTTAGAAAGATAAAAACATACGATATGTGATTTAAATGATATCTCAATAATTTTTAATTTGATATAGCAATAATTTTTATTTAGTCAAAAAAAACGACTAAAACTTGCTCAATAGCCAAAGATGGTAGAATTAGTCGATTCGTATCGTGTTACTTTTAAAGTTGTCGTATGTTGAAATCTGGATGTAAAGGTTCAGTTAACCGACTGCAATGTAATGTAACTGCAACGTAGGAAACAGCTGATCGATATTTTTATGTGAAAAGTAAGTTACATTACATTACATCTCTATAACCATTTTCATTACTTTTCACATAACAATATCGATCAGCTGTTTCGTACTGTTGCAATTACATTACATTACAGTCGGCTAACTGATCCTTCAGTTAGTAAAACGTGAGGCTGTCAGCGAATGTGTCAGCTGTTATTGTATTTATCTTTATATGTGGGTGTGTATCTATGTGATCCAGAAGTTGAAGTAAAAATCTATTTTCTGTGGATTTCTACCTCACATACATACATACATACGATACGATACATATTAAATAAACAGCAACATATTTTATGTTACAGATTTTGCCAGCTGATCCGTCAACTCACGATACGAATCGACTAATTCTACCATAAATCTTTAGGAAAGTGATAGTTCACCGCTAATCACATGACCATTGCCGCTCATCTCTTGTGCAAATAGAGTTGATTTTTTAGTTATTTTAATCGTACAAGTTTGCTCATTATATCACAATTCGCTTAAGCTGTTTTATTTCAAAAAAAATTATTCCACAACTGAAGCTCCTCCGACTTGTTTTTCTAATCATAAAATTACATATTTTTGTATGAAGAATTTGTCTTGTGTTATGCTGAAGACAAAATATTTATAAAATTTTTTCAATAGAAAAATATTTCTTTTTAAAGTATCCACTCATCATACCTTTGTAATATTATTGTGCAATAATTGATATTGTACAATAAAATTGTGTGTGTGAAGAGAGAATAGGGCGCCTTAGCTATTCGCTAGCAGGGTTGATTTTAGAAAAGTGGGTTGCTAGCCCACTCCTTTCTGAGTTTGGTGATAGAGCTATCTTTGTGGCCAATCTGACGTTACAGTCGTGTTTCAGCAGGCATTAAATTATTATTTTCCTACTTGTCTGAGACGTCAAGATGTTCAAAGCCCATTCAGGCCACCCAAGCGAGCGGCTTCCCACTCTAAGTAACTTTCAGCTGACGCTGAGAAGCTATTGCCGTTGCTGGAACATACATACGTTCCCTTTGAATGACAGTCAGAAACTTTCCGCAACACGTGCACGTACATATTTCACTAATAGGATATATTGGATAAAACCAAACGTCTTCTTATGTACATAAATACGCAAAAAGGAATATTTTTTAATGTGTTGAAAATATTGCAAAATAATACTACGGCATTCCCACTTAGAGGTAAGCTCATCTGAGCTGAGCGCTTTGATGGCAGCCTGACTATCTGAGCAAATGGCTATTTCTTTTCATCGGTAGCCCCTATCAAGATTGAATTGTGCGCATCTCTCAATGCCATAAACTTCCGATTGGAAGATGGTAGGAGATTTTCCCAACGACTCATGGTAGTTAGTCCTTGGTCCTACAACTGCCACACCAGAACCTGCCGGCGTTCTGGAACTATCAGTGTACCACCTGATGGTGCCAGTTTCAAAGGAACACCGGGGTTCTATTTCCCACCCATTCCCTTCTATTGGCCAGAACAGTTTCAAACCTCTTATCGAAGTCATACACTTTACTCATTATGTCGGAGGGTTGAGCAAGTAGGGGAAATTGTCTTGCCAAGAATGATTGCTCCCATTAGCTTATTAGACAGTCCTGTCTGTGCTTTTGCCCGCGATGCTGATTACTTTTTGTCTGGCAGTAGCATTCGATGCTCTCCTATCGAAATATACAAAAAACTAGAAAAAAAATATTCACCCTTATTCCAGTTGTCAACAGCTTCGTCACGTCAATACAATACCAAAACATTGGGATTATCTACTTGGTATTGTATTGACGTGACGTCGATGTTGACGACTAGAATAAAGGTGATTGACTTACGGCTTTTCCATATTTGGGTATTTGCCGAGTTAGTAATTATGTACATATATATCGCTCATTTACTTCAATAGTGTGTCATAACTCAAAAACTAATAATCCAAAACAGTTCGGCGTTTCATATTTTATCATATGTAAAAATTTCATATAAATAGCTTTTACCACCACTTCGTGAAATAATAATATTTTGTCATGTCTTCATTGAGTTGTATGTAAATTGTAAACTTTAAACGCGTTTTCTGCAAAACTGGTTTTTTTTGAGTTGTGACACTATTGAAGTAAATGAACGATATGTATTAGTTGCCAGTTTTTTTTTATAAGTTTATAAAAATTAAAACTTTTTGCAGCACTTTAATTGATAGATTTAACATTTTTAAAGATTTTGTTACACAAATTGATAAAAAAAACTCTTAACTATTTAGGCGTATTTAAACTTGAAAGTTTCTTTCACCGTAAATCATTTGCAAGCGTGTAAATCATAAAAATTTCAAAGAGCAATTTTAACAGTATTTAATTGATTTTTCTTGTAGTCCAGCAGCAGCATCTTTATGACATATTTCCTTTTTTCTTTTTTATAAACAATTAAGTTTATATATGACACATAAAATATTATTTATGATTTTAATGGAATATTTGTGTATTTAGAAAATTTAACAATCAACTGCCGTTTTCTAATTCCATATTAAAACTGTTGAGCTGCCAAGAAATAAAAAGCAAGAAGTGTCTTATTCTTTATACAGCCTTTAATAATTTGTTAAATGATTTTTGAAATTCCTTACTCAATACCAGACAGACATTTTTAAACCAGGAAACATTATGTCTAATTTTATTTAAACCAACAATAATATTGTAATTGACAAGTTTTTCTGCAACAAAATTTTTCATATAAATGAAAAGCATTTTAAATTTTAAACAGTGTTGCTAAGACGTCAGCAAATAAAAAAAAATTCCTGACAAATATTTGCACAAGTTGAATACAAAACATTTGTGTGAATTGTGCCACTGTTTACGCTAAGAAAAATATGCTAGATTCGTATAATTAAATTTATCCATAAGATCAATTACATTTTTCAATATTTTATTTTACACTTATGAACCTAGTGCAAAATTCTGTCATACATAGAACGAAACTAACTATATATAACTGTGCACTCACGCTCAGAAAATTCATAGTAAAAAGTGATTCTTTTCAGTTACGATTCAATGGAAGTTTAGTTTCCAGTTAGTTTAAAAAAAATCATAATAAAAAGTTTTAAGTGGTTGGCGTTCGCCAAAAACAACAAAAACAAAAAAACAATAGCCCAATTCACAATCTTGTGCAAATGGTCTTGCATTGTAGCATGTGCAAACTGGTGTAGTATATTGATACTCACCACTTAACAATTCTTAGTGGTAAGTATCAATATGCCATACCATTTTGCGCATGCTTACGATGCAAGACCATTTGCACAAGATTGTGAATTAGGCTAATGTTTGTTTATTTACTAATGTCACTTTTCTTCCGGCTTAAAATTACACAACATTGGCAACATTGATTATGATTTGCATAAACAAATTAAAAGTTTATTTTCCAATTTATGTTTACAAAACATAAAACAATACGGAAGTCTTATAAAAGAAATAAAATCATATCAAATATTCAGAGCTTTCGTCTGACTGTTGCAGCAGATTGTGATGCAAAATGCAGATATTTATTTTATTTTGATGTTTTGATTTTTTTACTGTTGCTTTACTGTCAAACACTGTCGTGATATATCATTTTCATTTCATCAAGAAACCACAAATTTATGAAATTATTTGTTTGTTCGTTGATTTGTAATGCCATGAAAATAATACGGTTTTCACTCAAAATAGCAAAGCAATTAGCAGGTAAATAAAATGATAATTTGTGGCACTACAAGCGGCAAAGTTTAACAGTGTCGTTTGTTGTAAGAGATGAGTTTTTTTTTTGTGTGGAATTAAAAGTTTAATGAATGACTGAAAAAAAGGTATAACAATTTAAGATAGAAATTTGCTTTAAATTCTGCTATGTCTCTGAAATGTGTCAACACTCGAAGTACGTTTAGGGTGAATTTTGTAATTATTCTCACTTGAATTTTAGGTATAGGAAAGTGTTCGACAGTTTAATATGTATAAAATCCTACGAGATAAAAATTTTGTGAAACATTTTAAAGCGCTAAGTCTGCTAATTTTGGTTCGCACAGTGGGATGGCTTCATACATTTTTGTGCAAAAACTTTAAGGAGTGATCCTAGATCATTGAAAGCCTCATAAATTTAAATATTTGCGCAAAAATGTTGTAGTGTTATATTGTTGTAAATCATTTCAAGTCAACCATCTTCACTTATTCAATAAATACGGACATTATCAATAACATTATTCATTTCAAAATAATCATTAACGCCGCTGTGCCACTTCATCACGAATCAACTTCATGATATTTTTGTGCTTAAAGAGTTTAATTTTATTTCATTTATTATTTTAAACAAAAGCAACTAGAGCTTTTTATTTTATTTTTTTTTGTTAAACTATTTATTATGAATCCGAACAAACAAAGCGTTACACATACAACACAATTACTTTAATTGTGGCATGATTGTTAAGTACTTAACTAACTAACTAACTAACGTTAGTGAAGTATGTAAGTGAACTCAATTCCTACAAATACTCGTACATGAAAACTAATGTATCTACATATAAGTCCTGCATATGTATGTAAATTTCAAATTGAATAGTGCTAGTACTGATAAAGGCGACTGACCAAGCCCCATCGAGCAAAAACTGAAGTCATAAACACTAAACTTCGACGCGTCATTTTTTTTAGTTTCATATAATTTAATGTTCTTTTATTATACTCAATTGCTGCTTCGCTGTGATGTGTTGATTAAGGTTTTTTTCATTTCGCATTGGCATTTGAATTTTTTTTTTTAGTTTTATTGTTTTGAAGTCAGCCATCATTTATGAGTTAATTCCATAAGCTTTCTTAAAACTAATTCGAACAATTTTGTAATTAAGTAAAAAAAAAAACAGAAAAAAAATTAAAAATATATTGGGCCTTATTACGGTTCTCGAATTTTTAGATTCGACTTCAACTTCTTTAATCTGATACAAACTCTCGAAGTCGAATAGAAAAATTCGAGAACCGTAATAAGGCCCATTAAGTTCTTGGTATTGTGTGTTTACAACTAATTTGCGTAAGAAAAAAAAAATGATTTTACTAAACTGAGGCTTAACACCACATTGCAGCATAAGGTTGATTGTGTTCTCCTCATTGATTTCTCCAAAGATGTAATCGATGTAAGAAACTTTTATCTTTATGTTATACAACGATATAATGTCAGGCCAATCCAGTACACATACTTATTTTAAAAGCATATATTATCGGGTATGTTTTGCATTCCACGTGAAAATTCCACGAGTGGAATTGCCATAAAATTGTTGTTGGAAATATAAATTATAACAACAATGCTATGGCAATTCCACTCGTGGAATTTTCACGTGGAATGCAGAACATACCCGTATATTTCTTTATAATTTAATCAGGCTAAAGTTCGTATTGCTTTGTAAGCCAAATTACATGTGATAATTATTAATGAACAAATAACACCAAAGTAAATTATAAATATTCATCATCAGCTTTTTTCTCGTATTTGGTCCACTGTGTGTGGTGTCAGTTGATGTAGATTTCTGCTTTTTATACATATATTCAGCCATTATTGCAAATGGAATATGTGAATTGTTTTGTCCCGGTTCACACACTTGCAACTTTTGTTGATCAACTCGTAATTCAGCTGTAAGAAAGACGGAGAAAGAAATACAAATACAGGCAAATCCCGGTATAACGAACCATATAGTGTCAGGCCCGTTCGTTATACCGAAAAATTCGTTATATCGCAAAGTTTTTTTCAAGTGTTATTTTAATTATTATTACTATAGACATGATGCAATTTGAGGGCAATTTGTTTTCAAATGAGCTACCAAACACAAACTAATGGTATCAAATTTTTTTTAGCATTTACATTGCTCCTGTAGATTTTGTTTAATATATTTTTTTTTACCGTTTGTTATACAAAGCACAACTTATATCAAAACATTCGCTATATAGAGTAGAACTAATTGTTAGAAATATGTTCCTAGCAAGTTTTTATTTTTTATTTTGCGATTTTTTTCCGTATCATTCGTTATATCCAGTATAAAATTAAGATAGTATTCACTATATAAGGTTATTAATGTAAAAATTTTGAACGTTCGTTATATCGGATTTTCGTTAAAACGAAATTCGTTATACCGGGATTTGCCTGTATCTCTTTTAATTTAATTTCAGAATTTAATTTTTGCCACAGGCCCATGTCTATTAATTTTAGTTAATTTTAATTATTATTGTTCGAAATTTATTTGTTTCTATTTATATTTATAACCAGGGAAACCGCAAATATGCAATTGCATGTTTTTTCTTGTATCACGTATTAATGCGGGGACAAGATATTTATCCGTTTCAGAACTTTTAATGAATTTTGGCATCGATTTGTTAGTGCATATTTTTGCATATTTTACCCTTTAAAGCATGTTTATGCATATATCGGTTTTACACGCATATTTTTAGCATATTTTCGAATTTTTAGAGCATAATTTACGCTTTTAGGGCATATTTTCATGCTTTATAGAATTTATTTTATTTCAACCCGCTTGGCACCACCATCCTTTAAAAAAAAACTCTCCATTCCGAAAAAAAAAATTTATGAAATTTTTTTTTTAGCAACACATTAAAATTTCATTTTCGAAATAAAAATTTAAGTTTTAAAGAAAATTTTTTTCCTGTGCTATCTGGGTTAATATGCTTACAAATTATTTTTAATTTTCGCCATCTAAATCTCTGTTCCAATGTTCCATGTAGTGTATAATTTTTTTATATATAACGCAGTTTTACGGACGTTAGTTGCAATACAAATTTAGCTGTGTGCGATTTACTCTGCCCCGAAAAGACCTTGAAGGAACATTGTAAATGTATGAAAGTTCATTAAGACGTGACAGAAAAGATTTTTATTTGAAATTCTAGGTCAATATTTTGTTATTTATTTCAATAAAAATTATAAATTAAAATCTTGTCTTATTTATCCAAAATACAGTTCCAAAGCCTTAATTCTGATATCGTGATCTTTTGAAATTAAAGTTAAATTCTTATGCATCCAATATAAATTAATTTGTTTTAGTAAAAATTTTTATAGTAATTTTGTGTTAACCTGCACTTCAAACCCAGTTATTCTTTGTTAATTATGTTTCCGTTTTTTGGTTATTTATTTTTTTCTTATTTTATATACAAATGTTGTTTAATTTTTGATTAAAAAATATATTTTCATTTACAAATAAACCAATTTATTCTATTAAGAGCATATTTTTTGACTTTTAAGCGCATATTTACAAGTTTTTAGTGCATATTGAATGCGCATAAAACACTTTTTTTAGAGCATATTTGTGGTTTCCCTGTTTATAACATTATACTCGTATACCGTATATTCTGTAATATCGTCAATACTTTTCATACCTCAATAATCTATCACAAAATCGTACAGCTGGCAGCACTAAACAAAATGGACTCGGTGTCTTCTTCATTTATCAGTTTCTTAAATTATTTCAAACAGTGCGTGAACGTTCGTAAATCAGTGAATTAAAATAAAATATTTAATAATTAAAAGTGGTTTTTTGTATGAAATTTTTGCTTTAAAATATAGTGCAACAATAGTTTTATTTGTGTGTAAGAAAATATTTTAAGCAGCTTTCATATTAATTATTAATTTTATGTGTTAAAAAAGTGTTTTAATAATTTCATTATCTTAGCTTCAATAAATTGATAACTTCGTCGTGTTCGGTTCGGTCGTGTTACATATGTACATATGTATGTATGTACGTGTGTATGTATGTATGTATGTATGTATGTAAGCTTGTTTGTTTATATTTTAATCAACAAAACAATTGAGAGCAAAGAAAAAAAATTACAAGAGAACAAGAAGAACGAGTGATAAAATATTAATAATGTAAGTATCAAGGCCTATTTATCAGGTCAACGCAACTCTACAAAAACACAGCAATACAAAAAACAACTTTATGTTTAAGTTGTCAGAAACACACACAAACATGAACTAAAGTATATGGTGCAAATAACTTTTGACAGCTCAAACAAGAAAACAAACCATAAAAACAAAAATCATCGTGAGAGTTGCGTTGACCTGATAAATAGGCCTTGGTAAGTATGATAAGAATCAGTGATGCCAACTTTTTAGACTCAAAATTTTTGAAAAAAGGTCTTAAAAGGGCTAAACTGAAAAAATATACGTTTAATGCAACATACATAAAGTAAAATTTTTGGAAAAAGCGCGAAAAGGGGCTAGTTTTAAATGTTTCTGTTGAAAATCAAAGCCAAAGTAAAGTAATCTGTTAGAAAATAAATAACTACCATGAGATGAACACATATGTAGCTTGATAGTAAATTTTAAATTTATTAAATAAAAATCAGTTTTTAGGCTATACTGAAAATCTTTGAAAGCACAAAAAATTTTGAAGAAATAGAAAATTTTTCCATATTGTTTCTTCTTTTTTAAATTGGTAAAGCAAAATAAGAGAAGAAAATTAGTAAAACAATGCTGTCACGTTATTTCATAAGTAGATATTGCTAGATTAAAGGAAGAAAAAAGTGCGTAAAAATTTAAATGTAGACATATCGAGCAAAAAGTTAAAAGGCGCTAAAAGGGCTGAAAGATAATTGTAAAAAGTGCTAGATAAACGCGTTTTATAGTTTCGGGCCAAAAATTTTTTTTCGCGTTTTCAGTGACTGAAAACGGGTTAAATCTAGCCCAAAAATCAAAACAAAAAATCTTGTATTTTCATTAAAAATCTTGATATATACATATATTATTATGACTTGATTTTTTCGAAATCTATTCCTCATAAAATAGCAGTTACTTTTTGATTTATATTTTTGTTTTTATTTATATGTTTTTTGCTTAAAAAAATTTGATTTTTAAACTGTAGGAAGCGTATTTTTACGATAAAATTGAATTTATCGCCAGAGTCTGTAAAAAACTATTATCGGCCATGTCACAGAGTTCAATTCCGTTCGGAATCGGATTTCAATCCACCCCATTTTTGTAGGAGATGGTGTCTAAAAAAGAAAACTAAAATGCGGAAATTTGTCAGGTGTGTCCAGACTGTGGGAGGCGGTGGTTTGCTGGGGTATACAACGGCTAGGCCTTGACATTTTGAGGTTTATTCCATTCCGATTCCGAACGGAATTGAACTCTGTGACATAGCCGTATATTTTAAATTAAATTTACTTTTTTCTAATTTATTCAGTTCAAAGATTACATACTAGTACGTTTACATACATTCACACAAGATAATGTTTGCATATAAATTATATACATTTTCATTTCTTTGTGAAAATTAATTCACAGAAGTACTTACAAAATCCACTAAAGTCGTCATTTCATTATCGCACCATCGTATTCATAAAATTAAATGTGAGTACAAACTAAATTTGCCATAATAAAATATAAAAAAATCCCGGGTATTCACGCACAAATTTCCCGGGATACCTCTCCAGGAAAATGTGCGGAATCCCGAGAAAAAATTATCGGTAAATCCCGTATGAAAAAACCTGGTGGAGACCTGCCATAATAAAATATAAAAAAATTCCGGGAATTCATGCATAAATTTCGTGGGATTTCTTTCCAGCAAAATGTGTGGGGTCCCGAGAAAAACTTCCCGGTAAATCCCGTATGAAAAACACTGGGTGGAGACCTACCATAATAAAATATAAAAAAATCGCCGGAATTCACGCACAGGTTGGTAAGGGACAGATGGTCTCTCTCTCTCCCTTACCAACCTGTTCCAGGTAGACGGATATTGTTGCTGCGTTATTGGCATCTAACTGCGTCTTGAGGAAATCCCTCAAGAAAAAGTATAATCTAGGTGGCTAGTGCACATCACTTCCACTTGAGATGATCAAGCTACCAAATCCTTCGTGCATGTGTCATGAGCTGTGTGGCACGTAGCGCCGTTCTGTTTAAACCACATGTCGTTGTTGACCAACCATAGTATTTTGGCAAAAAAAAAAATTGGTATTCATCGAGATACAGCACTCGCCGTTAACGGTGATGGCCTGCCCCAACGTCCTTCTCAAAGAACTACGGGCCGGGGGCCGGTGGTGCAGCCAGACAAAAGTCCACAACAAACCGCGACTTATTTGGGTTGCATTGTGCTCTTTTGGATCGCATGTGGATTAATAGTTATAGTCCACATGAGAGATATGTATAAGCGAAGAATCAAATTACAACAAAGTTGAAAATAACAATTTAGGGTATCCCCTCATGGTCGTGTTTTCGTTTCCCACCAAGGACTCTGGTTTGTTTCAAATAATTAGCAATTTTACATCATAGTAATATTTAATAAATAAAAATTAAAGAATTTCAAATAAAATATTTTTTTTAAAAACAAGAGACAGTTCACTGTTATTGTCTATAGAAAAATTATAATATGCCCTCCAAAAAAGTAAGTATATTTACAATTGGTGCACATTTGTTATACGAGTTAGGAGTTGACACCCTGTATCCCTGCTCGTATTCTAATGGAATCTTCAGAGAATTTTTTTGTTCATGTTTTTTCTTCTCTTCCAACACTAATTTAAAATTTATTATTTTCCCACATTAAGTGGCATCTTGTTGAACTACACATCTTTCGAACTTTTACTCGTATATTACAGCTACACAACCTCCATCACTTGCAAAAAAAATATCTATTTAGAAACATTGCAACTCCTACAAAAAAATACTTGATAATTAATAATATTTGCCCAAGGAAAGGTCAGTTTATATGTACCTGTTAATCATCTTCTTCGTCTTCTTCTGATTTTGTCTTCTTCTTCTTAGATTCTGAGTAGCAAACAACAACACAACAAAAAATTAAAAGAACCACCTTAAAAAGTTTTAATACAGCAGGGCGTTTAGATAAATGCAACATTAAGTGGTAAATTGCATGTCAAAATAATGTTTTAAAGCAATTGCATGTGCAATGCGTTTGTGTGTTTCCTAAAAAAAAGTAAACAAAACTATTGCAAGTAACGGAAATTGCAGTAAGAAGAAGAAGAACGTTATTGCAACAACAACAACAAAAAAAGGTAGAAATACACCAGCTCAATAAAATAAACTATAAAAACTATGATGTAAGAACATTCAACAGCCACACTAAATTGAAGGTGCGACCGACCAACAGCTGAAAATGCTTTTTATTAAATTAAATGTTGCAAACACGTCAATATATGTATGTACATATGTATATATAAAAAAATAAAAAAAAAATATATTTTTTGTGCATTTGGTTATAAAAAGCCAATGACCCACGCAACACTATTTTGTGTGGTGCACCATATACTACTCTTTGTTGGCGAAGAATATTCTGTGTTTTACTAAAGAAGAAGCAATATGGATTTCTTCAAGTCTCCTCTCCTGTAGTTTTTGGCAAAATAGCAACCATAAATTTACGTTACGATGTCACAATTGCAATAATTTCTGTCGTCGCAGTCGAATCAACTTGCCTCATAACACCGAAGAGCTAAACAAATACATACATACATTTCAACTTGCAACATGTTTTGGGTTTTAATTTCTGTAAAAGTTTAGCGAGAATTTTGGGTTGGGGGATACTCTACAATCACTTGGTGTGCAATTGTAGAAAAATAATAAAAAACTTTAAGATTGGTTGGTTCGTTTTGGTTGCAAGCGCTTAAGAGGTATGCTGGAAGCCACATCTAATTTTTTAAGACGTGAGGGTAGGCTTTCGTATGATACGCTAGGGCAACACTGCATAATGTACGTACACAGCAACAATTAAAAATCTTAAATCAATCATAAAATTATTAAATGTAGCTTATATTAAGAAAATGATGATATTAATCAAAAAATTAATTGCAAATAAATGCAAATTCAATTAATCTAATGATTGAAGTAAACAATTCAATAAAACTGTTCAACACACAAAAAAATAACAATGTTCGGCCAACTGATTCTTGCATAGGGGACTTCTCAAAATCATTTTACAGCCAATCCAAAGTTACATCATTGTGTGGAAAAAGTAGAGAATCGTGTGGTGCTTAGTTGTTGGTATATAGGGTCTCCACTTACCATCTAACTCTTCTGGAAATGGATCTTTTTTGCAATAAAAAAAAAAAGGAAAATCACTATCAAAACATGGATGTTTGTATTTGAAATATTCTGAGAAACTATTTGTCATGAAATTCTACTGTAGGTCTCAGAACACACTTAAGTTGAAAATGCATCGTTAATACGAGAACTAAGCAACTTTTGTTATTTTGAAAAAAATTAAATTTTGTACAGTGTATTTGAAAATGTGACAATGTGAACAGGTTGCTTGGTTTATCTAGAATATACTCGTATGTATGCTTCCTAATGCTGCCAATGCCAATTCATCAAAAGATCGACTAGAAACATCTTAAAAAGGCTTAGAAAAGTAGATTGATTGTATCAATTAATATTTTAATTAAATATTATTTAAAAATCAAACAAAATGTTGATGGGAAAAATTTCTAATTGTTTCTCCAATTAAAAAAAGGATTGCATAAATCAATGACTTGTTGGAAAATTAAGATACTAAAGGGTCTTTCATTAAGCGCTTTCTATCTTTAAATTTAAACAAAATAAAGTGTGTGATAAAGATATCGACATATTTTATTCGCTTGAAAGGCCCATCGAAGCCATTATGCTGCAATATTACATCGTGCCAATGTCTGCCGCGACTTCTCTGGGTAGCGCGCACGCGAATTGTAATAGTTTCCATGCCTCTGTAGCATAAGTCAGGTTGATTTTGAGCCATATCATGGGTATAACTCATGGCCTTGAGGGACGCTGTGGCTTATTCGCATAGACGTGCGACTTTAGAAAGCCACACAAGAAAAATTTTAACGGAATCAGTGGATAGTTCACTTCACGTGCAACTGTGAGATGACCAGGGACTCACATCATTCATGCATAATGTCGATTGTGTGGCATGATCTGTGAGGCACTCATCCAATTATGTCCACATCATCCAATTCTGTTCAAAAGAAGTTGGTAATCATAGACCCACAGTGCACTCCGTTGCCCTGGTCAAAGTCGTTATGAAAGAAACATGGACCGATGAAAATCTTAGATCTCGTATATATATTGGGCCTTATTACGGTTCTCGAATTTTTTTATTCGACTTCGAGAGTTTGTACCAGATTAAAGAAAAATGTTGTATGTTTCTTTAATCTAGTACAGCAAGTTGAAGTCGAATCTAAAAATTCGAGAACGTAATAAGGCCCATTATCTCAAATTCGACAATTTTATTTGTTAAAGTACTTTTTCATGCAGAAATGGGCCTCATCACTAAAGATGACTTTTCGATGAACATTACCCGACTAGAACAAATATTTTTATAATATACACATTTTGTTGAACGCTATGTATATCCATATTCATGGTAATCATGAATAAATTTTCGCGTAGATTTTTTTTTTTGTTTTACAATATTTATTAATTTGATTTTTAAATTTTTGCATTAGCTCCCTACAAAATGTTTGGGGAGACAACTATTAAAAAATTCTCCCTCTCCCTCATATTTAGAATACCTACTCTTTTCCCAGGGATTTTTTTCCCCGGAGAAATTTAATTCTTAATAGGAGGAATGGGAAAGGGTAAAAAAGTACCGGGGAACTGTTATTCATAATTGGGTTGTATATGAGACTAAACTAACTTCCTGGCTCACGATGTCGACAAGACATTTTCTTTCGCTTATTTATATTGAAAACAATTACAAATTTTATTATTTTGTTTTTGTTTACAATATAAATAAGCGAAAGAAAATTTCTTGTCGACATCGTGAGCCAGGCCGTAAGTGCTCTGAAAATATGTTACTGATAGAGAGGAAACAGCACATCCCATGCCTTAAGCTTAAATTAGACGTGACATAGCCATAACGCCGTAGCCATAGCCATAACCAAACCAAAATTCAATTGATTTCTATGGTGAGAGTGAGAGTGGGAGACACTCGCCATAACTCTCACCATAGAAACCAATTGAATTTTGGTTTGGTTATGGCTATGTCACGTAAAACTTAAGCTTTAACGTGATTCGTTCATAGAAAAGTTTTTGTAATTGGCTCCACTGTGGAAATCCATGCCATCCAGTGCTGGTTTGTTTTGGCATTTTCAACTTTGCTGTTAAAGCGGTAGAGAGATCAAAAGCTTGAAAAACCCACTTTTAAAAAGTCTGTGCAAACAATAATCCCTCAAGCTTTCACAGTTTGTGTGTTTCTTAAATCAACCCTCGCATATCTTAAAGATACATACTGCTAAAAACAGAGAATGCAGAAAACATTTTATTCTGACTGTCTTTTTTTTAAGTTGTTACAACCGTTGAAATGTCTGGGAATCTATTAAATTTTTATAGATTTTTTTCTCTTTAAGCTTTTGCCATTTTTCCAGTTTAAGAACTTTATGCTTGGAAGATTTTTCAAAAATCCGCTATATTTGTAAAGCTACTTTTAAAAACAAAATAAGAAAATGAAATACTATGTTCATGTTGTTCAAGATACGATACGATACAAAACTAAAATACATGTGAAGTCATGCGTTACATTTCAAGATATTGAAAATTGAAAATCACTTTTAACACGCAATATTTTTAACAAGTTTTTTTTTTTTTTTGTTAAGAAACTATAAAAAACGTTTTAAAAATTTGTCTGACATACCAAAATCGCAGGCAAAGTGAATGTCTTTTGGAAAAAAGAGATATTGAAATAAATGTAAGAGGTATTGAAGCAAAGACGTTTACAAAAAAAATTAGTCAATTGATTAATGTCGGCAAAAAGTTGATGTTAATACTTATATATTTTCCTATTTTTCGGGTGTATAACATGCAGTAATTAAAGTTATTTTTAGTTTTCGATTCAAAATAGATTAAAACAAATGGTAGAGAACTTACCAAAAAATTTCAATTCTGAACAAGCTCTAGATAATCCATGTTTGCAAGTGAAGTCAAAGACAAAACATCTATCTCTTAGTAGTTTTTTTTTTCTGAAAGTATGGAGGAATATGAATATGAGCGTATGCAACTGATTGTCTAAAATTATTATTTGGGTCTTTTAGAATGTTGTAAGTTTTGTCTTTTATAATGAAAAAAAATCTTTTGAATATTTGAGCAACTGTTCAAACATGCTTTTTTATCTCCGAAGTTGCGGTTGAAGCTTACTGCGTGCCACAAGCACACGCGTTTTAAATTTATCTAGCTGGTATATTTGAATTATAACCAATATTATTTTTTTTATTAAATATTGACAGTATATGAAACGCCCTTAATTTAAGTAAATAATCTCACATCACTATTTTGTGTGTGAAAATAAATATTCAATTTTAGAAATCCACTTTTCATACCCATTTGATAGTCGTGTTAATACTCGTATTTACAATCTGTAGATATCTTAGATTAAAATGCTTAATAATAAGTCACTAAACTTCAAAACACAATCAATCCATAAATTTTATTTTAATCTTAAATAAATATGTACAGACAATAATAGCAAACACGACACATTCAAAAAATTTTATAATGAAATTTTTCAAATTATTTTAAAAATACTTCATTTTATATGCACAAATATTTTTATTTTCATTTCGTATTAAAACTGAATGAACCAGCGCAGCGCGCTTCAAATAAAAGAAAAATATTTAATGATACCAATAATAGCAGCTATAAAATAAATATGTATTATTTTTTTAAACGTTTGTACGAGTACTTACTACATATGTATGTATGTTGTATGTTGTATGTTTAATTTGTATTAAATAATGAAATGTTTTGAAATTTTAAAAAACTACAACTCAATATAAAGCCAAGCAGCCCAGCCCAGCCCAGCCATCCAGCACACAACAAGAGTAGGAAAAGAAAGTTTAATAAACTTTTGTTTAAAACTAAAAACATACAATATGAAATAACAAACAAAAGTTATGTACGTACTACAATTTAATAATTAAGGAAAATTTATTTGATAGTCTTAAAAATAAAATACATTTCTTTAAGTTGAAAGCCAATACCCTACAAGAAACACTCTTGTCACGAGAAAAAAATTCACGACACGAATTGCATATGCATGCACGCCAGCATTTGATTAAAAAGTTACAGCCTTATTAATAAAAATTATTGAGCTTTATAAAACCTTAATAAGAAAATTTTTTTTATGAAAATCTGTTTGATAAGCCCTTTATAATGCCTTAATAATTTTTATAAATATGAATTTTAATTTTTAGTTTTACTAGTACATACTGTTAAATGATTAACAGTGTGCTGTTAAGTGCAAAATGCGCTCTGCTAAAATTTTTGGTTTCTGTCTCTGCTACTTAAATCAAATTAAATTTAATTTCGAGTAGAAGAATATGTGCATCCCTTCTATTACTCTCTGCCCTGAATTAAGACTTTCTGCAAGAAAAATTTCATTCAGCCCAATTATGAATATTCCCGGGTAGTTTTTTCTCTTCCCTATCATTTCTTCCCGGGGAATAATCCTCCTATTCTAAATAGCAGGGAAATAAGCAAATGCGGGAGAGAGTAAAATCTGAATCAGCTGTTTAATGTTTACATTTTATTCTGCAATAAACCAAGAGTTCAGCAATAGAAATTTAATAAAAATGTTGTGTTTTCATTGCCAATAAGATAGTTCGTTAATATAAATATCTTTTTTGCTTAAATAAAAAATAAAAAGACAGCGTAATCATATACAACCATGTAGAATAATTTTATGCTGAGAAAGTGGAGGCTAAAACTGCCCAGGTGCAGATGCGAATGTATTAAATTTCCAATTACTGTATATACAAAGGAAATTGTAAATTTCATAGTTTTTCTTATCGGTCTTGATATTATAGGAAAACAAATCTCCCATTTACCTGCTATGTGAACTTAAAGGACGCGTAAAATTTTTAGTGTTTTAGTATTATTTCTACAGGCAGAAGTAGTTCATGTTTTTTAAGTTGCTGTGCGCAGGGCTTGGATAAAAATGCCTAAAATAAGAGAGAAATATAACATTCCAGTGCTTATTTAAACTTTTTGTTCTAAACAAATGAAGCACAGCCGCGAATAACGTTGTAAAAGACATTTTTTAAAAAACCAGTTTTTTCACAGATTAACGTTAACATAACTCTCTTGCGTTGTTCAAACATCAAACCATCCAAAATTATGCATCTTATCGCCGTCAAAATACAATTACAATCCAATAAGTCGGTGGAAAACTTTGTAAGTAACTAATAAAATCATGCAAACGAAATTGTTGAAAATAATTGATAAATGTAGCAGAGATACAAAAAGAAAAGTTAATGCTAGTTATCATTATTTTCGATAAGCTTAAAAAATTTAAACGAAAAAACCAATCTTGCTTTAAAATACGTTTTTTGGCTCTCCTGAAAAATTATTATTTTGTCACTTAAAAAGGTATTCGCGGCTAACCTTCAAATGCATATACCATTGTTTTATAACATTTATTAATTTGATTTTAAAATTTTTGCATTAGTTCCCTTCAAAATGTTTGGGGAGAAAACTCTCAAAAAATTCTCCCTCTGCCTCATATTTAGAATACCTACTTTTTTCCCGGGGAGTTTTTCTCCCACTCCCTTGTGTTTAGAATACCTACTTTTTTCCCGGGGAAATTTTAATTCATAATAGGAGGAATGGGAAAGGGGATAAAACTCCCGGAGAATTGCTATTCATAATTGGGCTGATTATCTTCTGTAGGATTTTTTTTTTTTTTCAAAAAAGTTTTAAAGTTTTGTTATGTTACATTGTGTAAGTACGTACGTAATAGAGCGCTGCACAAGCATAGAAATTAAACATTAAACACTGTACTCGAGAGTAGAGTACCCATGACCATTGCTCGAATATTCCGTGCATTGCTCTAGTACGTAAGGATTTGAACTGCTAATAAATAGTATACATACATTGACGTCAATGCTGTCATAGCTTTGATGAGACTTCTTAAAATATGTCAAAGCTGCATGATGACGTTTGTCATTAGATTAATGTCAGTTTTCGTATTATTGATGACACTTGTCATAAGAAAGATGATATTAAAAATATGAAGACGAAATGTAAGCATGTGTGTGCCAGCCGTTAAGAAGTTTTCCAAATCACATGATCCAGCCAGCTCTCTTTCTCATGTGTCGTGAGTACAGTGCACCACTTAAGCCTTTTATTTAGCTTCA
This sequence comes from Tachina lurida, assembly GCA_944452675.1. Lineage (NCBI taxonomy): Eukaryota > Metazoa > Arthropoda > Insecta > Diptera > Tachinidae > Tachina > Tachina lurida. Next base: position 133,267,668 of record OX101754.1, on the reverse strand, counting down.
AACAAAGTCGTTGTTTACCGGCTAATTAAAGTCCTTAATTAATGGTCATTTACGAAATATTTTCATTTTTTTTTTTGCAGCTTCATATGGATTTATATTTTTAAACCAAGCCGGTCTTATTATCATTTGTCGTGGAATGGCTTAACATATTTGTTAACAACCACACAGCCAGCTTTTTAGCCATTTTTTTCCTCATTGTCTTGACTTGTCTCAACGCAAGAGATGTTTTTTTTTTTTTGTTTGTAATAATGTCTGTCGCTGCTTATTTTGGTTGTCATTAAATTTAATCGCCGCCGAGTTCTTTTGTATCATTATGGATGTTTATTTTATATAATTAAATTTATTTTCCGTTTAAGTAAATTTTGACTTTTAGCATTAATGCGAAATGATATAAAATTACAAAGGAAAAAAGTAAATAATGTTTTTATAAGCTGAGTAGTTTCTTGGCAATTAAGTTATTTTTATGTTTAACTCGAGGCAGACAAACAGTTATTATAAGCTGTCGTTGACGCAGACGTTGTATGTTTATATAAAAAAAAACGTTAAATATTCTTGTTGCAACTTGGCATATTTTTAAATATTGTCTTTGTTGTTGATGTTGTGCTTTTGGGCTACATTTTTTTTGTTCAGTTGCTTTTATTTACATTTAATTTGTTTAACTAATTTTTATTGACATTTTAAACTTTACAAAATTGTTTTATATTGAGGTTTGCTGTTCTTACATGTATCTCTCTGTCTGCTGGTTTTGTTGTTATAAGTACTATGTCTAAATGATGCAAGCTTTGTAAATCATGTTTTACGTACATTAGCTGAAGGTTTTTGATTTATTTTTGTGTAAAAACATGAACCCAATCGTTGAAAAGAAATGTTGTATCCAAAATTGTTGATTTCAATTAAAAGGTCTTGTAATTTGTTTAAACTTTATTGCATATCAAGCTGGTAATTGGCTGGAAGTGGGACACACGCAACAGCTCAGACTGAATGACGTCAATAAAATCGAGTTAATCGATACAGATGTGACGAAACTCGAGAGCCAGACAAGATTTTATTTTTTTTTTAATTTCGAAACGGCTTGTATATGTTTGTAGGAAATGAAACTTAAGATGGTTATAAAATTTTTCTATTTGCTTGTGTAATGCAGAGATTTACTTATTTCTTAGTGACTTACATACATATATTCTTAATTATATTTCTATGTTTTTAATGTCCATGAAGTTGTTCAAAAAAACAGGAGCTTATCAATTCCGTGGTATTTTTGATTTGTATGGTTTTTTAAATGCTTGAATATGATATAAAGCAATCTCCATATAATTTTCCCATGCTATGCACATCAAATCCGGTTGTACTTTGTTAGCGTAAGCTTTGATTTTTTTTTTTAATTTTTTTGTTTGTTTTAATGTTGAGCATCAAATCTTGTTAATTAGTGTGAACATTTTGAAAATATTTTTAATGACTTATTTTATTCGTAACCTTTACGCATAAATTTGTTACATATTAAATTCAGAAATAATTAGTTCAAGGCAAAGATACTATTGCAAAACTCTTTAACCATTTTTGTAGCTTCATATTACGAGTATCTTATGACTCGAATATGGATGGTTACTGTACGATGGCAACATAAATAATACAAGCTTTAATTTCAGTTGTGTTACCATACCAGTTGCCTAAAAGTTAACGAAAATATGATTATGACAATATATACATATGTATATACATAATTGCAATATATATATAATTACAATATATATGTACATATATATACATATATAATTACAATATATATATATATATATATATATATATATATATTTAATTACAATATATATATTTATATACATATATAATTACAATATATATATAATGACAATATATATATATACATGTACATATATATATATATATGTATATATATGTATATTTGGGCGTGTCGATATAAAAATCGCAAAAATTACAAGGAATATCATATTCTACGGATCAAAATAAGAAACTTTGCCGAAGGAACCACATCTCTGAAATGTATTTTGATGTCCCGACTTTAGATCCGAAGGGTCAAATTTTGAAAAATCTCACTTTAACCCGTTTAGAGTTCCTCAATCGAGTGAAATTTAGATGAAAATAATTAAAAGAGCATATTAAATATTTCACTGGTCAACTTATTTATTTCCTATTATTTTGAAAAATATTTCTATAAAATTTTTATTTAGAAAATTTTTTAATTAAAACTAAGAAACAATAATAATAGTTCCCATACGTTGATCTAACAAACTGTCAAACTTTTTCTAAACTATTTTTCTCTTTTCTTTTTTTTTTGTATCTTTCCAGGTAAGTGTTGTTAACACAAATTACTTTCAAATAATGCCCTCCTCCAAATAAGTAAATGTATGTAAGTAATTTAAACTAATAGTTAGAGCAATTTTTTCTTTAAAAAAAATGTAATAATATTTTATATAAATGAAAAGACCGCTTTACCTTAAATGAGAATGAAAACTAATAAAAAAAAAGAAAATAAAAAACAATATCAAATTTTATCACACATCAACATACTAAAATTTCAAAAAAAAAATATTTAGTTGTAAATATCGTTGTAAAATTATATTGCAATTGTATTATTATTATACAACACAGAGAAAGAGCGTTTAGTTGGGAGCAAAATAAAAATACAGTAGTGGTGGTTTGATGTTGTTGTTTCTCGAAATTTAACATACAACAAGTTTTCCTGCTGCTGCTTTTATATAAAAAATAAACCGTTTGAATTTAATTGTCCGTCTGTGCAACCGCCCCGCCCGCCCGTCCGTTTTGTCTGTTAATCGTAATAATAGTAATTTATATTTTTTTTCTCTGCATTTTTTATATGTGAACAATAAGCTATTATTTTATATTACTAATTTCATATTAAATCTAAAATATTATTACACAAATGGCATCATTATTTTATACACTGGAAAAAAATCACAACAACTAAATAATTTAGATAAAAAACAAGATGCGCTAAAATGTTTTCCCTTTTAATATAAAAATACGAACTGGCAACACTTTTTTTAAATACAGATTGACAGTTCTCGTTTGTTAGATTGATTGGTCGGAATTAGTGCTGGGTTACTATCGATATTTTCTACTATCGATAGTTCATTTTTCACTATCGATACTATCGATATTACTATCGACTGAATGTTTGAACTTGAGAGAGAAAAATATAACTAATTTTTCATCAGGTCACAGTTTTTTTATATCATTTTATTGAAAGTTTATAGTCTTTTTTTATTTTAATATGTATGAATGTATATACGAGCGTTATTTTAGGTGACAGCTTTTCAAAAATTGTGCTGATGTCAGTTAAAAAATTTTTATAACAGCACGTTTTCAAAACTGCATTTTAAATAATATCGATATCGATATTTTATCCTATCGATATTTTCGATATTTTAAAAATATTGATATTATCGATAGTACTATCGATAGTATCCCAGCACTATTCGGAATGACGGTTTTAAATCGTTTAATTGAAGGAGAAAATTTTATGGTATTAATAACATTGATATACAGCTGACAAAATGGCCGCCAGTTAAAAAAGTGTTGCCAACTTAAAGTAAAAAACACCCTTCATATTGAATATATATGTATGTATGTATGACTTGGGTTGCACTGAATAGGTATCAAAAAAGAGAACTTTTTGCAATGACAATCCTGTACAAAAATCATTAGAAATGATTGAGATTTGAAGTACTTCCAAATCACAAGTTCGGTAACTTATTGACTTCCTTGGAAGTTCTTTTTTTTTTTTTGCTGGAACGTGAATAATCGTCATGGTATAAAAGTTGGAAGTTTTAACATTATTTTTGTTTATGCTTTATTTGCAATTTCAAAAAATTTATTACGGTTAAAATATGATTGGCAGTCTTTCAATTTTTATTTAAAAAAAAAAAATAAATAAAAATAAAATAAAAAATATATATGTACATATGTATATCAAGCGCCTACAATTTGTTTTGCATTTACCATTGCATTGCTGTTGCTCTTTTTAAAATGCAATTTAATATTTATGGTCAAGTGAAGTTGGTGTGTCCCATTGACCGTTTGTTTGGTCTGATTGTCTGTCTGTCTGTCTGTGTTAAGGAAGGCGTTGGTAGCATGCGGTTTCAAATTTCATATAATTTTCCCCCATTTGTAGAATTAATGGCATTTTACTTTGTTGGCATTTTACTTTGTTGGCATTTTTCATAAAACGAAAAAGAAGAGAGCAAAAAAAAACCACCAAATATTATTTATACTGCCAATAAAACAAATTTAATAAATGTGTGATTTTATTACAATTTCTGTAAGCGATACGTTTGTTAGGAGGCCGCTTTAGGGGGCTCTGGATTTCAAACTCATGTGTGACTTTCGCATTAATTCTGTTTGTATGTTTGATTTTTTTTTTTTCGAAAATTCAATTGCGAAGTTTTTTTTTAAACAACTCACATAATCATGTTAAAGTTATTAGCCATTTATTTGTCGATTAGACAAATACAAATATATTTATTTAGTATTAGTGTTTGTTTTTATGGAAGATTTTATAAAAAGCGAGGGGCGCTTATTCGACTACAACCACAATAACGACGGCAATCTGCATGTTTTCTTATTAATTTTATTTGCATTTTAATGGCTGTAATATTTTTGTTTTAATATGTTATTTCTTTCGGATTGTTGTTGTTGTTGTTCTCCAATCATACATTTGCTCAGTCATATTCATACCATTCATTACATTCATTTACCACCATATGTTTGACTTTTTGACCCATTATGTCTATAATTTTTATATGTTTGGTTATTTTTTTTTTTCGCAAATCTTTTTATTTTTTTATTTTGTATTTATGGTCTTTAATTATGCCAAAGGAAAAGGCGGTTTATTTGTTAAGCTGTTGCTTATTTTTTTTTTCTTTTTGAAATTCAATAAATGGTTTATTTGAGGAAACTATTTGTTTTTTGTTTCTCGCTTTAATAAAATTTTTTTTCATGTAGGTATGTATAGAAATTCGTGAATGCGCTGACAGTGCCTGTGACCACAAAATTTATGGTCAACAAGACGTGAAAAGTTGTAAAAAAAAATAGTTTTTCGAATTTATTTATTTTGGGTCAATAGTGTTATAAATTCTACAAAAATTTATTTATTTTTTGTTAATGCCGTGTTAAAGTTTTGGTGGAAAAAAATCTAAAATAATAATAAAATTGCACCAAATGTTTAGCATTCTAAGTGTTTAATGTGTTTAACCCACCATCACCTGGAAAAGTTTTTTTTGTTCAACCAAATGCAATAAAAAAACTTAATTTAATTATTTTGTATTCGTTGCGCTGTTGCCGCATTTCAGAGATAATTAAACAAAATTTAATGTATTTCTTGTTTTTTTCTCACCCAGTTTGTTTATTATATTTAGTTAACGAAATATTCATTAATATTGCGATTTAAGTAGCTCAATAGTTATTAAGAAGATTTACTACTCGTGTCAAAATTCATAACTGAAAATGTCAGTCAAGGATATTTATTTATTTCACACTTAGCCTCAGTTTGGTTATTTGCAGCAGAGCACAGAAATGAGTAGTGAAAAAGTGAAAAAGTTTGAAGTGTCCATCAAACTCATATTTAGCAACATTTACGACGTTCTTTATTTCGACTCTCCTTAAGTCAATGCCTATAGAAGATGTAAAATAAGTATGATTCGCAATGCGAACTTCTCATACGAACATTAAAGTGAATCAATGTGAGTAGTATAAGTATTTTATTGAAATTAGAAATCAGACTGAGGCTAGACTGCCCAAAGAAGCACTACAGTACCGAAAATCAATCGGCTTCTTATACAAATGAATACACATACACGAATACATTTATAAATCAATGTCATCGTGAGTATGCGTAAATCAGAGTAGTTGACTTTAAATGATGTCTACTCACATATATTTAAAATTTCATGAGTCAGTATGAATAGCGAAAAAACGGTTCATTGCCGATCAATGATTTGCACTCACTTGAGTATTCTGTTGATTTGTTTTATGTTTACCGTATGTTTAAGGTGATTTGAATTACAAAGCTAATCAAACAGGTGCATATGGACCTCTAACTCTTCTCCGTATGTAAATTCCCATAAGTACCGATTATATAGTACAACACGAAAAAAAATTACAGTATTCTTCTGACAATGGATTCTGGTAGAGGAGACCAAAAAAATATACGTGTGTCGGCATTTTGATATTTATTCAGTTCAGTAAAGTTAACAGGGACTTTAAGTCCCAAGTAAGAACTTGCAGTTAAAGTTCACGTTAACTCTTAATCACACATTGTAAATAGGGACGTTAGTTGTATAAAACAAATTGCATATGTTAAATAATCATGCAATAAAATTCTATTACACGATGATGGCAAATTCGCTTCAAATGTTTCAAAACGTTGCCATTTATTTCCCATTGTTTTATTTTACAATTGCGTATGATTAAATTAATGTATTATTTGTGCTCATGTCCTAAAACGATACAAAAACAAAATGAGCAATCGTTCTTAACTGTTCTTGTTTTATTTTTGTTTCACTCACTTCAAAGAGCGAAACAAAATAAAATCAAACATTTTGTTTCATTTATTTTCGTACTCTTGTTTTAAGTACAAAGAAATCAAAACAAAAATAAATTTATAACTGTAATAATGTCGATTATTTTTGTTATGAAAATCACGTCCTATCTCCAGTGCGTGGCATAAAGAGCATAGCTCTCTAATTACATTAACTGATAGAATACCATTTAATTTTGATTTTTTTTAATTTCAGTGTAAATTGCTGTACTCTGCATAAAAATAAACAAACTCTGAAAGTTTCAAGTTACTATATATGAGTATCCAGTCACAATCGCTAAAAAAAGGCTTAAGTGACATATCGTCGGCCTGCTAACTCATATCAACCAAATTTTACAGGAGACACAAAATACTGTAAACATTTTCTAAATAAAGCATAAGAAATTATCCTTATTTATAAAAAATATTACTGCTTTATACATGCTTAATAAGCTTTGTATGGAAATTTGTTTCATAAACCCTTTATTAAGCCTTAATAAGTTTTATAAATGAGGGTGTAAGTTTTTTCAACATGTAGAGTTTTAAATTAAAATAAATATTTTAGTCAGACGAAGCGGCGTCTCTTTCTCTTTCGAACGGCTTTAAAATGTCATATTTTATAAAAAGTGGATTTAGCAGGTTTACACTCTAAGCCGACGATATATTTTGGGCTTCGTTTTTTTTACGAAAATGGATTATTTACCATCGCAAATAATTGATTTTGGTCAGAAAATTATGTCGCTTAACCCCTTGGCGGTTACGGCACGATATAATTATCTGTATAATACAATATGATTTTAACATGTTTCGTTGCTCACTTTAGAACATCTTTTAATTTTTAACTGCCATTAGTTGCTGTTGCAGCGTCCAATAATTTAAAATATTCTGTGAAAGTTTCAGGTCCGTAGCTCTTACGGCTCTCGAGAAAGCAGCCTGTGACTGACAGTCAGACGGAACCCTAAAAATAGATACATCGGAATGACATATATATATATATATATGTATATGTATATATATATATATATATATATATATATATATATATATATATACATATACATATATGTGTACTTAATTTATATTATTCTACACCGATTAGGTCCCTATAAGACATTGACAAGTCACAAGTTCTATTAACCCAATCCTAGGGTCATGCCCATATAAAAGTGACTGGCCGTATTCATAGGAAGTGTTAGAACTGCGACTGGTGCCTATCAGTTGTGGACCGGTCACGTGTCAGTTCCATTTATTGCAGGGCAGTGTTATTAACCTTTTATAAATAGTGATTCAAGTTGTAGATACAATTTTTATTTAACTTTTCTGAAACTTTCAAATATTTAAGTTGGCAATACTCTTGTTTTTTACAAACAATTTAACAGCTGACAGTTGCTTTGCCATTCTATTAAAAATATGATATCGGTCATGTGGTGGGATGTTGCGTCAAAATTGTTACAAAACAAAACAGTGTTGCCAGGTCAAGAGATATAAAAAAAATTATATTGATTGGTTCACATTTAACCCTCAAATTTAAATATTGTGAAAAATCAAATATTTAGCTCTTATATGAAATTGTGCAATACATTTTTATACACTTGAACTCCAATCAAAACCACCACAGTACAGTGCTTTTATTGTAACAAATAGCGTGCAACGCAAAAATATTTTCAGTTTTTTTAACTGATATGAGTACGAGTATGTATTTATACATACATATACATATAAACGATAAATAAAGGTTGCCTGCTGCTTTCAAGTATTTGCTTTAATCAAATTGTCAATAAAAACAAAACTTGATTAAATTTTTAGAAAAAGTGCTTAACGTTCGCATTGTTCAATCAGCACTTAAAAGCTTTATTTTAACCTTAAAAAAAAAACCTTTTGGCATGTTGTTAAACTTATTGCTGAAGTAGTTTTAGCTCCTTTCTCCCTTGGCCTATTATTATTATCATTATTTTTGTTTGAGAATTGTCTACACTTCAATGTAATGGTTTTTCTCGTTTAAAAGAAAAACTATTTTTGTAAATTTGTTATCAATTTTTTTGTTGTTGCTGCTGACAACACGCGAGTGCTGTTGTCATTTGTGTTGTGGCCATTGTAGCTGTCAATAGTTGAAAATGTTTACATTCATTTATCCACAAATTGTGACACAGTAGTTAATAAATTGTCTTTTTGTTACATTTTTAAAACGCCCCACATTTATTTAAGCTAGACCTTTTTAATAGCTAGCTTTTTTAAAAGGCAGCGCTTTTATTTTTTAGTTTAGAAAAAAAGGGAAAGGGAGTTGTTAAGATTTGTGTAGGAACTACAGGAATAGATTTTATAAATGCTGGCATAAAGTAAATCGATATCAGAAAGGAAATATAAATTTCAACAATAAAGTTTCTCCAAAACTATTAAAAAGTTTTTTTAAAGCTCCTTCACTTCTAGGGTTTAATTTAGCCAAACATTTTTAATTAAATTTTTAATTGCTTCAATAAATCCAGTTGTAGGAACCCTTTAGCATGTGCAATAAACCAAATATAAGAGTTGTTCTCTGTGGCTTTCAATGCTTAACAATTGAAATTGAATGTAACTTGTTTTTCAGATTTCAGCTTAACTAATTAAGAAAAGGTTAAAGTTAAGCTGAGCCTTCAGTTTATAACTCCCTTGGGGCGGCCTTCTTCGGTAGTTAGTTTTAAACATTTAATTGTTTTGTTGGCGGTCTTTCGTGTTTGATTTTTTTTTTGTTTGATAAGAACAAATGCTAGTGTACAACAGAACAAATTATTATAACTATTTACATTTTTGTGTAGAGTTTTTTTTCTTAACGAAAATCATGAAATTATTTATTAAGGAGCGGCTTTTTTTGGGGACTATTCTTTGTGTGTGTTTCTGTGTTCTTTTAAACAATGACACGTGTTTTTTTTTTAAATTTGGAACATTTCGGCAAATAAATAAATTGTTTTCTATTTGCTTTTCTGTAGTTTGTGGTTTTTTTTTTGGTGGTTCGGTTTTATCTGTAACTATAAATCTTGATTGTAATTGGGTTTATTTTTTGGTAACACTTATAGTTTAGCGCTCACTCAAGCCAAATCAGCAAGCAAAGCAGTCAGTCAGTCACTCAATCATTCAAGCGCTTGCTGCCAACTGTCATGTTTGCATAACTAATTTAAACGTCCGTCCCAGTGGACGCCTGTTACCATTATACCCACAATCTTGTTCAAATATACATAATTAGCCCTCTCACAAGGTTGGCTTGTTGCAAATGAAAAAATAGTTTTATTTTACATATTCTTATTGAAAAGTAATTTGAATTAAAAGATTGGCTTTCTTAATGTCCTAAATAGATTATAAAGTCCTGCACAAGACCAAGAACTTTCAAGACATAAGAGATTTTTCAAATGCTTTACTACAGCGAACTATTCTAAAACAAACGCTTTATTATTTATTTGGCATTTGAAAAATCTCACATGTCTTGAAAGTTCTTACAAATGGTCTTGTGCAGGACTTTAATAGATTATTGGCTACTTTAAGCAATACTACTCTCAAACTGTACCATTTTCTTGATACATAATTGCCCTCGTGGGGTAGAACTTGTTAAATAAATAAAGACAGGTGTGTTTGCCACAAAAAAATATGTATATTATTATTAAAAATATAGAGAGACAAATGTGTATTTCGACTCAGATAAGAAGGGTTGATTCAAATAATCAACGAAATTAATTAAAAAAAAACTAATACATAAGTATACACATACCATTTTTTTCAAATAAAAATCGAAATCAATTTATTCTAGGTACAGTTTTTTATCTTCGAATCCATTTATGTTTATTTTATTTCCTCAGCAAAACTATTAAAAACGCATATTTTTAATGCTGTGAAACATAAAGTGTTTGGAAAGTCAATAAAATGTGTCATGGAGAAGACATTGAATGAATAAACAAGCGGCGCGTCGCGGCGTCAATCATTAGCGTTTTATCTTTGAAATAAAATAACACAAAATACTAAAATTAATTCTTTATGAGCTAGACAGATTACTCCTCTTCTGAATATTTTTACGGGAGGGTCGCTGGAAATTTATGTAAATTGTTAAGCAAATATTTCTTATTTTTAGCTGAACTAAAATAATCACTAAAAAATAGTTTTGGAATATATGAAAATAGCTTATCCCAATTTACAGCCTCCAGTTCCCTAAGGTAAAATCACCACAAATATAAAAAAGATGGCTGTAAAGTAATTTGACCGTTTGGGGGTTAAACTTGTATGTTGGCGCTAAGTGAAAGTAGCATTTTTCATGGCATGAAATTGCACAGCAGGGAACAAAAAAAAATTTTTTTTTCACGATCAAAAGGTTATTATTATATAGGCTATGTGTATAAATATGTATATCAAAAACGTATTTGTTGAAAAAATAGTACTTTTTATAAAAAGCTAGTCTTTAAATACTTAGGGCCTAATTCATAAAAAATATTTTGATTTTATAAAAGGTTTATTAATCAAATTTCCATAGAAAATTTGTTTCATAAACCTCTTATTAAACAGAAATATTTTTTATGAATAAGGCATTTATACTTTTTATAAAAAGGTACTTTTTTTATCTAAAGATACTTTTTACGAAAAAGTACTTTTTATGAAAAGATAGTTTTACGAAAACGTACTTTTAACGAAAAAGTACTTTCTACGAAAAGGTACTTCTTACGAAAAGGTATTTTTTACGAAAAGGTATTTTTTACGAAAAGGTAATATCTACGAAAAGGTACTTTCTGCGAAAATGTACTTTCTACGTAAAGATACTTTTTACGAAAAGATACTTTCTACGAAAAGGTCCTTTTTATATAAAGATACTACTACGAGGTACTTTTTTTCCAAACAACAATTAAAAAAATATATTTTACAGAAAATGTATGTATGTCCACAAAAAAATTATTTTAACAAATAATCTATTGCTACTAAAGCCTGGATCACACTATCGGCACAATTTACCGATTTTCGTCGGCTCACTGCAATAAAGTCATAAGTAAGTAATGAGCCAAAATGGCATTATTACTCAATTAATTCTGGAATAAATCTATATGGCTTTATTTATTACCAATGCAGTGTGGGGAAATTATGTTTTTATATTTTAATTAGTTGAGAAATAAGGCAATTTCAGCTTATTACTTAAGATTTTATTTCAGTGAGCTGACGAAAATCGGTACATTGTGTCAATAGTGTGATCCAGGCTTAAAAGGTACTTTTGTAAAAAATGTATTTTTTAACAAAAAATTAATTAAAAAAATATACTAACAAAAAGATACTTTTGCAAAAAAAAAAGGTCCTGTTAACAAAAAGGTACATACCATAAAAAGTACTTTTTAGAAAAAGTTACGTTTTACAAAAAGGAAGTTGTAGAAAATTTAACTTCTTACAAAAAGGTATTTTTTACAAAAAGAAATTGTTTAACAAAAATGTATTTTTTTCTGAAAAGGATTTTATTTTACAAAAACGTATTTTGTTATAAAAATATTACAAAAGGTACTATTTGCGGAAATGTACTTTTTATTAAAAAATAGTTTTAAAGTTTTTTACAGCAAAATATTTCTAAAATATAAGTTCTTTTCACAAGTCATTACAGTAAAAAGTACTTTTTGCCAAAAGGTACTTCTTACGATGTTTCTTTTTAACCCCCGACCAAAAAAGGGGTGTTATAAGTTTGTAGTGTGTGTCTGTGTATCTGTGTCTTTGTGTATCTGTGTGTCTGTCCACGTACAGACCAAACGGGGGTTTTAAAAATTTTTAATCTTATTTTATTATAAAAATTTAGTTCTTGCAAAATATAAATTTTTACAAAAGCGCATTTTATAGATACATTTTTATTTAACAAAAATTTGTTTTTTTATTACAAAAAGATACTTTTTTTAAAAGGTACTTTTTCAAAAAGGTACTTTAAAAAAATATTTGTGCAATTAAAAAAATATAATTTTTGTTAAAAATATACTTTTTACGAAAGAGTCCTGCTTACAAAAAAGGGTACCTCAAAGAAAGTACTTTGAGGTATTTACTTATTATAAAAAATGTAACTTTCTACAAATAGGCATGTTTGTTTACGGAAATGAATTTCTTTACAAAAAGATATCTTTTTCATAAAAAGATGGTTTTTGTAAAAAAAAGTACTTTTTGTTAAAAGATAATTTAAAGTCATTACAACAAAGAATTTTTGAAAATAAAACATTTTTCACAAGCTATTATACTAAAACGTACTGTTTGCTATAAGGTATTTTTTTTTTTTGCTAAATGGTACTTTTTGCTAAAGGATTCTTTTTGCTAAAAGGTACTCTTTGTTAAAAGGTATTTTTCGCTAAAGGGTACGTTTTGCCAAAAGGCACTTTTTGCTAAAGGGTACTTTTTGCTAAAAGGTGCTTTTTATAATCAGGTCCTTTTATTATAAAAAATTTCAATCTTACAAAATATTAATTTTTACAAAAACACGTTTTAAAAATAAATTCTCATTCAACAAAAACATGTTTTTGTATTAAGAGTACAAAAAGGACGCTTTATATAGGTACTTTTCCAAAAAGTTACTTTTTGTAGAAGGATATTTTTACAAAAATGTAAATTTTACTAAACTTTTTTTACATAAATGTACTTTTGCAAAAGAGGACAAAAAAAAAAAGTTCTTACAAAAAGGTACTTTTTGTGAAAACTTCTGAAAAAGGGTTTATGTATTTTGCAAAAATAATTTTTTTTTCCAAAACTGCTATTTGCAAAAAGTTACTTTTGAAAAAAAAATTTGCCTTTTTCAAACAGCATTCTCTGTAAAAGACTGCTTAATTTTATCGACTCCCCTGTGTTGCTGTTACTCTTACTTATTTTTTAAATTTTATCCTGCACCTCCGTTGACAACTTTAACCCAATACAATTATTTACAATTAAAAAAAAAAATGCATAATAATTTAAGCAGCTTAATAAAATACATTTAAATAAAATTTGTTTTATAATTAAAGTGTTACAGTAGCAGTTCCTTATAATTACAAGCAGATAATAAATTTTATTTGGTTAAACAACTGAAAAATTCCGAAATGAATGAAATAGGTGTGTAACAACAAAAATCCGTCTGTCAAACTGCAAGCTTTATTATGGTGTTCGAATGTAACGAATAGTCAAAAAAAAAAAAAAGAAACCAAATTTACATACCGTTTGCAACAAGTGATGATAACAAGCCTATTTCCTTATACGAAAACAATTGTCAGCCAAGCCAGCAAATTTGCGAGTGTGAGGTGCAACATTTAACTGCCACAAAATAATTTAGCTTGAGTACGGTGTTTCTTTGTTGTAAATACATATTGCTTCGATTTTGTTCCAGCTTGTTGCTAACAATTGCAACAATTTGTTAAGTTGCTTGCTTCCACGTTGCAAAAACAAACAAAAAAGAAGTTCAATAGAAAAATTTTGTAACAAAGCCGTACTCAATCTTATATTCACTTAGCAATTTTGGTTATGTGTACTCGTATATATTTTTTTCAATTTAAATTTTCTACCACTTTTGTTACTATTCAATCTTGATCAGTGTTAAATTTTATTTCATTAAAAAAAAACTTTTTTTTTTTGCTTATACAAGCGTTGAAAGGCTAAACAATACGAGTACAATGCAAAAATGCAGCAAAAATGTAATATTTTGCAGTTGATTTGTACATCAAGTTGAAGCAACACCACAACCATTCATTCCGTCATCCATCCATTCAGCAACTATCCATCTTAAAAATAATAACCACAACAACAACAAAAAAAAAACAAAAATAAAGCAAAACTTAAAAACATATTGCACTAAAGCTGTAGGGGGTAAATTTTCTCAAATATATTCCGTCATTTGTTATTAAATATTTTGCAAAATAAAACTACTGCGCAAACAGTCGAAAGAAAAAAAAAAGAAAATATGTCATAATATCTGAATTGAGGACTTATGTACCAGCATGATAGACTTGACTCACAAAAATTATTATTTCAATGAAAATGTTTGATGCAATCACAGCGAAACAGTGAAATAAAGTTGATTTCATATCCAGGACTTATTTTAACCTGCACACTGGGAGTGTGTAAAAATCATTAAATTTCCTATGACCCGTTAATTGATTTTTTTTTGTATTATACGTATAAAGGATTTTCCGACAGCCTGTAACGGCTGTTGTTGTTGTTTTTTAAGCATCTGTCAAATGTTTTTCTTCTTCTTATATTTAGTTACACTATTGAATGAATACCCTACCTTGTCCAAATGATGAAATTTCATTATCAAAATAAGTGGTTAGATTAGCGCCACTATTGCCAGAGCTATAAATTAATGATTTCTTCTAAAATTTACTTTGGTCAATTTAAGCGATAAGAAGATACGGTAATAACAGAATGGAACTGCGTGTTCAGGGAAACTCTTTTGCTTACACATATTTTTATATGATTGTATTTTATATTATAGATATCGTCGGTTGACAATTTAATTGTCGTATGTGGATTCCGATAGTTTCGAGTGAATTGAGTTTGAAGTTTGAAAATTGCATCAGCAAATGCCACATACGAGAAACTCAACACTCCATATCTCGAAAACCGTATGAGGTATCGAAAAACTGATTACGCCAAATGAAAGATCAGGTCGGAAAACCTAAGGAATCTATTTTAACTCAAAACCGCAAAAAATACACATACGACATTTAAATTGTCAACCGAAGATATATGGGTTGTAGTTATCCTTCAGGAAACCGAACTGACACAAGACTAGTCATGTGACCGGTCCCTAAGTGATAAGGACCAGTCCGAGTTCTAACACTTCCTATGAAGCGGACCACTCGCTTTTACATGGGGATGGCTAGGATGCGGTTAATTGATACTTTGTATGCATCTTTTGACTTGTCACTGAACTATCCCATAGGGACCTATTCGATGTAGAATAATATAAATTATATATAAATGTCATTCCCATATTTATATAACTGTAACAATCTGAAAATTTTTTTGAGATTTGAACCGACGACCTCGTGCATGACAGGCTTGCACACTACACACTCAATCACAGAGCCACTCATATTTCAAAAGCATAAATACATACCAGTTAAGCTTAGGTTAATCACCCTTATTCCATTTGTCGACATCGACGTCACTTTAACACAATTCCCTTGTTTACTCGCTCAGGAGTCAGTTGTTTTCGAGAACGGGTATACAAGCCCCAATTTTTTAGTATTGTGTTAATGACGTCGATGTAAACAAATGGTTCCAGAGTCACATTGGAGGGAGCAATTAACATTATATTTACACTATTTAATAGGTCGATGTATGCAACCACATCGAACATGTTCATTGCCGTTTACTACAATACTAGATCAAGTCCCAATTAAATTGGCTCAATATCAAGACGTTATATCAGGAAATGGCGAATATGTAACCATTTACACAATATATCTTTTTTTCGCAATACACTTTTGATAACACTCGCATTTTCTCCCTGAAAGGAAAAATTTTTGAGCGACAATGAGGAAATCTCGTGATGCCAATATAATACAAAATGTGAAATTAATGATGATATACTCGTAATTATTGGATATTTTATTTTTAAATCGAGTTTTTTGTATATTTCGATAGAAATCGAAAAATGCAAAGATCTCGTTTAACAAAAAAATTTTGAGTTAGTGGCTTGCTATATTAAGGTAACGATATACATAATACATTTTAGTGCACGTGTCATGCACATTTATTCGACTATGAGACCAAAAGGTTGCAAATTTTTTAAATCAGTTTACAAATGGTGGAATTCAAAAAAAAAATACCGAATTTGAGCACATTCTTCTTTTTGAAGTCGTTGAACAAAGAGTCCATTACGAATGCTAATGCACCAAACAACCGTACAAGCACGGCTGTCATATTTGAAGATTTATCGTTATTTCGACGATTGTTTGGTACCCAGAATAGCAAAATGACGATTTGATTAAAAAATTTTTAAATAGTATAAATGTGGATGGTAGCTTTTTATGAAAAATCGACTATTTGAAAATTTTTTAAATTTGAAATCGTGCATAACCTCCAAAAACGGTTAAGCGACATAATTTTCGTAGTTTATTTTTTGACGAAAATCGATTATTCACGATCGTAGGTAATCGATTTTCGTTAAAAAACTTAGTTAAAAAATTTTTATCTTAAGCTTTTTTGACTGTTATGGGCCGAAATGACAATTTTCTTATATTCCATCGGGATTTTTACGAATTTTTGATAATTTTATCAGGCAACCCTGTCTATAAGAAATGACCGAAATTAACACAAAGTTGTTCAAACATTTGAAAAAAACATACCGTGCCAGAACAGCCAAAATAGCTTAAGCGACATAATTTTCGAACTTAATTTTTGAAAGAAATCGCTTGTTTGCGATCGTAAATCGATTTTTGTAAAAAAAAAGATGCTCAAAAATGTGTCGGTTAAGCTTTTTTTGGCGGTTATGACTCGATATACATATTTGCAAATATGTTAGCACAATATTCACACGTACGCGAGTGTTTACATAATAATATAATATATGATACAACTTTGTTCTACTCAATGATGGATATAGTCGTCACAACAATCGATCAAATGACAAGTAAATTGACGGTCACTGTTTTGTAGGGAAGTTTTATATCTTCAGAACAACATCTAAATAATTACAACTATTTGCAACTGGGGCACTGCAACCATTTTGAAGAATTAAATTTTCAAACAATTTATGTGCAACATGGTGTTTGTTTTTGCTTCCAAAGTCCTATTCCAACGGTCATGAAAACCCAAAAATTTCTTGCCGCCACAAAAAAGCTGTTTTCCATTATTTTAAAATATTTCCTTGTACATGTTTGAAATGTAAAAAACTTAATGGTGCACATAAATTTAAGAAACAAATTCAAATGTCTGTCATACAAAGTGAACTGACTAATAATCTATAATTAAGTTTTCATTGAGCATAATGTCAGTTGAAACGCCTCATGCCGCCCACTCTTGTACGCCTTTTTAACGGTGCCAAAAAAAAAGAAAAATACATGCATATCACTGCATTTGCCATATGCACCCGTTGAAAATAAATACCACAACTTTTTAGTCTATATAAACGCTTTTTTAACTCTTACAGAACGCGTGAAATTTGTCTTAATAATTATATTTAGCTGTTTAATAAAACAGTGGCTTAGAGAAAATTCCTAACAAATTGGTAGTTTTGTTAGCAAAAGCGGAAGCTTAAAGATTTGTGGGCAAAGTTGTCAGCCAAAAACGAAGTTGAAAAATTCATGTTTTTAATTTGTTTTATTTTTTTTTATAAAAACGTTATTTAAACATTCGATGGTGTTAAAGCCAAAAGAAATCAAACGATCTTTATCGTATTTAACATAATTTTTACCATTTTATTTTTAATATTTTTTTTCACTAATTTTCTCTTTGTTAAATAACTTTTCGTTTCAGTTTAATTTATTTTTTTTTTGCTAGTCCATTTGTGTAACTGTTTGTTTATTTGGCTTCTGTTGACTTTTGGCTTTAAATATTTTTGTTTTCGTTTTTTATTTTTAAGTAAAACTTGAAAGATGCTTCACAAAATAGCGACATAAAAATAAATAAAATATAGCTCCAGCCCGTATGCAATTTTTCTTCCAATAATTTAAAACAAATTGTTTAGTTTGTCAGGGTCAATAGTGTTACAATCGGATTGAAAAACATAATGAAAAAAGTTGTAACTTCAAATCAAGTAACTGAAGTCTTAAAGTTATTAATTTTATTTAGATTTCAAGTCGTTATATGCTTAAATGTAAATATTTGTCCATATAAATATTCGCCTGGAAAAAAAGAAAAGCTGTATGCACTTCAATGCTTTTGAGCTAACATGTGCTATGTGTCCGATTTTAGTAAATTAAATGTGCCAGAATTTAGTTGTCACGATAATTTATACTGAACATTTTGTTAAAAGTGTTACTAAGAAAAAGGAGAGGCGGAGGGGTATAAGAACTCAAAAAAGTCTCCTTTATTATATCAAAAAAAAGTTTGAATTTTCCAACTCTGGAATCATCCTTTTAAATTTTTCTAATTTTGTATACCAGTCAATAGAGAAAAAGAAGAAATTAGTTTTAGTAAATCACATTTTTGTACCAAAAAAAGTTTAAATTTTCCAACCCTGGAGTCATTTTTTATATATTTTTATTCTTAATATCAGTTAAATTCTGTTTGACAAAAAAGAACTAAAATTAGTTCTTGCTAGTTATTTTTTTACCAAAAAAAAAAAAAGTTAAAATTTCCGACCTCTGAAACCGTTTTTTGGATTTTGCTAATTTTCAATCTATTTTAGGCGGTTTCTGACACACCACTTCAAGACCGGAGTCTCCTTTTCGCTTAATCGATTTCCCTATACATTAGTACCCAGACTGTACACATCATCGGGTGGTTAGTGGTTTGCCGCAGTAATAATCAGGGCTATCATGAATAAAATTCCACGTGAAATTTTTCCCAGGGAAAAATTCCATCTAATAGCAAATAATAAGGAAAACAAAAAATTCGAATTGAAAAAGGAAGAAATTTCATGCGGAATTTTATTCATGATAGCCCTGAATGTATTTTTAATATACGCTGCCGCAAACCAGTAGCCACCCAACGATA
This sequence comes from Tachina lurida, assembly GCA_944452675.1. NCBI lineage: Eukaryota > Metazoa > Arthropoda > Insecta > Diptera > Tachinidae > Tachina > Tachina lurida. The sequence continues at coordinate 133,248,500 of OX101754.1, read as the reverse complement.
TGTACATATGTATTTATGTATATGTACATCAGACCGGTCGCAAATTTTTTTTCTTTAATTGATATACATACATATATTTAAAATATGAGTTTTGGTGTCATAAATGCGGTCTTAATTTTTTAGCTCCATCCGACCATGCCTTCTGGTTCCTAGTGGGGCCTAAAGTACCCGATGGGGGATTTTGTTAAAAGAATGGAAATAATTCTGAAGTTTCTAAACGATTGTTATGAAATTATATATACAGCATATGAGGAGGTGTCATAGAGTTTAAGTCTGGAATTTGGACTAGATATCTGTAAATGGGGCGGAGCCACAAAGCACCAAAGTGGGAAATCTTGGGTTAATGAAAAATTAAAACCAATACCAAGCTGATGTTTTTGATGTGATAAAAAAATATTTTTTGCAAGTGGATTTTTTTTCTATCCAAAAGCTAAAAACAAGTCTGCTACATTTATGGGGTTTCGCTTACAGTTTAGAAAATATTTGAGAAAAAAAATTAAATGTTGGCTTTTTTAACAACCTTGGTCCACTGTTCTGCTAATGGAGAAGTCAAATCTTGTTAGGTTTAGAAAAAGAAACTTGTTAAGAACTAAAAACAAAATTTGTAACATTAAAAACAACTTTCTATCAAAAGCATAATTAAGTCGAAAGTTATAAATTAAAATTTTGAAAAAGTTAATTTTTCGTCGTTTTTGCCAGAGAAAAGTGGGGCAATTATTTCGCTATTATAAAAAAATTTTGCAAAAATACCAACCACATACATACATACCATATTTTTACTTATTCAAAAGGTAATACTATTAGGGTCATTATTACAACTTAAAGTTAGTTAAAAGTAGGATTTTATCGGACGGTTAAAAAGTTTTCCATCAGTACAATTTTAGTTTAACCTAAAGTAAGCGCTAAGGTAAAGGCAAATGTATCCTTCCTGGTAAGTTAAACTAAATTTATGATAATGAATAGCGTTTTATACGTCCTAAAAAATCATACTTTTAACTAACTTTTAGTTGTAATAATGGTCCTAAGAAATATTACAAAAAAATTTGTTTTAAATTTTTGTTAAAGGATCTATTTTTGTTATAAATATAAAATGTAAGTCCTTTTTTCTTAAATTCCAAAGCTGGAACCCAAAAATGCATCATGCCACCTTAAGACATAATATGTTTTTAAATATGTATTTCCAAAAAATATTATCTGCGCCCAGCGAAAGATAAGAAAAATGCGGCAAATATACTGAAAAAATCAAATTTTTGGGATTTTAAGAATTTTTTTGGGAATTGCCGGGAAGTCAAAAGTAAATTTAATTGTTCTTATTTTCTGTGTATTAATTGCATTATTTTCTATCTAAATCCTGTACTATGCTCGAAGTTGTGACATGTACTAAATGTAGCCCAGCTTGGGGTTTTTTTTATAAATTTTTCACTTTTATTGCTTGAAAGTATGCAACATTGTTGAAGTTCCGTGCGAAAAAGTAGTGCTCGTGTTGTTTCTCAGCTGAAATTAAAATGATGCCAGAGTCATGAAAAGACATGCTGCCAGATAGATTTTACGTGTTTTTCGCAATAAGAACAGAGTACTACTTTTGCGAATTTATTTCATACCAAATACTTTTACATGTAGTTTGACAGTATTTCGCACGAAATTGTGAACAGAGTATCAGGCTTAAAGGAGCATTTTCAGCCGAAAATATATACGGCCTGTACCACTATGTAACCAGAAATCCTTCGATCGAATAGAATAGAAAACCACAATAAATTTTCTAATGTTATAATTGTTTGCAATACAAGTTGTGGGTCGAACGATTTTTGGTGACATCGTGGGACAGGCCGATAATTAAAATTTTTTTTTCGGTTTTTGGCGATTTTTTTAATTTCGGTACTTTTTCTTGGGTTTGGCGCTTTTTTTGCGCTGATGTTTTCGGTTTTTTTAGTTTTGGCGCTTTTTTGGTTTTGGTAATATTTTTTTCCGTTTTTGGCGATTTTTTCTTTTAGGCGATTTTTGATTCGCCATTAGGATTTCAACATTTTTCATTGTTTGCTTAAGAACATCCTTTAATTTTTAACTGTCATATATTTGTTGTTTTAGCGGCCAGAAATTTTACATATTCTAGAGAAAACAGCCTGTAACGGACAGATGGACATCGTAGCGAAAACAATAGGGTTCCTTTTCACCTTTGGGGTACGGGAACCCTAAAAAGTAAAAAAAAGTGAACAACTCGCAGCGAATTTCTATTTATTTTTAAGGTAAATTTCCCAAAAAAAAAAAAAACGAAAACATGAACTAAATAAATTTAAATCGGATTTTAGAATAAATGACTGATACATATCGTGCGTTGCATCATTATTTTTGTTTCCATTTTACGGTTCTGCTGTTTCAATACCATTTTTTTTTCTGCTTTGTCAGTTCATGGTCTAATTATTTTGCATTTTGAAGTCATGGCTTTAAACGAATCATAATTCATAGAAATATTAAATTTAATATGTATATAAAACCTCTAACTGAATGAAGTTTTGTTTGATAAATGACCGTTGAATAAAACAAACAATAACCAGCAACTACCACAAAATAGAAAAAAAAAATAGAAAAATAAATAAATAAAAGCAGATGTGTGTCAAATAAAACAATTATTATCAACACCTCAGAGATGGAAAACGCATGTTAAAAATAAAATTACTGTAGCAACAAACTGAAGTAAAATAATTCGAAATGTTTTTTTTTAAGATTTTTTTTTTACAAAACATTAACCATTAAAATTACATAAAAAATTGGCCATGACAATTACAATAACACGAGTTGTAAAAATAATGCGCTACAAATAAAAAGTAAAAGAAAAAATATACTAAAACACTACCATCCTTGACTAATAAACGCATTAAATTTTCATAATAAAAAAAGTAAAAATTCAGTAAAGTGCGACTTTGACTCGCGCACGAAGGGTTCCGTACGTTGGGCTTTGAGCATTTTTTTTAATACAGTGTTTGTTACGTTTTTTCAGCTGAAATAATTTTTTTTATTGTTTTTCGCTTTTTTCTCGTTTTGGCGATTTTTTAAATTTTGGCGATTTTTTTTTTAATTTTGGCGATTTTTTTCATTTTGGTTATTTTTTTTTTGCGATTTTTTTTCATTTTGGCGATTTTTTTTTCATTTTGGCAATTTTTTTAATTTTGGCGATTTTTTTAATTTTGGCGATTTTTTCATTTTGGCGATTTTTTTTCATTTTGACGATTTTTTCATTTTGGCGATTTTTCCGGTTTTCCGCGATTTATTTTCGATGTAGAATTTTTTTTTAATTTGGTGCTTTTTTTTCGTTTTGGCGATTTTTTTTTGATTTTGGCGATTTTTTTTCGGTTTGGCGATTTTATAATTTTGAGATTTTTTTGTTTTACCGTTTTTGAAAATTTCAAGAAGTTTGCTCTTACGGTTTCCACGATACAGCAAGTTATCAAAATTACATAGTCAAAATTACATTAACTGATGGTACACCCTCTAATTAAAATTTTTTAAATTTTATTGTTAATTGTTGTAGTCTGTATAAAAATACACTAACTTTACAAATTTCAAGTGCATATACATACAATTGTATGTATGTATATTACATGGGATTTTAACATTTTTCGTTGCTCGTTTTGGCACACCCTTTAATTTCCAACTCTCATGTATTTGTTGTTGTAGCGGCCAAGGGTCTACACACTCTGTCCAAATTTCAGGTCCGTAGCTCTTACGGTTCTCGAGAAAATACCCTGTGACGGACAGACGGACGGACGGACAGACGGACAGCGTAGCGAAAACAATAGGGTTCCTTTTTCACCTTTGGTGTACGGAACCCTAAAAAAGACAAGCTTAAGCTTCAGAAAACGAAAATTATGACAAGTAGTTTTCGACTGGTGTAATAATGTCTGCTCCTATACAGGCACTTAGCAGCAACTTCATTGCTCCTGAAATGGTAATGGTAGATAGTGTTAATAGAGGAGGTGGTGGTGGTTGTGGTGGTGGTTGTGGTGGTGGTTAACAAAGTGTCTGGCTGTCTAATGTTTTATGCGTTGTTTTCATTGTTTTGTAGTGTTGTTGTTGCATGCGTATGTTGTTTGTAAAGACATGTGTAAATTGTACATTTGTCTGTAAATTATTCATTCATTCATTCATTCATCATCATTAAAACTTTTCTTATAAAAATATGTATATGCTGCATGAAAGTGTTGTGTTGTGTTGTTATTGATAATTGTTGTATGCTCATAGTTCAAAATCAACAAAAAGGAAAATTGTTTTTATTGTTAGATTTTAAATCTAACAACATTACCGCCGCCGCCAACCAACCAACCAACCAACCACCAACTGCAATAGAAATAACAATAAAATAGTACATGCGTTCAACGAATTGGAACGTCGAAAGTACATACGAGTACTATTATTATTCAATAGAAATACAGAGACACAATACCAACAACTAACTATGTAACACTAAAAGCACAAATGAAAAAGTTTTGTTTAAATAATTTTCGTTTTTATGCAATTGAACAACAGCAATAACTATAATTTTCATTTCATTGTTGTTCATTTGCAACGCAATTTTCAATGACAGGAAACCAAAAAGTTACTTAATTGAGGTTTTTCTGTTTTAACGCTTGCAAACGAAACATATTCAAATACAAGTAGATTGAAGGGTTCTTTTTTTTCTAAGCTTGTGAGGGATTTTTAATTTTATTTTTTGTTTTCCAAAAGGGGGTTAAATACAATTAATGAAGAATGAAAACTATTTATCAATAATTAAAAGATAGACAGATGTAAACAAAATGAAATTAAGGCAGTTGTTTTCCAAGTTTGTTTACCTCGAAAAGTATGTATTTTGTTTTAAAAAGTGAAAGTAGTTGTTTTAAAAGGTACTTTTTTTAAAGGTACATATATTTTTACATATTTTAAAAAGCCCTTAAAATATAATACATGCTTCAAAATGCACTTTTTGAAAAGATACTTGCATCAAAGTACTTTCTTACTTACGTTTGAACTTTTCTTAAAAGGTACTCTTTTAAAATATATGTACTACTTTAAAAGGCACTTTTTGAAAATTAACTTTTCGAAGAGTTGGGCATTTCTCCGAGAAATTCCACTTTTTTGGGGCGTGCGACATCAAGCAATTAACCTTGTATTTCTGAGCAGCGTGACTCGATTTTTCTTAAAATTTTTCCGGACGTAGAACTGCTGACGGCCTACACAAATATATAAATAAGTAAAAAAAAGTTTCGTCTTCTTTGAAAACACAAGCATATATGCTTGGTTACGCACGCTACAAAAACTTGACATTCCTGTGGAAATGTCCATATATAAAAGGTAAATATTTTGAAGGTACATATGTATTTTAAAAAGTCCTTGAAATTTACTTTCTTGAAAGTACTTATTCACTTATTTTTGAACTTTTATAAAAAGGTACTCTTTTAAAATATACTACTCATATTTTAAAAAGCACTTTTTGAAAATTAACTTTTATTAAATATTTGAAAGGTACTTTTTTAAAAGGTAGTTTTTTAAAACGTACTTTTTGAAAAGGTACTTTTTAAATCGTACTTTTTTAAAAGGTACAGTTTCTAAAAGGTTGTTTATTAAATGGTGCTTTTAAAAATAAACTTTTTCAAGAAGTACTTACTTACTTTTTGAAAATGTACTTTTTAAAAAAGCGTTTTCTTGAAGGTACTTTTTTCAAACACACTTTTTAGGGTTCCGTACACCAAAGGTGAAATGGAACCCTATTGTTTTCGCTACGCTGTCCGTCTGTCCGTCTGTCCGTCTGTCCGTCTGTCCGTCCGTCCGTCTGTCCGTCACAGGGTATTTTCTCGAGAACCGTAAGAGCTACGGACCTGAAATTTGGACACAGTGTGTAGACCCTTGGCCGCTACAACAACAAATACATGAGAGTTGGAAATTAAAGGGTGTGCCAAAACGAGCAACGAAAAATTTTAAAATCCCATGTAATATACATACAATTGTATGTATGTATGTATATTACATGGGACCCTTGGCCGCTATAACAACAAATACATGAGAGTTGGAAATTAAAGGGTGTGCCAAAACGAGCAATGAAAAATTTTAAAATTCCATGTAATATACATACAATTGTATGTATGTATATTACATGGGACCCTTGGCCGCTACAACAACAAATACATGAGAGTTGGAAATTAAAGGGTGTGCCAAAACGAGCAACGAAAAATTTTAAAATCCCATGTAATATACATACAATTGTATGTATGTATGTATATTACATGGGACCCTTGGCCGCTATAACAACAAATACATGAGAGTTGGAAATTAAAGGGTGTGCCAAAACGAGCATCGAAAAATTTTAAAATCCCATCTAATATACATACAATCGTATGTATATTACATGGGATCCTTGGCCGCTACAACAACAAATACATGAGAGTTGGAAATTAAAGGGTGTGCCAAAACGAACAACGAAAAATTTTAAAATCCCATTTGTATGTATATGCACTTGAAATTTGTAAAGTTCGTGTATTTTTATACACACTACAACAATTAACACTAAAATTTAAAAAAATTTAATTAAAGGGTGTACCATCAGTTAATGTAATTTCGACTATGTAATTTTGAAAACTTGCTGTATCTTGGAAACCGTAAGAGCAAACTTCCTGAAATTTTCAAAAACGGTAAAACAAAAAAATCTCAAAATTATAAAATCGCCAAACCGAAAAAAATCGCCAAAATAAAAAAAAAAATCGCCAAAACGAAAAAAAGCACCAAATTAAAAAAAATTTCTAAATCGAAAATAAATCGCGAAAAACCGAAAAAATCGCCAAAATGAAAAAATCGCCAAAATGAAAAAAAAAATCGCCTAAATGAAAAAAAATCGCCAAAATGAAAAAAATCGCCAAAATTAAAAAAAAATCGCCAAAATTTAAAAAATCGTTAAAACGAGAAAAAAGAGAAAAATAATAAAAAAAAACACTATTTCAGCTGAAAAAACATAAAAAACACTGTATTAAAAAATGCTCAAAGCCCAACGTACGGAACCCTTCGTGCGCGAGTCAAAGTCGCACTTTACTGAATTTATTACCTTTTTTTAAAGTACTCTTTAAAAATTGACTTTATGTAAATGCAATTTTTTTAAAGTATTATCAAAATATTATTTACAAAGTACTTTTTAAGTGCTAGACACTCACCCTTATCGGAATAAAAGTTCAAGTGAAATGTGTTCCCTTTCCCTAAAATTGTGATCGCCAATGATTCCGTTGTTGTTGTGTCATCATATTATTTTCTAATTTTGTTCACCATTTTTTGTTCACGGGAAACATTTAACGTGAACAAAATTTTCGCCTTTTATTCCCGATAAGGGTGACTGTAAATTCAGTAAAATACGACTTTGACTCGCACACGAAGGGTTCCGTATGAATATCATATACATATGTGCCCTTAATTATAAAAGTGGTCTAAGTCTAAGGTCACATGCATTTTTGCTTCGAAATATTAAATTAATATTGAAAAAAAAAATTAATAAATATTTAGTAAATGTTAAATAAACTTATATTAATCGAGACTAGAACAAGTCTAAATATAAAAATATATTTGGATTTGTTCAAATGTATTTTACTAAATATCTCGACCAAAGGAATATATGACTAAGACTATTTTCATAATTAAGGGCACATATGAAAGGGTGATTTTTTTTAGCAAATTTCTTTTTGACCACACTATTTTTGCAAGTCGGCTGTTTTCGTGTATCAAGTTACTGTTAAATATGTTCAGTTTGGTCTATAATTTAACTGTGAATCGGCTTACAAATGAAAAACGCTTGCAGATTATTAAATTTTATTATCAAAATTCATGCTGGGTTCTTCCCGGTGCACTTCTTCCATTGTATGGTCAGTTTGGGCGACCTTCTGAGGCGGCTATTCGGAATCCTGTGATTAAATTTCGACCAAATTACATTATTGAACATTAAAACACCAAAACGCTTACGTAGAGTGCGGACAGAGGAAAATACGCAGCTGTTCCGCCAGTGCTGTTGGTGACCTCGAATTGGGCCTCATTTGCTTTTTTTCCCCAAAATGGAAGAGCTGGATTTGGCTGACATGGGGTTTCAGCAAGACGGTGCCACATGCCACACACCACGCGAAATAATAGCCCAACTGAGAGGCGAGTTCGCTGAACAGTTTATTTCACATTTGGAGCCGGTCAATTGGCCGCCAAGATCGCAAGATTTAACGCCTTTATTTGTGTATTTATGGAACTATGTTAACGCTCATGTCTATGGGGACAAGACAGCAACGGTTGACGCACAGTAAGACATTATTGAAAAATTTATTCATGAGATACCGGCGATATGATAAAGAAATGATGCCAAAATTGGACCCAGCGTATGAACTATATCCGACACTTCCGCGATCAAAATTTACATTAAATCATCGTTAAACATTAAATTATATAGATTGTTCTACCGAGTGAAATAAAGATTTCATACATTTCTCCAGATTTTATGAACTATGAACATATGTCCCCTTTTGGTTGTTTATTTTATTTTTTTTGGACTTCAATTTTGTCGTGTTTCTTGTTTTGGTATGGCAAACTTTTTATTTAATTTTTTTTTGAGATTTTGTTAGTGTTGTATATTTTATTCATTTTGCCATTTTTAGTTTTTGACGATGTTTTTAGTTTTGGCGATTTTTTAGCTTTGATGTTTTTTTCCTTTTTGGATATTTTTTTAGTTTGGCGTTTTTTTCTTTTTGGCGATTTTTTTTTTGGCTATTTGTTTGGTTTTTGGCGATTTTCGTTAGTTTAGCGATTTTATTGGCGGTTTTTATTTAGGTTTTGGCGATTTTTAAAGTTTTTTTGTGATCTGTTTAGTTTTGGTGATTTTTTGCATTTTATCGTTTTTTTAATTTTGGACTTTTTTACCTTTAAGCGCTTTTCCATTTTGGCGATTTGTTGGTTTTGGCGATTTCTTTTTTTATAGCGATATTTGTTTTGGATATTTCTTTTTTAAGTATTCTTGTGATCTATTTAGTTTTGGAACTTTTCCCTTAAGAGATTTTTTCATTTTGGTGATGTTTCGTTTTGAAATTTTTTAATTTTTTAGTTCGAGCATTTTTTTTTTAAATTTCAAGAGTTTGCCTCTTACGGTTTCCAAGATACAGCAAATTATCTAAATTATATAGTTAAAATTACATTAACTGATAAAACACCCTTTAATTGTTATTGTGTTAAATATTAGTGGTAATTAGTGTATTCTATTATACAGACTACACCAATTAACACTAACTTTGAGAATTTCGAATGCCTAGTTGCTGTTTACTACATTACTATTTAAAAATTTTTCGTTGCTCGCTTTAGAACACCATTTAATTTTTAATCTATTAAGCCTGATACTCTGTTCACAATTTCGTGCGAAATGCTGTCAAACTACATATAAAAGTATTTGGTATTTGCGAAATAAATTCGCAAGAGTAGTACTCTGTTCTTGGTGTGAAAAACACGGAAAATCATGTCTTTGAATGCAAAATTAATCTGGCATCATTTTAGTTTAGCTGCGAAACAACATGAGCAGTACTTTTTTCACACGGAATTTTAATAATGTTGCATACTTTCAAGCAATAAAAGCGAGAAATTTATTTAAAAAACCGCGAGTTGGGCTACATTTAGTACATGTCAAATTTTTCACGCGAAATAACGAATGGCACTGAAAATTGTTCACAACTTCGAACAGAGTACCATGCTTTAGACGGCACTTAAAGGACAATGCACATCCTTTAGAATTACTGACTCTATTATTATTATTATTATTATTATTATTATTATTATTATTATTATTATTATTATTATTATTATTATTATTATTATTATTATTATTATTATTATTATTATTATTATTATTTCTTTTTCTTGAAAGGTGAATTTAATACAAAAAATACATTTTGTTCTTTTTAAAAATTTTAGCTCACGCTATTGTTCACTGAAATTCGATTAGGAACTTTTCAGAATTCTATTTTAAGGAGTTGCTTCTACTTTTTACTTAAAATCTGTAAGTAAATACAAGAGAAAGTTTGCGGAAAAATTAATATTGGCTGAAATTTAACCACATATTTTTACTTGTTGTATGTACTTAAAAAAAATATATTAATTTGCAACATATTAATGAACATCAACATGTTTAGCAAATAAGTTTTAGTGCTTTCTTAATTTTTTTATGTTAAAAAAAATTGTGGGCGTTTGATACAACTTTCTAATAATAATTCTTTCTATCAAGCCACCAAAAAAAAAAATAAAAATTTTAAAATAACGATAAAAGCTTTAAAAACAAATCGTTCGTTACAGTTGAAAGTAATTTAAATGAAATAAAAGGCACTCAAGATAAAAAACAAAAATCTTGAACCAATTCGCTTAAAGATTATCTGGCATTTTATACGATAGAAAAAAAATAGACAATTTAAACTATAGACATCAATTTTCTTTATTTTTTTTTCTATATCATTTTTATTTAAACGAGCATCTATAGTGCATTTGCCTTAATCAATTCATCAATTTATAACAATAAATTGTTGTTTCCTAAAAAAAAGCATTAAAACATAAGAGTTGTTGGTTGGTTGGTTGCTCTATCCTTAGGAGAGAGAAAAAAAAACTAATAATAAACATATATAAGTCTAATTTTGTTGGTGTTTTTGTTTGATATTTTATTTTCTTTAAATAAAAATAAAATTTAACATTTTAATCAAGATGATCTTGAATTAGTTTTTCTATAAGCAACATACATTTATCTTTAAACAAAAAAATAAAATAAAATTCGGGAAAGGTAAATTGAGTTGAAATTAACCCATTGGGATTCGTACGTAATTGACTCGCAGTTGTTATATGCATGATTGAGAGTTGACGCGAAATTAAATTTGCCTGTGAAAGTATTTATTCTATTAGAATAGAATAATATTCCTGCATACGATTGCAACAACTATGGGCATTTAACTAATAAAAATTTTATGAGAATGAATTCTTATGTTCTCTTATTCTCAAATTTGAAAGGAAATGGTGCATTATATTATGAAAGTTGTTAAAGATAAAAACAAAAGCAGGTGTGGACCACCCTCCTTCGAAAACAACAGATCACTTAGAATTTTCCTTGCTTTAGTTTATAAAAAAAAATTAGTTCGAATAAAAATTAAGAAAACTAACGAATAATTTTTATTCGAATATGTATATGTATGTACTAGTGATGTAACGAATGTCAATTTCTGATATTCGCGAATACGAATACGAGTATTTGAAACGATATTCGCGAATGCGAATACGAATATTGTATGTGAAATTTATAGACATTAAATTGGGACTGTATTTACGCCTGCAATATGAAATATTAAAAAAAAATTTATGAAAAAGGACTTCATACTCCTGTTGGCGTACTTTAAAGTTAATAAAAACTACCCACAATTTTAATGATCGTCATTAAATAATATTTCAAAATGATACAAAGCACAAATTTCTATAAAAAATTTAATGGATTTGTACAAATTAATATTTTTAGCCATTTATTTAAGTTTCGTTTAGGATTTATGCATTTATTTATTTAATTTGTTTGGAAAAATATTTGTATTTGCCAAGTTCATGCGAATACGAATACGGATACGAATATCTAAAAATCGCCGAATATTCGACAAGTCGAATACGAATACGAATATTCGTGCATCACTAGTATGTACTGAAATAAAATTTATTGGAGTAATTTTTCTTTGAATAATATTTGTTTCAATAGTTTCTGCTTAGATAAATTTTTATTCAAATATTTTTCTTCGAAAAATTTTATTCGAATATTTTTATTCGAAAATTTTTTATTAAAATATTAGCTTTATTAAATTAAATAAAGAAACTAAGTTCTTCAATTATAGTTTCTCTTTTATGAACGTGAGCCTAACGTGCAGTCTAAGAATGCTTGGACGTGATTAAAAAAAAAGAAATGAATGAAACCAGATGAATGTGCGATTGAAAAATTACTTACGATTATCAAAACATATTAAGGAGATATTCGGCCCTGTTCTGTAAACCGATCCCGCCACTCGATAATCGGATGAAAATTCAAAATATTTCAATGGATTTGAAATGGAAATATTTAAAATTTCGATCGATGTCAAAAGAATTGAAAATGAAAAAAAAAATTAATATAATTTTTATGCTCGAAGGAATTTCTAAAACAATACAAAAGGGATAGATTTCCATACTTGTTTTTATTTTTTTTTTATTTTGTCTTTTGTCGAACATTTTTCGTCAACAGCAGGATCTATACTTTTGATATGAGCCCCATCGATGCAACCAACGATGAAAGGAATTTTACATTTGTTGAAAAACTAGTAGATACTATTTATCTACGTTTTCCTTTGTCATCCATTTCTAATTTCAGCCATTGAATATATCGTCCCCTTATTACACATCTGGGAAAACACTAATATTTCAGAAAATATTCAATGTTTTTAAGCTGTGGTCATTTAAATATGTGGTGGTGTGTAGACTCTTATTATGCAATTGTTTTATTGAGGGGACGATATATTCGTATATATTCCTTTCCAAAACTTTCAATTTATTAATCAAAGCGATTGACACTCTACACTACAAGCCGTAGAATCGTTTCGAACTTCTTCTTGATAATACTCTTTCGCATAAAACCGCAATGTAGCTGCTAGTTGAAAATATGCAGGAAATATTTGACGGATTCAAGTGTATTAGAACTAGACTTGTATGGAACTCTTTCAGGAGCTCATTTTAGACACAAACCCATAACCAAACCCATTTAAATTATATGGGTTGGATCCAGGTTTGTTTGTTTGGTTTAACTAAGGATTTTTCTTATCAATTTCATTGGTTAAACGCCCTTCGTTAGTTAACTAAATACTGGGAATTAGAGCTTTAGCGATGGAGTGTATTAGCTGCCATTCAGTGAACTTGAACTATTTATATCTATTTTAATATGAACCAAATGAGAATTGTATCATATATTGACTGCTATACATAGTAAAAGTAATACACGGTCACAAAATTCCTTTTTGGAATGACGTCAAAAGTATATTTATGTATTTATGTACATTTGTCAGTTGATACTTCGGGGACAATGAAAATGTCTCAAATCTCTTGTCGCTCCCTAAAGCGTTAAACATTTCAAGTTTGCTGCCTAAATGTCTCTCCAATGCATTTAGAGCCACTACTTGATGTTTTAATGTTTTTTTCCCAATATTTTTATTTATGGTTGTTTGATTTTTATTTCAAAGTTTGTTCCTATTATTTTATTTTTTTGTATATGTTGCTATTTTTAGTTGATGATACATTTTAAGGTGCGGTGGGTATTAATGTTTAAAATATTTGTGCAGCTAATATTTTAACATTTACAACTGTGTTTTCCATGCCATTCCACACCGATCCAGGCAGTTAGACGGGCTATATAAATAGCAAACCCAAAAAAAAGCACTTGCCATGCAAACCGTTTATTTTGTTAAATGATTTTATTGAGACCATGTTTTTTATTTCCTCGAGCTTTTTGGTTCATGCCAAAAACATAAATTTGCTATTGTAGTGGTTGTCAAGCATAACCGAGTATGTCTTGAGTAATTTTTTTTTAAAGAAGAGTCTTCTGTACGAAAAATGCTTGAGAAATGATTTCTTGATACACTATTATTGAGAAATATTTTAAATGCAGCAACACTGGCAAGTTTCTTTAATGAAAAAGTTTATATACATAAGTTTGAGCTTTTCACGCCGTTGCACTATGGGTCAAATGAATGGTTTTTGAGGCAGGAAATCACAGGAAGCAGCTAGAGCTTCAAAATGTAGTACAAATGACTACGATGTGTATCTTACTCTTCGATAAAAATTTCAAGTCGATCCGCCCTAACCACGCCCACTTCTAGTAACTATATTGTTTACCACGTTAAAATTATTATAATGCTCACTTGCATTGACCGGAAAAGTAAGCTTAGCTGTGGGAGGGTTAATAGAAAACACGGCCCTTGTATAATGAAGCATTCTGCTAGAAATAACATTTATTTACTAATAAAATTATTAACATAAAACCATAAAATTAAATAAGCCTTCTTTTGCTAGTGATCGGCTTACAAATTAATTTGTGCTTCCAACGCCATCATGATTTAATTCCACTAAAAAGAGAACATTAAATTTTATAAAAGTTAGTATATTATAAATAACTCTTACTTCAAAATTGTCCCATGTTTCATCAACTTCTAACTCTATATTAAAATGAGATAGATCCTCTGCCTCTCATTCGTAATCAGAAAAATTTTAATTTGCGATAGCACTTGACGTAGTCGGCAATCGATATTCAGGAACATCTGGAATCTTTAAAAGAGAAATAACTTCTCTTGGAAGCTGCAAATTTTTTTTTTTGCTGAATGACGGTTCTTTAGACAAATACTGGATAAGAATGGGTCAGAAGAATCCATGGCTCTGTTAAAAACATCAGATATATATTGTGTTCTCAAAAAAGAAATGCATAAGTAAATAGTCTTAATTTTAGTAAATGCGTATAATCATAATTGTAGTACAAACAATTCGTATGCTCACATATTTTCTCTAAGCAACTATGACTATAGCCGATTCCAACATACAAGAGCAACTATACTTCGTTTATGAAAAAAAAACTAAAATAAACTACTAATAGAAATAAAAAGGCGGATGTATATCAAACGCATTGACTCTCTGTCATACTTATAATCGGAGTATGCTTACACTCAGAGTAGGGATATTTAATCGGACAAAACAATATACGCAGGATAGTCGGGATATGTATTCATCATTTGCCACCATGTACATACACTTGGGTATATAAAATGGAATGGAAAATGTGTTTTGTCTGTTCGAAAACATTCTTTATGTGTGTGTAAATAAAAGTAGCCCTGTATATACGCATGTCTAGCCGGTTAATATTCAGAGTATGGTTGGAGCGCTTACAGTCTAATAATATTAGTAACCGACCAATTTTACTTGTAATTCAAAGTTTGTTAAAAACGGATATAAGCGGTTATTAACGAAAACCACTACTATGCTTATATAGTTTTGAATGTACATGGTGTATGTATGTGCATTTCCTTAACAATTTAAGTTTTGATTTTGATAAATAACAAAAACGGTTAGAAAATTTCAAATTTTTCAAAGTTTTCAAAAAAAAAAAACTTCAGTCTTTGTTGTGGTTGCGCTAAGTTTTCTAAAGATTATTAATGACGTTTGCTGTCAGTCTTCTTCTTTAGTTCAAAGTTTTGTTTTTTATAAACAATTTAACAAACTTGGCCCTGGATGTTGTGTTTTTTTTTCTTTTTAAGCTTGAGTGAGAATTATATATATTTTTTTTTTTTTATTTTTTTTGTAAATGTGGGTGGCATTTGAAAAATGGGTTTGTTGCACAAAAAAACGATAAAGAAACAAAAATTCAAAAGATAAAAATGATTCCTTTATCTTAAAGCGGGTGTAACAAGAAAATCCAATAGATTTTTGTTACTTTTTGTACAAATTCCTTTTTGTACAATTTTGTGTAATTTAACACTTTCTCTTGTCAAACACAAAAGCGTTTTATTGTTTCTTATTGGTTTTTAGCTTTGATTTGCTGTTGTTATTGTTGTTTTTGGTTTTCTTTTCAAATTATAATTAACTCATCAATTTGTTGTTGTTGTTGTTGTCGTTGTGGGCTGGCTGGTTGGTTGGTTGGTTGGTTGGTTTGTTTAAAATATTGAAATTTTAATCCACACGCAATATGTTGCATTTTCATGTTTTCCTTTTTATTTATTCTTATTGGTTTGAAGCCACACTTTAATTATATTACAACATGAATGCATGCATGTACTCGACAACATCATGCATCATCATGCATCATCATCATCATCAACGTGAGCCACATGCCCCCAATACACAAAAAAAAAAAACAAAAAATTAAAAAATGTGTATCAGTGGGAGTTGTGGCAACAAAGTAAAATATTTCAACAAATTAAGATAATTATATTAAAGATGTTATTTATTAAGGCAAACATTTCATTGCTCAAGTATTAGCTGCGGGGTTCAAGTCATCAATGTCTCTTAGCCCATATTTTTTATCTTAAGTGAATAAATGGAAAGTATTTGTTTTTTTTTTTTAATAAAAAAATAACGCTGCTGACACTGTAATCAAATATGTACAGTGAACAAAGAAAAAACTTGTACAGCAAACGCTCCGCTCTTCTAATCAAAATATCTCTGTTGCTTTGTAAGATTTTAAGATAAAACCAAAAGCGATTTCAAGGAAAATTAATCCGCTTTCTATGAAAATTTTTAATTTTATTAACAAATTTATTTTAATGCGAAAAAAATAACCTAAAATATAATAACACTATTTTCCAGAGCAAAAAAAAAACTTATACCCTAATTCTTCTTTCAGGAAGGAGCTATGAAATAAGGAATACACTAAAAATTAGTACTAAATGTGGCCACGTCTAGCATCTAATAAATTATTTTCATAGAATGAACTGGGTTTTTGGTAATTTTGGAAGCTATATGGTCCAATATGCCCTGGAGAGCACTTTTGAGTTAATTTTTACACATAATCTACAGCTCGCGTAATTTTTTGTTCACATACGCCCACAGAATTTCATTTGTACTAAGGCCAAGGATCTAGGGAGGATGTGCCTGCAATTTTTTCCCATTGAATGGAAGCCATTCTCTTATTATTGAAGACGAATGTTTCGGGTATTTAACTCTAACTAATCAATAGTCTCCACTTACATATAATTTGGCAGCTAACTGTGCTAAATTATCTCTTAGTATTATTAAATAATTCATTTTATTTATTGTACGTTCTATAAAAACCGGATTTCATACACCACTCGATCCCATTGGGCCCCATACCATCATATTACACCCCCCATGCTTCACCGTGTTATTCAGGTTTTTATCACTAATGCTGGAATTCCTCTTCGCCACAAAAATCTACAACGATAACATCCAAATATATTAAATTTGGATTCAGCAGTGTCCCAAAAGTCATCATAGTGATCAATATAATCTTTCTTTGCGTGGCAAAGAAAAGCTCCAGCCTTAACGATAATAACCTGAATAACACGGTGAAGCATGGGGGGTGTAATATGATGGTATGGGGCCCAATGGGATCGGGTGGTGTATGAAATCCGGTTTTTATAGAACGTACAATAAATAAAATGAATTATTTAAAAATACTAAGAGATAATTTAGCACAGTTAGCTGCCAAATTAAATGTAAGTGGAGACTATTGATTAGTTAGAGTTAAATACCCGAAACATTCGTCTTCAATAATAAGAGAATGGCTTCCATTCATTGGGAAAAAATTGCAGGCACATCCTCCCTAGATCATTGGCCTTAGTACAAATGAAATTCTGTGGGCGTATGTGAACAAAAAATTACGCGAGCTGTAGATTATGTGTAAAAATTAACTCAGAAGTGCTCTCCAGGGCATATTGGACCATATAGCTCCCAAAATTACGAAAAACCCAGTTCATCCTATGAAATAATCTATTAAATGCTAGACGTGGCCACATTTAGTACTAATTTTTAGTGTATTCCTTATTTCATAGCTCCTTCCTGAAAGAAGAGTTAGTGTACAAGTTTTTTTTTTGCTCTGGAAAATAGTGTTATTATATTTTAGGTTATTTTTTTCGCATTAAAATAAATTTGTTAATAAAATTAAAGATTTTCATAGAAAGCTGATTAATTTTCCTTGAAATCGCTTTTGGTTTTATCTTAAAATCTTACAAAGCAACAGAGATATTTTGATTAGAAGAGCGGAGCGTTTGCTGTACAAGTTTTTTCTTTGTTCACTGTATGTTGGTTGTAAATATAGTTTCAGCGTTGGCGGCGCTAAGTTCATAAAATGACGTATTGCAAAGCTTGCATCTTCTAATTTGTATTTCTTCAAAATTTGCAGCTCTACAAAGTGGATGCTAATGAATGAATCCCACAGAATCTAATTTGGGTAATCAACCGGAACTGTATGGCTAAGTTGTAGTTGAAAAACAAACACATTTAAAAAAAATTTCCTCAGGCTTATAAGAAAAAAAATTAGTTTTTTTCACACTTTAACCACTACAACTTAGAAATTTATTAATCGATTTACAAAAAGTATGTCTTGATAATATCAGATCCTTTAAACAGCAGAATAATTAATATAAATCAGTTGGGAAACAAAGAATGTATGACTCGTTCAATTTAAAACTCTAAAAACCCCGTTTTTCTCTATTTACCGTTATAAAATCACTTTAAGAAGTGACCTTAAATAGCCAAAGGTATTTTTTTGTCTATGGACTCCAAGAAAATAAAATTTGTAAATGAGAGCCCCTGAATAATTTTTGTTGTGTAGCATAGTGTAATTAATTAAAAATATAATTGTGCCAATTAAACTTTTTAATTGATAAAATGTTTAAACAGAATTTTATTTGACTTAATTACATTTGTAAGTAAGGTTTTAATTAATAACATTTTTAGACATACGGCCAGTAAAGCTCGAAAAAGTGGTACAAAATTGGACGTCCAGAATGCGCTTGGTCAAGCACAGCCGCGGTGATCATATCGTCCCTACCAATATGCAAATTTTTTACTTTTCAATTGTGAATTTAAGGTCGGCGTATTCCCAAAAGTACAGGGCTTAAAATATTTATGTCTTATTGAAACGAGGCATATCGTATGAATTAGGGTACCAAGATTAAGAATCAAAAAGACGAACTTCGCATATTGGATGGTTTGGCATGATAGGCACGATATTTCGGAAATCGTTTTCAATTTTGAACGCCAAGTGTTGGTCCTTCGAATAAAGGTTAATTTTTTTAATGTTTTTTTTTTTTTAGTTTAAATTCTGAAAAACACTTTTATTTGCAACTTTAAAAAGCTATTTTGATAACTTTGAATTTAATATCAAACTAGTGTACTCGCTTCGAATATTCGTCCAAAAACATAATTTTTTACTCTAAAGCAGCTACGTCCAAGCCATATGCACAATGTGCAAACTTTTACACAAGAGCTTTAGTGCTATCACAGCGACGACCTGTACTCGTAGTTACATATGTAATACTATACGAACTTTATAACACTAGTTTACACTGAAAATGTACACTTGACGAGAGGTGATTTTCTTATGTATTTTCTTCCGCTGAATTCGATAATCAAGGTTTTTTTATGGACCAGTTTTTGAGATATTGTGATTTTTTCAGTTTTTCGACCTTTTTCACTTGACCCATCATATCTCGAGCAAGAACTGTCCGATTGGATCGTTCTTGGTATTCAAATGAAAGGTATTGAGATGACAAATAAATATGTATAATCGGATCTTTAATTTAATTTTTTTATTTAAATAAAATAATAATAAAATAAATAAAAATTAAAAAATTCCGTAAAATATACTCGTATGCTAGCACTTAATTGTGAATAAATTCAGAATTAATGGAATGATTTTTAATAAATTTGGCCCGTTTTATTTATAACATATGAATGTATCACAATTATTAATAAAATATAAAATTTTCTTCAGTTTAAAATTTTAATGAGTCTTTTAAGAAACAAACGATTTTCTAATTTTTTTTTTTTTAATTTATTTTTTTGTATAAAACTTTCTGAGTATCTCTGAAACTATAAGACTGTTAAAAAATTCATGAAGACGTAATTTGAAGTTCAATTTGTTTCCTAGCCTTCTGTGTAATTTTTTATTGAATCAAAGAACTGGTTCTCGATTTAATGCCAATTATATGATACAGCATCCTCTTTTATTTATAACGGAAAATCTCGAGATACAGAGTCAATTCAAAAAAACTAATTTAAAGGGATTGATACACAGTACTTAGTATATACAAATGTACTATGAAACCTTTGACCGTACATAATAAACTTCATTTTGTTGACCTGTGTTATTTATTATTTTTATGTATTTTTACTTTGGATTTATTCAATCCATTGCTTATAGCTTTGCAATTTTTCGGTCGATTTCTTCTGGTTGGTCTTATTTCTTACATAAAAGTATTATCTTTACGTACATGAACAGAAACCAGACGTTTTTTAAGCGATTTGTACTAAATATGATTTTGTTTGAAAATGTGCCCTATTTTCATCGATATATTTTGAACCGCAGTACCAATTAAAGAAAAAAAATTATTTTGTAATCGAATATCTTGCCTGGCGCAGACATTTTTTTTAATTTTTAAGTACCCGGTAAACTTTTTTCGGTTTTTGGCAATTTTTTTAGTTTTGGGGTTTTTTCAGTTGCCGCGATTCATTTTAGTCTTAGCGATTTATTTTAATTTTAGCGATTTTTTTCGATCGGCGATGTTTTCCTTTTGGCGATTTTTTGTTTCGGCATTTTCTTAATTTTGGGATTTTTTAGTTAGACTTTTTTTTTGGAAAATTTCAAGAGTTTGACTATTAAGGTTTCCAACATACAGCAAATTGTTAAAATTACTTATTCAAAATAACATTAACTGATAGAATACCCTTTGATTTTGTTTGTTTTTTAATTTCAATGTTAATTGAATGCACTAACTAATTCAAGTGTCTGTATAATACATTAGGATTTTCACATAAATATATTTGTTGTTACATTATTCTGTGAAAATTTCAGATCCGTAGCGCTGACGGTTAACCTTTGGTGTAGGGAACTCTAAAAAGCAAAAAAATTAGCAATACTGTTAAAGAAACCTTATCAACATGTTGCTAGCAACATATTTGCCTTGCAAACTTTATTTGTTTTGTTTACAGAGAAACACAGATCACGAAAAATTTGACTATGTAAAATAGTTCTATGGTATACAATTTCGAAATGCATATGTATGTATAACTATGTACATACGTATAAACACGATGACAAAATGTTAAATATGCATATTCAAACAACTAACAATTGTAATTTCTAAACAATAAAATCTAATAATTAAAGCTTCAGGCGCTATAAATACTAAAACCATTGAAAAACACGAATTAAACATTTAAATAACACAATGAAGCAACCGCAAAATAAAACAAACAAAAAAATATATGTACATACATATAAAAAATGATGTGTAACCGCTAAAACTTTTTTATTTGTAGAATATCAGCTGACTTATTCATGGGATTGTTGATGGGGAGATGAAAAATAAATTAAAATTGATTTTAAAGCCAGATATTCACATTTATTTACACGACCGTTTTATGGCGAAACCAACAAGCCAAAGGCAAATCTTATACAATTTGTAAACCGTTTTTACGCCTAAAAAGCTTTTTTAAATTTTGAAACTAATTAAGACAGGCCCTCTAGCTTTTGGGCGAAAAAAAAAGTTAATTATTAGGAAATGTTAAGAAACCAACCAACCAACACCTTCTGTTAATTTTAAT
Organism: Tachina lurida; assembly: GCA_944452675.1. NCBI lineage: Eukaryota > Metazoa > Arthropoda > Insecta > Diptera > Tachinidae > Tachina > Tachina lurida. The sequence goes on along the minus strand of OX101754.1, from coordinate 133,227,158 downwards.
GGGTTTGTTCCCTCAAATTTTGTTTTTGTTTGTATGTATTTTGTAATCCGCACATTGCGTCATGTAATGTTTACAATATTTTATCGTAAAACACGAATAATATCCAGAAAACACAGTTTAAGAAAAGTCAAAATTATATGAATTTTCTCTTATTTTTTTCATCATATATTCCACAGTAATTGATATGATTTGTTGTTGCGCATTCCTTAAGATTTCAATAAGCATTTTTAAGCTGCTTAAGGCAGCTTGGCACGATTTTCCTAAATCATTAAGCCCACATTCAGATACATACATATGTACATATGTATGTATGTATGATATGTATTTGTATTTGTATGAAAATATTTCCCTAGAGTAAATATTTAATTAGTAAATACAAAATTAAAATTTAATTGAAAAAAAAATATTAAAAATGTTGATTTTTCCATAAATCTCACTTTTATGCTTAAAAACTGTATGACAGCTCCATTAGTTTAATTTAACAAATATTTTCTAAAGCAACGAACGATAAATGCGGTTGGAAGAAACAATATAAATATTGAGAAATGCGGTCATAAACTTTTTATGGACCATATATCGTCAACTAAAATGCAAAATGAAAAATATTTTTATGTTCACACTTTTGTTTACATGTACAAATGGAATATTTTTACTCACTGTCCAATAGAATGCAAAAGTTCCAAACAAGGCGAACTGATATCAGGTGGTCTCCATTTGCAACTCACTTTGTATAAAGCGTGTTTTTTTTTCAGAGTGTCACTACTTTGAGTTGGCATCACTGCTTTGCTTGAGCTCCCATTTAACAGCTGATAGCTACTTTGAAAGTTCATTATGAATCGCGTGCAAATTGTTGAAATTTTTAATCAAAATAATTGTTCTATTCATCAAACTCATCGTGCACTTCTTCCATTTTATGGCCTACATAATCGTCCTACAGAGCAGCTAATTCGAAGAACAGATGTGCTTAGATTTCCGTGACCACCTGCCTTTACGGCCTTATATCACGTGTGTCAAGCACCGGGTGTAGGTAAGACACCAGACCATCGCCCCCATGCACACTTTTAGAATGAACTTAGTGCCCATTCCTCAAGGCACATAGGTTGCAAATCTTTAAATATAGTTATCCCTGTACTATATTAAAGTACCTTGCTGAGATACTTTGAGCTATCTTAACTCTTCGCCGTAATGACTTTGTCAAAACAGTACTATCTGTTGTATGGCAACAGCACCTAGAATAGTGTCTGGCTGACCGCATCACGCCAATCACTAGAATACCTCAACATTGCCGGTACAGCTCAACCACTCATCAGAGCTGGACTCATGCCTGTGCCGCCAGCAATCTAGTGCCTACTCCACACTGATCAAAATCATCCCTTTTACTCGGTGCGGTAGTACGAACTCGACCTTTTAGCAAAGGATCCTGACGACCGCTACATACACCCAAACTCCTAGAACAACCTTGTTGTCGGGCAACCAGCACCCTTGTAAACTGAAGTAGCCTCTGGTCAGACCTGGAGGTTTCACCCCGAAAGGCTTCACCTCTATCGCCTTTTGAACTCAGGGGCAGTTCCAGGTGACGTGCACCTGGTGCACATAAACAGATCTGTTTTCCTTTTCTAAATATACGCACATCCTATGCTCTGTTGCCAGAGATCGGGTAGTAACACATAAGTTCTATGGGTAATGTACCAAAGGTACGTCAACGGAAAAAGCCACATCACAACAGCTGGGGCCTCGGGATTGCCACAACCGTAGTCAAAAACACACTCCCCTGGAGGAATTCGAAGAACAATAGATCTTTTTCGGATCACATATACTATAACTGATAATGTGTATCACGTGAGACGCCGAACAGCGCGCACTGAAGAAGCGGTAGGCCCTGTACAGGAAATTATTGAAGATGATCCTAATCAATCAATTCGTCGCCGTTCTCAGCAACTGGAGTTGTGTCTTTCCACTTTATGCAAGATATTACATAAGGATCTTGGCTTAAAAGCTTTCAAGATTCAACTTGTGCAGAAATTAAAGCCAAACGACAATCGTATGCGCCGCCAATTCGGCGAATGGCCTTAAGCACAAAGAGATACTGACTTTGAATTTCCATAAAAAATTTTTTTCCGATGAAACCCATTTCTGGTTGTATGGGTACGTAAATAAGCAAAATTGTCGCATTTGGAGTGAGGAGAATCCACAAGCTTTGGTCGAAACACCATTACATCCATAGAAAATTAGTGTTTGGCGCGCTTTATGGGCTGGCGGAGTCAATGGCCCATATGTCTTTAAAAACGATGATGGTCAGAATGTTAACTGTCAATGGCGAATGTTATAGGAACATGATTCGAAATTTTTTCGTACCTCAATTACGTGGCATTAATCTTGCTGATATGTGGTTCCAACAGGATGGAGCCACATGCCACACAGCGGGCGCTACAATTGGATTAGGATTATTTTCTTTGGCGTTATGTTAAGTCACTTGTCTACATCGATAAACCACAAAAAATTAAACACCTGGAAATCAACATTCGAAGTATTATCGGCGAAATACGGCCGCAAATGCTCCGAAAAGTTGTTGAAAGCTGGTGTTCCAGATTGCGCCTTATACGCGTCAGCCGTGGCGGCCACTTGGCAGAATTCATATATAAACATTAATTTCATAAAATTTTCTTTCCAATAAAGCCCGTTTCATGGATATTAAAAATATCTCTATAAAAACACCCTTTATTTGTTAAGGGCCAATTTCACCAACTCTATTTAAATATCAATTCATATTTAAATGTCGATTTTCATTAATGTTTGTATGGAAAAATTACTTTTAAATATGAATTAATATTTAAATAAGTTGGTGAAATTGACCCTAACTGTAAAATTTCCTGTTATCAGAAAATTTCCAAATATTTTGCTTTGATTTGAACAAATTAACAGCTGATTATCAGCTGCTGAATTGAGATCACCTGATATGAATATGCTTTGGTTCCAAATCAGTTTGGATGAGTTCAAACATTTTTAACAATTGATTTTTTTTAATCAGTTACAAAAATACAGTGAACTCTCGATATCGTGAACTAATCAAAGCCAGTGGTGTTCACGTTTGCAAAATTGTTTACCTTTTCGAATACTAAAAATAGCAGAAAAACATTTTTAAATATTTTGATAGGGAATAATTTTTTAAACGGGCTTAAATTCAGTATTTTCAGTTCTTGTAGTATTAATTAATTAAAATATAATTAATAAAAATATTTTTTTCTGTTATAAGAATATAATATACCGAACTTAAGAAAATTATTCCTGATTAAAATTTTTTAAAAATTTTGTTCTATTTTTATTATTCGAAAGTTGAACAACTCACAAAACTGAACACCGCCGTTTTTAATTAGTTCACGATATGGCGAGTTCACTGTATTTTCTTAACTATTTTACTTGTAAGTTTTACAAAACAGGCACCAGGTCCACGACATATATTTGTTTATAAATAAATGTCCTCGTTTGTAACTTTTAATTATCTCTTTAGTTTAAATTTTTAAAAACAATTCGTTTTTATATCAAAAGCACTTAATCTTATGAATTATTTGTTTATTGGTATTTTGTGCATTTTAAATATTATTTGAAGGAAAAATTTTAATTAAAAATCGTGTGTAATATATAAATATAAAAATCTTTTATAAAATTTCCATCACCAATAGATTGTTAAAATTAGCGCTCAATGCAAGTACAACCGGGCTCAAGTCATATTTTAACAAAAAAATAAAATAAAAAGGGGTGTTAATAAATTTATAATATTTGTTGACCGGCTGCTGATCTAGTGGATAGATCCGGTATTACTTTATAGAAAGAAAAAAAAAACAATACTGAAAATTTTTCTTAATCAACTTTAAAAATGAGATAGAAAAAAAAGAATAGTAATTTTATTTTAAAATATGTTTATTAACACCTTTTTCCCATTCAAGAAGACAATGATGGAGCACAAAAAAAAAGCTCTTGCAACTATTTGAGTAGTTGTTGCATGTTGCTTATACTCATATGGCCCCCTTGAAAATAAAAGTGTGAATGTGCATCATTTGAAAGTAACGAAATTAATAACAAATTTAACCTTTTATGACTGCTTCTTTTCGCCGTGTACATACAGCGTCTAATTAAAAATGCAATAAAAAACAATAGAGTAAATTTTTCGTTATGAAATATTAATGAAATGAAAAGTAAATTTTTTTAATGAAAAGTGAAAAACAATTTGGTTGGTTGGTTGCACATGCATCATACTCGTAGTTTGAAGAGAGTTTCTTTTCTTTTTGTTTTGTTTTAAAAATTAACAAAGTCATGCTGTATAAAATTGTTTTTATACTCGTATATTTCCATAAGTCGAGGTTATGAAATTAGTTGAGTTGAAAAATATTTTTTTTAAATAGTTTTATTGATGCTTATGAAAGCAGAAATATGGAAATGAATAATGGAATACAAAGTCGGGTTAAAAGCCGCCTGTTATCAGACGTCTGTTAATTTCATATAATTTCAAAGCATATTTTGACAAAACACTTCGCTACCTGCTAAATGCAGCACAGAGAAAAAACTGCCTCATAGAATCAAGAAGATTTTCTCTATGAACCGTTTTTAGTCTAAGGGCTATTCCAGCAGAAAGAATCGAAGATTTTTTCATAGAGATTCATTATTGTTTTTATGCGGTAAATCTTATTAATTTTATCAAGAAGAAAACCACATAAAATCAAGAAGAAATCTTATTATTCACAACTTTCTTTTACTCAATTTCCGTTATTTTTTGGCACCAAAAAAAGCAATCCATAGAGAAAAACTTCTTGATTCTATTAGGTTTTCGTATAAATTGTAAACTGTAGGGATTTCTTATTGATTTTATTAGGTTGCCTTATTAATTTTTTTAAAAAGGTTTTCTTCTTGATTTTATTAGGCTATCTTATTGATTTTTTCAATAAGGTTTTCTTCTTGATTTTAGTAGGTTCCTATATGAGTATGTGTAAAGCATCTATGAAGTTTTTTAATAAGGAAATATTCTTGATTTTATGAGTTGTCTTGTTATTTCATATCTATAAATAGACATAGAGACAATTTTTTTCATGATCTTTTCGATTTTTCTATAAGAATGTTTGCACAATCTTTTCAATGGTTATTCAGGCTGCTTGTTAGCATATTGGTTAGAGTGCTTGTCTATCAGTCAGAAGTTTGCTGGTTCAATACTTGGCGAGTAAGTTAGTTAAGAATATAAAATAATGTGTATGTATGTATGTATAAATAAATAACATCTACAATATACTACATACATACATATGTATATGGTATATAATTTAAATGAAAATACATAAGTACAGAGAATAAAGATACAATTTTTTTTTATTTTTTAATGAAAAAAATCAATAAAATAACCTCATAAAAACTACAAGATTTCTTCTTGATTTTTTCAAAAAGGTTTTCTCTATAAAATTAATAAGATTTCCTTATTGAAAAAAAGCCATAGAGATTTCTTATTAATTTTGTTCTATTTTATGAGGTATTTAGTAGACACTGTTTTCTCTGTGAGGGCACAATGGTTTGCCAACGCAGAGACGGCGTTAATTATCCCATAATAATGCCGCATGATGCATTAAACCCATTTACCGCAGTAGGCTATACGAACACACGAATTCAAATGCCGCTGGCTGCATTTGCCCCAGAAGTATCACCAGATGCTTGTCTCTGGTACCACGAGTGCCGGTTGCCCGACAGTAAGGCTGCTATATGAGTTTGGGTGTATGTAGCGGTCGTCATGATCCTTTGATAAAAGGTCGATATCGTCCTACCACACAGGGTTAAAGGGATGATGTTGAGCAGTGTGGAATAGGCGGCACAGACATGGTCAAGCTCTGATGAGTTGCCGAGCTGTGCCGGCAATGTTGAGGTATTATCTTAGAGAACTCGCTGTGAGTGTAAGTAACTACACTTGCGGTGTGAGAACTTGGAGAATCGTACGTATACGTGGCTGTTGGTTGCCAACAAAATAGGTGGGAGAATAGTCTTGGCTTTCTAGTGTTAGACCAATGCTAGTGGTTGGTGTGACGCGGTCAGCCAGACACTATTCTAGCTGCTGTTGCCATACAACAGAGGCTGCTTTGGCCACGGACATAGCAGCAGAGGTTAGCTCAAAGTACCTCAGGAAGGTGCAGATATAGTACAGGCATAACTACTATGATCGAAGATTGCAACCTATGTGCCTTGTGGAGTGGGCACATAGTTCATTCTTAAGGGTCTAAGGCGGCGATGGTTGGCGTCTTACCTACACCTGGCGTTTAGACCAGCGTGAGATAACGTTAATCTGAAACACATCTGGCTGCATTCGGCTCCTCGTAGCCAGCTACTTAATTCTTTTAAGTACTTAAATCGTCCATAGTCACTCATAATTTTGCATCATTTGTGCAAAACAATATTATATACGGTTGCTGTTAGATTTTTGGGAAACCTTTCAAATGTTCTTTTCCATAATAGTGCAAATTTTGACGTGAATACCTTTAGTGTGTTTCTCATTTAATTATCGATGTGTATTTGAGATGCGAGTTGTGATCAACTTTCTTTTTTAGATCGAAATTTCATATTCGAAGCTGACAGAAATTAGAACCAGAGAATGACAAAAAGATCGTTTCAAGTACTTTTTGAGTATTTGCCGCCAACTAAAAGTACAAAAAAAAAATCTCATATGCAAACACACGCATTATTAAACATGCAACAACTATGTTTAAACACGTTTTTTAAATTGCGCAGCACAAACATATACATATAACTAAAATTTATAGACTGTATGAACTACAATCATACGCATGAGTATAAAAATACTCTTGACTATTAATTGGGTACACATGCGTTAATACAGGGCTATTTTATTTACACACACACATAAAACATGTTCTTAAACTACCGTACACACCAATTCATTTTCTTTTCTATTTTATATACACAAATGTATGTATACGGTGACGAATTATGAATAAATATCCCGAGTATCATGCGTAATTTTTTTTGTCCGTTTAAATATCCATATACGGAGTATAAACATACTCAGACTGTAAGTATGAGACATTTGAGCTTGAGAGAAAATATGTGATAGTATGAATGGTTTGCGCTACAAAATTAAGACTATTTGCTTATGTAGGTATATTTTTTGAGTACTCATTGTCATTCTCTAACTCTAACCACGCCGTGATGTCAGTCAGTTCTCTTTTATTTAGTTTTTTTATGCTACAGGACTGCGTTGATAACCCTCTTAATGCATCAGATAAGTAAGTGTTGATATACATATTTTAATTCCCATAAAAATCAAAGCAAATGTTTGAATAAAATTTCTTTCATCTCATTAAAAACTTCATTCAACAGATCTGTTTGCCAATCAAAGCACCCTTGAAAAGAAAACACAAATTCCCACACATTTTACATATGTTTAAATTTTGAAAAATTATTTTCCATTACAAATTGGAATGTACTTTCAAATTGTTTTCATAACAATTTGTTTATCCCTTTTTTAAAATTTTTTTTTAAAAGAATAATAAAAGATAATTTATGGCCTGTTTAGCTTTTGTGAAACTAATTTAATGATTGCGTGTGTGCGTGTGTCTGTTCCATTTCATGGAAACATGTGTTCTTTAAAAGATTTCGTCTGCAAGTTAAAAGATTTTTTTTATAGTTTTGGATTTATTTCATTGTTGTTTAATTTACAATTTTTATCTGAAGCAGAGTTAATGTCTATGTTAATGTTTTTTCAAACAATTTATGTTTACGAAACAAATTAGGAAGACAAGACAAAAATTCTTGGCAAAAATTTAACATTTTTGAACATTAATTTTCTAAAAATAAAGCAGAAAATTAGTAAAACCTTTTGATGTTTTAATACATTTTGGAATAATTTGCTGGATAATTACAGTGCTTCCCAATAAGCAATTTTGCTTGAAATCAAGTGTACAACAACTGTTATTCAAGTCACATATTCAATTGTCAAGGGTTGAATTATGCTTGATTTACACTTTATTTCAATAGCATTCTCCAGTGAAATGGGAACTTGAATTCAATTCGAACAATTCAATTGTATTACAGTTTAATTCAAGCCTTGAATTATACTGTAATTCAACCTTGTATTACAATTAAATTCAAGTCTATTTCAAGCTTCAAAACCAATGTATTTATTTTGAAAGGAAATGCAATCGACAAGTTTTCTTATGATAATTTTCTGCATATCTACCTTCACTATTGTTTTCAGGTTTTTAGTCACTTTTTCTTTTGTTACAAATTCACTTTTTTATTTATCTTTGATATTTTTCAGCACAATCTAAATTTTTTTTAAATAAATTACGTATTTGACAAGGTTTGAACAAATATGTATGTTGTTTGATATTTTATTTCAAAATATTTTCAAACTTGAATATTACTTGAAAAAATGCTTGAATTCAACTTTGTTTCCAGTTAAATTCCAAGGCTTGATTTTTAATGTTTCGAGTGCTTATTGGGTTGTAAAGAATAATTTGTCTAGAAGTTTTTTGCAAATAATTACTTTCTATAAGAAATCGTACCGAAAAGCAATATTCTCTCACAAAATGAAAGAACATCTCAATTGTAAAATCGATATAAAATGTTTAACATATGTCATGCGCCGTAGGATTTTGAAATATAAGTGACTTGGCGCAGCTGTAAAAAGAAAGATTAAGGGCCTGTTTTCAATTTAAAACAATAACAAATTTTAAAATTTGTTTTTGGTTTGAATGCAAGTGTACGACAAGTCGAACGTTATGGACATCGTGGGACAAACCCTAAAGTTCAATAATGCCGCCTTAAACACATTCACCACAGCAGGCTACATGAACATTAGCTATGGCATAGTGTTATATGACAATTCTTAGTAACGAGATTTCGACTTGCAAGAACTCCTCATTTTGTGAGGTTCGGAAAAAAAATATTCGAGCCAAAAAACGGTGGCGGTCAGATGGGGTCAAAGTTGAGGGAAAAAGCAAAAAAAAAAATTTAAAAAAAAATCATAACTTTCCTGGGGTCACCGCTACAAGGGTCAAATGTATGACCAGCACCCATTAATTTTTCCGCTCAACATCTTTTTTTAAAAAACCGACCGCTTAGCTCCTTTTCTTGAGAGGACTCCCTAACATTTTTACATTTTTATAAAATTTACACCTAGGGCGTACCTATCGAAGTTAAATGTATAACCAACCTCCAGTATTTTTTCAATACAAAGATTTTCTCTAAACACACTTATCGTCTACCTTCAACCATTAAGGTGGTTCCCATAAAAAAAAATTTTTTAAATAATTTTTTTGAGAAAATCCGCTTTTATGGTGCCTCCCGGGGGTTAAATGTAAGACCGATCCACAGTAATTTCTTATCTCTAACATTTCCTCCGAACATACCTATCCCCTATCTTGACTCCTTAAGGGGGCTTCCTTACAAAGGGGAAATTTTTATAAAATTTACACGCAGGGCTCCAACTTCCCCTAGGACGTACCTATCGAAGTCAAATGTATGACAAACCTCCAATATTTTTTCAATATAAAGATTTTCTCCAAACATACTTATCGTCTATCTTCAAACATTAAGGTGGTTCCCATACAAAAAAAGAATTCTTTGTTAAATCATTAATTTATTTTTGGCATGTGTTGGATATATCTTTTTATTTTGGGCAACGACTTGAAGCAAAAATATTTTGCTTCTTTGACGCGGCACAACGCACTGCTGTAATATTCTTATAATTTTATGCCTCTTTCAAGCGGAGTTGAAACGACGTGAAATTTAATGCTGAAATAACATAAAGAACCATGTTGAATCAATATTATTCCAAGTTGAAACAACATGAATTTAATAATACTCGTAATAATAATAATAATAGAATTGGCTAACCTGCTTGCCACCGACTTCAAACAGCGCTATATATAGTTAGCATATATGTACATTAGACCGTATCAGAAAAAAAAGTTCTCAGTACACCAGCGAATATGAAGTATTGTTCCAAGGACATTTCAAAAAAAAAATTTTTATGCCGAACGTAGGGGTAATATTTTTAGTTTTTTCGTTATATCTTCCATATTTACAGTCCGATCTTAAAGTTTGATATAGCGAATTTTTTGTCTCAGGGAGGCCAATATTTTTGCTCTTAAGACCTGTGGTGATTTTTGTTAAGTTTACAAGTTTTATTCAAATAAGCTTCACCACGCAACAAGTTCTGCTCGCTTACTTTTTCACATAGAAATCCTATGATTATAAAATTTTGATGGCAAATTTTCCCACTAATTTTTCTGGAGACTCGACCGTTTTGATTCTTTTGTACAATAAAAATAAGTTATAAATTTTTTTCTGATCGTGAATGATGCTTTTGATATTTTCTGATAAATTTCATCTCATTTTTGAGCCATCTTTTGTAATCTATTTTTTTTTTTTGCTACTTTTGCATATTGTTAGTTTAATTTTTATTTCCACAGAGTGATACTGACATTTGCTTTCTACATTTCTTTTACGGTTGTTTTTGTTTATTTTTACTTGTTCATTTACATTTCAACTGATGCAATCTTTTGGTAAATTATGCAATAAGTGTTGCTTTGTTCACCTTTTCTTAAAAAATTACTCAACACCTCCTGGTACAAGATAAATAATTACAAACTTTTTTTTTCTTATCATTTAACACTTATCAGTGTTACAAGTTTTAAAGTCAGATTATTTTTTTTACAGCTTGCGGAGCCCTTAAGAAATTTCTTTTTTAAAATGAACTTTCTTTGCAAGAGATGGAGATGGCTTGTTTAAAAGCAGCTGCTCCGCTGCTGCATAAATATTTTATGTTTATATTGTGTTGCTTCAACAAAATACTCGTAATTAGCCTTGTTTAATTTATTCGCCAGCCTTGTCAACCACAAAAATTTCCAATTCCAATGATGTTAATGAAACCATACAAAAGCTTATGGATTTTATATAAAATTAACAAAAAAAAATAAAAAAATAACTCTCTTCTGCCGAATGTCTGCTTATACCTATTTCTGCCATGTTGCATACAACACAACACAACCAACCATTCAGTCACTCAGTCAGTGACTGAGTGACTGTGTGGCACCGATAACAATAACAAATTATAACAAATAAGTAATAAATCCTTAAACATTTCTTCAAGTTTATAAACCACAAAGTAAAAAAAAAGGGAAAATAGTCATAAACAAAAGCCACACTAAAAATGAAACCATAAATTTGTTAAAAAAAAAAATAAAGCAATTTCCAAATTACAATAAAGAAAATAATAAAATAAGGTAAGAGAAAAAAAAAACAACCTGGTGGCATGAAGATGATCATGCGATCATCCTCTTCAGCTTCGACAAGCTGAAATTTATATTTTGTTTCCACTGAATATGAAGCTGCCAGAGCAGCAGATGAAAATGGTTTTACTGATTGTAATGATACGTCGCCAATATTAGCAATGTTTCGTGGAATATCATTTTTATGGCTGCTTTTAAAATGTAACTGCTGGATCGCACAACAACAACAACAAAGAAAAGCATACGAAGGAGAAGAAGAAAAAAAGCTGGCAAACGATTTTAATTTCATGGTTTGTCAATCATTTTCAGTAAAACTAAACAGGGGGAAAAATGCAAAAATTGATACAAACTGAAACAGAAAACACAACATAAAAATGTTAAAGGTGAAACTTGATTATATGCCACATCAATCTCAAACCAACTGAAAGGGGAAGGAATTTGGTATCTATTTGAAAAAGAAATAATTTATTGGAAACAAAATTTGTTTCGTAAAAAAAAAAACTTACAAAATTTGAAAATGTTAAAATGTAAGATTTTTCCCAAAGTGATAAAAATTTAAATTCGAAATTCAATTTTATTAGATGTGCCATGCTGCATAATACTCGTATCATCATCGTCCTCATCATCATCACAAACTGCTTCATCATGTCAAAGGTTATTATAACACAAAAATCATCATACCTCATCACTATCATCAGGTCCCATCCACAACCAACCAACCAACCAGCGAACCAAGCAACCACATAGAAATGCTTCAGACATACTCGTATTCAAAGCTGCTTACTTGGCTTGTTGAATTTTCTTTTTTTTTTCTTTTATCAAAAGGTTTTCCTTTTTCATACTCTTCTTCTTTCAAACAATTGACAGTTGCATTGCCTGAAAATTTATTGTATTTGAAATTTTCTTTTGTTTTAAGTGTTCAGAAAAAGCAAAGACCTGATTTAATATTTTTCTTTCATATCAAAATGATGTCATGTCATATTGTACGAGTAGCTAAAGACTTTAATTCTAGGGCAGTATGGAATAATTGCTTAAGTCGACTTAAGCAAAACAGTGTTTTTTGGATGTTTTGGCGCTACAGCTGAGATATTAAAAAGATATAGCACATGATTTTACTTTCGTGTGGTCCTTTCTTTGCATATGCATCAGTCGGTCGTTTTAGACACAAACGAATGATTACATATTATTACATATTTTCTTGTAAATAAATAAATAAAAATAAATAAATAAGTTATAGTAAATGTGTTTGAACATAGTCTTGTGTCTAAAATTACCAACTGCACGAGTTCGAACGAGTTGGACCCAGCTATACTGTCAACATCGAAAGAATTCTTTCGATCGAACTTTATCGCTAGTTCATTCTTGAAACAAACCTATGATCAAGCCCATGTAATTCAAACGAGTGTGATGTATGTGTCAAAAATGAACTTGTGGTCGAGTTCGACCCAACTTTACTTCTGAAAGAGTTCGATACAAGTCTAAATTACGTAGTAGACTTGTGTCCAAGAGTTCTTTTTGAACTAGTTTGAGAGCGTTTGAATCAAAAGTTGTTTCAAACCCATTTAATTTACATTGATGTTTTTGACCGGACTTGTGTCCAACTGAACGAACTAGTTCAAAAAGAACTGTTGGACACAAGTCTATTACGTAGACCTATACTTGCCTTATGAAAGGAACGAATATGATGATCCAACATTTTTGACACAAACAAATCATCAAACCGATTTAAGTTACATTTGTTTGATCACATTTTTATGTAAAAAATTAAGTAGTGAACGAGTTCAACCTGAGGCCAAGTTTACATCTCTGTGTCATATGATCAAAAAAGCGTAACCACTAATTACTAATGAAAACCGTTTCATTCAGACATAAAACTGTTTGATTCAGACATGTGTGTATCGATTTAAACAGTTTCCAATCATGTTGGATTCTATAAAATTGTCTATTAGTTATGTATGAAACCGTTTAACTTAATAAATACGTGTCTGGATCAAACAGTTTTTCATTACTAATTAGTGGTTACGTTTTTTTTTTTGGCACATGGCACATATGAAATGCCAGATGTAAACTCAGCCTAATTCTAGTTTTATCATAAAACAAAGAAATATGCAAATTTGTCTGCTTGAAATTGGTTTGTCTCCGACACCCAACATTTCTGCATGTAAGGCGGCTGTTAAACAGCGAGCATGTTGTCGAATATTTATATTGGACGAACAGATTCCTTTTTGTAATAAGGCAAAACTATTTGCTCTTGAGCATGCTCCAGTCTTCAAAAAAATATATATTTCGAGTCATCATCATAATTTGTTTGTCTAACACACATACAAATTACAATTGTATCGAACCCTTCCGGTATGTCGTGTTAGACAGAAACTTATGGTCAAATCCAATTAAATTTACTGGGTTTAATCATCTGTTTGTATCTCAAACGTGCTACTAAAAGAGTTCGATATAATTCTAATACAAATCTGGTAGAATTGTATCTAAGTTTTTCAGTAGCTCGTTTTTGACACAAATAGATGATCAAACCCGTGTAATATAAATGGGTTTGATCACAGGTTTGTGTCTAAAACGAGCTACTGAACGAGTTCGATTTAAGTATAAAATCAGGATTTTAGTATACTTGTATCGAACTCTTTCAGTAGCTCGTTTTACACACAAACCTTTAATCAAACCTATGTAATTTAAATGGGTTTGATTGAAGGTTTGTGTCTAAAACGAGCTACTGAATGAGTTCGATACAAGTATAGATTTTAGAATTGGGTCGAACTCCTTCAGTCAATGGTGCCACAAACCATCATAGGTTTGTAACAAAAACCACCGACAGAATGACTTCGAAGTTTACTGCAGTTTATAAAAAAATTTTGAAAGAATTATTGAATTGTGTGAAAGTTTTTCCAATAAAATAAGAATAAAAACCGTCGATTAGCATATTAGAAATTTGCTCGTAGTTAGACTTGTGTCCAACAGTTCTTTTTGAACTAGTTTGAGAGCGTTTGAATCAAAAGTTGTTTCAAACCCATTTAATTCACATTGATGTTCTTGACCGGACTTGTGTCCAACTGAAGGAACTAGTTCAAAAAGAACTGTTTGACACAAGTCTACTCGTAGTATATAAAATGTATATATTGTTCTCTTTTTTCGTTTTTATGCTTATTTTTCAACAATTCGCCTACAATTGAAAATTTATTTATATTTTCGCTGATCAAACAAATAACGTTCTTACTAGACTTGGGTCTAGTACATGGGTTTGATCATTGGTTTGTGGCAAAAATTAGACTTGTGTCCAACAGTTCTTTTTGAACTAGTTCGTTCAGTTGGACACAAGTAGACTTGTGTCCAACAGTTCAATTTTGAACTAGTTCGTTCAGTTGGACACAAGTCAAGTCAAAAACATCAATGTAAATTAAATGGGTTTGAAACAACTTTTGATTCAAACGCTCTCAAACTAGTTCAAAAAGAACTGTTGGACACAAGTCTAGACACAAGTCCGGTCAAAAACATCAATGTAAATTAAATGGGTTTGAAATAGACTTGGGTCGAACTCGTTCACTAGTTCATTTTTGCCACAAACCAATGATCAAACCCATTTAAATTACATGGGTTTGATCATTGGTTTGTGGCAAAAATGAACTAGTGAACGAGTTCGACCCAAGTCTAGTTTGAAACAACTTTTGATTCAAACGCTCTCAAACTAGTTCAAAAAGAACTTTTGGACACAAGTCTAGCAAAAATGAACTACTGAACGAGTTCGGCCCAAGTCAAGTTCTTACTAGACTTTGGTCCAACTCATTCAATAGTTAATTTTTAACACAAAACTAGATCAAACCCCATTAAATGGGTTTGATCAGTTTATATCAAAAACGACCGGCTTAATGAGTTCGACCCAAATTTCCGCTTCACTGAAACGAACACGAGATTGGATAGAGTTGTGTCCAACAGTTCTTTTTGCACTAGTTCGTTCGCGTTCGAATCAAAAGTTGTTTCTAATAAAATTCAAAGAGTTTTTGGACACAACTCTATTGAACTGGTGAACGAGTTCGACCCAAGTCTAAACCCAATTACGAGTATGTCCAATATTGCTTCTTTTTTTATTATTCCATTTATATATTTAAGCTTATATTTTTAAATTTTGTAGCAGTATATTATTAAGTTTCTTGTATAATTAAATTAAAAAGACTTTAACATTATTAATTAACTAATGAATTTTTTTCTTCTATATTCTCGTTGCAGGTAAGCCTTTCTTTAAATCTGATTAATTTTCTTATTTTGTGATGGTGACGATGATGATAATGATGTCTAAAGTTTCAAATTTTTATATAATAATAATAATACTTGCGTAAGTAAAGAAAAAAAAAATAAATTAAAATTCAACAGTAGTCATGTTATGAAAATTAATACAATGGAAGGCAACATCTTCAGCTCGTACGTTACAGTAGGTAGGTGAGCTTTCAAGGAAGTTTTTACATTGTCGGGCTGTGTGAGTGTGTATTTATAATAAATTTATTTAACCAACCCACTTCAACTTCAGTATTTGTCTAGTGTGAACACACCTCACTCACCACCGTAATCCATATAATAGACGACGCTTGCACTTTCTGAGCGCACAATTTCTTTGATTGCGTGTAATATATAATTTTTCATAATAATTTCTTACGTACTGTGTCTTCATTCTTTTTTTTTCTACATGTCTATATATTAAATTGAAATCAACTTCTTTTTATTTGAAATAGTTTTAACTTTTGTTTTTATATAAAGAGGACAAAAAAAAGTACTACTCGAACATATGTATGAAAGACCTTAAAGTGAAAGTTATACTTTGTTTAAAAATAGTTAAAAAGAAGAAAAAAAAAACGATAAAGTAATCGACGTAAAATATAATTGGTTTCATTTTTATTTTTAGTTTTTATTAAACAAGTAAACTAAAGGAAAAAATATGTGTATATAAATTGCATTTTACCCATTTCAATGAAGAAAATTGATTATGTAAACATTGAATTTTAGTTTTTCGTTAGACCAAAAAACAAATGCAACTTTATAAAGTATTTTAAACAAAAAATAAACAACAAGCAAATGTGAATATTATTTTTTGCATTCAAATTTTTTTCATTGTATATTTTTCTAATGGTCGTTTGAGTGTGAACAAAATGTTTACACAGAAGTTTTACACACCATATGGGACAATGTTGCTGGTGTTGGCGATATGACCGCATCTCTACCAACCAACCAGCTCCGCCTTCCTCCATGGTAAAACAAAAAACTGAAACACGTGTGGCGATAGACTTGGAAAGTCTTTAGTGCTCGTTTTGCAGTTATTTTTGTGGGAAGTAGAAAATATATTTTTTTGCAATTGCTTCCCCAGCGAATGTGTAAATTGGAACATCTCTTTCGCTATTGCATGTTAAATAGTCCTGTAGTGCAGATTTTTTTAGAGGAAATAAAAATCTGACGTCTTTGTTCTTTAAAACTGCCAAAATATTTTCAAAAGAAATACATATGTATATGCATGTAATTCTTTTATTTACTTATTTATTTTGCATTACAAATGCAATTGCAAATTGTAATGTAATTGGATTTGCCAGAGATTTGGCAGCAATCGAATCAAAAAAAAAAAACACTTTCGCAGAGACTTCAATTCATTTTATAAGAAAACACCCTGTTAGGTTTTTCTAGCAAAGCGAGCTGCTAAAACAAATAACCAATTCGTGCAATTATTAATTCTCAACCTCCAACAACAATTTTTATTTTCACACATTGTGAATGGTGTGGTGGCATGTTTAAAACCAACCAAAAAGCTCATGCAAATTTTTTATTTTTCAAACAGGTGTGATTTTTCACAATTATTCAGCTTTAAGTTATATTATTTGATATTTTTTCTTTTTACTATTATAAAGTATGAAATATACTTTTATCATCTATGGAAAACCTTTAAGAGGACTTAGAGCTGTTAATATTAAAAAAACGAATGATTTGAAGCAATTAAGACCTTTTTTCAAATTAAGTTTATAACTGAGGTAATGACCCCTACTCATGCAATGCTAGAACTAGGAAACTACGTTGTGCGGAGCAGGATACGGGGAGTGATAGAGCTGTAGAGTTTAGACTTGGGTCGAACTCGTTCACTAGTTCATTTTTGACACAAACCAATGATCAAACCCATTTAAATTACATGGGTTTGATCATTGGCTTGTGGCAAAAATGAACTAGTGAACGAGTTCGACCCAAGTCTAGTAGAGTTGTGTCCAACAGCTCTTTTCAACAGAAATGAGCTGTTGCACACAAGTTCGGTCAAAAGCGTCAATGTAAACTAAATGGGTTTGAAATAGACTTGTGCCCAACAATTCTTTTTGAACTAGTTTGAGAGCGTTTGAATCAAACGTCGTATCAAACCCATTTAATTTACGTTCATGTTTTTGACCGGACTTGTGTCCAAGTGAAGGAACTAGTTCAAAAAGAACTGTTGGACAAAAGTCTAGACTCAAACCTATGACAAAACTCTTATAACTTAAATGGGTTTGATCATGGGTTTGTTCTGAACAAGTTCGAACATAGTTCAAGTTCAGCGCTTGCGCGTTGAAATGGATGGAACATATTGAGTAGACTTGTGTCCAACAGTTCTTTTTGAACTAGTTTGAGAGCGTTTGAAGCAAAAGTTGTTTCATACCCATTTAATTTACATTGATGCTTTTGACCATACTTGTGTCCAACTGAACGAACTAGTTCAAAAAGAACTGTTGGACACAAGTCTAATATTGAGCCGTAACCACCAAAAAAGCTTAAACGAGTAGACTTGGGTCGAACTCGTTCACTAGTTCATTTTTGCCACAAACCAATGATCAAACCCATTTAAATTACATGGGTCTGATCGTTGGTTTGTGGCAAAAATGAACTAGTGAACGAGTTCGACTCAAGTCTATAAACGAGAAATTTTTACGACCTCGTTTTTTGACGAAAATTGATTATATAATATCGCAAACAATCAATTTTGTTAAAAAAATTAAGTTCGAAAATTATGTCGCTTAAGCTTTTTTGGCGGTTATGGCAAGATATTCGGGAAAAGCTTGAGTGAGTAAACGATCTGCTGCAGCTGCACTTTCTTTCAACTTGAGGAAGTAACTCGAATGATGGTTTGGCACCAAACGTTCGAAGCAGACACAAATTTGTTGTTTACACCATTTTGTTCAATGACTAAGTAAAAATAATTAACAGATGCTTGCACAGAAAAAATATGGTTGAATTTCTAGTCTTGCATCGAACTCTTTCAGTAGCACGTTTAACCCACAATTAAACCCATGTAATTTAAATAGTTTTGTGTCTGAAAGAGTTCGATACCAGTCTATACTGAACAAGTTTGATTCATGTCAAAAGTGTCAATGTAAATTAAATGGGTTTGAAACAAATTATGATTCGAACACTCTCAAACTAGTTCAAAAAGAGCTGTTGGACACAAGTCTACTTTTGACCGGACTTGTGTCCAATAGAATAGAGTTTTGTCCAACCGCTCTTTTGAACTAAAATGAGCTGTTGGACACAACTTCGGTCAAAAGCGTTAATGTGTATTAAATGGGTTTGAGAGAACTTTTGAGTCGATCGCTCTCAGACTAGTTCAAAAAGAGCTAGAGCTGTGTTCAACAGTTCTTTTTGAACTAGTTTGAGAGCTTTTGAATCAAAAGTAGTATCAAACCCATTTAATTTACATTGATGTTTTTGACCGGACTTTAGACTTGGGTCGAACTCGTTCACTAGTTCATTTTTTTCCACAAACCAATGATCAAACCCATTTAAATTACATCGGTTTGATCATATGTTTGTGGCAAAAAATGAACTAGTGAACGAGTTCGACCCAAGTCTACCGGACTTGTGTCCAACTGAACGCACTAGTTCAAAATAGACTTGGGTCGAACTCGTTCACTAGTTCATTTTTTGCCACAAACCAATGATCAAACCCATTTAAAATACATGGGCTTGATCATAGGTTTGTGTCAAAAATGAACTAGTGAACGAGTTCAACCCAAGTCTAGTTAAAAAAAAAACTGTTGGACACAAGTCTAAAAAGAGCTGTTGGATGCAATTCTAAACTAGTGCGTTTCAAACTCATTTAACTTACATTGTAGAGTTGTGTCCAACAGCTCTTTTTCGACTAGTTTGAGAGCGTTCGAATCAGAAGTTGTTTCAAACCCATTTCATTTACATTGATGCTTTTAACCGAACTTATTGTTGGGACAAATATTTTTCTCTGGCAACGCTGATTCTTAACAGTATGGGATACACACAACTTGCTCTCAACAGTGCGTGTGTACACATAAAGAAGAGTTTATTAAAGGGCTCGGCGTCCTTAATTCGCCGTTTACTGGGGCTAAATTGACTCACTGAACGAGTTGGAACCAGCTCTACTGTATTTTGCTGCAAAATTTGCTGTTAGCACTGTTTTAAACAGCAAAATTAATTACAAATAAACGTGGATTCTATTAAAATATTAACTGGAAAAAAATTCTGTTTAAACAGTTAATTAAAAATAAAAATAAGTCTTAACAATTATTTTCTCTGTATAGGATAAATCTATTGTAATAACACAAATACATATTGTTTTTGTTTTTGAATAAAAAAAATGGTTTAAATTTCAAGGTGTGCCAGCAACCAACATCCAAACAATCGCATTCCACTTTAATTTGATTTGATTGCAGATTTCTTCAAATAAAAATTCTTCACTCCTATTTTGATAAAGTGTTCGTCAGTAATTTTCTCCTAATGAGATTTCTCAGATAAAATGTTTGTTATTTGATTTCAACACCATTTAAATAAGACGACAAATTATTTACGCGAAATAAAATAATATAAGTGAAATGAAGAGCTGAGCTGAGCTGAGCTGAGCTGCCTGCCATTAACTTAAAACCATTTAAGCCGTTAAATTGCCAATGAATTAGTTCAATAGCAATTGAAATAACTTACTTCAAGATACTCGTACAACAATAACTAAAGTACAACTGCTTTTTTTTCCTTAAGTCCATAAAAACCAAAACCCGCCATAACTATAAAAACATTAAACAGTTAAGGTTGTAATAAGTAAGTTCTCTAATACAAGTTAAAAACTTAATTAAATCAGTGTTGAAGGAAAAACAAATGTCTTGCCTCAATGTACGGGAGTGAGTGTGTTGAGATGTGCAAGAGTTTGTATAATCGGCAAATTAACATGAAAAGAAATTTTTTTGAAGCAAAGAAAAGCCAGGCCAGGCCAGGCCCACCGTTTTTAACGTTTCTCGGTATTGTGTTATTTTTTTCTTACTGAATGGAACACACATAAAATTTTATTTTCAGTTTGTTACTGTTTCATTTCAATTCACATTTGATGTGTAGAGTAAAAGTTTTTCTTTTGTTGCAACTGCAAACTAAAGTAGTTTTTTACGAGTCTATTAAAATGAAACCAGAAAAAAAAATATTTAACTTTAAAGTTTGTTTGTCTGTCTACAAAAAATATATACTCCAAGAAGGTGGTCATTAAGTTTATGGCCATTAGTAAAAAAAAAGAAAAGAAAAAACCATTATAATATTATAGTTATCGCCATAACTCTACGTACATACTGTACATGTAGGAATAATTGCCATAAACCTACTTCTCCAATTTCAGACTTGAAACTATAAAATTTTGTTACCACTTTTTTACTTGTTTGCATTTTCAATTAAATATGCCTACTTTTCTTTATCACTGTACATACAATGATAAAGATGTTGCCATTAATTTCTTTGAAGAAAAAAAAAATTAAAATAAAAAAACTCAATTATTAATGTGCACAGTTTGTTATTACAAATTCATAAGACATACTCGTACGTACTAGTGATGTAACGAATGTCAATTTTTGATATTCGCGAATACGAATATTTCAAACGATATTCGCTAATACGCATACGAATATTATATGTAAAATTTATAGACATTAAATTGGAGTTCTGCAATATGAAATATTAAAAAATAGTTATGAAAAAGGACTTCATACTCCTGTTGGCGTACTTTAAAGTTAATAAAAACTAGCCAAAATTTTAATCATCGCCATTAAATAATATTTGAAACTGATACAAAGCACAAATTTCTATAAAAAATTTAATGGATTTGTACAAACTAATATTTTTAGCCATTTATTTAAATTTCGTTTAGGATTTATGCATTTATTTATTTAATTTGTTTGTATTCGTATACGCCTGAATTTGGCGAATACGAATACGGATACGAATATCTAAAAATGGCCGACTATTCGACAATTCGAATACGAATACGAATATTCGTGCATCACTTGTACATACATATTTCGCATTTTCTGTTGTTCCCCAGTTATTTTAGCTTTTATGGGAATATATTTTTTTTCTTTTTTCAATCACTAATTGTTTTTTAAAAATTATTATTTGTATTTGTTTATTAACAAAGATAGATTAGGTTTATTCTTTTTTTTTTTATTTTTATTTTTTTAAAGAGGAGGAGGAATCAAACATTAAAATTTTGTAAATATCTTTAATGGATCTGCGAAATGCTGGTAGCTGTCATGTGCTTGTAAGGCATTAAGGTCTGTATGTGAATTTAAAAAATTAATGCCGGAACATAGATCAATTAGAAGTTAAACAAGAAAACAAGGCATTTCAAATTACATACAAACATATTAATTATGTGTCTTCGAGTAATTAAAGGGGAAGTGACTGACTCAAAGGCAATTTTCTTGTATACATTTTGAAAATATGCCTTTTCATAAAAAATATTTCTGTTTCACGAAGAGTATATAAAACAAATTTTAACCCGCTACACAGAAAAAAAATAGACAGAATTTAGATTCGATAACTATGTGTCGTTGGCTAGGGAGAAGAATTTTGACAACTTTATTCTTTAATTCAATAATATTATTTATCAATACAGCGAGTATTAAAGATCGTATTGTGAGGAAGCTAAATTACATTATATGAGATAATTTTTAAGGACACTGGACCTTATCGATATTGTCATAGTTCGACTTCAGCTACGAATATTGGCCGAATTCGAATATGCCAACCACGATAAGGAGGACTAGTAGAACGGAACATCATATAGTTTTTAACACCTACACCTTCATCATAAACGTTCTTGTGTTTGGTCCACTTTGTGTAGTCTCAGAAAAAAATATTAAATGGTACTTTTTACAATAAAGCTTTTAAATGGTGCTTTTTGAAATGAACTTTTTAAAAATTACTCCTTATGCATTAAACACATTCACCACAGCAGGCTACACGAACACACGACTTCAAATGCCGCTAGCAGCATTTGTCGCCTCGTAGCCAGCTACTTAATTATTTTGGAGACGGCGGCAGCACCATCTGCACCTGATATTAAAGTACAAATACATAGTTGAGTATTGCCAATTTCATATATTTTGCATTTATAGAAATTAATTTTTCTTTTAAAATGTACTTATTTCACGTAAAAGTACAAAAATTAATCAATTTATTCTTTACATCAATTTTTGGATATTGTTTACGATATCATTCATTCAACATTTTGTATTACACTGGTAACACTGCATTTGCTCATTGTAGCCAAATAAATAGAAATTAGTTTAATTGGAGTACAACGACAAAATCAGCATAGACAACAACCTGTCGCCGTGTTGCCTTGCTGTCTTCAAAATAATCATTCTCATATAAACATGTGTATTCTATCTTTGACATTTGGTAGTCGGTAGCTTGCTGTGGAGAATGTGTTTAAGCATTAAGCTCTAATTTTGAAAAAATTCTTTGTTCAAGGTATAATTAACAGAATTAATGTTGTAATCGAAACAACGGCAGAAAAGAAATATTCAATAATTATTTACACACAATATGTAATGTGCTACTATTCTCGTTCTCAACTTAATTCACTTTGGTCGTCTAAAAGTCAATCCCAGCCTCACACAACCATATAATTTTTTAAATAATTTAAAGAAAATAAAATTTCTATTTGAAGTTGTTATGGCAAAAGACAACCAACTACAAATTCAACCGTTTTTTAAGCAGTGAATACCAATTTGAAAGTTGGGTTGACTCTCAGGCGTTCAAAGTGACTTGAGTTGAGAACTGCAATAGCGGCAATAATTTTTTATCGTTTTATGTTTTCATTTAAAATCAATAAATAGATAACTGTGTTTTAAAAACAGCAAAACGCATTAAAAAACTGTGTTCAATTAACATATTTAGGGAGTTTACAATAGCGTTTTAAAATATGTCTTACCCCCTGATTCTACAACCCAAACGGTCGACTTGAGTATAACATTTATATGGAAAATACTCCTTTTTTGAGTGTTTAATACAAATTTTCTAGACGAGTTGTCTGCCTGGCTTGTGGAAACTTCGCATTAATATTGCAACGTTTACTTTTAAATTAATTAATACGGTTTTTTTTTTTTGTAAATCAAATTTAATAACCAGTGTCAAACTTAAAAGTCTGAAAAGCATTTCATTATCGTTATGTTAAACTAAACCAAGGCGAATTAATAACAGGTGACCTTAACAGTCCAGATGATTATCAGGTGTCGAAGACTAATTGAACTGCTTTAAACCCCAACTGTCAAAATCTCTTCTTTACCTAATGCTTGTTTACATTTAAAGCAGACTCGGGCGTTTCTTGGCACAATTGTGAAGAGAATATTCACACGTATTCTTACCCTCTTTAATTTAGTCGTCGATGAGACAGCGATGAATGCACATCAGGCGGATGCTTACATATTTTTTTATATTTTTTTCAAGAATATTTGTCCAGCAAACATACGTGTTTCATTCCAAATTGATGATGATATGCGAAAATTATTTTGTTATAAATAATGCATTTGGTAACATACAATGCCTTTTATGTTATCAAAGCTTAAGGGAAAAAAGGAATATGTCATTAAAAGACATTATGATGCTTTTCATAGTAATATGAATAAGTTTAATGGTAAGGAAAGGGAAAACCTTTTAAATAAAAATCAAAAATATTTTTAATATGTTTCCCATCTGAAAATGATCTTCCATGCCGACAAATATCAAAGCTTATTAAGTTTGATACATCCAACCACATAATTTTATTTCTGAGTTTGCACCTTTGTGCTCCACCAAGCAACCATTCTTTTATTTATTTATTTTTTTTTTTTTTGAATGGAAAACATGATAAATTATTGTCCTATCTTTTTTAATTTTTTTTATTTCACTGTTTATTTAGAAAAAGTTTTATTTGCAATTAATAATTTTACTTAATCAACGTTTTTTTTTTCAAGATAAAAAATATGTCTATTTATGTATAAATATATAATGCACCATTATCTTTCAAACGCTTGACTTTGTGTTTGGTGGGTAGCTCGCAACCTCAACACATAAAAAATTTACCACTACATTGACAATGCCCACCAGTGATTTAAAGTGAAAAGCGTATGTATTTTATAAATATGTATGTATGTATTGGTATTTTAGTCAACTGTTTTTGACAGATGGGGTTTTTTAAACCCAGACTAATTGCATGTTGTTTTTGGTATTGTTGTATTGTTGTAGCGATAAGGTAACGCAATATGAATTCATCTTGAACTAAACAAACTGTCCCGGCAGCTGTAGTTGATGGAAAAATATACGGCGGCGGCTAGGCAAAAATTTTTTTTATTATAACTTTGTTAATTTAATACTTCATTCAATATATTGTGTTTTATATCGTTGCCTGCTCACTATGATGGCACAATGTTGCCACATTAAAATTTTAAGATACTCATTGTGAACTCCCCAATTAATTTATAATGAAATTTCACTAAGCAAACAGTTAATTGAAAAAGAATTAATTATACAGCCCAATCATGAACAACAATTCCGTGCGAGTTTTTTCACTTTTCCCTTTTCTCCTATTATGAATTAGTTTTTTTCCCTTTTTTTACCAAATGCGGGAATAATAAAACTCCCCGGGAAAAAGTAGATATTATGAACGCCGTTGAACTTGCTTTTTTCACTAAAAATCTTTCCCTTGCAAAACAGAAGGGAGTTTACATAAAAACATAGTCGATACACAATTAAAACACAATTTATATACACAAACTTCTATTTTATAGTTATTTAGGGTATTCACAACAGTCTCTTAAGTGTCCTAAGTGTCATAATGTCTTAACATTTTAACATAGTTTAAAAAAATTGTTGTTGTGGCTCAAACAAAAAGGTCATAAACAGTGTGGCCATAACCAAAAAATTTTTAATGCTAAATGAGGCTTAAAATAATGCTAAAAATGCTAAAAAAAATATTTGAAAATGCTAAAATATAATGCTAAAAATTTGGAATGATTTTTCAATAATTTTACCGGTTTAATTACGAATAAGTATTTTATTTAACTTTAATAACACAAACAAAGTTTATTCAAAAGTAAAAACAACAATAAAGGAAGATGTAAAATACAATTGCTGAATTCATATCTTTGTATGATTGTATTAAATATAATAGTGTAAAATTTGTTCTTGTTAATTTTCTTATAAAAATGAAATATGTACATAAAATAATTTTACACTTTAATTTGATACGTTTTAATATATTAGGATGCCAGCTCTCAACATAATGCGAAAGACATTTAAAAAATACTTTTTGCATTAAAAAATTTATTAAGTTACTTTTTTTAGTTTTATTTTTCATTGTATGTCCAGGAGCCGGATTCCGCAACGATGAACTTTGAAGTGTTCGATCCCGAAAAAAGCATAATTTTGAATACTTCTTTTCTTCTTATTATTAGGTGTTTGACGTTTAAAGCGGCTATTAGACGGTGATACTCGGTATATGAACATGACAGACTTTCGCACATTTCAATAAACACATTTAATAATGCTCGCTCTAACCAAGTCATCAAATTTGCACTGAGTTTGACAGAAGATCTAAAATCATACTAAACAAGTTTGATGGTATGATGACAAATACAAAAATTCAAAATTTTTTGAAATCCAAACCAAGCTGAAAAACACGAATTTTGCATTAACACAACATTCTCAAATACCAAGTACGACAGTTTAATAGCCGCTTAAGACGTCTTATGCTATTTACACGGTTTCCATCATTATACATTTGTATAAAAATAACAAAATTCAATGAAATGCATTAATTGACAGAGGTTTTTACTGTTAAAAATGGAAAGGAGTATATCAAAACTATAAAATTAAAAATGCTAAATAATGCTAAAAAATTAATACAAAAATGCTGAAAAAAATGCTAAATGCAAAATAAAAAATTCACTGCTAAATCAAACTACATAATGCTAAATTTAGCAGTGAAAATGCTAAAAGGGTCACACTGGTCATAAAGTAATAAAACCAGGGTGACCGATGACATTTTTCAAAAAGTGGCACCAAAAGGGGATTTATCAAAAAAAAGGGGCAAAATTAAAAAAATAAAGAGAAAACTACATTAATCTTTTTATTTTTAATATATTTTTATATAATTCACTCTAAAAAAAGAGAGAGAAAAAGTGGCAAGGCAGTCAAAAAAGTGGCAAGGTAGTCGAAAAAGGGGCAATTTGCCACTTTAGTCGGTCAAACGGTCACGCTGAATAAGACTTTCTCAGCTATGTTTATTGTTTGTCATCAGCGTGACCATATTAGCTTATTTTGAGCTAAATTTAGCTTATTTGTTTCAGATTTAGCCTTAAAATTTTCATTTAGCTCTTAGCTTATTTTTTAGCTTTTTTTAAAAACTCATTTAGCTTTTTTAGCCTTTTTTTAGTCTAAATTGCGTGTTCTCTAAAAATATATTAAAAACATAAACAACTCATAAAAATTATAGTTTTTTAGCATTGTAAAATAGTTTACAAAAAATACAAAATGTAAATTATACGACAATTTTATAACAGAAATGGAAAGAAGAAAAATAGTAGATAATGGCAGAATTGTTAGAATTCCAATGGAAAAAGTTAAATTCATATTAGTGGCCAAAACACTTTTTGATTTTTTTGGGTATAAAATTATTTGACTTGAGTTGAACGTTCATTTAGCGACATCAATTAATTTAAAATAAAAACCTGAAATAGCCTTAAGCCTGGATAACACTATGTACCGATTTTCGTCGGGCCACCTCAATAAAGTCATAAGTAATAAGCCAAAATGGCATTATTACTCAATTAATTCTGGAATAAGTCTATATGGGCTTATTACCAATGCAGTGTGGCGCAATTATGTCCTTGTATTTCAAGTAGTCGATAAATTAGAGCAAAATCTTTACTTATGACTTTATTTCACTGATCTGACGAAACTCGGTACATTGTGCAGATAGTGTGATCCATGCTTTACCTAAAATAGCATTAATTCAGCTTTTTAGCTTTCGTATTTTAGTATAAATGTTTTTACATTTTTAAAAACTTTTTAAGATTATTTTGGGGAAGTTTTTGTTTTGTTCTTCATTAAATCTAAAATATAATAATTAATAAATAATTTCATTACGCAAATATTCTATATGTATAATAAAAAAATATGTTTGTGTAATATTTAACGTTAGTTTAGCAATAAGAAACTATTGAAAAGTGATCAAATAAGTGGAAAAAAGTTTAGCTTTATTTTCTAGCCTAAAATGTAACTTTTTAGCTTATTTTAGCTTTTTTTCAAACGTGATTTAGCTTAATATTATTTTAAAATCTGGTCACACTGTTTGTCATAACTACATGTAGAAATGCGTGAGAGTTTACCAAAGGAATTGAGAGGGAGAGTAAGCAATGCACAAAGGTGCTAAAACCGAAATACAAATAAGTACAATATTTTTAATTGTAAATTATGAGGGGTTGCTCACAGCATTATATTTTTTCGTGTTATTACTTTAAAGCGTGTTAATTTATGAGTACCATCTGAATACCCCAATTGTATATAAAAAACACAAGTAATGTCCAAATAAATCATTTATAAACTTTTTATTACATATTTTTTCCAGTTGGTAAATTTTAGTAATTTTGTTTGCTCTCTCACTCAAAAAAAAAAAGGGAGAAACAAATGTCAACAAACAAGCAAAACAACGAGCTTCGTAATGCGGTGATGCCACGTATTACTCTTTTTTGTTCCCAATTAATTTATGATTGGAGGAATGTTTTCTCGAGAAAATAAATTCCGAGAGAATATTCATGATTGGGCTGATTCTTTGAATTGAACTATCACAAAATAATACATCCATGCCAAACCTTAACATATGTATGAATAAACGACAAAAAATAATAGATTTCAAAAAAGATCATGAAAAGAGCACCTGAATAAATTGTGGTGTTTTTTTTAATTTAAATGCCCTCTAATGAATCACCCCTTACAAATATTAATCAACTTTAATTTAATGTACTATGTACATATTTATTTACGTATTTTCTTTGTTAAGTAAATATGTACATATATACAATACTTATGTACATGTCGCTGATTTACTCAAAGAACGTCATAATTCCAAAAATAGAATTTTTGAGTTAGTGATGCAGAATTAATCCTCATATCGTTCTTCATCTTGTGTAAAAATTTCATATAAAAATCTTGTTTACTCAACTCTTGAGAGAAAAATTTAATTTTATTTTTCCATTAAGTTGTGTACAAATTGAAAACTTCAAACTCTTTTTCTGGCAAACTGGCTTTTTTTGAGGAATGACGTTCTTTGAGTAAATGAGCGATATGTATTTGATAAAAAAAAAATTTACTGAAGCTTTTATGCTTTCAAAGAAAAAACTCACGTGTTGAAAATGAAAAAAAAAATACATATCAGTAACCTGCAACGGGTGATTGGTAAAATAATCATACGCAATCAATATCCTAAAAACATGCTATTTTTTTGAAAAAATCAAACTTGTTCAAACACGTATATTCATTGCTAAGTTTTAATCGCTCAAGTGAGTGGAGTATTGTTGGGTGTGAATTATAATCATGCGTAGCATCATACAAATCAGTTCGGACGATTGGTATTTGGTTCGACAATGAGTGTTTTGAACAAGAATATAATACGAAAGAAAAAAATTTTCATTTTAAATCAGCATCAAGTAGTTGATGCAGAGTAAAAGCGAAAATGAAAAAAATCATTGTGTATGAATGTGGTAATTATTAAGACCCAACGCAAACTGCTGTCATAATAACAAACCAATTTTTAAGTATGTATGCGTTTGTGTAGTTAAGATGGGTGTTTTATATCAGGGTTGGTAAAATTAAAGAAACTGTCTAATAGAGCTACTCGCTACGAACTTTTTGAAAAATATTAGAGACAAAAACGTTATATAAATTTCTGAGATTAATTGTTAAAAAAATGCATTTTAAAATAAAATTTGAGGAGGATTTTCAATACAAAAACTAATTTTTGTTAATTAACTTAACAGAATTTATGTTTGAAATATTGAGCCCTATTTTCGTCTTAATCGTAAGCGACAAACACTAAAGTTTTTGGGAGAATGTTTTTTTAATATTGAAAAATATGTTTTTGTACGTAAATTATCGTTAACGATAATATGTATTTTAAAAGTTTTGAACAGGCAATTTACTACCCAAAATTTATGTTAAAAATTTTAACAGCCTTGTTTATAAAATATATGTACTTACATATTAATAAAGGTCTTTCGACAACTATCGTAAAGAAAGTTGATAAATCAGCTCTAAATAAGCATCAAATATTTTTTGAAAACAAGAAGGTTAAACTTCAAGAGGTATATAACAGGTTAAATGAGTTCCCCTTATGTAAGTTTTTTTGAAGATTTACCGCCATATTCATAAAAAAATATTTTAGGTTTATTTGACAAATTTGCCATAGAATTACGTCAAATAAGCGCTTCATAAACCTAAATTATTTTTTATGAATATGCCAGTTAGTTGTTAATACTTAAAAAAATTTTGCACCTTTTTTATAATCGGAACAAATACAAACCTCCAATTTTCCATCCCTGTTTGACACGTTTATGTGTGTGTGTTTTAAAATAAATTGAACGAACTTTACTACTTTGATTTTATTCAACGTCATCGCTTGTTCACGTAGAAGTTTGAATAAAACCAGTTCGAACACTCCACTTACAATTATTCAAACGATGCGTTCGTTCGTACGATGCTGATTAAATTCAACATTGAGTTTTGTTGCATGATTAAATGTGAATAAAACATTTCTGGTATGGTGAGTGAATTAATTTAAACATGTTCGATCGCTACACTCACAATCACTCCAATGAACAGATATTACTACGACGCTGATTTTATTGAACGTTGAATGTTTTGTACGTGATTAAATGTGAGTACAAATTTTAATGTATGAGTAAATCATCAAAAAGCATGAAATTTGCAGGTCTCTGATACATATCAATCAATGGTTCTGGTAAAACTTTTAAACAAACAACGGCAGCTATTACATACAGTTCACTTTAATAATAAAACATTCATGGAATGCCATAAAAACTGTGTCATTTTGTATTAAATTACAAAATCTTGTGGAAATTTTCATGTTGGTAGCAAAATATCTTAAGTTACACACATTTTACCTAGTCCTTGAAAAGAAAAAAAGAAACATTTGCCTTAACAAAAAAAAAAACTATTCAAACATTTTTTATGTTTAAACGACAGCAGAAACAAACAAAAAAATATATAAGTTTAATTACCCCGGTACGCAATGCAACAATGCCAACAACAACAACAACAGTAGCCAACTTGATAAAAAGAATTGAATTACCAAGTTAACCAACCAGTTGACTTAATTTCGACTTGAAAAACTTGTACATACTCGTAAAAAAGTACGTAAAAACATAGAATTCCGTTGCTTAACAAGTAAATTTTCTTGAATGTTGTTGTTTTTGTTTTCCGTACAGACATAATTAAGTTAATTATTGTCGTTTGACTTACATACATATGTACATATGCATGTATGTATGTATGTAAGTACGTTTTTATGTTAATGGGGAGTTTAAACTTTGAAGAAAATTTCTGTGCAATATGAACGTTTCGAAGTACCCTTTTTTTCTTTTTGACTTGGAATATTTTCTTCCAACTCCAAAGGGGTTATTGTAACCACCAAGATTCATTCTAAACAAAATTAAACATTTTGAATTTTTTTAATGCAACTAAAATTTGAAATTTGGTCTCACAGTCACATCAGCTGTTTTCGACCTGCTGGGAAGCAAGCCGATTAATAATTTTTGGTGACGGCTTAAAGTTTAAAATTTGTCGGCGTAGTTGGATTTTCCTTTGGGCTATGTTTTTATCGGCTAACCATTATTTTAATTGGCGCTGATATCTGGATCAGGTTAGGTGTTACACAAGCACCGGCTCACTTGGGTTCTGAGATGTCCCGTTGTGCTGTCTGCGTGGGTGAGAAAGACACGAGAAGAAGTAAAATTTGTATCGGTAAATTTTGTATTTCTAACCTATTCAAAAATTAGCTACTGAATGAGTTCGATACAAGTCTATCTCAGTTCTCTAAAAACTTGAAAAAATCCATCTCTAACATCAGCTAAGCCGTTACAAATGCGCCGCTTCCAAATATTTGCCGCCGGTGAGGCTTACTGACTTGCTTCTCCGCCTTCAATGTGTTCCA
This sequence comes from Tachina lurida, assembly GCA_944452675.1. Taxonomy (NCBI): domain Eukaryota; kingdom Metazoa; phylum Arthropoda; class Insecta; order Diptera; family Tachinidae; genus Tachina; species Tachina lurida. Next base: position 133,195,382 of record OX101754.1, on the reverse strand, counting down.
AGCTTAGAACTTTAATTCAAATTAAAGAAAAATCTGAATTTTTAAGAAGCAAACTATAATAAAAATGTAAATCAATCTACAAGTCTGGGTCAGCGTTTCACCGCGCCTAGAAGCAAGTTTTGCAATATGCTATTCAGCAAAAGCTCATACATTTGCGGTCGATTTGCACAAGCCATTGCATGAGTAAGAAGGGATCCTGACTGATGACATACAATTAATTAAATTGTTCAAATTAAAATAGTTGAAATCTAAAGCTAAGTTTAGACGATATGTTGAATAAGCATATATATGCTGACACCCATTTGATTAAAAGTAGCAGCAAATTCCTATGTCAACATACATATATCATATGTTAGGTGTTTACACCATATGATGAAACTACCAAATTTTTTAATGTCAGCATATATCAGCAAATGGAATGTCAACATAAAAGTTAGCATACGATTTTTGTGTTTATACGATATGTTGAAATTTATATGGTAATATATATGCTGCATATATGAGCATTTGTTTATGAAATTAGTGAGTTTGACATTACTATTTATTTATTTATTTATTTAAAAATAATGTCATCAGAGGAACTTGCTTTAGCTATTGTTTGCACAGCGATAGTTTTTGATGATGATGGAACAGAAACAAAACCAAGAATTTCTTCCACATCGCCAAAGTTGTCCAAGTATTCTTCATTAATTGGATCCATTGCTACGTATGTGCACATGTATGGATATGCGCATGAAGAAAAATAGTACTATTATTGTACAACATAAAAGTAAAATATTGCAGAACTTACCAAGAAATAAAATAAAGCAGCAAAACAAAAGGAAAGCAAATAAAAAAGTATGTTATAATTTATTGTTTGATGTTTACATACTCCACTGACATTCGAATACTTATGCCCATTAATTTGCACGTTTGCCGCCGTTGAAAACAAAAATGCGACGTCAGCTAAAATCCGGCTGTGAGCATTTAATTAATCGCCTTGCCGTTGATTGTAAATTTTCAAACCATTTATTATTTTTTGATTTGAAAGTTTCGCATTGCTTAAATTTCAACTAAATTTCATTTTATTTTGGTATGTGTGTGCTTTAATGCACATTTTCGACACGAATTATATTTACACTAAAAAGAAACTAACGGCGGCTCGGCTAAGCTATTCGACACATATGCATAAAAATTTGGCATATGTTGAAAAGTTTAAATAACATTTTCAACAAACAACATATCTGTCAGCATATAAAGGCCAAGCATATTTTATGCTGTTCAGACGATATGCTGAAATTACCAACATACGTTTGTTTCTATTGTCAACATAAACCTAACAAACGTTGTCAAACATGCGTATGCTGAAAAAATTTTGCATTTACACGATATGCTGGCAGTTGTAACAAATTTTTCAGCGTAAATATGCTGATTCAACATATCGTCTAAACCTATCTTAAGACTCCTCGCTAATATGTTAGCGCTTAACAGCAACGAGACGCGTTATAAAAACAGGCTATTGGAAAATATTTCAAATTCAATGAAATAAAACCTCTTGTCCTAATCGTAGGGCACTTTTAATTCGTATAAAACAAATTTTAAGCCTTATATTTTGAAGTGGCAGATTTAAAGCTGCTTTAAGGTCATGCACTTCACTAAATGACCACTTTTGTCTTGTTGTTGTTGTTGTTTATGTCTTACTAACGAAAGAACCACAAACCGCAATAAAAAGACCATTTTCAAAGTTGGCAAAGCAAATGAGCAACAATTTCATTTGCATTATTATTTAAAGGCTAAAATACATGTAAACCCTGCAGTTCTGATGAATGTTGTTCTTAAACTTTGCCATTTAGAGTTTAGGGGCATTATTACAACTTGGCGCCAGTTAAAGGTAGGATTTTATCGGACTTACTTATAAAAAGTTATTCAGTATTACAACTTTACTTTAACCTACAAGATAGGCTGGACTTACCTTTAACTTACCGCTCAGGTTAGGTTAAACTAAATTTGTAATAATGAAAAACTTTTTATACGTTCGATAAAATTCTATTTTTAACTAACGTCAAGTTTTTAATAATGGCCATGAACTTGTTCCAAAGTATTTAAAAGTTAATGACCTATATTTGTGAAGTTGGAGTTGATTGACATACATACAAAGCTTTAGGAAAGCTCATAAACAATTGTTGTTAAATTCAAAGACATTAACCTTAAATCTACCGAACTTAATACAAATTTTATCATTTAAGTAAGCTGAGATTTAAGAAAAAAATTATATTTAAATTTCTAACGTCCCTTTTCACAATGTATGGTTAAGAGTTAACGTAAAACTACCGGGTTTATATATGTATTTGTATTTATATCAAAAAAAAAAACCATATTTGCAATTCCACATGTGTATGCCTGACTGAGCCTTCTTCGCCTGTGACAGCTAAAATAATCCTCGCATAGTTTTTAACATTTCTTTTTTTCCCTTTATGTCACGTAGTTAAAGTATTTCTTTCTAAGTAAACTGACACCAACAGTAAAGTACTGGGCTAGACAGACTATTTGCCGTCTGTCTGTAGCAAGAGTAATTTTTATGTTATATGATTGTCCATTGAGCTCAGTTTTATTGCTGCAAAAAATGTTCGTCATTCACTTCATATCCAGTTTAAAGGAATAAAACCTAAAAATCATTCATTATCATTATCAATTTTGTCCATTTTCTTTTTCTTTTGAAAAACATTTTCATGCAAATATTGTCTATAATTGTTTGGCTTTGACACGAACATTGAGTGACCAAGCAGTCAGTGACTGGCCAGTGTGTTGTGGTGCTGCAGCTGTTCAGCTTTTTGTTAGCCAAGAAATGTATGAAATTAAAAAAAAAATCTAAAATAATAAAACTTATAGTATTGAATGAATATGCTACATAGCGCTCCTTTATTGCAACATAGTGTTATCTGAAAAAATTCCTTTGTGTGTATTTAATAATGTTAAATAATCGTTCATATCGTATTTTGTCTTGTTTAGAAATTAACGGCCTGGCCCACGATGTCACCAGACATCGTTCGATCGACAACTTGTATTGCAAACAACAATAACTTTAGAAAATTTGTTGTTGTTTGCAATACAAGTTGTCGATCGAACGATTTCTTGTGACATCGTGGGCCAGGCCGTAAATTCTAATGGCTGGTACATTTAAAATAAAGTTTTTTAACTTCCTCCTTGAGTTGTGTGTAAATTGAAAATTGCATTTCAGGCACAAATACACACATACGAGTATTGATACTTTGTGGAAGTAGAGAAAAAAGTAGTTCATGAATAATTTTTTCACTGGGTGGTTATTAGTAGAGTATGACAATGAGTACTCAAAAAAATATACTAAGTAAGTAAATATGTAGTCATAATTGTAGCGCAAACAAGTCGTACGCTCACATTTTTTCTCTCAAGCAACTAGAACTATAGCCGATTCCAACATGCAAGGCAACTCTTCTTGTGCAAAAAACTAAAATACGCTAGAACTAAAAATAAAAAGGAATATGCATATTAAACGCATTGACTCTCTCTCTCTCTCTCTCTCTCATACTCGCAGTCTGAATTTGTTCATACTCAGGCTATGGATATATAATCAGTCAAAAAAGAAATTACCTTGTACTCGGGATATTTATTCATCATTCGCCACCGTATACATGCATTTATAAATATAAAATGGAATGGAAATTGGGTGGGTGTGTATTTGGCTGTTTGGAAACATGCTTTATGTATGTGTAAATAAAATAGCCGTGTATATACGCATGTGTAGCCGATTAATAGTCAGAGTGTTTTTATATTCATGCGCATGCTTGCAGCTCACACAGTCTATACATATTAGTAATAGTTGCTTATGATGTTTAATTTAAAAAATGTGTATAAAAGTAGTTATTGGATGTTTATTGTTTTACGTATTCGGTTTAATAGTACGTTTCTACCTGCTTTAAATCAAGTAGGTTTAAGTAAATTACTTCAAAGTGTTTCCACCGAGCTTGTGAGTGATTTGTTGTTCGAATTTTCGTACTCAATTTATGCACGTGCTTTATAAGGTGGGCGCAGCAGCTGTAATGTGAATTTTATTCACATGTGGTTGACATTTAAAATTGATTAAATATAAGTATAAATCATGCCGGTGGAAACGTACTATAAGATTAATGCGTGTGTCTGGATATAAGCGTGTTTTTTTATTTTTTGCTAGCCAATACTTAAAGAGTACTTAAAATTATGTTTTTGTCATTCTCTGTAGATACACTATAATTCATGAGAACCACACAAGTAAATTATTAGGAAAAATAAATAATTATCGTTTTTTGTTTCTCCAAAATGTTTAATAAAAATATAATAAAAATGTACAAGATACAAAAAAAATATTAAAATATTTGTTGAAGTACCCCCGAACACTTTCAGCACGAAATAACTATTTTTTTTTTGTAATCAATATAATTTTTTCCATTCATTGTTCATGATAATTATAGTTAAAAAAATCTACAAATACTGACATATTTTTTACGGTAATTAATATTAAATTACATGAATTTATTTAATTTTTTTTTTGTATTTATGTCTTTGCCATTTTACTTATGTTGGCTTACAAAACCGACCTTCATGCTTCTTTGTTCTTTTGTAGAATTTTGTATGGCCAAGTTATGAAAGGGTTTAATTTCAATCATTATTTTTATATTAGTTACAGATGATTGAGCTTTTTTTGTTTGCAAGTATTTTTATTTTTTATTTTTGTGTATTTTTTTTTTCTCATTGTTCTTAAATACTCATTATAACTTAAGTGTCTAACTTGTAATGAAATACTTAAGTTTTATGCATTAAACACATCGAATACAGCAGGCTTCACAACAACATGACTACAGACAAAAAAAAAGAATTCCAATGTAAAGTCAACATGCAAATCACATTAAATCTATTAGAAATAATAATATAAGTTAAATCTATAATAATAGTATAAAGAAGAATTTGTATGCTAATATGTTTGTAAGACGAAATCTCCGGAGCTGCTGTTCTGATTTGAATTTTTTTCTCTCAATAAAACGAAGAATGGAACCTCCTAACTGACATAGGCTATGTAATGCCGGCCATACACTACACAAATTCAGTGCTCAAGTCTCGCACTGCGTAAACTAAGCTTGCGACACACACTATAACAAGTAAACTGTGTATTTTTTATTTTAATTCGCCATAAAGGCTCAATCAGACGTGACACAACCATAGCCGTAGAAAACAGCCGTTCCAACCAAACTAATGGGCAACACTGTATTTGATTATGTGCAGTGAACTTGTGTAGTGTATGACCGGCATAAGGTTCCCCTACCGGGTGCTAGACCCCCTATACTAAAAAGAATAAAGCATTTTCAACGTGATTAAGCTGTTCTCCCATCATTCCTCTTCCAGTCTATCTGACCGCTCGAAATAGGACAAAATACTGCCTCTCCGAAAATATCTAACCAATTGTGATGAAATTTGAATCATAGATAGATCAGCGTAGAGAAAACACACAGGCTAATAAAATAAATTAATTGAGGGTAAGAAAATGTTTGCCGGGCTCAGCTAGTAATTAATAAAATAAAATATATACATATAAATATGTTCCTTTAACTTACATTGGTGCATAGGGCGGCAAAAAATAAAAATAATAAAATGTCTATAATAAATTAAATTCTCGTTGTTTCAATTTGAAATAACTTTGATTCAACATGATTCTTCACTTATTATTAAAAGTACTGGAATGTTAAATCAACATTAAATAAATTTATTTAAAAAGGAAAACATTTTTTTGAAGGTTACTGTAAATCATGTTGAATTAACATGTCGCATTCAGTCAACAAGAGGGTATTAACTCAAATTTTTAAACATTTCAGTAGAGCTGAAAAATTGTTTGTGGTTACATTAACAATGTGATTATTTTCAAGTTGAATATAGTCCTTTTTTATAAAAATATACGATTCATTTCCACTTTTGTATTAAATCAAAGTCATCCCCTTATTGTGAATGGCGTCATCGACGTCACATCAAGACGACAGTAAATATTGTCACTTGTCTACTCTTTATCGGCAACAATTGGCTCTTATTGGCAATCCCTTACTAACCTCTAAGGCTTTGTAAATTAATGGAGCATGTTAACAGTAGTCAATTGTTGTCGACAAAGTGTAGACAAGTGAACATTTTTACTGTCGTCTTGATGTGACGTCTTCGAAGCCATTCACAATAAGGGGGAATAACTTGGTTGGCGTTGTGTAGCACAAATCATCGGCGAAGTAAAATGACAAATAAAATGGATCCTAAACACAGTTTAAAAAAATTTTAATACGCCTCATTTAACACCAGAGGCAGGCGCTGCATTATTAAAAACGTGCAAAAAGCAGAGTTGTAAAATTATGAAGCTTTCCTCTATATCTTCCGTCACCACATGTCTTCTCTATCACTATCCTTTTCCTAAAGAAGGTAACACCTAGTAATAGTTGTAGGCATTCATTGACTGAGTGTTAGCTACTTTAAAAAAAATGTAGTCATTACACTATCAGAAAAATTTTGTTTTCGAGATGAAAGAAATTTTGGGTATTAACTCAAATTCCTTTAGAAAGGATTTTTTATGTCTAAGAAGTAACTTAAATTAATTACAGTAGGTTGTTAACGACACACCCCATAGTGTGTTTTAATTAACCATAAATAAATTTTAAATTAATATAGTTTAAATAAAATGTACTTTTTTAAATTTTAAAACTTATATTCCCCCCCCCCCCAAAAAAAAAAAATAATATAAAAAACCTATAAACTTTTTTTAACTTTCTCCAAATATTTGTTACATTTTGTTACCGTTTTCTTTATATTATTTTTGGGAGGGGGATAATAAAAATTCATATTTAAATTATTAAAAAAGGTCATTTAGATTAAATTACAGCACATTTATAAAACGAAAAATTGCAATAAATGAGAAGGAAAAACAAAGCAATAATAAAGCATGTAATAAAACTATAAATTTAAAAACGAAAAAATAACCAGAAGCTAAAAACTTAACAAAAAATTTACATTGACCACACAATGACCTGCTCAAAGATCCTCCTCTTAAAATAAGAAAAAATAAAAACGGATGTAAAGCAAAAAACCAAAAATAAAACTCAGTACCCCAACATTAATTGAGGAATTTAATACAACATTGTAAAAACGGAAAACACATAAAAAAAGGTCAAAAATTTTAAAAGACGCGCGCGCGTGTCAGCTTCAAAAAGTAGGAAAAACAAAATGTTTTTAAAATAAAATGAAGCCAAAAATTGTTGTTAACCATTTTCCAATACGAGTAACTAATAGAGAAATAACCATAATGATGATCATAATGGCAGTGGTGGTGGTGGTGGTGGAGTGGTGGTGCGCGGTGTGCCCGCTTGTGATGGTGGTAAACTCTTGTAATCGAATTTTTGTGGTTTATTTAGCACTTAGAGGCAACAACTTTAACAGCAGCTTGTTGCATGTTGGAAACCCTCTTAAAAAGTAATAAAACACCTGTTAGTTGAACATAAAACTAAATAAGGAATGATGCATCCGTCCATCCATTTGGGCAATCCATCGCATTAAAATGATTATATCTTTGCAATAAAAATATAAAAAAAATTATGCATTAGCGGAGAGTGCATAGCGGTAGTTTCTGCTTGGGAAAATTGATTTATGGAACTCCCCAGAGTAATGGCCACCAATCGCATCTACTTAATAGTAGCCGGAGTAAAGGACAAATTGCCAAAAAAAAAAAAAAAAAAAACGCGCTTCATTAATAAACTTTAAATATTCAGGCCCCTTCACCTCCTTCTCTTTCACACTCACGTGCTCTCCTTTCCTTCTCACTTAAAAGCCGGCCAAGGAAAAAAGTAAAAGTCCACTGCCAACCAAGTGTTAAAAAAACAACTGCCAGCAAACAACCAACTAACTCAACTCAAACTTCGCTCAACTCCACTGATAACCATTAGATAAAGCATTGTTTTTTTTTTTGGTTTGTTATTTTTTAGAAGCCTTTGAAAATTATTTTTTTTTAATCTAATGGAAACGTGATTTGCTACCAGCATTTTATTATTATTTTCCACTTATTTATAAAAAGCTTAACGGGGCCACCACTGACAATAACGAAACACCATCAATAAATGGCGTTATAATTTAAGCTCATTAGTACTTTTCACATTTTATAACTTCTTGGCTGAAAGTTCGAGGGTAATCGGCTATAAAAATGTTTACAGCAGCTTCGGCTTGCGCTGCATCGTGATTACTAATTTAAGTTGGAGTTAGAAAGGAAGTTTGATAATAATTGGTATTTTGGCTTCTTGTTCGCTACATAATAAAATATTATATTATATAATACTAGTGAATCAATGTGAAGATAATGTTACAGTAGTACCTCGTTAATTCCCCCTCAACGAAAAAATTAAAACATAATTAAGTTTCTAGTTAATTATTAGAAAAAATATATCAAAAAGATTAATTATATACATTTGTATTTACGTCCAGTTAGTCAGGCATTCTTGACAATTTTTAAAGTAAAAAGGGGTCTTTACGATCTCTTAGGGTGCCTAGACACGTTCAAATTGTTTGATATGTTCACAAAAGTTGTTTAGCTTTACCGTAGCTACAATTTTGCCAAATAATGTTAGCAAAAAATCAGGAGTCCCTGGAAGTTATTCTGAAAAAAATTAACAAATTTGTTTTCCTTAATTTTGCTGAAAAAAGTGCACGAAGAAATTAATTTTTTCATAAGATGTTAACAAAACTTATTTGGTAGACTCTTATGCCGGCCATACACCACACATGTGCAGTGCCCAAGTTTGGCGCTGCGTAAAGTAAGCTTGTGACACACACTATACAAGTAAACTGTGCAGTTTTTGTTTTAATGCGCCATAATGCAGGTGATTCTTTGTAGAATTCTAGGAACTCTGTCCAGAATATTTTTTCTGCGCTCATTTCTTGTTTTGAACTCTTAAAAAATAACGAGACAACTGAGCGTTTGCAACATACACTGCACAAGTTCACTGTACAGTTTTCAAACTTGATCAAATATCAAAATCATTTTGATATTTACTCAGTTCACTGCGTAAATAGCACAACCACCCCCATAAACTACACAAACGCACTGTGCACTGCCAGACTTGTGCAGTGAACTTGTGTAGTGTATGGCCGGTATTAGCTAACATTTCTGATATATAAGGTTTAAAGCTATCACCAAGTCTGAATTAGCCGTCGGCCAAAAAGTAATGACACAATTTTTTGAGGACGCACGCAGTGATTGTTGAAATCTTTGCAGGCCCCTAAAAAAATTGGTCTCCAAAATCCCCAAACTGGGTATACGGTTTTACTACCCTTTGGTAGTACTATCGAACCTATACTGTCAAGACCGTGTGAATTTGTCACTGTTGCACACTGTAGTCAGGATCAAATTTTGAAAATATTGCTACGCAATAAAAACATTTTCCTTGAGGCATTTAAAAGTTTTTTGGAGATAACATAACAACAGGTAAAAGACTATAAATCATAATAACAAATTGTTTATTTCTCTTGTTAAATTTTTTTAAAGAACCACCACTCAGGGGATGATCCCCACTCCAGCAATGCATTATGCCAGAACTAGTAAAATATGTTGAGGGAAGGAGGATAGAGGGAATAGTGTCTGTAGACATTCGATATGAACTTACCCAAAGTGCTGTGAACCAACAGTACGGCTAACTAAACGAATTCTCTCTGTAATGCGTAGTGCGATTCAGTTGCCAATAGACCACAAATGTGCGGGTTTCAGGAATAGAACACATTCCATTCTAGTAGCGCTAGAACAAGGAAATGCACCCCACATTCCGTCGATGCTCAGTGAATTAATAGAGTTGTATAGCCTAATGAGCTTGTTCACCCTCTCCTCTACGCGGTCTAGCGCCCTCAAAATAGACTTTGACGCGATGACTCACATATGAGATTTGTATTTCATTGTAAAATTGATATAGATATTATAAATAGTAAGGAGATTCGGGAGTCTCTACTCTGTAATTCGAAAATGCTTTAGAATTTGCACGAGTTAATAGCACGTAAATATTCACTCTTATCGGGAATAAAAGTTCACGTGAAATGTGTTCCCTTTCCCTAAAATTGTAATCGCCATTTTTTGCGGTTGTTGTGTAATTTTGTTTACCATTTTTTGTTCATGGGAAATATTTCACGTGAACAAAATGTTCGCCTCTTGTTCCCCATACGGGCGATTGTTTCTGGTGTTGATTTATCGCAGGAACCTATAAAAAGAAGGAAACTGGAACCATCTTTACATCCATAGACATCTATATATTTTTCTCCCCTCCTCATTAGAGCCTTGTTGTTTTTTTGTGTGTTGTACTACAGTGTAATTTAATTTTAAATAAAATTAACATTATTGTTTACGTATGTACATCGTCTTAAGTTGACATATGATCTAACCTCATTATGATGTTGCAGTCACGTTCAATTTTGGTAACAATGTGCAATTAATTTTCTTTAAATTCAACATTCATTAAAATGCAGCGTAATATATGACACCTTAAAACTACACGAGCCCAAGGTGTCACTCAGACTCACGTTTGTGTTTGTTTGTTTTAACGGTGACTTTTATCCATTCAAAAATTAATTTTTATTATCAATAAAAAATATTTAAAGAAACAAAATGAAACAAGTTATCAAAACGAAATAAAATTATTGATTAATTAGTTCATGTTGTGTCATTATTTTTTATAATTTATATTTGACATGAATTTTGATTGCGTGTTAAATGGAAAAAACGTTTTGTATAATATAGAGATAAATAATTAAAACATGGCTTTGATTTATTATTATTAATTTGTGTTTAAGTTTTTTTTCCTTGATAGGAAATTTTTTATTTTAACACTTTAAGACGACCTGAAATCTGCTTAAATAAATAAATCACGATTAAGAGAGGGAATTTGCATAAAAGGTCAATAAAATGATGAGATAATGTATGTATATGTATATATTTTTTTTTTGACAGCTAGGAGGAATTATTTTATAACTTAAGAAGAAAACGACGCAAGTAACGATGACATCGTTGCTTTACTTGAAGATCATCTGAGATAGAGTTTTTTTTCTTTGGGGCCACGTGAAAGATAAGATCTATGTCAAATGCCCACAATCGATTCAAGACCTCAAAGACGAAATTCCTGAAGTTATCGGAGACATACAGCAGCAAATGTGGGATTGATGTTGGAAAATTTTATGGAAAGGATATGGTCCTGCAACCTTCTTCTTTATAATTAAATAAACATCCAATGATTTCGTTTAATAATACTCGATTTTTTTTAATATCAAGCTCTTATAGGGGAAACCTTTAGTATTGAATATAGCCAGAGCACGAGTGACGGCTAATTAACGCAAACACAACTTTGATCAAAAAAACTTGTGCTAATTCAAATCTATTAAATCATAAAGTATAGCAGCTTTCGTAAACTAAAGCTATGCACAGACGATTGTCGGATTTCACAGTATTGTCAGTCAAATGAGCTAAAAATTTCTTACAACCGCGTGAACTGGCCATTTTTTTCTGACAACGTTGCCAGAAGCATTACCTCTCCATTGTAAGACTGACTACCACCTGGTAATTTTCAGACATAGAAAAATTCTTTACGTTGCCATTGTCATGTTATTGCCAGATATTTGTCCGACATTTTAATATTGCCAGATTAGCGAATTTTATATATCTGTGATTGGCATCATTGTCAGAGAATTTTTAATTAAACTATTTTTCAAGGTTTAGGTCTGTAAATATTTTTATTTTTTAGTTCGATGTGCGATTAAAAGCAAAAAAAACCAGAATAAATTAAATAACAAAAAATAAGAAATATCCGAAAGAAGTTAACCGAAGGTTAACGATATATCGAACTAAAAAATAAATATGTAAACAGACCTAAAGCTTGAAAAGATAGTTTAATTGATGATATAAAAAAAGTTCGAAAAATTAGATAAACAATTTTCCGAGAATTTTTTCTATAGGCAACACTGCACACAATTTTTCTTTAATGATGAAAGTGCAGAAATGTAATAAAATATGTAGATGCAGTCAAAATAATTTATGGTTCATAATATTTTATATTTTAAATTTTTTACATTTACCACAAAAACAACTGATTGATAACTGACAATTTTTGTTAAGTCTGCCAACGCAACACAGCAGATTTAAAAATTTCTGTTAAATGCTTTGAGTCTGGCAGCGCATCGCAACAGATCTGACAAATTTTTGTATTATGACAACTGACAATTTTTTGTCACCTAAATTTATTGTCATACAATCGTCTGGCAATAAATTGTAAGATTTTGTGACAAATTTGATACAATTGTTTGTACTGACAATCTACCTTGCACTGGCTACTATTTATTGTACAATACGTTGACAGCACATTGCCAGATCTGGCAATACTTTAAGAACTGACAATCATCTGTACTAGAAGTGAGCGCAATACTATGCAAGTGCATAGTATTGTATTTTTTTTCAAGAGCGAATATTGTTTGTAGTGGTGATCGTAATTGAGTGTTAAGCAAAAATAAAGAACAAGGAAACAAAAAACACACAAAACCATTGTACAACAGTTGAATAGACAGTTGTGTCAAGTGTGCAGTATTTTTATTGTACAATTCATAGTGCACCATACTTCATTTCATACATTCAAAATTTCATAAAATCGAGCCCTATTTTCGATTTTATCGTAAGCGAGAAGGTTTTTTTTTAAATTCAAATATGTTTTTGTATGTAAATTGTTGCTTACAATAAAATTTTACAACGCGTATCTTAAAAGCTAACAACAATTTTGGCATTTTGATAATTCCATAAAAAATTAAATTTTAATTTCAATAAAAAAGTCTATTTTCGATAACATGTCGCTTACGATAAAATCAAAAAATAAGGCTCGAAATATTAAGTGTTAATAAAACTTTTTATATTGTAAGAGGTATTATTTTTCTTATTATATATTAATTTTATTTTTTGATCTAAAATTAATAAATTATAAAACTTAAAACGGTATCGCATGCGAACTAACACGCTCAAATAATCTACGTTGTTTGTTTTTTTCTTTTACACATACACACTTATTGCTCATTTTGCAATTGTCATTCGGTGTGCAGTAGTGGAATATGCTTCGACACTACAATAACTAATGCCCTCGCTTGTTAGATAAACAAATGCTGTTGCATGTTTTTGATAAAATTGAATACCAGTTTTAGTGTTCCCATAAAATCAAGAGCACTAGAAAGAGAGAACAATTCAATAATTTATATACATCATGAAGATTAAAGCTTAAATTAGACGTGACATAGCCATAATACCATAGCCATAACCAAACCAAAATTCAATTGGTTTCTATGGTGAGCGTTATGCCGTAATGGCGAGTCACCTACATATGTATAATCAAATACAGTGTTGCCCATTAGTTTGGTTCGAACGGCTGTTTTCTATGGCTATGGTTATGTCGCGTCTGATTGAGCCTTAAGCGAGCAAACATCTTGTGCTCAGCTCTAGTCTGTACACAGCTTAAGTCTCTCACCAAAGGTGAAAAGGAACCCTATTGTTTTCGATGCGCTGTCCGTCACAGGTTGCTTTCTCGGACCTGACATTTTTACAGAATATGTAAAACCTGGGCCACTACAACAAATATATGACAGTTTAAAATTAAAGGGCAAAACGGGAAATAAAAAATTTTAAAATCCCATTTTCAAAACTAGTTATTTTTATACAGACTGCAACAATTAACACTAAAATTTAAAAAATAAAAATTAATGGGTATTCTATCAGTTAATATAATTTTGTAAAACGCAAACTCTTGAAATTTTCAAAAACGATAAAACTACAAAAATCCCAAAATTAAAAAATTTTCAAACCGAACAAAATTGCCAAACCAAAAAAAGCGTCAAACTAAAAAAATCTCTAAAACTAAAATAAATAGCCAAAAATCGCCAAAATGAAAAAAATCCCAAAATGAAAAAACGCCAAAACTAAAAAATCGCCAAAAACCGAACAAATTTACCGGGTATTTAATTAAAAAAGTCTGCATCAGGTATTATGATATATTTTTATATAACTAGGCTAAAGTTCGTATAGTATTACATATGTAGTGTCCGTACGGAACCCTTCGTGTGCTGGTCACAGTATCACTTTACTGAATTTATTTTTAGTTAACCAAATTCCCCCTTGTTGATGACTTAAAGTTGCTCTACCCAGTTCACTTTGTTTTCTTTACTTTAACACGTTAACTTTTTTTAATATTAATGTGTTTTGAAATAAGAGTCTAGTTCTGTGATTTCAAAACAACATATTTGTTTCTTTTCCTATTTCTCTATACAAATTATTATGAATGTGTTTGTGCAGATGTGGCATGTATTCGGTTAATTTATTTAGCTAAATAACATGCAACAACATAAACAAGCTAAACCAAGAGACAACATTCTGTTCTGTTGTCGAGTTTGTGGGTCAAGCATATTAAGCAAGTTTTTCTTCTGTTTGGTGGGGCAAGAACCCAACTGTTGTATGCAGGGTGCGGAGAGTGCTCGAATTAAACTCGCTCGCAAACGAATTCAATTCGAGCGAGTTTTATTTTTTGTATTGAAACGAGCTACTCTTGTCTGCTTGCGAGTTAAAAAAAAATAAAACTCGCGAGCGCATTTAATTTTTGAGACTCGAAAATAGGACTCGCGAGAAGAATTCAAATTTTAAGAGTCAAAAATAAAACACGACTCGCGAGTCGAGTTAAAAAGAATTATTCGCGAGTTTTATTAATTTTGTTTCCTCAAATTCTGTTCGCTATAGGTCGAAATGTTGAAATTATATTTTATTACTGACAGGTAAGCATTTGCATAACTTTTCATGAAGCAGAAGCCTTAAAACATTTGAAAAATACCTCATGACATGAAAGTAAGAACAAATATTTTTATATATGTATATGCATTTGTAAGTACTATGCTTTTCCAATTCGCATATAAATACATATACTTTTCCAATAAACAAAAAAAATTTTTTTGTAATAACTACTCGTTTTGAATTCGTTTATGCTCGTTTTGCACTCTTTTAAAATTTGTGCTTACGAGTTTTAAAATAAAACTCGCGAGTACAAATTTTAAGGCGAGTCATTTAATGCTTACGAGTCGAGCACAAATAGAGTACGAGTCTTATAAAATTTGTGCTCGCGAGTTCAAAATTAGAACTCGCGAGCACAAATTTTAAAACGAGCGAGTTAATAAAAATTGTGCTCGCGAGCCGAATTTTTCCCTACCCTGGTTGTATGCATACAACTTTACAACAAAATAAGAAAATGGGTGAAAAACACAATAGTTGTGAAATAGAAAGGAAAAAGGAAATAAACACATACCGAAAACCTGTGAAGTGTACAAAAAGTATTAACAAATAATTTATAGATTTATAATAATGCATTTATGTACATATCGAGCCATAACCGCTAAAATAGCTTAAGCGACACATTTTTTGGACTTCGTTTTTTTTGACGAAAATCGACTATTAACGATCGCAAATAATCGATTTTGGTAAAAAAATGAAGTTCGAAAATTATGTCGCTTATGTCGCTTTTGGAGGTTATGGCACGATATGTCTGGATGCATTTTATTGTACAACGAGTACTACAAATATTTATGTTTGCTTATGTGTCGCCTCGAGTGACAACAAAATGTACGTTTATATTTATTACCACTTTTTGTCTAACAAACAGAACGTACATATGTACGTCCATGCGTCCGTCTGTCCATGCGACTGTCCTACGTTTTATTCACTGCAATGTTTCCATTATGTGCCGCTTGACTTATAATTTGTTTAAACTATTTGTTTGCAACTTTATGAATACCAAATTTTTGTAAAGGATTTTTTTCTTTTTCTTAGTTGAGCCAAGAACTTTCATTTATTTTAATGTTTTGTTGTGCGTTTACTGGATTTTCTCACTTTTATGGAAAAAAAAGTGGAAGACAACCAGCAGCAGTTTATTGCAGCAACAGCAGTTGCTGTAGTCTGTAGTTTCTTATGTTGATTATTATTTTATAGCACATGTGTGTGATTTGAACTTGGCTGAAATGATCTGAAATGACTTCCTTTTTGGCCTTTTGTGATTTGCTAGAATTTTTTTTTGTATAATGGTGAAAATTCTTTCTTGCTACATGCAACACGATATACGTGGCATGCATTCATACATATTTAGGTATGTGTGTATAGGAATAAGAAGATGCATGATAATAAATGAAGAATTATTTCTTTTCTTCATAAATTACAAAAGCAAAAAAGAAAAAAAGAGAAACAGAAGCAAATCATTACCGTTGAAGACTTTCCCTATTGTTCTTTCTCTTCAGACATCATGTTAGTTAGTACAACGTTCTTCTTTCATGATCGTGATCATGTAAAAAGTTGTGTTTTTTTCTTAATTCTGCCAATGTATTTTATTGTTAATCCCAGCCAACCTGACTTTCGAAAATAAACGAATGTTCGCTATAGCCAACAATTCTCGAAACATTCTCGTTACAAAAAAAGTTTAGCAACAAGAAACAATTTGTTTCTCTCAATTTTTTATTTATTTTTCCATGTACAACAAAAGAGAAATAACGGTTTTTGCTATTTAAAAGCAATGAAATCAATTGCTAATGATATTGCTAAAGGTTCGCTATTGATTCGAGAGCGAAACATCGAAATCGAAAGATTTGCTGCCACAAACTGAGCGACGGGTCAGCTCTAGCAGCACTTTCTCTTTCCGTTTACGATAGTCGTTCTCGAGTGTTTTGTCCGAGAAATGCTTACGCAGCATTCGAATGCGATATTATTTACGAATGTTTTGGTTAGCTGGGATGTCATGGTAGCAGCCGCATTTTTGGTTAATGTGTGTGGCGTCAATTTGTGTTGTGCTACCAATGTTTGGTCTGTTCGAGTTAGTGAAATGGAATACATTTGTGTTAAGCGCGTGAGTATTTTATTATGTTCACTCGTGCACTGAAAGAATTTGCGGACGAAATTCTATGACTTTCCACATTAATCTAATGAAAAATTCATTAAAATTCAACCAATGTCACGCTTCGTTGGATTAATGAAACCAGTTTCGTCAAAATTATTTTATTGAAAACTTCATCAAATTTATTTAACAGTGTAATTAATGCAGTGGTATAACTTCATCGAAGCAATAAAATAATTTCATGAAAAGAATGAAATAACTTAAATATAAAGGGGTTTCTTAATAATTAGAGAATATTCTTGTCATAAATCCAATAAAATATTCTTACGAAACCAGAATACCAACGAAGCAATTCTAATGAAATTCTTTCACAATATTCATGAAATTTTCATTAGATTTGTGAAAAATTTTTAATGAAATTGTTTCATTGGACTTATGAAGCAAAATTCTTTCGGTGTATATACAATTGTTTCTTAACACTTGAAATAAGTTTAAATCAATCACTATTAAGCGTGATTGGCGAATGACACTAGCACAACTCTAGCATAAATTAAGAACTTCTTTTCCTAAAGACAAACACATCTGGCGCTGCATGATACTGTCTGTGCTGTTGTTAATGTCAAATAATGCGGATGTTAAGTTGAAAATGTACGAGTATGTATTCACTTTTTTACGTTTAAAACATTCACTTTTATTTGCGAAAAATTTTCATTTTATTCCATTTCTTGATCGTTTTATTTCATTGTAAATGAAAAGACGGCATTGAAATGTCGAAATGTTGAAAATAGAAAAAGAAATTCGTGCATCATTTTTTACTGCTACAAGTTTTTAATAATTTTTTTTATACAATATCTTATTTTGTTTTAAAATTCCATTTTAATTTTCTTAAAATCTACATGATATCTTGCAAATTGCAGCGGTTGGCAAATTATGGGATTGTTTTCTCCATATGCTTAGTGCGTGCCAAGGAAGAACTGAAAGTAGCGTGAGTAATTAAATGAAAAGTTTCATAACAATCGATTTGTGATAATGGCCCTTATCGGCAATAAAAGTTGAAGAGTTTTACAAAAAAAGCAAAGTTTTACGTGAACAAATTTTTCACTAACTGTATCGTTACTCTTGTGTTTAGTTTTGTGAAGTGTAACCGTGAAATTTTCGCCTTTTTCGAAGTGAATTTTTGGAACATTTGAATGCGTTGTTGAAGCGTATTTCGTTACTTTTTGAATAATGGCATAGTTTTTACCATATGTCATCTGTCAAGTTGTTGACAGCTGGAGTCAGGACATGTGGCAAAATGGCGGTCTTTTTCAAATGAAACGTCTTATAGAAACACCCTATGAGGGTGGCGTTGGCTGAAGTAGTTAGCACGTTGACTACAAAAACCGAAGGTCCTGGGTTCGAGCCCGGTCTCCAACAGTCATTATCAGTTGTTGTGGGAAAATTTCTAGTGATGCAGGCATAAGGCACTGGTCACTAAAAACTACACCGACTTCATTAGATACTAATCCTAATGTAACATCAGAGCGCCCTCCTTCGTTGTGTAGCAGAATCATTGGCGAAGTAAAATAACCAATAAAATGGCTACTAAACACAGCTTCAAAATTTAATACTCCTCATTTGAGACCAGATGGCGCTGCAACACTGCACTATCAAAAAATGTACAAAGAGCAGAGTTGTAAAAGAATGAAGCTTTCCTCTATCTCTTCCTTCACCACCTGTCGTCTCTATCACTATAATTTCCCTATCACCCTCTCTCACTATCTGCTCCTCAATTAACAGGTAGTACAAAGGGATCATTGTATTGGAGCCAAGTGAGCTGGACTCTAAAGTTCAACCTTCCTTGCCAGCAGCCTGCTAACCTAACCTAACCTAACCTATAGAAACACCCTGTCTGAGTGTTACTTCTCTTAATTAAAAACATAAATAATATGATCTATCTAATGCGTTTCAATACACATCAGTGATCGGCAATGAATCGTTTCTTCGCTATTCATACTGACTAGGGATGTTGGGATTTTCGGGATTGGCATCCCTAATACTGACTCATGAAATTTTAAATATAAGTGAGTGACATCATTTAAATTCAACCATTCTGATTTACGCATACTCACGATGACATTGATTTATAAGTAGAGGTTGAAATAAATATGAATGCGACGTCCTCATCATACTCACACTCATACAAAATCACCTCAGTTTGATTTCCAATTTCAGTAAAATACTTATACTATTCACATTGATTCAGCTCACTTAACTCATGCATGTATGTTTATTTAAAAGTTTAGTCATTAAACAGTTTGCAATAGTAGTAAATAGGGTTGATTTTCAATTCCTGCGAAAAAGAAACAAAAAAAAAAGCAACAGAGAAACACATAACCTCATAATGAGAACTTTAATGTTCGTTTGCGAAGTTCACATTGTGAAGCATACTTATTTTGCATCGTCCATAGGCATTGAGTTAAGGAGAGCCGAAATCAACAACGTCATAAATGTTGCTAAGTATGAGTTCGATGCGCACTTCAAACTTTCGAGTGAATATGATTCATAGACAACATTGCAATAAGTATGAGTGCGCATAAGTACAATAAATTATAAGTCTACTCACATTTTCACTACTCATTGCTGTTCTCTGATACGTATGTGTGTATATACAATTACCTTGAATTCATTTACCTTTAATTCCTCCTTTCAACCGTCTTCTTCCTTCACCTAGAGAAATTTGTTAAATCACAAACAGGTGCCAATGACTTCAGCATATATGCAAAATACTTTGAATTTTACGAAAAAAAAACACACACACACACATACACTTTTTTCCTTCAAGCCTACCTTGATGTCATGACAAATTATCATCAAGATGCACCCTTGACTTAATGCCGAAAGGAATCCAAGAGAAAAAAAAGGAGAAGAAACTACATTTTACACAGGCTTTTGTTGCGATTTTCTATAATGCAAAATACATGAAAAACTATTAATTTTGCAAACCGTCAGAAAGAAAGAAAGTGTTTTCTTTAAGCCATGTTTTGTTTTGTTATGTCTTGTGCTGTGGCTGCTGCCGCCGCTTCTTCTTCCTGAGTCCATTATTTCCCGCCTTAAAGCAAATACATAATCAATTTTATACACATTTAAATGTAGAAAAGAAACATTATTATTTTTTTTTTGTACTTATCTGTGATTATCTCTCTTAAAGCAAGAAAAATTAAATTTTTTATGTTTTCTAACATGCATAATTTTCACCCACACAAACACTCGTTTACAACCAGGAGTTAAGAAAGAAAAGAGGGAAAAAAAGTTACTCACTTTCATTCATTTTTACTTCAAGGCTTTAATGTTTAGTGGAGTTTAGTTTTTTTTTTGTTTAATGCATTCAACTCCCCATCATTCAAACACCGTCCGTCAGTCAGTCATCGTTAGACAAGTCAGTCACCAGCAAACGAACACTAAAGCTTAAACAGTCCAGAGTGAGGAATTTGTTTACAAAAAGGGTTAAAATGTTATCACTTTGCCACTTGTAGTGTTTGAATTGTAAGAAGTAACAAAAAATTTTAATAAACTAGACAGTGGTACAGAAGTGGAAACAATTTTTAAACAAAAAATTATTTAAGTTTATAATTTTTAAACGCACTAATAATCCCAAATTATTATTTTACTTATTAAGTAAAATATTTTTTATTAAAAATACACTGAAATTGATATTGAGGGATTTATTAGGGTATTTAGTAAAGTAAGAAAATAAAAAAACATGTTGATTATTGAGTTCTTGTTTCAACTTTGTTATTTGTTGTTGAACTTCTCATTTGTTTAAATGAAAGTTTATAACATAATAACTCTAGTTGTTCTAAGAAACGTTGGGTAACGGTTCCCTCATGATCTACATTAGCAACAGTGAAATGCGCATAGGATCCAGCTAAACCCCTCAATAATAAATTTCAATGTTTTTTTAATAAAAATATTGTACTTAATAAGTAAAATAATAATTTGGGATTATTAGTGCGCTTAAAAATTATAAACTTAAATTTTAACAATTCCCATAAAAAACACTAAAAATTATTTAATGTAAATCTGTGTATGAAAAACAGATCCCACTTTCACATCGTAAATGTGGCAGCACTTTTATTCAATATAATCGCGTATTTTTTGTATTCAATGGGAAATTTAAACGTGCGGAGTTGCCATTAAATTGTTAGAAATAGGTATTTATATCAACAATGGTATGGCAATTCCGAACGATTTAATATCACGTGGACGACAGAATATACCCGAATATTACAGTTTTTATGATGCTGCGTTTTTTTCCTTAAGACTTGAGAAAGTTTTTCATATAAATATTTTAAATTTTTTTAATAGAATATGTTGTGCCTAGAGCTAGGAAAATAGGGGTCTACTCTGTACTTCGAAACGAAAGAAAATGCTTTCGAATGTACATGTAATTAACATACAAATTCGAAAGAATTTTCTTTCGTTTCGAATTACAGGGTAGACCCCTAGATTTAAATGAAATAAAGTTGTTTCAAATATATTGACAATTCCAAGCATTGAACTTATAGTGATTTCATTTCGAACAAACTCTTCATTTTTAGGGTTTCGTACACCAAAGGTGAAAAGCAAACCTATTGTTTTGTCCATCTGTCCGTCACAGGCTGTTTTATCTAGAACCGTAAGAGCTATAGACCTGAAATTTTGACAGAATATGTATAACTTTGGCCGCTACAACAACAAATATATGATAGTTAAAAATTAAAGGGTGTTTCAAAACGAGCAACGGAAAACGTTAAAATCCCATTTAATGTACATACTATTACTCAGGCTCAAATTCACAGTCTTTAGTTAACTAATGAATGTGGTTTAACCAATGAAATTGATAAGAAAAATCGTTACTTAAACCACGGGCGTTAGTTAACTAAAGGCTGTGTATGTGGGACTTATTAATTAATTTGATGTTTAACGTACATAATATACATCCGCTATTTTTTAACACATTAATTTCTTGATTAATAAATTAATATTGATATAAATATTTACATATGTATATCTAAAAAAAATTCATATTTTTACCCATTTGATCCCACTGTTTTCACAGTGCATTATTTGATTTTATTTTTGTTTTTCCTTTAGTGACAAATATAAAAAAGAAACTGTCATGTTTAGCAGTAGTGTTTAAAGTTTAAGTTGAAGTTAAAAGCCTTCTTGATCATCGTCACCAAATTTTTGCATATTGTTGACATTAAACGTCGGTTAAAGTTAATGTCGAGGAGTCTCTCTCTGCCTTTGGAAGATTCATGGGAAATTATATTTTTTTAATCACTGTTTGCTTAGACATTTGCTTTTTCGTCCTCTACTATTTAAATTATTGTTAGCAAAACTACGACAAAACAGAAAGAAACAAAAATTTTTTGGTTTTTTACTTTACTGCAAATTTTTCTAAGGTTCGTACGAGTTTAAGTTGTTAATTTTTATTATTTTTTTTTTATACTTATATTTTTTTGTTTTTGTGCAAACAATAACCTTCAAATCATTATTATTATTACAATTTTTATTACAACTTTTTATCATGTTAATGTTGCAGCAGAGACAAAATTAAAAACTTTATTATTATCTTGGCTTGGCTGTTTCAATGTTGCTGTTGCTGTTGCTGTTGCTGTTGCAGTTAAAGTTAGTGTTGCGGCAAGGGTAACCATAGCTGGTTGGCTTGTTGTTAGTGGCAACTTATTAAATAGTAATAAAAAATAGATACAAAAAAAAAATCATTGAAATTTACAAGTACGAGTATTTAACTTTTTAAGTGCAGAAAGAAAGATAAAATGATTTTTAAATTTCATTTTAAGTTCATTGTTAAAGCTTCAAAAATGGAAAAACTATAAATATTTATAAACAGGCAAATCTAGGTATATCGAATCTTGCTTTAAGGAAAATCCAATATAACGAACGTTAAAATTTTTTTGTAATATTTTATCCATCCAAAGAAAAACTCTTGAAGAACTCTTTAATCTTTTACAAAAACGTCGTAGTCGAAATACTCCAACCACGATAAGGCGGGATTAATGTCCTTGTTGTACATGTAATTAATTTGGCTTTTTCCCTTCCTTAATGTGTGGGGTATTTCGCCCCTTAAAGCGCTGCCCTAACCTGGTTTGCAATAAATATATTTATTTCTTTTCTTATTGCCAAGCGTAATGTTTCCTTTCTCTTTGTCCCATAATAAGCAAAAAAATAAATAAAACTTACTAAATTGAGTTGAAAATGTTTCAACCAACAAATTGAAACCAAACACAACCACACCTTCCTTCAACGTTCAGTTATTATTGGGGACTCTTTTTTTTTGTCTATAAATATTATTTTCATTTTGCGATACTTTTCTGCAGTGGTTATAAAGCACGATTTTTCAAGTTCTTTGAAAGTTTTATTTTTTTTTTATTTTATTTTTTTCAAATATATTTTTCAACAGAATTTTTTATTTTTAATTTTTTTTTGTACCAAACTCGTGACTAATCAACATAAATAGTATTTGAAAAATCAAAACGAATTGAAATGTTTTTTTTCATTTATATTTTCGTTTAAATTGAAATCTAAATCATTCGTCGTATGCAAATGTATGTATCCTTAGGATTGAGAAAAAAAAAACAAAATTGGAGCTTTTAAAGAAAAGTTGTTACAAGTATTGTTGTGATTATTGGCAAGGGGTTTTTTTATTTACTCTTTTATTATTATGATTATTATTTTTTTTTTTTTGCAATTTTTAAATTATGACTTGGTAATGATTTTAGTTTTGTTGCATGAAACTCACCCACATTCTAAAAGTGATTGTAAATCTGAATTGTTTGATTTGTTTCTTTTCACGAATTTTTGTTGCAATGAAAATAACCGAAATGTTTTTGTTTGTTTATGTTTTTGGCGCCGACGAAATCACTTCAATTTCAAAGAACTCAAAGTCGGTCAAATGTAAAATGATTTTAATAAACATAATTTTTATAAAAAAAATAAAGCTTAAATTGGTTTTGGCAAATTCTGTTCCTGCAAAATAAAAATATTAGATTTAATAGTGGAACATAAAGTCGAGGAAATATTAATATCTCTTACTTTGGCAGGCATCAGCTGTTTTTTGTTAACTTTTTCTTTGCAGCAGTTGAAAGTTTGACCTTCGTTTTGAAAAAGGTTTCATATATTATTTGAATTTAGCGTCCAATTTAATTTTTCAGAGCACAAGTTGTTTATTGCTTTTTACATAACTCCAGCCCTTAAACTGTCTCTAGAGAAAATTGTACAACGGCGTTAAATCACAAGAGGCAGGCGGCCTATTGTCATCTCTAAGTCGATAAATGATGATCGCTCATCTCTAATCGTCTGTGTGCGTAGTGGCTCCGCATAGTGCTTTTTCCCATACAACGAATGTGCAGAAATGCAAGGAATTATTATAAATACTTGTAGATAAAATTGTTAGAATGGTGCTTGATATCATAAATAGAAGATAATTCCAATTTTTAGGAAAATCAAAAAAAAAAAATTTCAGCCGCGATTACTATCAAAATGCAACAAAGTGTTTCTTAATAATTGTTAAACTAAAGAATTAAGCCTTACCCTGAATTTTCATTAAAATCTATGCAAGGACATGGCCATTTCCCATGTATCCTTAAAATGAAAAATTTAATTTTTAATGTAATTATGACTGGAGTGAAATAGCATTGCGCTAATTCATAAGTTCAGCACTAAAATACATTTTGTTACAATGGATACTGCCTGAGCATGCCTAACTCCTAGCATATGTATATCCTTTAACTTAAGTTTTTATTTTCTAAAACTATTCTGAACATAATAGTATTAGAAATGAATACTTACTTCTTTCGTGACCACTTTTGGACATTTTCAATTTATAAAAATGCTTAGCTCCTGTATATTCTTTACTTTAAATATTAAAGTTTTACTACAATAATGATCAGAATGCAACAAATTTTTTGTTATAACTAATAATATTGCTCAATATAACTCTCTACTGAATTTCATTACAATCGGTGCAAATAAATGGCTACCTCCCTCATATCCTTTTATATAAAAATTAAATTTTTGCTACAATTAATATCAGAGTGCAACTTACTAGTTGTAAAATGAACTATTTAAGCTCCCTGACAAGTTTTATTGCAAGCGGTGCAAGGACTTGTCTATCCCCCATATATCCTTTTATATAAAAACTGACTTTCGGCGATAATTACGATTAGAATGCTTCAAAGTTTTGTGACTGCTTATTGAATGAATCAGGGAAGTTCTTTGGAAAGTTTCATTGTAATTTGTGCAAGGAAGTGCTTATCTCCCGTATGTCCTTTATCTTATATATTGAAATGTTGCTACAATTATGATCAGAATGCAACCATTTTTTCTTATAAATAATAATATTGATCAGTACAACTCTCTGCAAATGTTTTTTTTTTTTATTAAAATCAGCGCAAGGAAATTTTTATCTTCCATATATCCTTTTATATAAAAATTAAATTTTTGCCACAATTAACATCAAAGTGCAACAACAATTTCGTTACTGGTTTTAAAATTAGTTATTTAATTTCTCTGGAAAGTTTTATTGGGATCAGTGCAAGGACATTGCTGCCCCATGTATCCTTTTACATAAATATTTAATATTTGCTACAATTATAGTCAGAGTGCTACTTACTGAATAAGTTAGGGAAGTTCTTTGCAAAACTTCATTTCCATCGGTGCAAGAAAATGCTTATCTCCCGTATGTCCTTTAGTTTAAATATTGAAGCTTTTGTAAAATGTTGGATCAGAATGCAACAAATTGTTGTTATAACTAGCAAAACTGATTCATATAATTCTCTACTAAATTTCATTAGAATCTGTGCAAGGACATGCTTACCTGTCATATATCCTTTTATACAAAAATTAAGTTTTTGGTGCAATTATGATTAGAGTGCAACATAATTATATTACAAGTCTTAAAACAAATTATCCAAGCTCTCTGAAAAGTTTTATTACAGTATGTGCAAGAAAATTTCTATCTCCTGTATGTCCTTTTTTTAATTAATGTTTACGACAATTATAGACAGAGTGTAACGAAATTTTGTGCGTACAGAAATAATAATTTACAAAAGCTCTTTGTAAAGTTTTATTGCAATCGGTGCAAGGATATGATTATCTCCCGTATGCCCTTTAGCTTGAATATTGAAGATTTGGTACAATTTTGATCAGAATGTAAAAAATTTTTGTTATAACTAGTAATACTGATCAATACAATTCTCTATTAAATTTCATTAGAATCTGTGCAAGGACATTCTTACCTCTCATATACATATGTATCCTTCTATACAAAAATGTAATTATTGCTGCAATTATTATCAGAGTGCCACAAAATTTTGTTACTGGTTGTAAAATAAATTATGTGAGCTCTCTGGAAAGTTTTATTGCGATCGGTACAATGACATTGCTACTCCCCACATATCCTTTTATATAAAAATTTAATTTTTACTACAATTATAGACAGAGTGCAACAAAATTTTGTGATTACATATAGATTGATATACGGAAGCTTTTTGGGAAGTTTCGTTGTAATTGGTGCTTGAAAATCCTTAGCTCCCGTATATCGTTTCGCATAAATATTGAAATTTTGCTACAATCATGAGCCGAATAAGACATATTTTTGTTATAACTAATAGAATTGATAAATAAAACTACTTACTAAATTTGATTATAATCGCTGCAAGGACATGCATACCTCCCATATATCCTTTTATTTAGAAATTTAATTTTTAGTACAGAGTGCAACAAAAATTTCTTTACTAACTGTAGAATCAATTAGTTAAAGTATCTGGGAAGTCTCTTATGCACTAAAATCCACGTTCCATATGTCCTTAAACTTCAAAAATTTAATTTTTCTTACAAAGTTGGTTTTAGTTCTTATTTGATTTAATAGAAATTATCATAATCATTGAATATTCGATATTTTTTACACATATACATATTCGGATTTTTTAATATATTAAGCAACAATAAATTTTTTAAAGCTTTATAAAATATGTAATTATAATTAAATCATTTACCTTTAAAAGTTGCCCCGCTTTAATTAGAATTCTTCGAATTCTTCATTTTCCTGCAATACTTAAAAAAATTTTTTTTAATATATTTGCTCCCAAATGTTACTTCCTACTGGATGTAATCATTTTTCAAGGACACATTGCCACTTTTATACTCCAAATGCGTGAAGATTTTGAAAAAAAAATCGTTATTTTCCTTTTGTTTTTTCAAACAGCCACAAGTTGATCATTATGCTAAGTGTTGCGCAAACTGTCTCTGATTATGTACAATTGTGTGAATATCGACACTTTGAGGTTCCGGGCATTATGTTTGCCTCACTCACTACGAGCATATTGTTTTTGTCTTTTGTCAGATCGTGAGCCTTGAACTAAAGAATTTAGCTACGCACTTCAGTCTTTGACAAAGCCAATAATGCTGGAATTTTTAAGAATTTAAATAATAAAATTACTACAATATTTATAATTTGATCAGGCTAAAATTCGTATCGCTTTGAAAGACAAATTACATATGAAATTATTCATGAACAAATAACACCGTTCAACTATGTGTTGTTGTCAGAATATTTACAACTAATTTTGATGTTATTTGTTCATTAATAATTATCACATGTAATTTGGCTTAAAAAGCGTTACGAACTTTAGCCTATTCAATTCATAAGAATAACACCAAAGTTAATTATAAATATTTTGACAAACACTTAGCAGAGCGGAACAACTAGCTGTTTGTGTCGCGCCAGTTGATGTAAATTTCTGCTTTATGTACTCAGCCATTATTGCAAATGGAATACGTGAATTGTTTTGATTCATCGTATTAAATTTTGCTGAAAGCTTTTTTGTAATGAAAGCTCAATTTTACCATCTCTAAATTTACAACAGTCTTGCCATTAAAATTACTAATCACCCTGATCGGGAATAAAAGTTCACGTGAAAAGTATTCCCTTTCCCTAAAATTGTGATCGCCAATGTTTGCGTTGTTGTTGTGTCAGTATACTATTTTCTAATTTTGTTCACGTGAAATATTTCCCGTGAACAAAATGTTCGCATTTTATTCCCGATAAGGGTGAATTTTTTGTGATATCAATTTTGCCACAACTAAATGTAAAAAGAAGAAGGCTCAGTTTTTTGACATTTCATCAATTGACACGAGCTAAAATTTGATCAGCTACTTACAAACACATTCATATTTGCATTTGAGGTAAACAGCTTTGATGAAAGCTCTTGAAATTTGTTCCTGTTTCTTTGCAAAATAAGCAGCAGGCATCGCTGGGATATGATTGGGTATTCTGCTGTCGTCGGTGTGAAAGCACAAAGCTGTTTTGTAAAAGCTCGCAAATTATGCATATGGCTTGGGCGTAACTGCACTAGAGCAACTTGAAAACTCGTAAATTTTTTAATAAATCTGATTTTTTTCCTAAAAATCTTTGATTGCCTACCAACCAACCGTTTTACGAAATCAACCTTTGTTGCATTCCTTTACAATTATTTGTATAATAAATAGTTTTTACTTTTTTTTGTATGTGGGCAACAACAAAAAAGTGCTTTCAGTTTTTCCGGCATGGCAAATTAAATTTCACACTTATTCATTCTTTAACCTTCGCAGACATCTATCAAAATCCAAGCAAAATGCCATTTACTCTGCGACTGGTCAATGAAATTTTACTTTTATTTAAAGTTATTTATTTCTGTTGGCAAACTACTCCTACCAAACAAGCAACAATTTTTACAACTTTATAAGACCTAAAGATTGCGGAGATGGAAAAACTAATGTTTCGTATGTGATGCAAGAGTTCAAAAGTTTAACCCCACCACTGGCCAAATGTCTTTGTCTTTACCTCTGTTCCTCGTTTACCGGGGGGAACAAAGAAGAAAAAAATATTGTAATGTTTTGAAGTTGAAGCTGTTGAAGGCAAAAAAAAAAAGCTTTGTTCGTTCGTTCGTACGGGTCTGCACTGGCCAGTTATGGTGTGACTGACGACGGTGGGCAACTAAATGATAAACGCATATTAGTAATTATTTGTGTTTGGTAACGTGCCCATTATGACTGTTATTTAAGCGCTTTTTTTTGCTGTTGATAATTTTTTCCTTGAGATATTTTAAAATCGGCATTTTTGTTTTTGTAGTTTTATTTTTCTTTTGCTATTGTTTATTACTCGTATTTGGTAAATGTGCAATTGTTGCGACTTTGACTTGTGCTGTGAGTTTTAAGTTTCTTAAAGGAGGCGTGAAGAGAGTATGTTATAAAAAATTAATGTTTTTTTTTACAAATTATTATTATTTTTCCTTTTGTCTATTTAAAGTCATGTCATGTTTGCAATCAAAAAAGTTGAAAACAAAACAACTTTGTTTAGTTTTTCACTCATTTGATTCCCTTTTTACGTTTTTTGTTGTTGTTGTGTTGTTTTGTTGCTTCTTCGCCAAAGTGTGATTGTTTGTGTTCATTCAATTGATGTCGGTTTTGAGTTTTTGTTTGTTTTAATTTTATCAAGATTTTATAATAAAAATAAATTATAAAAACAAAAAAAAAATATTGACATGTGGTTGGTAAAAATGTTATAAATGATGATTATTTTTGTTTTTTTTTTTTTTTTTTTTGGCTGGTTGTTGATGGTGATGGTGACGTTGACGTTGACGTTTTCTTGTTTAGATGGTTTGAGGTGATAGTTTGTTTCAATAGACATACAAAATCTATTGGGTAATAATTCATCAAAAAACAAAAATCCACTCCCTAATTGCAATCTGGGATCGGAATGATGAATAAACTTTGAACTTTAATCTAAAGGGTTCATTGGATGATTAATATTTTGTGACGAAATAAAAAGCAAAGACATCTTAACAACAAAATTTTGACTATTTCAACAAGATGCTTATTTGTTGCACGGCTATAGAGAAGTTGTTAACACTGAAGAAAAATATCAGTAGATATAAAAAATTTATGTTTACGCAAAATCACA
The DNA here is from genome assembly GCA_944452675.1 of Tachina lurida. Classification (NCBI taxonomy): domain Eukaryota; kingdom Metazoa; phylum Arthropoda; class Insecta; order Diptera; family Tachinidae; genus Tachina; species Tachina lurida. The sequence goes on along the minus strand of OX101754.1, from coordinate 133,165,469 downwards.
ACACGAAGCATAAGATTTAAGGCTACAAATATTTTTTTAGTTATTTTTAGTTATGTAGAAGTCACTGCGTGACCATTTGATATTTCAAGTGTCACATGTGTGTTTTGATGTCGAACTAAGTTGTTGTTTTGACTGCTTTTTAAAGGTTTAAAATTTCATGTGGCACACTTGGGAGGCCTAATCCTATAAATCAGCTACCCAGTATAAATTACAGTGGAATCTCTCTTCAGCGGATACTGAATGGACCATTGAAATGTGTCCGTACAAGGGGACTGTCCGGTCAAGAGAAAACTAAACATTTAAATGGAGCACTGCCGGGACCTGTCAAAAGTGTCCGTTTAAAGGGGGTGTCCGCCTATAGGAAGTGTCTGTTAAGGGAGATTCCACTGTATATGGAAAACAAAAAAAAAAAAGATTTTTTATAAGAAATAATAATAATGTACTTTTTAATAAAATAAAATACCTTTTAATAAATAAGTACCTTTCAAAAAAGTACCCTCTAATAAAAGAGTACATTTTAATAAAAACGTACCTCCTAATAAAAGAAGTACCTTATTATAAAAAAGTACATTGTAATAAGAAAGTTACTTTTAATAAAAAATTACCTTTTAATAAAAAAAAAGTACATTTTAATAAAAAAGTACCTCTTAATAAAAAAGTACCATTTAATAAAAAAGTACATTTTAATAAAAAGTATGTATCTTTAAAAAAAGTACCTTTTAATAAACAAGTACCTTTAAAAAATTTACCTTTTAATAAAAAAATACATTTAAAAAAAAGTACCCACTAACAAAAAAAGTACCTCATAATAAAAAATTACCTCGTAATGAAAAAGTAACATTTAATAAAAAAGTAATTTTTAATAAAAAAGTGCTTTTTAATAAAAAAAAGTACCTTTCAATAAAAAAATACCTTCTAATAAAAAAGTACCTTTTAATAAAAAAGTACCTAATAATAAAAAAGTACCTTATAGCGAAAAAGTAACTTAATAAAAAAGTGACTTTTAATAAAAAAGTACCTTTTAATAAAAAAGTACCTTTTAATAAAAACGTACCTTTTATTAAAAAAGTACCTTTTAATTAAAGAGTACCTTTTAATTAAAGAGTACCTTTTAATAAGAAAGTACCTTTTAATAAAAAAAAGTACTTATATATAAAATATCACATTTCTATAAAAATTAACTAAGAAAGAAATATTTTCTATTTTACAAAAAAAAGAACATTTTTGGAAAAGTTAAATTTTTAAACTAATGCAGAAAAATGTACTTTTGTTTGCGCCATGTCGCAAATATGCAACAAAACATTCAATCCTCAAAAAAACCCTCTATCCTCTTAATTATTTACAATGATTCAGTCCAAAAAATTTCAAAAAAATACTAGAACAAAATTTTTTACTTGTGCTACGAGTTCCTAGGATCTGTATAAAAAAAATATTTTCTCGATGTTGCGCCACAAAATATTAACGCTCTAATTTATGTCGTTCTATAAACGGCAAATTATAGAAACACAACACATACATATCTTTCACCCTTATCCCAGGTGTCGACATCGACTTCACTATAACACAGTACCAAAAAATTGGGGCTTGTGCACTAGTTGTCGAAAACAACTGAAACCTATTGGCAGGTGTATGATATTTTCTAGACCTTAGGGAATGAAAATATATTTTCAGTAGCACAAAATTGTTCTCGAGAGGGAGTAAACAAGGCCCAATTTCTTAGTATTGTGTTAAAGTGACGTCGATGTCGACAACTGGAATAAGGGTGATTATTACGCATTGATTAAATTTTTTTTTTCACCGAAGTCTAAATAATACTCTCTGTTAATTATGATTGAAACATATAAAAAAATACTTTAAAAATTTCTGGGAATACATTAGAATGAATAATTTAGCTTTGCATTATTTACAACACCATAAACTATTCTACCAATTGATTCTAATCTAATTGCAAAGAAAAATTTTTTGCGAATGCTAAACGAAAGTTGATTACATTTTCGCCAGACAATGTCGAGGTCAATTAATCACAGTTTTACAACTTCTTTCTTTTTATTCGAATTTAAAATATAAAGTCTCATTTTGTATTTAAAGATCAATTAAAATTGTAGTTTTCTAAAGAAAAAAATTAAAAATATCTTTGCTATGAAAATATTATACACATACATACATACATATGTACATCTTTACATACCTACTACAAAAAAGTAAGATCTCTTCGACAATATGGCTTATTTATTTGAAAAAACATAGAAACCCGCGCCGTATTTGTCACGATGAGTCAACGAACCTCAAAATCGCACAATAACAACCAGCTCGAACATCTCATCCCATCGTACGTTATATTTATGTTTATTTTTCTTTTACATTTAAGCAGCCTCATTTTGAAGAAGTTTTTTTTCTTTCTTGTAATTTATAGTCAACTTGGAAAATCTCAATCAGAGATGGAAAATTCAGTACTATTTTATATCGTGCCTTGAGATAGATTTTTAATAATTTCCGGTCCGCACTTGCAATTTTTGTTGCAGCAATTCTTGAACATGTGAGAGAATGTTGAAATAGAAATATATAAATTTCAGGGACCGAAAATAACTGTTATTTTTGAATTTTTGATTAAAAAAAGCAACCTCAAGGAAATGTCGGAGAATGAAACCAAGTATACCATTTTGCAAGTATTGGACCAAATTGTCAGAAAATACGATGCTTTTTAAAAATCTGACTTTTATTTTTTCAAGCAAAAATAAAAGTTATTTTTTGACTTTTATTTTTTTGAGCAAAAATAACAGTTATTTTTGACTTTTATTTTTTCGAGCAGAAATAAAAGTTATTTTTTGACTTTTATTTTTTTGAGCAAGAATAACAGTTATTTTTGACTTTTATTTTTTCGAGCAGAAATAAAAGTTATTTTATGACTTTTATTTTTTCGAGTAGAAATAAAAGTTATTTTTTGACTTTTATTTTTTTGAGCAGAAATAAAAGTTATTTTGTGATAAATTCATTATATTTATTATAAATTTTGGCGCTTTTGCAATAGTGAATCGTTAAATTTACTTATTTAGAAAAGAATATTTGGAATATTAAATAATAATTTCTTTGTCAAAGGGGTTGAAAACACAAAAATAACTTTTATTTCAGCTCAAAAAAATAAAAGTCAAAAAATAACTTTTATTTCTACTCGAAAAAATAAAAGTCATAAAATAACTTTTATTTCTGCTCGATAAAATAAAAGTCAAAAATAACTGTTATTTTTGCTCAAAAAAATAAAAGTCAAAAAATAACTTTAATTTTTGCTTGAAAAAATAAAAGTCAAAAATAACTGTTATTTTTGCTCAAAAAAATAAAAGTCAAAAAATAACTTTTATTTCTGCTCGAAAAAATAAAAGTCAAAAAATAACTTTTATTTTCTGACTTTTACGATAAAAGTTATAACAGTTACGGTCCCTGATAAATTTTGTATTAATCTCTCGCCCTTTTGGACTAAAAAAATAAAGAATTGCAAGTATGGATCGGCACTAAGTCAGTTAGTTTAACAGAAGAAGAAATTTGAGTATCTAGTTTTTAGCCTAAACAAGCAAAGGTAAAAAAGATCAAAATTGTTCTCTATACATGATCAAAATGCTTGATGTAAAATTCGTCTAACTCTGTACACGAGTAATACTTATAAAGAAACTTTTACGAATATAACCACAAATGCTGCATGGTTTATTTTGAACATTTAAACGATAAGAAGGCGCCAATATTTCTTTGTCACTTCGTTTCACCTTCGTTTTTATTCGAGTACTCGGTTCTGATAGAATATAATTGATATTTTTCTACAATATAATTACGTTTCAAACCTGATATATGCAGAAAAGAATGAAGTTTAATAAAATACATTTCCAAGAATTCATAAAAATATAAAATTTCAACTTGGAAGTAATACAAAATTGGATAATATCTAATGATTTTTACATAGACTTGTCAACCCCCGAAGTTCGCTTTTATGTTTCCTAATCATCGAAGTGGAAGCGATGTTAAGAAAAATTTCCTTTTTGTCGGAGTGTAATAATTTTTTTCTTTGGGGAAAAAATAGTTAAAATTTTTTAAAGAAACTAAGTTTTTAAATTTCTTCAAAAATCAATTTTTTTAAAGTCAATGGGTAATATGAATAAAAAAAGTATTTTTTTTTACTTAAAAATTTGTTTTAAAACCCCAAATTTGTGTGTTTTTTGTTTTTTTTTTTTTTAATTTTTAAGTAAAAAGCAAATCCTTTTTTTATTCATACTACCCAGTGTGGGCATTTTCTTAAACTATTACGGAATTAAAAATTTTTGTATTTGATTATTTTTATATAGATTTTTGTATGTGTTCTGGCTTTCACATCGTTTGCACATTTTTTCTTGTGAAATCGGATGTTAAAGCACATCCTACGCCTGTTTAGGTTGAAATTTAGAAAATAAAAATTAATAGTATGTGTTCTTGCATCCGATTTTAGATGAAAACGATTTTTAAATGGAGGATTTCAAATTTTTAGCTTTTTTCGTTTTCACTTTTGGCAAAAAAACTCGTATTCTTTTCACTTGTTAATAGTCTTGTGAAAAGAATACGAGTTTTTTTGTCAAAAGTGAAAACTAAAAAAGATAAAAATTTGAAATCGTCCATTTCCAAATTGTTTTCATCTAAAATCGGATGCAAGAACACATACTATTAATTTTTATTTTCTAAATTTCAACCTAAACAGGCGTAGGATGTGCTTTAACATCCGATTTCACAAGAAAAAATGTGAAAACGATGTGAAAGCCAGAACACATACATTTACATATATATGTATATTCTTTGGAAGCTATGAAAAATTAGTTCCTTAAAAATTACTTTCAATTTTTTTTTACTGGGTATAATTTCTCTCTCAAAAAAGTGTATTTAATAAAAAGTACTCGTAACATTTGCTAAATTTCAATTTGCCAACCCTGCTCTCAATACAAGTGTGCGTTCTTTTTCTGTCCATTGCGTTTGCCACACAATTATTTGTGAATTAAAAATAAGAAATGAACACACAAAAATCTTAGACACACTCACTCTACTTTTCGAAAAAAAAATCAAATTTAAAAAGGCATTTGCCAAACATTTTAGGCAGCTATTCTTTTTCTTTTTTTCATATTACATATTCTAAATAAAAAGAAATGAGCAAAAGATTGTTATAGGAGCTTTTTAAAAATAGACAGATCATTAAGTAGTTTTTTTCAGGAAATTTTTGAAAAATAAAATCAAACAAGAAAAGTATGATACGAGTAAAATGTGTATCGTTATATATTTTACGTAAACTTGGAACAACATTTGATATTTGCCAGAGATGCCAATTACAGCTAAAGGTTTATGGTTTGCAGGGATTTGGAATTTTGTATAAATTGAAAAAAGGAATTGGGGATTTCTAGGATACCCAAAACTTTTTGGGAATTAACTATACACTATAGTCACGGTTCACACTATGCACACTATGAAGTGCATAGTGTAAACACAGAGAAAACAGTGCCTACTAAATACCTCATAAAATAGAACAAAATTAATAAGAAATCTCTATGGTTTTTTTTTCAATAAGAAAATCTTATTAATTTCATAGAGAAATCCTTTTTGAAAAAATCCAGAAGAAATCTAGTTTTTATGAGATTATCTTGTTGATTTTTTCAATAAAAAATAAAAAAAATTGCGTCTTTATTCTCTGTACTTGTGTATTTTCATTTAAATTTTATACCATATACATATGTATATATGTATGTAGTATATTGTAGATGTTATTTATTTATACATACATACATACATACATACACATTATGTTATAATCTTAACTAACTTACTCACCAAGTATTGAACCAGCAAACTTCTACCTGATAAACAAGCACTTAACCCAATATGCTAGCAAGCAGCCTGAATAACCATTGAAATTATTGTGCAAACATTCTTATAAAAAAATGAAAAAGATCATAAGAAATAGTCTGTATATCTATTTATATGTAGAAACGAAATAACAAGACACCTCATAAAATCAAGAAGATTTCCTTATTAAAAAAATCAATAAGATGCTTTACACATAACCATATAGGAACATACTAAAATCAAGAAGAAAACCTTATTGAAAAAATCAATAAGGCAAACTAATAAAATCAAGAAGAAAACCTTTTTAAAAAAGTTAATAAGGCAACCTAATAAAATGAATAAGAAATCCCTTTAGTTTACAATTTATAAGAAAACCTAATAGAATCAAGGAAGTTTTTCGATATGGATTGTTTTTTTGGTGCCAAAAATAACGGAAATGGAGTAAAAAAAAGATGTGAATAATAAGATTTCTTCTTGATTTTATGTGGTTTTCTTCTTGATAAAATTAATAAGATTTACTACATAAAAACAATAAGGAATCGCTATGAAAAAATCTTCGCTTCTTTCTGCTGGGATACCCCTTAGCCTAAAAACGTTTCATAGAGAAAATCTTATTGATTCGATGAGGCAGTGTTTTCTCTGTGAACAACAGGAAGTGCGAGTTTGTTGGTGAGAGAGGCGAATGTAGTACACGCTTTCTTGGAAACTTCCTTTTGTGTTCTAATTCGTAGTTGTGAACATGAATATTTTTTATTATAGTTAATTTTAATTATTATTCGAACTTCATTTGTTTCTATATATATGATTTGAACAGTTCGTATCGCTTTGTAAGCCAAATTAGATGTGATAATTATTAATGAACAAATAACATCTAAGTTTGTTGTAACTAGTTTAGCTACAAATTACTTTGCTACTAAAAAACGTGCAGTAAATTGCATTAAAAGTTTACAGCACCTTTATAGCATTTCGTTTTTCTCTAACCCGACCCAATGTGCAATGCATAAGTTGTATATAACGACATTTATAAGTTAAACATAAACGGCCTTATTTATAAAAAAATATTAAGGCTTTATAAAATCTTGTTAAATTTTTTTAATAATTTTAATAAATAAGGATGAAAGTTTTTAAACATAAAACCCCATAATCATCCATTTGAAATTTATTTCTAATTTTTCCAAAAAAATTTTTCTAAAATGGATTTCAAATTCATTTAATTTTTTATGAATATGTGGAAAAGTGTACAATATCACTCTCCAAATAATCATCAGAAGATTCGTTAAGGAGTTTTATATACAGCTCTTGAGTAGCTGTGTTGTTTATACATGCACTTATACATACATATATATTTATGTATGTACATATGTACATATGTATATTTGTGTAAGTATTTTGTAAACTTTCCTAAACTGGCAACTTAAATATAAAATTATTTTTAACTTTGACCTCTTGCCTAGGCAATACTTCTCGCCATATTTTTGTTTTTACCCACAATCACAATCTAATGCAATTATTTTATTATAAAATTTCATATTCTTAAACAGAAAATCAACATCAACAACAAGAGAAACATAATAAGATAATTGCAATGATATTCTCGATACATAATGATGCTGTAATATCGTCGTCATTATCCATTTGCACACGCAAAAATTGCAGACACCCAGAGACCGACAGACAAACCGAACAAAAAAATTATTATGCGTGGCTTTAAATTTATAATGATGACCGCAACCGACAATGGCAGGCAGCGCTTTTGCAGGCAACGGCAATGATGATGTTTTGATGATTTACTGTTCTATACTGTAAATTATGATCAAAATTATGACGATGATGATGTTGATGATGACGATCATGATGACGATGATGTTGTAAAAATGCTAATTAAGCCTGTGTCTAACCAACCCATTATTCTTTATTATACAGATTACGGGTATTTGTTGTTATGTTACATAAACATGTGGGTTGTATCTTGTTTAGATCGTGTAATTTGAGTTGTAAGCGAGAAGAGAGAAAAAAATTAATTCAAGAAATGAGTCTGTATGTAAATAAATAATTGCATAAAGGCTCTAATCAAATAAAGCGTGTTTGTGTTTTTTTGCCGTTTTTTGCGTTGCACATTGGCTCAGATTAGAGAAAAAGCGAAGAGAGGTGGTTTAAGACACCCGATCATAGCTATGCTGCTTAGCTATTTAAAGCAAACTTAATGTGTTAAATAAGAATGCAATAAAATTATATTATATGATGATGTCAAATTTGCGGAAAATATTTAAAAACGTTTTATTTTTGTTTCACTCAAACCAAAGAACAAAACAAAATTAAACAATTTTTTAAGTACAAAAAAATCAAAACAAAAATCAATTTATTACTGTAATAGTATCGATTATTTCTGTTAAGAAAATCACGTCCTAGCTCCTGTGTCGTGACATAAATAGCATAGCTATAAAAATCGTTTAAACTTTTAATGCAATTTGCAGAAATTTTTTTAATACCAAAGGAGGAGAAATCAAACGTTGATTGGGATTAAAATAATTTATAGCTAATTATATAATTAAATTTAATAATAACGCTCTCAAAAATGGTCTTTTAATGTCTCAGTAATTTGTGTTGAAAAAAAAAACGATAGATTAACAGTTTTGATCACATTGAAACTTGCTTGCATTGTGGAAACTACACATTAATTTTTAGTTATTTTTTAATCACAGAATTTCGCCCAATACATAGTTTTGAATTCGAATAAATCCTTTATCAATATCTGGAATAGAATAAAAATAAAAAAATATGTCAACTTTAGTTTTACTCTTAAAGTTTCTCTTAAAGTTCGTTCCACTTTCTATTGTTTATTCACTTCTTTTTTTTTTTGCAAAATTTTAATACGTGCTGCCATTCTGCAAATTTGCAATACTTTTACATTAGATTTTATTTTTCATTATGAATTTAATGCTAATTTCATTTGTTTTTAGACATAAATAAAATGAAAACAACTCTATTCCATTTTCAAACATCATCATCACCATCATCATAAATTTTGTATGCATTAATTTTCACTTCTTGCAACAGCAACAGCGGTAGCATTTGCAGCAATAAAATAAAGAAAACTAATGATTTTTTTTTCTATTTGTTCATAAAAATTTTGTTGTTTGTTTCAGGTGTTATACCATGAAATAGTATCACACGCTCGAGTAGTAAATGCCTGCATAAGAGCTGCATCTGAAAAGGAACAAAAGCAACAGAAACAAATCCAACAGCAGCAAGAAGAGTTGAAACAACTGCAATTGCAACAGCAACAGCAACAGCACGATTCATATAATACAGATGCCAGTTTAATTGCGGAACAAACTAATTCCTCACTTTCATCAACAGACGATACATCCACCAACACCACCACCGCCAACACCATCAATACAACTACTGTACACTCGTCATCGGCAGCAACAACAACATCATCATCAGGTGTTGTTTGTTCAACAGCCCCATCATTATCCGATCATCAAATTAGTCCCAATTCAGCTGCAACAGCAACAACTACAACTGCAGCATCAGTTCATACGTCAAAAAAGTCGGATAACAACAGCTTAGAACGTTTACAAAATCGCTATCATTTGCTGTATTTGAAAGCTTTCGAAGTTCAATTGTGGCTGGATGGCCTGTTGCGCAAGAAAAGCTCATCTGTGGTAAGTTTTTGAAAATGCTTTTTTATATCATTTTTAAATAAAATTTGGAAAGTGCATATTTTCTGCAAAGAAAATATTTTTTTGGTTCTTGTGTGGTTGATTTTTTAAAATTTTTTATTAATGCCGTAACCACAATTGACACGAATGTCGAATTTTTCGTAACGAATATTGCTTGTCTTAACTAAAACACAACCTTTGCGTCGAGCGAAATTCGTCTAGCATAACAAACTCTGGGAAATAAATAAATTGAAAACTGATATACATTTTAAAGCCAAATGGAATTTAGTAAAATTTTCTTGATGAACAGAATGTTTATAATAGAAACAAGCTGACTGGAAGTAGGGCTTTCAGTTAATATGACATTGTTTAGTTATTTGCCCATAAGTTCTAAACTATAACGTTTAGCAAAATCTGTTTTAAACAATCAGATTTTCTAACACGAACACTTCGTGTTGAGTTGTGCATGTTCGTGTCATAAAAAAAATACGACACGCACCCATCTCTAGTGTGAACTGACAATCTACTTTGTGCTGACAATTTTTTATTGTCAATTCATTGTCAGCATATTGCCAGATCTGACAATATTATAAGATCTGACAATCGTTTGTATTCTGCATTCATTTTTATTTGTATCTCTCCATACTGAATATGCTGGTACGTACATATGTATATTTAAAAAAATATCAAATTTTACTTTTAAATGATTAATAAATATCCGATTTAATTTGACAATAAAATTTATTAGAAGACAAAAAATACTCGTACACCATACAATACGGATTTGCAGATAACATTTGTTCACAAAATTTCCCCAAGCGATGCTTCTTCAGTGTGAAAATTAAAATATCAATGCAACATGCTGTTCCGCGCAACGACATTTTATTTAGTATGCAACACTTTAATGTTGTTGGTTGTTGGTTTGTTCGTTTTATCGCTTTATAATTTAGTTCAATGTCTTTCAACTTCATTGTTGTCACCTCACCTATTTTGAATTTTTGGTGGCGGGCGAGTGTGCAAGCAACGTGGAGTGAGTACTAAGAAAGAAATTACTAAATAAGTGAGTGAGTGAGTGTTAATTTGTTTGTCTATTTTCCAGTTTCTTTGAAACTTTTTCCTCCTATTGATTTGGGGTTTCTTTAGATAATAAATTAATTTTCAGTTTCTTTTCTTTCTTTACGTTGGCATATTTCAAGTTCAAGTTTGTAATGTATCTCCCTACATGTCGATTGTGTGCGTCAGTTGGCGTCTGGTTTTATTTAGTTTTTATTTTATCTTTTCAACGTGCATTTTGTAATATTTTTTTTTTTAGCTTTTCAAGAGCTTTCGGTTGCGAATCACAATAGATTTTATTTTTTGGAAAAGATTCAATTTTAAACTATTATACATATTTGAAGGCCAAATATTTCGAATTTTTAATATTGGAATTTTTAATCAAAATATTATATTAGAATGAATTTTAGTTGTAAATATATAATAACAAATATTTTTTATTACGTCAGTGCATTTATATCGTTGCACTCGAACCTCAATAGCTATACATGTAAATATCGTGCCATAAAAGCCAAAACAGCTTCAGCGACATAATTTTCGAAGTTAATTTTTTGACCAAAATCTATTATTTCCGATCGTAGGCACAAAATTATGTCATTCCAGGAGCCGAAACTCCTTGCCAAGTTTCGCGGGAATCGAATAAGTTGAAGACAAATAATTAAATATTAACAACGCCCATTTTTTTGAGCATAAGTATTTTTCAGAGCTCAAGGTATGTGCCAAGTTTCGCAAAAATCGATCATGAAGAAGCACGTAAAATGTAGTATTTAATTTTAATGGGCGTGAACTCGCAACTTTTTTGAATGCAAGACTGTCTTTTTAAGAGCTCAAGTGCCAAGTTTTGTAACAATTGGTTAACTACAAGCACGTCCAATGTAATATTAAGATTTAATAGGCGTAGCCCCGCCCACTATTTTAAGGCAATATTGTGTCTTTTTTATCTAAGCGTGTGCGCCAAGTTTCGTAAAAATCGGTCAAATAGAAGCATGTGAAATATAATATTAATTTTTTTTTGGGCGTGGCTCCGTCCATTTTTTAGACTTCGAGATTGTGTCATTACGAAAGCCCAATGTGTTGGGTCAGCTTCGTATCAAAAGAATAAGTAAAATGGCATAAAATCAAATTACACACAAACTTAGTGGCCGCCCACTTTTTTTTACAATGGGACCAATTGGAAGCTACACCCTCTCCGACAAAAATAGAATTTATGCAATCGGCCTAAAATATACCGAGTTATAAAGTAACAATGTCAAAAAAATAAAAATTAAAAATACAGAATAATTGATAACCTCCTCCTTTTTAGGGTTCCGTACACCAGAGGTGAAAGGGAACCTCCCTATTGTTTTCGCTACGCTGTCCGTCTGTCTGTCACAGGCTATTTACTCGAGAACCGTAAGAGCTAGGGACCTGAAATTCGGACAGAGTATGTAGAACTTTTGCCGCTACAACAGCAAATACATGAGAATCAAAAATTAAAGGGTGTTCCAAAACGAGCAGCGAAAAATGCTAAATACACTTGAAATTTGAAAAGTTAGTGTATTATTATACAGACTACAACAATCAACACTAAAATTTAAAAAAATCTAAATTAAAGGGTGTTCTATTAGTTAATGTAATTTTGACAACTTGCTTTATTTTGGAAACCGTGGAAGCCAAACTTTTGAAATTTTCTAAAACGGTAAAACTAAAAAATTCCAAAATTATAAAACAGCCAAACCGAAAAAAATCGTCAAAGTCAAAAAAAATCGCCAAAACGAAAAAAGCGCCAAATTAAAAAAAAATTCTAAAACTTAAATAAATCGCGAAATACCAAAAAAAAAAATCGCCAAAATGAACAAACTCTCCAAAATGAAAAAAAAAATTGCCAAAATAAAATTAACGCCAAAATGAGAGAAAAAAATCGCCAAAATGAAAATAAACGCCAAAACGAGAGAAAAAAGCGACAAAACTAAAGAAAACGTTTTAACTGAAAAAACGCCATATTAAAAAAACGCTGAAAACCAAACGTACGGAACCCTTCGTGCGCAAGTCAAAGTCGCACTTTACTGAATTTTTTTTTGTTTGAAGTCGGTTAAAAATCATTTATAACAGTTGCAACTTGCAATATTTTTCGAAGTTGCCATATGTTCACGTGAGTAAAATATACGGTAGTGATTTTGTGAACAGGGAGCAAAATTGTAAGGAAATTTTATTCATGATAAGGTTGCTTTTGTATTTGACTTTTGGTAATAATTTTTTTTTTTTTTTTTTTTTGTTTCTTAGAATTATTATTATAATTCTTGAGAATTATGCCCCCATATTTTATCAATCTAAGTCGAAATACGTCAACCAGCTCTGGCTCATTATTTTTTTAAAATCATTTTTTCGGGTACATTTTTAAATCTAAGACTCATTAAAAAGAATCCAATATTTCACAAATATTTCAGACAACAAATTTACACAAAATTCTTTCATCACAAACGAAACTTTTTCGTTTACAAAAATATATTTCTAATAATATCTCTTAACAAATTGTATACGACTTCTTATATTTAGAGCAAATGTGTTAGCGGTGATTTTCTTTATTTGATTCGAATCCACCAGAGAAATTTTTAAACATATTTTCTAACACTAAAACCGAAATAAAATTCAAAAAAAAAAAAACAATAATAACATGTAGCAAAAGTTCTTCCTGTTTATAATGTCTGGAAAAAGCATTTTAAAAATAAATTTTAAAACACTAAATTACAATTGTTGCATTTGTACGACTCCAGACCAGCCAAACAACCACATTATGAATATTTTCTAAGAAAATTGAAACAAAATTTTATACACATACATATTTTCTTGGACTAGTACGTATTCGTATATATATAAATTTATGTTGATGGTAAAACGTGGGGGCATCATTCATTCGCTGATACATACATACATACATATCATATCATATGTGGATGCAAATGCAACATAAAAACACATTTTAGCAGTTTATTCATAAAGAAAAAGAAGAAAACTCATGATATGTGTGATTTATGAACCTTTAAAAATTATGAACAACCAACAATACTACACTTTGCAAAAGTCTCTTTCATCAATAAATAAATATGTACAGCAAATTCCAACGTACAAAAAATAAATTTGATGCAAAAATTTCTTTTTTACAACAAAACTTACAACATTTAACAGTGCTTAACAATATGTACTCGTATCTACACACATATATGTAGTCGGAGTTACAACAACGCTGCAACAACAAACAAAACTGACAGTCGGAACAGGCGAACGGACAAGACTAAAATTGATGTTAATCTGTACATGTAACTCACAAGTTACATGTGTCCAAAAAATTGTTCATTCATTTGTATGTTGCTGTTTGTTCATTACACTCTGTTTGCAAATGAGCGAGCGCATACTTATGAGTGTTGCATGCAACATACTAGCTACATTGTGATATGCATCCAAGGAGGCATTTGTTGTAACATTGCTGGTCAAATGGTGTACATTGTTGCACTTTTAAATAGCGGTCATGTTAATTGAGATTTAAATTATTTTAATTTCTTTTTTTTTATTTCTTTTTCTTCGCCGGCATTTTAATGAAGACATAAAACGCTTTAAAAGTTAACGCTGTTGTGTGTTTCATGTAAATTTGTGAATTTAACGTGCACTTTTTGTTTTTGGCAATTTGACAGATACGAGTAGTGTTGTTATCAGGGAAACCGCAAATATGCCATTGCATGTTTTTCTTCTTGTGAGACGTATTAACGCGAGGATACGACATTTATATGTTTCATAACTTTTTATGAATTTTGGCATCGATTTGTTAGTGCATATTTTTGCATATTTAACCCTTTTGGGCATATTTTTGCATATTTAGTGCTTTTACTACATATTTGGTACATTAAATAATTTTCTTAAGGTACGGTCATACTTGACAAACATTTGCCCAAAACAGCGTAACCAGCAAATACTAAGGAGAAATCTTTTGCTTCAAACATGTGTTTATTAAGTTAATTAGTTTCGTATTTAACAAATAGCCAAAGTTAAAGAATACAATATTATTGGAAACTATTGAACTTAATAAACACGCGTCTGAAATCAAAAGATTTCTCATTAGTATTTGCTGGTTACGCTTTTTTGGGCAAATGTTTGTCAAGTGTGACCGTACCTTTAGTTACGTTAAAAGTATGTAAAAAGTATTTACGAAAAATGTTTAAATAACATTAAAAAAATATTTATTTGGGGTATTCAAACGGTAGTCTTAAAGTTGTAATGTCGTAATGTCCTAAACTTTTAAATTAGTTTAAAATATGACTGCTATGAGCAATACCTCACATTTTAGGTTAGTTGAAACATAAACAAGATGATACAAAACAAATGAGAAAAAAATATTACAAAAATAAAATAATATTTGTTACGAATATACAAAATTATGAGAAAATTATTTGCAATATGTAAAAAAATTACAATTTATTTGCAAATTTGAGTAAGTTTTGTGAATCAGGTACCTTTTGATGAAATTTATTGCTCTTGTGTGTAAATTTAACAAATTAGGGGTGACTCAAGCCATTTCAATGAAATAATTTCATTGTCTGATAGAAGTATTTTTTTTCAGTTTTTGCCCTTTTTGCAGTTTTGGCGTGTTTTACATAATATTACACTTCGGCCCTTATTATGAGCAACTTTCGATCTTCGATTGTAGTCGAAAGTACTGATTGAACGAATTTTCATTTGGTATAATGACGAGCATTCGACAAAAAAAAAGCCCTTATTGAGAATATCAGTCAAAGTGATTTTTAAAATTGCAACAACCTTACCTAAATATAAAAAAACAATACTTAATAATAATTTTTTATACTAAAATACTTCATCGAAAGCTTAATTGTGCTCGATAGAAAATTCGTTGCTCAACGGAAATTTCGATGCTCATAATATGAATTGAACATTCGATTTTCGATGTTCGATAGCCAGCGAAGATCGAAAATCGAATGCAACTCAAAATAAGAGCCTTTGCTATCTTTTTGATATTAGCAGGTTTTTGCAAATTTTCATTTTCGCGATTTCTTCCGAATTTCTTAAATTTTTAGGTATTTGTAAGCTATTTTAGGGCTTTTTGCAATTTATCGCGAATTTTCGCGAATAAAGTGATTTTTAGCCAAATCTTTCCTTATTACCATTTTACCGAATTTTAATCCATCTATCCATTTGATGTAAGCAAGATTGTGCGAATTTTCATAATTTTTTCCAATTTTCTGCGATTTTTTGGAATCTCTTATATACCCCGTAAAAAAAGACACCCCAAAAAAGTCATGAAAATGTAGAGTTTGCGATCTGGAAGTAGTGCAAATTTCGATCCGATCTAATGATTTTTACATAGGGTTGTCATTGCAAGAAGTTCTCTTTTTTGATGCCTGGTCACCGAATTGGAAGCGATTTTAAAAAAATGTCATTTTTTGTGTTCTATGTTAATATTTTCATCTAGGAAAAATGGTTAATAGTTACTTATTTTAACAATTAGTTTCCTTTTATAGGAATTTAAACGTAAAACAGTATTTTCATGTAAATTTAAGCAAATAACTTCAAAATTTTAGACCAAAATTAGTTCATAAGTTTCTTCAAAAAAATCGATTTTTTTAAAATTCTGGTGAGTAATTTCTAAAACTATTGAGGAATTACAAGGTTATGTATAACTAAAATAAACTTCTACTTGGCTTTCTGCTAACTATCGGCAAATTAAAAATATCGATTTTTTGGAAGCAATGAAAATGTAGTTCCTTTAGAATGACTTCCAATTTTTTTTACTGGGCTGTTGCACAGTGTAATTAATTAAAAATGCGATTTTGAATTTGTTGCTACTTACACGGTTTTGCATTTCAGCTGATTTAATTAAATGATCATTTTATCAATTCTTTTCAATATATAAAAACTATTTTGATATACATACATTTGGTATTATAACGAGCATTCGGCGAAGAATGTCGCTATTGTGAATAACACTCACTGTGATTGTTCAATTAATTGTGATTGTTAACATTTGGTATTATAACCAGTGTTGCCATATTTTATTTTTAAAATTCTTCAAGTTGACCAAAAAAAATTTTTTTTATCACTAAAAATCTTTTTTTAATAATTTTATTCAAAGATTATTAATATATCGCACACTAAATCATAAAGAGTCACAACTCAAAATATTTCAGATGCTGAGTAGTTGCAAACATCTGTTGATACTGTACAAATGGCGCAAGTGTGCAACATAAAACCAAGAATAACGGTATTTTATATTCTTCTAGAAAACTTTATTGCAATAGAATTTGTTGCAGTTGTTAGAGTTTTGTTCAGGTAACAAAAAGCAAAACCACCTTGATCATTTTGAGTTGTGACTCTTTATGATTTAGTGTGCAATATGTACATATATACCTTGAGCTTGCTGCATTGAAATTCAGTTAAAATTTAAGTGAACTAACCTAAAAGACATAAACCTAAATATCGTTACCTTAAAATAGAAAGGCTCTAACTCCTTAATTTTTTGAATTCGAGAGTTTTGCATTTTTCGATACATTAGATGTTCTTATATCGAAATATACAAAAAGATCGACTGCAAAAAAACAGGGAGTTAGGGCCTTTCTATTTGAAGGTAACGATATTAAGGTTTATGTCTTTTAGGTTAGTTCACTTAAATTTTAACTGAACGATATGTAACACAAAATGTTTTCATCAGGGACGGCAATGAGAATTTTAAAAATGTACTCGTACTAACAACTTTCAAAAATTTTACTTATTTTAGCTTAATTGTACTAAAAGATTTTTTAGTTCAAATTTCATATTTTTATTTGTTTTTATTAAAATAATCGACTTTTTTCTGTCTACCGAATTGTTTTCACAAATTTGCTTGTAAGTTGGGATGTTAAATCATATGCTTACACCTATTTAAATTTAAATTATACAATTTAATAGCATGTGCTAACTATACCATACAAATTTGGAAGAAAAATGATTTGGAAAAGGACTAGTTCACATTTTTTGATTTTCTCGCTGCACTTTGCTTTCACAAGACTATTTTCAAGTGAGAAGAATATGAGTTTCATGATTTAAAAGTGAAAATTGACATATGCAATCGTTTGAAAAGAAATGCGGAGTGAAACTGGGGAGATTCCTTAGATTTACTAAATTAGCCATTGGTGTACTATTGTACTTTCGGAGTTTGAATAGTACCAAAAAAAAAGTACAATTGTACCAACTTTGCCAAATTACGGAATTCTATATCGTACTAATTTTCATCAAATTGTGTTTGTATATTATACTTGGGTCGAACTCATTTATTCGGTCGTTTTTGACACACACAATTAAATTACATGGGTTCGATCAAAGGTTTGCGTAAAAAGCAATAGAAATAGAAATTTCGATCGATATCGAATGCCGTAATTAACATTGAGGAAACCATTGTTAAAATTTAATCAAAGGAAATAAATAGTGTTGCAGCGTGTTACTTCTTTTCATAATTTTTATGAAACAGAAGAAAATGTGGAAGTACGATTAGTTTAGTCAAAAGGAACTTCAACTAATAATGTTAAGAGTACTATTTTTCATATTTTAAAAAATCTTATTTTAAGCTAAAATAATTTTTAGTCTTTTTAACATCTCGAAAAACTTTAAAAATAAGATAAATCTTCACATATGGTAACGCTGATTATAACTAGCATTCGACGAAGAATGCCGCTATTGCGAATAACACTTACTGTGATTGTTCAAAATATTCATCAGCTGAGACTGAAAGCAAAATATGTTAAAAAAATAAAAATAAAAATTTTTATTTCTAAATCTATTTCAGTATAATTTTTTTAAGATTTTGTGCTCAAGAATCATACACAGAAAAAATATTATTTTGTATTCAATTACTAAATTCAAAAAATAATACTTTTACTAAAATGGCACCTATACATAGCTGTTAAGTAATGATTAGTAATCGTAATGATTACTAATTTGATTACTTTTTTTAAAGGTGAAGTAATGATTAAATTACGATTATATTCAGTTTCGCACGATTACTAATTGATTACGATTACTAATGATAATGGAAAAGTAATCTGAATTACTTAAAATTACTAAAAATAATCAAAAAGAATCAAAAGTAATCAAAAAATAATCCAATTACTTCTAATGAGTACAATTGATTATTTTTGATTATTTATTAAGAATCAAAAGTAATCTTTGAATGTAGTCGGATTACTTTTTGATTATTTCTGATTCTTTTTGATTATTTTTAGTAATTTTAAGTAATTTATTTTACTTTTCGATTACACAGTGCAGCACTAAAATCTTGAACCAATTGAGACCCCAAAAATCTGAAAGCTTATGATAGTAGAGGAAAACCCCTAGCTCGGTTTTGAATTATTAGCTAAGGTTTTCTTTTAATTAATTTTTGAAGTTTTCGACTGGGGGTAGATTTTAGTACAATTTTCAAAAAACATGTACTGATTATTAAGTCTATATCTTGAGGGTGGCGTTGGCTGAAGTAGTTAGCACGTTGACTACAAAACCGAAGGTCCTGGGTTCAATCCCTGTATCCGACAGTCATTAAATAACAACACCACGCATTTTTCTGATGTGCATTAGTGTCCCTTTGTGTCAGTTGTTGTAGAAAAGTTCAAGTGATGAAGGCATAGTCACTGGTCACTGAACTATACCGACTTCAGGAGATACTAATTCTAATGTGACATCAGAGCGCCCTCCTTCGTTGTGTAGCAAAAATCATCGGCGAAGTAAAATAATCAATAAAATGGCTACAAGACACAGCTTCAAAAAATTAATACGCCTCATTTAACATCTGAGAGGCGCTGCAACACTGCATTATTAAAAACGTGCGAAAAAGCAGAGTTGTAAAAGAATGAAGCTTTCCTCTATCTATATAAGACTTCGCTGTAGTAAAGCATTTGAAAAATCCCTCATGTCTTGAAAGTTCTTATAAATGGTCTTGTGCAGGACTTTAGTAGGCATTAATTGCCTGAGTGTTACTTCTCTTTAAAAAAAAAAAAAATATTGCTTGTATTTCTTGTGCAAATTTTTAGCTCTTAATAAGATCTAAAAATTTTAGCTTGAGATAAAATAAAAAAAAAAACAACAACAAATTACTCAAAACAGCAAAACTGTCAAAATACGTAAAATTTCGTCATAGATTTTTATTGTTGGTGATGGAAAATATAAGGACGCTTCAAATATTTTAAAATATATACTTAGAAAAATTTATAATTTTGAACTTAAGGAATGAAAAATAAGGACACTTAAATTTTTTTAAATATACATACATACATACGTATGTATATTGAACACTAGTCGTCGCTTTCGGACGGTGTTTACATGGTACATGTACTAAAATCTTCCTCCCAGTCGAAAACTTCAAAAATGAATTTAAAAAGAAACCTTAGCTAATACTTCAAAACCCAGCTAGGGTTTTTCTTCTACCATCATAAGCTTTCAGATTTTGGGCGTCTCAATTGGTTCAAGATTTTGAAGTTTAAAAATGTGCTACTGTGTTATTAGTAATCGTAATCAATTATTTATCAGCAATTCTTTTAAAGGAAATTATATAATCAGTACAATTCTTTTTAAAATGTAATCTAATTGATTCCTAATCGAAATGTAACAGCTATGGATCTATCACATAATGCGTTAAAACCAAATGCCAAAATTCGTAAAAATTTAATAAAATGGAAATCGCATTCATCAAACCAAATACAGAAAATAATAAAACTCAAAATCAGGGGTCTAAACGTCGTTTTCGACAGCTGACTCGATCACGTTTTTTCAGATTGAGATTATGACATTCGATATCGAACCATATTATTAGATTGTTTGATAGCGAATGTTATAATCTCAAGATGAAAAACGCGATCGAATCAGGTCGTTATCGAAAGCGACGATTAGACAGACCCCAGTTCGAAAAACATATTTTTTTAAGAAAAAACCTGCCATAATTTTTTCTATGCAGAATATTGAAAATTTGATAATAATATGAATTTGGCATACGGTACTCGACGTTCACTGCCTATCGAATATCGAAAACTACTCATCATAATAAGGGTCTTCGTTTCACTGTTGCTTTCTTAAGAATTTTTTCTTTTTATTTTAATTTTAATTTTCCATAAATTTGTGTTTATTATCCGTTTTTTTATGCGGCAACAAAACTTAACGACCACAACAAATTTTTGGAACATTTTAACAACAAACCGAGAGCCAAAGAAACTAAAAATTTAAGCATAAAAAGTACCCAAATTTATGTTGTACAAAATCCCATAAAAATTTACAATGAAGAAAAAAAAATAAAAAAACAATAAAAACAACAGAAAACCTTAACATTAACATCATCACACCAGCATATGTGAAAAAAAAACAATATTGAACTGTATTGTTTTTAAGTAGATTTCCAGAGAAAAAAAAACAAACATAAACATAAATTAAACTTAAACTTTTACTTTCAAATCTGCACTCTTTTTTTTACATTTTCTGCAAAAAAAAAGAAGAAAAAATACTTAAAATAAAACCAGTGAGTTTTAAAATGTTTTATGAAAAAAAAATTACATTTCGCCGGTGATTTTTCTATTTGCTGAACAATTTTTTTTTTAATTTTTAATTTTTTTTCTACTTCAATTTCTGTTGCAAGTTGTTAAACACGTAGTAAATTTTTATGTCTGGCAGCCAATAAACATAAAAATCGAGGGCTCAAATGTTTATTCAATACGTAATCAATATATATATTTTTGTATTTTTTTCAACTAATACGGAAAACTTTTTGAAAAAGTATCTAATAAAGTAAAAACCAACAAATGAAAAAAAAAAAAACCAAGTGACATTTAAAATGTGTCATGTTTTTATCAATGTCCAATTTCTTTTAAATGCGAGTAATCTCTGCGCCTCTAACTCTTCACTGGCTAAAACTACCGGCTGTCGCCGCTTGTGTTTTCCTTTTCTTATTGCGTCTTGTTTGTGTTTGTTTTTTTTAATTTAATTTGAATCTCTCCTGTTGCAGATAATTAATGATCCTTCAAATTGCCTGTTTAGCCGGCAAGTTAGTTGATTCAATAAATTAAATTTGTATTGAAAGAAATTCATTTTATTTTTAGTTGCATTTTCCTTCTCTTTCTCTCTTCCTTGCTTTGCTGTAAGCCAAGAGAAAGATTTGAAAATGACATTTTGCTGATTTTTAATGTCACTTCATTTAATTTTATATTATGACTTTTGAAGCGAATTGCTTAAAATAGAAAATTTTTGGTGACATTTCATTTCTGCTGTTGATTGTAATATCTAACTAAAGTGATTAAAGTTGGTTTGCTAAGTTGCAATTAAAATAATGATTTACAACCATCAAATACAATACACTTAATTTGACAGTTGTTTTTTAACATATTTAAAACTGTTAAAATTTACTAAATGAAAGAAAAGGTTTAATTTTATTTTCGGTGAGCGGCAGCATTCAAAAATCGCATTGATTATTTTAATACTGCTACTAACAAGGAACTAGCGAAACAAAAGAGAAATTATCATTATCAACAGCCTTATTTATAAAGCCTTAATAATTTTTATAAATAAGGCTGCAAGTTAATTTTGATGCCTAAAGAGAGCAAAAATGTTTGCCCTCTCAAAAAGAAGAAAATTGTGCAGTAAAGCTTAAATTAGACGTGCCATAGTCATAACCAAAACCAAAATTCAATTGGTTTTGTATAAAATTTATAAAAAGGTTGATATTTTTACTAGATTTATTTTTTTTTAAGTTTTATTGAACAAAGTTGAATGAGAAAATTTTTGGAAAATTTAATATTTAAAATTAAGAATAGACAAGGAAGGACTTGTAATTATTGTAGTGAAATTTAACAATAATCTTGACTGCTTTGATTCTACAAGTAATTACAAAGTTTTGCTGCATGTTTAAC
The DNA here is from genome assembly GCA_944452675.1 of Tachina lurida. Classification (NCBI taxonomy): domain Eukaryota; kingdom Metazoa; phylum Arthropoda; class Insecta; order Diptera; family Tachinidae; genus Tachina; species Tachina lurida. Next base: position 133,143,004 of record OX101754.1, on the reverse strand, counting down.
TGAAATTTATTTTATTGTAAATAAAGGACATACGGGAGATATACAAGTCCCTGCCCTGATTATTATGAAATTTAACCCAAAGCTTAACAAGAAAATTCTTGAAATAGTTACAAACTTTCACTGCATATTGTTGATAATTGTAGATAATATCGTTTGGTTTTAAATTAAGGATATGTGGAAGACAATTAAATTTTTACCCTGATTGAAATGAAATGCCTTGATGCATAGTTACAGAAATATTTATGTATTTTTGCTGTATTGGGAGCATAATTTTGCCCGAAATTCAAGTTTTTTTAGATTAAGGGTATATGGCAAGTGGGAATGTCCTTGCGACTATTGAAATTAAATTCAACAAATACTTCTAAAATTGTGGGTAGTGATCATAATTGCATAAGAAATAAATTTTTTTTATATTAAGGATATATGAGAGTGACATATCTTTGTTTAATTTTTTTTTAACTTTAAGGATCTAATTGTATAAAACACCTAATTATATAAATTTTTTTGTTTTTAAGATATGTACTGGCTTTCATAATTTTTGAATTTTTTTATCATGCATTTTAAGCTGATTTTTTTTTAATCAAGGACATATGAAAGAAAATCAAACCCCTGCACAGATTATTATGAAATTGACACCAAAGCTAAATAATAAAATTCCTGAAATAGTTTTGAATTTTCATTGCATACTACTTATAAGTGTAGGTAATATCGATTTTTTTTAATTAAGGATATATGGAAGACAACCAAGTTTTTACCCTGATTGAAATGAAATGCCTTAACGCATAATTGCAGAATTATTATTTTTTTATATCATTTTGGTCGAAATTAAATTTTTTGAGATAAAGGATATATGGGAAGTAGGGTATATCCTTGCAAAAATTTAAATAATTTGCAGATACTGCAAAATTGTGCGTAGTGATTATAATTGTAGCAGAAATTTCATTTCTAAAATAAAAAATATATGGCCGTAGCATATCCTTATTTCATTTTGCTTCAAACTTTAAGGACCTTACTAGTTGTATAAAACACCTCAAAAATATTATAAAATCGTTTTTGTTTTTCAGAGAAATAGTTACCGCCTTTCATAATTTTTGGAATTTGTATGCTGCGTTTTAAAGCTGAAATAATATTTTTATAAATAAAGGACATATGGGAGATAGGCACATCTTTGCACTGATTATTATGAAATTGATCCCAAAGCTTTATAACAAAATTGTCGAAATAGTTATATATTTTCACTGCATAAAGTTCAAAATTTCAGATAATCAGCCTTATCATGAATTCCACATGTGAAAATTTCCGAATGAAATTTTTCGTTCGCATGGATTTTAATTTCGTATCGTCAATTCCAATCAAATTAAAAACTTGCATGTTTCCCATTTTTCCATCAGACAAATCTTTGTGAATAATTTTTTTCATAAATTGTCAGCATATTTCGCAATCGTATGAAGTTTTCTAATACCAATTGGTCACACGTTCGGAAATTTCCATGTGCAATTTTATTTATGATATGCCTGAATATACAGTAAGGGACAAAATTGTTCACAGAAAAAATTATATTCTATACAAAAAATATTTGTTCATAATACATCTGTCAACTCTTAAAATTGTACATATTGAGTGGCATGTTGTTTAATGTTGTATGACATATCTGTTTCGGAAATACCGTTATGTTTGTATTTATTATAAAGTTAAAAAAGAAAACACGTGTGTGAACAATTTTGTCCCTTATAAAATAAAGTATACATAAAATTAGTAACTTTTTAATTACTCTTAATTGATTTTCTGTGGATTTGGTCTTAAGTAAATAAAATATGTCTAAAATTGTTTTTAAACTAAATGTTAAATAATAGTGTGCTTAGATTTAAAATTTTTATAATGCCAATCCCTGTGAAAGCTTCTTTGAAGAAAAATATTGTCAAAGATTTAACTGAAGGGTTCACATATCATACAACTGCCCAAAATTATAAAATTTTAATTGGATTAGTGAATAAAATAGAAAAATAAAGTGATTTCAATATCTTAAGCAACAAAGCAGGTCGCCCAAAGAAAATTTCACCTGCTGGTATCTGCGTAGCTAAGCGAATGATCACAACAGGAGCGGTTAATACAGCTGTTGAGGCAAAAAAAAATCTTCAAGAAGAGTATTATATAGATGTTAGCGCTAAAAAAGTTCGGAGGAATTTACGAGCACATGGATTCGTTGCTGGAACCAAAGCTAAAAACCATTTTTAAGTGAAAAAAATCGAAAAAAAGATTAGCCTTTGCAAAAAATATGAAAATTTTACTGTAGAAGACTGGAAACGCGTTACGTGGTCAGATGAGTTCAAAATCAAGAAAATAGGATCAGACGGACGGCAGTGGACATGGGTAGATAAAAGTGTTGGTGTTAAAGAGCGCAACATATACAGCACATTAAAATTTGGAGGTGGTTCACTGATATCTTGGGGTTGTTTTCGTGGTAATGAGCTTGGAATTCTTCGACGAATAAAAGGTAAAACTTGTGCTACTGACTACACAACCATTCTGAAAGATTCATATCTCCTAAATCTGGATATATTTGGTTTGGAACCTGGTCAGAGCGACATCTTTATGCAAGATAACTACCCTAAGCACACGGCTAAAATTACTAAGGAGTGGCTTGTTAGCAATGGGATTAAGACTTTAGATTGGCCTCCTCAATCGCTTGATTTGAACACGATTGAACACCTGTGGTCAATATTAAAGAGGAGAATATTTTCTAAAAATGACCGGCCTAGTACTTCGGATGAGCTTTGTGATCACGCCATTGAAGCTTGGGAAGATATTGTTAAAGCTGTTCTTACAAATCTTGTGGGAAGTATGCTCAGAAGGATAAACACTGTTGAAGCCGCTCGTGGTAAACATACAAAGTATTAACAGCTAAATTAGTATGTTGCTTCTACGAGGGTCATAATTGTTCACACCTACACTCTAAAAAAATAATTTTTTTTATTTTTTATTAAATAAAATATTTTTAAGTTAAAGTGTTTTCTATCATATCATTGCCTATGAATTACAAAAAGTATATTATATTCAAATAAAATAATATCTACAATAATATAATTCAACATATTCTTAATAACTACTATTCTGTGAACAATTTTGTCCCTTACTGTATGTAGATTTTTTAATAAGGGGTATATGGCAGACAACCAAGTTCGTAACCAGATTGAAATTAGATGCTGTAATACATAGTTCCAGAATTATTTTTGCTGCACTGTGAGCATAATTTTGGTGGAAATTAAATTTTTTGAGAAAAAGGATGTATGGGAAGTAGGTATGTCCTTGAAACAATTGAAATTAAGTTTTGTAGATACTTAAAAATTGTGCTTAGTAATAATATCATAATTTTAGCTGAAATTAAAGTTTTTTAAAATAATGGATATGTACATGTATTGGAGTTGCATATCCTTGTTTAAATTTTCTTCAAACTTTAAGGACCTAATTATGTAAAACGCTTTAAAAATATTATAATTATTTTTGTTATTTGAGACAAACTTTTGTATGAAGAACTGCACAAAAAATTTAGGCCGAAAATAATTCTTTTTATGATTCAAGGATATGTCGAAAGCATGTACATATGTCCTTGCGATGATTTAAACGAAATTCTGCAGAGACTTCAAAATTGTGCGTAGTAATATACATATGTAATTGCTGCTGAAATAAATTTTTTTTTAATAAAGGATATATGGGCGTGACATATCCTTGCTTAAATTTTTCACTCTTTAAAAGGACTTAATTGTATAAAACACCTCAAAGATATTATAAAATTGTTTTTTTTATCGAGACAAACTATTCACCTAGAAACTGTACAGAAAATTGAGGCCGAAAGCTAATTTTTTTTTTAAGATTCTAGAAAAATAAAGGATATGTGGGAGTGACATTTCCTTGGTTAAATTTTCCTCAAACTTTAAGGACCTAATATTGTAAAACACCTCTTTATGTATTATCAAATCACTTTTCTAATTTTACTACATGGAAACGGAACACTGTGCGCTTGTCACAGAAAATGGCAAATTTTAAATTCCATATTAAACCAGTAAGCATAAATAAAACAAAATTATAAATTTATCAGAATTGCTCATTTCTATGGTTTATTATACATAAAAACAAATTTTCCCATGTAAATGCAGCAGCATTTAGAAAATTTTTTATGCATCATACTCCGTTTATAAAGCTCATTTACCTCAATTAGTCATTTCCATTACATCATTTTCAGTAGGAAACAATTAGAAAAAAACAAACTCCGTCATAAATATAAATTTTTTAAAAACATTATTTAGTATCTTGAATTTTGTCACACATTATAATGATGATATATACAAAAATAACTGCTGATGGTGATGATGACAAACTTAAGGTGGCGTAAACAATAAAATTTTATTTAAGCAAAGTTGCCTCACCTCCTGTGACTTTGGTATTGGAAAGCATAAAGTTGACACCTGTAATGGTTAAAAACAATCATTATACAAAAGTGACTCTAGAGTCTAGAGTTTATTTATGATGGTAATCTTGCTGATTATGATGATGATGTTGTTGCTCAGCTGATGATGTCGGGTGATCGGTGTTGTTGACAATGTTGGGTTGTTGAGGTGCGAAAATGCATTTTTTTTTCAGTATATAATCATACAACTTAACTAAGCAATATATTCTATTGTTGCCGTAATAAGTAGCAATTTTCCACTATATTACACACAAATTAATTTACAACGACTGCTACCCATTATTATACCACTAACTCTATTAATAAGACAAGAAAAGAAAAAAGTCTACCAACATACGATGAGTAAACTCAACTAAAACTACACATTCTACAACAAGACAGAGAGACAGACGGACAGACAGTCAGACAGACAGATAAAAAGAAGGTGCAACTTGTTTTTAAATGACATTTTGAAAAATGTCACTTTTGAAAGAGTTACGAAAATTATGAGTATGCTTATATATAAATTTTTTTTCTGAATACCACTCACTACTTACGTACATACGATTAAGGTTACAACACACTATACAATTGTATTTGCACCTCAAGAGTTGTAACACAACAAATAGGAGTACGTTGGTGGTTGGCTGGTTGTTTTATTCGTATGTCTGTCTGTCTGTCTGGCTTAAGTAGTCTAATGCTTACTTTTAATTTATTTGTTAAATAATTTTATAATTAATGATGGCTGTTTAAATGTAGGAAAAATTTATTAATTCATGAAAAATTGTGCTTGAAAGAAATATTTTTTTATTAAATTTGTGCCACCTTTGCAGGCAATGGAGGAAATTGTTAATACTGAAATGTGATAAATTGAAAATTGTAAAAGAGTTAAAGTGAGATTATTAATAAATAAATTAAATTTTTAATACAGGGTTATCTATTCAGTGGTTTCAAAACTGTCGGTCTGGCAAGGCTGTTAAACATCTGTCAGCTGAAGTGTCATTTATTTAGTGAACGGTTTGCCATTTAACAACGCGTATAAAGGCGTAAAAGTAATTAAAACTTTTGCTACAAAAGTGGTGGTTCAAAAATATTGGCCATTTTCAAGCATTACGACGGGGTGATTATATTCGTCATAATCGGCCTGCGACTGCACAAGGAATTTGTAAGACTATAATGTAATTTGAAGAGACTGAATGCTTTACCGATGTGTTCAGTACCTGGATTCTAAAACTTTTTGCGAAGCAAAAATCATAATATTTATCGTTATACGTTATCGGTATGTGATTCGCTAATTTTTTTTTACGATTGTCTCCAGTAGACTTTTTAGACGGGCTTGATTTGGCTGGATTGTCAAGCTTTTTCAAGGCTTGACAAGATTCAAGCTTAAAAGCTATTTGTCAAGCTAAAAATTAATTTAAATATATCTTAGGTTTATTTCGATATGCTGATTGTATAACTATAAATAATGTTGCAATAGCTGCAACACTAATAAGTGTCGAGAAGCATTTTCCTCCTTTACACAGCATCACAATTTGGCAACACTGGTAACCTGACATTATAAGCGAAGCGAACAGCTGATGAAATTATATTCAGGGCAATCATGAATAAAATTCCATGTGAAATTTTTCCCATGGAACAATTCCAACTAATAGCAAATAATAGGGAAAACAAAAAATTCTAATTGGAAAAGGTAGAAATTTCACGCGGAATTTTATTCATGATTGCCCTGATTGTATTTCCACACATACTTTAAAAATATATATGCCTTTGCAACTGTTTTTTTTTTTAATTAAATGTAATATTGTTAAAAACCATTGAGTTATTATTGTTTTAAAAATATTTTAAATTTTTGTCAAGCTTTTTTTTGCAAATCAAAAATTTTTTCCTTGAATGTCAAGATTTTTCACTGTTTGGGTTTGGCAAGCCTAGTCTCCAGCTATATTTTAATCGTGATTTAATTCAATGTGGTCTCTCTGTATAGAAAATGTCAAAATAAGCGAAAAGCACAAAGAATAATAAAGAAAACCTAAATGAACCAACAGCGAATATCGTTCAAACATGTTACTGAATAGCGAATTTATTACATTTTAATTATATTTATTATAGCGGTACGATTATCGTAATAAAAATTACTGAATCCAGTGGTACGATTCAGTAACTTTTAACGAACCGACAATCGTAATTTTTGTCTAATCATTTTGTCGCTTGCAAGAATGATTGTGTGATTCTTTAACCTCTTACAGAATCACACAATCAGCTAATATTTTGTGTTGATTTTTATCGATAAAATTAACAGTACATAAATTATTGTTGCTTAAATAACGACACAGCTGACATTAACCTACACGGAATATCGTTAAAAATTTTGCTGAATAGCAAATTCCATCAATTTTCGTTAAAATTATTTTAACAATGCGCTTATTGTTAAAAAAAAGTTAGTGAATCGCACTACAGCTACATGTCTGTGCATCATTGCAACGTGGCCACTGCTGAAAATAAAGCTTCTATTGATAAAAGTGTGGTTGATAATCCGTATTTGTCGCGTCCACGGCGTTCTCCGCACTTACAGCATATTTTGCATTTGGATTTCTACACAGAAAAAATTACGCCCAAAAAATGTTCAAACAAATGTTTGTTTGAAATAAAATTTAGTTTCATTAAAAATATTTTTTACTGTTCCAGTAAATTGTTTGTTTGAACAGTTCGTGTTGAGTTGTGCGTGCTTGTGTTATGTAAAAAACACGTCACTCACCCATTTCTACTGTGAAGCGAAGAATCATGTTGAATCAAATTTCTTTCAAGTTGAAACAACATGAATTTAATTTATTATAGTCATTGTATTTTATTAATCAATTAACTTACCTTATTGTTGTTTATTGGCACAGGCATAAGCAAAATGTTTGTGTGTTGGCTTCCATGGACCAGATATGAACTTGAACTCATCGAACTAAGCTTATAAAAACCTTAAATATTATTTATATACACACAAAATATATACCATGAAAAAAAAATTTTAATTAAATTTATTTGACCTGAAAGTTATAGTTAAAAAAACTGCTATTTGAACAACATATTATTTCTTGCAAATTTAATATGGTTAATTTTTTACGTTACATTGGTATTTTTTTCAGTGCATTTACTATTTTTGGAAAATTTATCGTTTTTAAAAAACGATTCAGCTTACAAAACAGAGGCGATCACATGGTGAACGAATATAATTTTTCGGCATCGTAGGACAAGCCATATGTGTCTCTTGAGCGGACACTGAAGGCACCATTGAAATGTGTCCGTACAAGGGGACTGTCCGGTCAAGAGAAAACTAAACATTTAAATGGAGCGCTGCCGGGACCTGTCAAAAGTGTTCGTCTAAAGGGGGTGTCCGCTTATAGGAAGTGTCCGTTAAGGGAGATTCCACTGTATTTACAATAAGAAAAACCGAAGGATATATATTTGATATTTTGCTTGTTTCGTTGGCTAAGCACTGTCGTTCATGCTTATTTTAAAAATATTGGTTTGAAGTCTACTGAAGAGTTCCTTAAGTAGCAACGAAATGCATATAGGCGATGCTTAACCAATAAAACAAGCAATAATTCCTAATAGAACATTTTCTTCTTCATCTTCAAAACATCTAAAAGCTAAAAAGTAAATCTTAAGAAAAAAACTGGCAAAAACTTTCAAAAAAAAATTTACAAATAAATCTTTTCGCAGAAATACAAAGAAAGGGAATCTGCTTCATCGTACTCGTATGTATGTACGTCTGTCGCTTCTTTTTCACTTCAAAATCAAATCAACGTTTAGACGCCACGTTTTCTTTGAATTGCAAGTATCCTTTGAAAGAAAAAAAACAAACTTGCATGGATTTCGCAATTTCTTTAACACTAAAAGTTCATTAAAATTGCAGTGCTTATGTAAATTTGTACAATGATTTGAAAGTACAAAATCATTTTGCAGCAGTCATTGCGATGGAACATTATTGCAATCCCTTCATGTCTGGAATAAATCAAGAAAGAAAAACAACATTTATACGGTTTCATTCGAATCTAAACTAAATTGTTTGTTTAATGTGAACCGTTCGTTGTTCACTGGTTATATTTTCCTTCGCTGCACCATTTCATTTTGCTAATTATGCAACAAGCAATAAACAAGCAGAGAAATAAATACTTTCCCTTTAGTTAATATTATAACAATTCTGGCGATTAATTTAGTCTAATAATGAATGGTATTGAAGGTTTGAGTTAAATTGAATGAAAAGTTGAAAAAAAAAGTTTTAAATTTTCCCTGTTTATTTGATAGACAACCGATTGATTGACTGACTGTTGGATTGGGCAGCAAACACCGCAAAACAATTGTGTGACTGAAAAAAAAAAAACTTCCGTGTTTTAAAGCGTTTAATGGCTTTTGTAATTTTATTCATTCCTTAAGTTGTAAATTTTGTATATTTTTTTTGTATTACTAGTGGTGTTCGATTACAATTTTTAATTTACACAAGTACTCCATCAATATTATTCCTATTGATATAGATTTTATTGAAAAATTTAATTTTGTATAAGAAGTGCTAATTACTTGATTGTTTAATTACGTCAATTATATGAAACTTTTTTAATTTTTTATGCAAGTGGGGCTTGAAAAAAAAAACTTATGACTTCAGTCCAGTTTTGTGATTTAGGAAAAAGATGCTACGACCAAACACTTGCCTTTCAGAAAAATACACGAGGTTGTATGTTTTGAACAGCTGTTAAACGCAAAGGAAATTACGACACATGCTCAAAATTTGACAGTAGTCTACTAACACTTGATGGAAACAGTGTTGCATTTCATATAACTACGAGGGAAGTTGGAAAAGTCACGGACTTACTAACTCGTCCTCATAAATCGCCAAACCAAAAAACACCAAAACTAAAAAAATAAAAAAAAAAGTTTACCGCGTACTTAAAATTAAAAAAAAATTCTTGCATCAGGTAATAGTATATTTCCACCGGCATGATTTATACAAATCATGATGATTTGTGCAAATCATGTTAATTTATACATGATTTGCCATACATTTTGCATATGAATAAATTACGTCAAAGTGATTGATTTATTTTAAATAATGTCGAAAATACTATTTTTCGAACTCGATTTATGTATGCAACCCTGCGTTGCTTTTAAAATTACAAACTCCATCCCTGGGTCATCCATCAATAGTGATTGACAATTTCGAAAAAATGACATTAAGGAATATTTAATCAATTTTAAATGTCAACCACATGCGAATAAAATTCTGATTACAGCTGCTGGGACCACCTTATAAAGCACGTGCATAAATTGAGTACGAAAATTCGAACAAGAAATCACTCACCAGTTCGGTGGAAACACTTTGAAGTGATTTACTTAAACCTACTTGATTTAAAGTCGGTGGAAACATACTATAAGATATTCGATTATATAGGCTAAAGTTCGTAAAGTATTACATATGTAGTGTACTTACGGAAACTTTCGGGTTCGAGTCAAAGTCGCACTTTACTGAATTTATTGAATCAAATGTTTGTTATTCGTTTTATACAATTTAGATTTTCTTTTAATTCCAAAATAATTATTTTTTTATGAACAATCACAACCGACGAAGCGATTAGCTTGTCTGCGGGAATCGAACCCAAGACCTCTGGACTGAGAGGCTAGCATCGCTACCACTCAGCCACAGGGGCACCCCTTCAGTAGAGCAATATTGAGGTTACCTTTTCTATTATTCAACCAGTTCGACAACCGACTTAAACCCCGGTTTTTTAGCTGTTTAATGCACATAAATATATAAATATTATATAATTTTTAGCACTAGAAAATAGGGGTTAGAGCTTTCAACCAGTCCTTAAGCAGGTTTGCCAGAAAAACAATCTATGTTAGGCTAAGGTTAAAGACTCAGAGGTCCAACTGTTCTAACGAGCGTTACAATAAGACCTTTCATTTTGAATTCTGTCATTTTAACAGTAAATGGTGCGCTTTTTGCTCTGACGAGATCGGTTAACCATACTTTTCGAAAATTAGGCAAGAGAAACTTTTACTGTGAGTGGATTACCCTGTCGAACGATGATTAATGATTTCGTATGTGTGGAACTGAAAGAGATTGATGTGGAAAACGTTTATTTGCAACAAAACGGCGCTACTTCTTGCTACACAATTATCGATACCATCGCTCTTTTTGTGTGAAAATTTTCTGACCGCGTGATTTCTCGAAGAGGTGATCACAATTTGGCAACGAGATCTTGTGATTTAACACCTCTTGACTCTTTTCTTTGGGGATACGTGAAAGATAAGGTCTATGACAAATACCCACAATCATTTTAAAACCTCCAATTTACAATTAGAAAAACATCCAAATATTTTACTTAAAAATACTCTTCTAAATTTATTTATACAACCATCTTACGGTTTTTTTTTTGTAAAGAAATTTTGAATGCCAAAAACCTATTTTTGCAATAGAAAACCTATGCCAGAGTTATTCAGCCGTATTGCGTATGTCGAGTCGAATATTTGACTATGACAGTTTTGGCCTAGATTATAGAAAACTTACATATTTCCTTTCCTTTAATCTAGAACAAAATTCTCGTAGACGAATATTCGACTCGACAAATGAATACAGGTGTTTGATTTCTTTTGAATTGATTAAATAGTATAGTTTTGACTGGAATATTTTTTAATGTAATTTTTTTTTTATAACAAACCCGGTTTTTTGCTCGGTTTGACAACCGGTTTGAAAACCGGGTTTTGATTCGTTGAGTCCGCTTAAGATGAATTTTTTTAAGTTTTTATGGAATAGTTTTTTGCACTCGGGAACCGGTGCCAGAGCAATAAATCCGGTTCAAACTCGGTTAGCATTTAATTTGCTTATCTCATGCAGGTTTTTTGAATGTTAAAGAAATAACTTTTTTTATTTGAAAATAATACCTAAGGGCTCTCAATATTCTATTCGGTCTATAAAATTGGTTTTTTCTAAATTTTTTTATGTGGAAATTTCGAGTACCAAAAAACTGATTTTTGTTTTATGGATTCGTTTTGAATGGACGTTAAAGCGGATATTTGACTGAAACAGTTTGTAATGTATATTTTTTTTTACTAAAAACCCGGTTTTATAACTCGGTTTGTTAAAACCGGTTAACCGAAAACCGGGTCCTTAACCGTTAAGTTCGTGTAAGATGATTTTTTTAAAGCAAAGGTGCCAGAGCAATAAATCCGGTTCAAACTCGGTTTGCATTTAATGTGCTTATCTCATGCATATTTTTTTAATGTCAGAGAAATAATATTTTTTATAAAAAAAAATCATACTTAAGGTCTCAGTGTTCTAATTGGTCTATAAAGATATTTTATGTGGAAATATCGAGGATTCGTTTTGAATTGATGATAAAGGCGAGATTTGACTGAAACAGTATTTAATGTAAATTAAAAAAAAAACTGTTTTTGATTCGGTTTGTTAAAACCGGTTAACAAAAATACCGGGTCTTGAGCAGTTAAGTTCGTTTAAGGTTCATTTTTTTAAATCAAAGAAGAATATTTTTTTCACTCGAAAACCGATGCCAGAGCAATAAATCCAATTCAGACTCGATTTGCATTTTCTTTTTTTGCTTTTCTCATGCAGATTTTTTTAATGCCAAAGACATATTTTTCTTATAAATAATAAGAAAATCATACCTAAGGCCTCCTATCAGTATTTTAATCGGTCTATAAAATTTATTTTTTTTATATATTTTTATGTGGAAATTTTGAGTACCAAAAAACTGATTTTTGTTTTATGAATTCATTTTGAATATCACCAATTCAAAGCCGATATTTGACTGGAATAGTTTTTAATGTATTTTTTTTATTAAATAACAGGTTTTTGATTCGGTTTGGTAAAACCGGTTAAGAAGAAATCATACCCAAGGTCTCAGTGTTCTAATCGGTCTATAAAGATATTTTTATGTGGAAATTTCGAGTACCAAAAATACTGAGTTTTGTAAAAGAAAACCGAAGCCAGCCAGGGTTATGGATAGAAAGGATTTTTAAGCGCTTTAAAACCGTTTTGTTTATGCCGGAAAATTGAAAAATAAAATCAAATGAAAACTTTCAATTTAAACTGCAATGTCAACTCTCTTTCCCCTGTTAAAAAAACTTGTTCCGCCAATGATTTCAGTTTTAGTTATACAAGTGCCTTAATCTACATAAAACGAAGCAGGTCAACCATTTCCAAATAATTTGTTCAAATTAGAAATTTCGTTTTCCATTTAACCCAATTACGAGTAATTGCTTTAAAATTGTTTCTAAACTTCTCACATTTAACAGCACCAGCAAAAGATTTTCTAAGTAATTTAAAATAATTCTTGCAATTGTGATGAAAAGAAGTAGAAAATATCTGGGTTACTAAGTTTTCATCTCAAATTGCCCTTAAGTTAAATAATGAGTGTTTAAAGGCCCCCCTTTTTTTAAACTATTACTTAGCTGCACTGTATGTAACTAAACCTGCTGCTGTAAAATAAAAAGTGTTTTAAATTACTTTTAATATTGGAAAAATAACACTCTAATGATTGATCGATTGCCGTCTATTGCTAATCATGCAAAAATCTTACGTTCTACAAAAAAAAAAAAAAAATAATAATAATAATATGCAAAATAGCAAAAAATTATTTTGCACGATCTACCTTTTACCGGCTGACACATGCAACACAAATCAGTTTATTTAAATTTTTTTGCCAAGTTGTAAACAGATTTTGTTTTGTATATGGATTTCCTTATGGGCATTTTCATGCAACACTTGCATTTGACTCTAAATTGTTGCTGGAAATGTATGGGCTGGAAATGCTGCTGAACGAAATGCACAAAGTCTTCGTCTCACAGTTGTCATTAAGATCAATCATGAACTGCTTTGCATTATTGAAGTTTATTGCTTTCGGTTTTTTTTAAGTGATAAAGTGCTCTCTCCTATTCCCGCTCGATTTGTAACTATTAAATACATAGTTTCTTGATTCTTGACACAAATTATAGCCTGTTTTTGCCATATTTATGTATGTATTTGAATTATGTATGTATTTGAATTTGCCATATGTATTTATTTGAATTTAGAATGATTGTTTAGTTAAGTGGCATTTGGATATGTGGCCTTGCCGAACTTTATTTTTGAGATTTTGTAAGCACTTTTTGCTAAATATTAAATTGTTTAAGTTATCAATTTTTCAAATGTTTTCAAGTTTGCAAATGCAGTGTCATAGTTTGAATAGATTTGTGGATGTTTCGTTGGCAGTTGGAAGTAGTGAGTTGTCAATTCAGTTACTGAATAGTTCAGTTTAGATATTTTTCATAAGTCAAAAGTTTGTTATTGTAATAGGTCTTAATGTGCTTCAACCTTATGTTCAAAAATAAACACGGCAGCCCTACAAATTATACAGAGGTGACACGAGACGGAAGATAAGTATGTTTTTCTATTTGTCTTGCTTTCTGTCAAATTTTACCGCTGGTTTTGTTTTGATTTCTCTTTCTAATGCAATAAAATTTGAACGTAATATGCTATGCATAATAACAAATACGCTATACTTGTCTCTTTTTTTCCACGAGTATCGATCGAATTTTCCATACAAACACAATTAAAATTTTATGAACATTTTTACGATATCGTATGTCGTAATTCGCCTCCTGATTCTAGCTTCTTTCACCTGTCACTTTTTACACTTCTGTGTGCTTTGTGGCGGCTCACTGTTAACTATTTTTAAATATTTAATTCGAAGTGAAAAAAATTTCACTGAAAGAATTTTCGGCCTAAATTCTATGAATTTCGACATTAATCTAATGAAAAATTCATTAAAATTCAACCAATGTCACGCTTCGTTGGATTAATGAAACCAGTTTCGTCAAAATTATTTTATTGAAAACTTCATCAAATTTATTTAACATTGTAATTAATGCAGTGCTATAACTTCATCGAAACAATAAAATAATTTCTTGAAAAGAATGAAATAACTTAAATATAAAGGGGTTTCTTAATAATTAGAGAATATTGTTGTCATAAATCCAATAAAATATTCTTACGAAACCAGAATACCAACGAAGCAATTCTAATGAAATTCTTTCACAATATTCATGATGTTTTCATTGGATTTGTGAAATTATCATTAGATTTGTGAAAAAGCAAAATTCTTTCGGTGTAGTTATCAGTTGCATTCGACACTTCATCTGCGCCGACTATCGAATGACATATTTGTAGTGATGATATGGCAACACTAAATTTTCTATCTATCAAAACTTACAGAATTTAACTTTTCATTCAGTGTGAATTTTTTTTTTTAATTGGGAGTCGCGATATTTTTACATTAAAAGAAAAATTGTTCATTCGGCTAATGACGCGGCTTCATTGATATTTCTTCATCATATGAATGAAATGTTTCATTAATAGAATTATAATTTTCATTTGCTGAATGAAACACTCAAAATATTATATAGGTAAATTCAAATGAAAAATCATTTAAAACAATAGTATTTTCAGTTAAAAACCGGATTACTAACATTTCATTTGAATCAAACGATTTTTTCAGTTATTTTTGAATGTTAATTTTTTAACACACAATTTCAGTAAAAACGAATGTTTTTTCTTTTATTTTAAACTACAAAAAAACAACCTTCATATCATTTAAAACTACTGTTTTTTTCATTTTTTTTAACAGCCTGAAAACAACTCACAAAAACAGTAAAAACGACTGAATTTTTCAATTGTTTTAGCTTACATAAATTTACTACCCAAAACTTTAAAAACAACTGCTTTTTCAATTATTTTAACTGACAAAAAATAACCTACCGAATCAATAGAAACTACTGTTTTCTTCATTTATTTTTACTACAATATATCTAACCCCCACCCCACCCCACCCCACCCCCAAAAATAAAGAGTTGTTAAAAACTGGTTTTTATAAATAATTTTTATTGTTTATATACATAATTATATATGAACATTTTTAATTTTAACAATGAAATCTGCGTAAAATTATTGTAAGAACTCCGTTACATAATAGCTTTATCAATGAATTGAACTCCTCTTCCAAGCTCTCGTATATGGTTACCAATGGAAATATTTAAACTGTTTAAATGTTTTTCTGTAAGAAAATAAATGCATTGAAATATTAAAAGTTTATACTACACACGATTTCAGAAATTGATATTAAGGTGGAAGGTTGCAAATATTTGGGGTATTTAAACGGTAGTGGTAAGAGTCATAAGTCATAATTTTCTAAAATTTTAATCTAGCTAATATGTACATTTATACACATCTTCAACTTATATGTATGTTACTGTCATAACTAATTATTTAGCTTTTTACTTTTCTTTTGCGACAAAATGTCCAATAATCTGTATATGCGTAACGGTTTTATTTATCAAGTTTCTACTAAAAACTTTATACATTGCATATATACAAACTCGCAAGGGATTAAAATAAAAAAAATCATTACTATGAACATTATTATGAAGACCGAAAAAGAGCAATAACTCGAAAATTATCTTACAGTATATAAATCGTGAAAATTTGTAAAAATGCGAATATCATTAAAAAAAATTTCGAAAAAAGCAGAAACTGTAAACGAACAAACTCCTAGATTTTAAGAATCAAAAATAATCTGATGTGCAAAAAATTGCGAAATTTTTATTTGAAAAAGACCTTAAAATTTATTAAAAAAATACGCTAATATCTTAAGGAATGCAAAAACGTGCAATGGAAAATGATAAAAATTCGCAAAAACTTGGTAACATCAAAAAGATATCAAAGTCTGATACTTAAATTAAACTATTTTTTTTTTTGAACTTTAGGTCAGTTTAATTTAACATAAAAAAAAATCGAAAAATTAGATAAATAATAGTCTGATATTTATTAAAAATCATTAAAATTTCAAAAAAAAAAAAAAAACAAAGAATTGAGAACCATAACTTTTATTGCGAAGTTAGAGTAAATTAGCGATAGATTTTAAACAATCCCTGAAATCATTTAAAAATAGCTAAAATTGTAAGGAATGTCAAAAACTCGGAAAAATTCGCGAAAATTTCCAAAAACTTGCTATTACCAAAAAGATAGCAAAGTGTAATATTAATTAAAAGTCAACAGAACTGTAAATAAGCTTCAAAGTATTTTTTCTGGTAAGTTGTTGATAGTAGTAAAACTTTCGGTCAATTAGTTCAGTTTAAGGTTATCATACAGGGGCCAAATCACGGCATCCGATACGAATCGTAATTTACAAATATTTCAATAGAGTTTATATGGAAATATTTTTAAATTACGAGTCGTATCGAATGCCGTGATTTGCCCCCAGGTCTTAATTTATAGAGTGATAGATATTATTACGAGTATTAAGTGTTGATTGCCGCATATTGTTGCATTATTTCTTTCTCTTGGAAAAATTATTATAATAAATTCAAAAAGGAATCATTTAGATTCTACTTGAATCCCTACGTCAAGAAAGCAGCCACGTAAACCAACCAAAAAACAAATAATGCAACAATATTGAGGTGTAGTATAAGCAGAAAGTGCTATAGTTATTTGACGAGAGTGAATATAATTATGTATATAATATCTACTTACCTTTTTTTGGGTTCGGTGGGTGCAAAACAAAGAAATACGTACAGCGGGTACTTATGTAATATGACCTGAATGAAATTTAGTTAAAAAAAATCAATTTTTTATTCAAAAATATACTTATATATAGTATATGTCTGAATATACAATGTATGCTTTAGACCAGTCACTCAGTAATTCAAAAAGTTCACCTGAAAACATAATGGCACACATACTATGTAGAAATCTCACACTAAATCATAAACAGTTACAACTCAAAAGTTTTAGATTCTAATGCCAAACAACTGTGGATACTGTACAAATGATAAAAGTACTTAATGTAAAAACAAGAATAAAGGTATTTTATATTCTTCAAGAAGACTGCAAAAGAAATTAGTGTGGTCGTTAGAGATTTGTTCAATTAAATGGTTTATAAAAAACAAAACCAATTTGCGCATTTTGAGTTGTGACTGTTTCTGATTTAGTGTGCGATATCCATATGAACATATGCACATATATAATATGTACATACTATGTAACACAATGATATATTTTAATTGCATGCTTACCAATTAAAATTTTCTTTTATGTTTTGTATAAATATGTCTTCGCAAATATTTATTAATTTCTTTTAAATTATTCAATAACTTTTTTTATATTTTCAAATATTTTTGAAGTTAGTTTTGAAAGAAAATAAACTAAGTAAAACTTAAATGAAAAAACTTTCAGGACAACCAAATTTTTTAAGTTTTACTGAATATGTACATATATTTCTACATAATTGATTATATTGACTGCACAGAATATCATTATTATATTGTAGTTTGTTTATAAAACAACATACACAAAAAGTTAAAATAGACGTGGCTTGGTAAAATAACTATATTTTCCTTAAAATTAAACTACACGGACAACTTCCTAAATAACCTACATTCAGTTAATGTAAAACTTTTTTGAGTGAAGTGCTCTCTTTCTGCATTTGTTAATTTTTTTTCTTTCATTATAGTTATGAAAATGTTTTCGTTGATTTTATGAAGTTCAATTTTTTCTAATTTTAAGAAGACCAAAAGCTTATCTCACTATATTTGACGATTTATTGCAAAAACACTTTATATGTAATACTTGAAATAAAATAAATTTTTATACAAAATATACCATTTAACCGGTTTTTTTTTCAAATTCCCTAAAAGTCCTAGGACATGTTTCATACATACAATTAACATTCTCCTTACATACATACAACGAAACAGTTTTCATAGTAAACAATTTTTACTGAAAAAACTTTAAGAAAAGTGTTGAATGCAAGCTGTTTTTATACAGTGCTGTTGGCTGAAGTGGTTAAGCCGTTGTCTACAAATCTGATGAAAATGAAGAGTCCGAGTTCGATACTGTGAGCGATTGTCAAAGAGGTAAAATAATAATAAATAAAATGTTAATATACAGTTTCAGTTAATGTGCTCACTTCACAACATTTACAAAAGGTGCTATCACTGACTTAATTTCATTTCTGTAATGATATTATTTAATTTTTATAACGAAAGAGTTTCACGAAACCAATGAAGTGTCTTATATGAAACTTAATGAACATTCTTCATTAATACAATGAAATCGTACGTTAGCTCGTTATTAATGACAGAATTCATTCCTTCAATGCAAAAATTCATAGCTGGCATGAAGAGTTTTCTTTCAGTGTAGATTGGTTGTTTTCCGTGGATGCTTGGATTACAACCATGCCTGTAGAATTCACTAAAAGAAATATTACCCATTTTGGGGGCGTAATTACCCTGCAGAAAATTTTATGACAATTGAAGGAAAAAGCGAAACGAAATGAGTTTTTGGAATCAAAAAGTATCTCTCTTAAGAAGAAAAAAATTTTTTATCACTCGTGACAACGTTTGACTGATATTATTAATACACTCAACTACGACATTATTTTAAGTTTTTTTTAATGTTCAAACACTATAATTTTTTATTATGGAAACCTTCACTTTACTCAATCACTAACTTTATTTTTATCACTAACGCTCACTTGCTCTCACTCGTGCCAACTTTTCACTAATATCAATAATACACTCTCATTCCGCATTATTTTAAAATTTTTTATTAATCAAAAAATAAATTTTTATTATGAAAACTATCACTACACTCAATCGTTATTTGAAATCACAAACAAAACACTTGATAAAGTGAGAGAAATTGAAAATTTTCAAAAATAAAAAAAATAAAAAAAGGCTTTCTTTGTTATTCTTTTTATATTAAAGCAAAAAAATAATACTTTTTCACTCACGCTCACGCATTCTCACGTGTGACAATTTTTAACCACGCTGTTTTTAGACCTTTTAATTTGGTTTAAGCATGCATTAAAAAACTTTGCTTTTAAACTGGAGTTAAGAACAAATTGATTTTCGATATTAGCATTCTCACGCGTGACAATTTTTAAATATTCCCATTTGAATTTGATTTAAGCGTGCATTAAAAAAAATTTGTATTGAACTCGATTTAAGAAAAAATATATTTTCGATTTTTTCCTCGCACAGTAAATATTTCGTTTTAGTTACCTAGAAAAATAGTTTCTAAAAATATTTGCACCTGAAATATTTCAAGTTCGTAAGAGATGGTGATGGTGTTATTGCTATCATCTGCTATCATTTATTTTTATACGTCTATTAGTTTATCTTAACGTCACTTGAATAATTTTGATTTAGTTGACCTAAATTTTGCTATACAAAAAAAACTAATCACTTTCCACATTATCTTTATGAAATATTAGAATTTATAAACTCTTATTGCTGAAACCTTCATCTGAAGTTTGCACTGTATTCACTGCATAAGTCCCTACTTGTGAACTCGTTTAGAAACCAAACCGCTGGGAAAACATATTATTAGCGGTATTCAATATTTGATGCAAATGGTCTTGCGTAAATGCAAAATATCTTAGCTTTTCTTTGGATTGTGTATGTATTTTGTTTTTGAATTTTAAAGAAAAGCTACAATATTTTACATTTACACTTACGCCAGACCATTTGCATCACACACTGAATACCATCATTATAACGTAATGATAAAGCAGCAACGTGGCGGAAAAATTAAAAAAAAAAGAGACGTTTAATTTGTTATATTTTTAGTGCCTTATTCATAAAATTTTTTATGAAAACCTATTTTATAATCCTCTTATAAATCAAAAATATTTTTTGTGAATAAGACCTTTAATATGTATATCAGAGGAAAAATAATTTTTTTTATTTCTGGCCATAAAAAAGGAAAATCGTTTAATAGTGAGATTCTACTCATTCGAGTCTTAATCTATGAAAATGACCCAGCTGGATCAAAATGTGTTATAGGGAATACCTCCTAGTCCAATAGAATGTCTGCCGATCGTCCAGTAGCCCGAATGCAGCCACAAACCGCGAGATGTTCTTAATATTTTTGCTTAATATTTGGTCTTGAGTGTTTATCGTTGAAGCCTGGCACGTACTAAGTCTTATCCATCTATATTCTGATTTCTACAGACAGTGTTTGATAATGTTATTTTTAATGGTGCAAGAGGACACTGCGACCGAACGTGCATTAGAAGCATTCATAACGGATCCAACCTGCCCGCTCCATTCACCTAAAAACATTTCTTATTTTTTCGTGTAAATTTTGCTCTATACGGTACGACCCGATCACGCACGAAATTAGATTTTCTGTCACAAACACATTGTGTTGGGTTGTGCGTGTTCATGTCACGACAAAAAACACGACACGTGCCCATCTCCAGTTTCAAGTGATCTTAGCGAAATTTAACTTTGTCGTTGGCCATAAATTTTGGAATCACCTTCGCATTACTACCAGTCGATACAGAAAATGTGATTGCCCGCATTGGTATGATCTCTGGTCTGTTTAAAAAAATTAAAAGAAAAGCCTTAACATCTTGTTGTTGTAGGTGTCAAGTTATTGTCATAAATAGTTAAAAGCTTTTCCAATGTGATTTTTGGCATGTTGTACATAATTCACCAAAAAAAATAAAATAAAATATACTAATGTACGATTTTATGTTTATTTCCATTATAGAGCGATAGCAACTTATTGATAAATACATTAAGCAAACCCGCTTGCTTGTCATAATACTTTTTACTTAATTTATTAACATCGCAACCAGATGTCATTTAAAGCAAGGCAAACAGTTTATTGCTGTTATTGAAATAAATCTTTGTAATTAATTTTAAGATAAAACTAATCGTAAACAAAACTTGTATCCACCATAAAAACTAACTAGCATTTAAATTATTTTTAAAATAAATTAGAAGAAAAAAACACATTTTTTCTTCACGCAGATTTTTGAAAATTTTATTTCTTTAGACGTCTATTTAAACTCTTTTCTCATTCTTTAGTTGGAGTTCTTTTTTTTCTGAAGTCATTTGAAAATTTATTTATTGTCTTCTTTTTTTTCTTAGTTGGCATGTTTATTTTCGAGTTTGTCTTAATCTTTATCACGTTTTTATGTAACACGTTTTGAGAAAAAATAGTTAAGCTGATAATCGTATTTTATGCATTTTTGAAAGTCTTTAAATAATTTTTTTTTCTCGTTTCATCACTTCAGTTTAAAGTCTTTGATGTGACATGTAATCACGTTGTAAAACATCATTTAAAACTGGAAAAATATTTATGGTCTTTCTATATATTTTTGTTGCTCCATACATCCTGTATAGAAAGAGAATTTTTCATGAAATTTATTTTTTTATTACTCAAACTTTTGCCAACTGTTGTTGAGGCAACAATTTGTTGTCTCAATTTTTTCAATAATTAAATTTTATTTTTTTTTACCTGAAATATTTGAAAAAAAAGATTACAAGAATGTGAACTGAATGAAGCCTTAATTTTTCAATAATTTATTTTAATTTTTTTTTGAAAAAAGATTGTAACCAAAATATTTTCTGTAAACATAAGCAAACAAAATCTTTAAAAAGAAAAAGTATGTACGTATGTATGTTTTAATATTTTTATAATCTGCATGTCTACAGATTACAAAAATATCCAGATAAAAACAATGATTTTGAAAAGAATCGGTAGCTGTTACACTGTTATTAGTGTTCAGTACACGGATCACATTGTAGCCTCGTCATATAACGTGTGGCCTAAAATAGAAGCTGTTATCTTATAGTAATAAAATTTAGCACGTTCACTTTAATTGAGCGGCATTATACACTGAAAGAAATTTTCGGCATAAATTCTATGAATTTCGACATTAATCTAATGAAAAATTCATTAAAATTCAACTAACGTCACACTTCGTTGGGTTAATGAAACCAGTTTCGTCAAAATTATTTTATTGAAAACTTCATCAAATTTATTTAACAGTGTAATTAATGCAGTGCTATAACTTCATCGAAACAATAAAATAATTTCTTGAAAAGAATGAAATAACTTAAATATAAAGGGGTTTCTTAATAATTAGAAAATATTGTTGTCATAAATCCAATAAAATATTCTTACTAAACCAGAATACCAACGAAGCAATTCCAATGAAATTCTTTCACAATATTTATGAAACTTTCATTGGATTGGAGAAATTATCATTAGATTTGTGAAAAAAATTTTAATGAAATTGTTTCATTGAATCAAAATTCTTTCGGTGTATAAATATAAATTTTAGTGAATACCGTGCACGGATTCGTGTCCTTGCCATTATTTTTTTTAAGAGAAGTAACACTCAGGAAATGAATGCCTACTACTATTACAAGGTGTTACCTTTTATAGGAAAGAGATAGTGATAGAAAAGACAAGTGGTGAAAGAGGAAGCTTCATTCTTTTACAACTCTGCTTTTTTTGGACGTTTCTAATAATGCAGTGTAGCAGCAGCGCCTCTGGTGTCAATGAGGCGTATTAAATTTTTAGCAACTGTGTTTAGTAGTAATTTTATTGTCTATTTTACTTCGTCGATGATTTTGCTACACAATACCTACAAGGGAGGGCGCTCTGATGTTACATGAGGATTAGTATTAGTATCCGCTGAAGCCGGTGTAGTTAAGTGACCAACCAGTGTCTATGCCTTCATCACTTGAACTTTCCTACAACAACTGATACAAAGGGACACTAATGCACATTAGAAAAATGCGTGGCGTTGTTATTTAATGGCTGTCGGAGAGAGGGCTCGAACCCAGTACCTTCGGTTTTGTAGTCAACGTGCAAACTAGATAACATCACCATCTTTTAATTATAAAATACCATAGGATTGAAAATAATAATTGTAAATTCGTGAAATCTCTTACACAAACTACTAATAATGTCCTCAGTGCCGTTGCAAAATTATTAAAAATTTAATTAAAAACAATTATTAAAATCGTAGATAGGACACACGTTGCTCGAAAATGTCCTTGGAAATAATACAATACAAAATCGTAATGCTTTAGTTTTGTATACATACGAGTACTTCGACAAAACACTTGGCACACTTGTTTAAAATGGCAGATTTAAAAAACAAAACAAGATATTTTGAATAAAAATACCTCCCCTTAATTTTCGATAATATTTTGAGAGTTTTTCTATAAACCAGCTACATACGTCCAAACACAATAACTCTGATATTTGCATTTGAGTTAAACAGCTTTAAAAGCTCTTACAATTTGTTCTTGTTCCTTTGAAAAGTAAGCAGCAAGCATTGTTTTCGCCGAGATCTGGGATCGAAACGCCACATCCGTGAACGTACAACTTGTTACGGAAAAACATCATTTTCGGATTATGACATCAGTAAAAATACTGGGGATCTACTCTGCAATTCGAAACGAAAGAAAATGCTTTCGAATTTGTATGTTAATAACACGCAAATTCGAAATCATTTTCTTTCGTTTCGAATTACAGAGTAGACCCCCTGAAATTCCATTCAGCATATACGATTGCCGTATCATTAATTTGTTTTCGTACGATGGATGATACGATCACGGATGTGGCGATTTGAGCCCTGGGGGTCTACTCTGTAATTCGAAATGAAAGAAAATGATTTCGAATTTGCGTGTTATTAACATACAAACTCGAAAGTATTTTCTTTCGTTTCGAATTACAGAGTGGACCCCCTGATTGGCTGTTGTGCTACCGTCGTTGTGAAAGCACAAAACTTTTTTTTGTAAAAGTTCGCACATTGTGCATATGGCTTGGACGTAGCTGCTATATGTAAACATATGAAGTTTTTAAGCTTTTTTGCTAGTATTTTTTTGGTTGAACTTTGCTGATGATGTTTTTATAGATGTTGCTCAAACAACAAAAATCAAAAGATCTTCATGTGCTTTATTATATCATATTTACGTTAAATCCCCATGTCTCGCACGAAGTTTATTATAAAGATATAAACACAACAATATTGATCTAAGTTTTAAAAAAGTCGAATAAAAATTTCTAAATTTGTAAATTTTTAGGAAGCTTTGGAGGCATTCGCTAATACAGAAAGCTTTACTTTACGTTAAAAGTGCTTTTTCTGGAAATTATGATTTTCGACTTATGCTGTTATGGCCTGTGGCCTCAGTTGCATAAAAAGTGAAACAACTTTTTTTTAATTTCTATTAATTTTAACACACGTTAAATAAAAAAGTATAGTGTATTTCCACGGTCACGTTACGTCATTGCCATTGTCACGTTACGTTACCTAGCAATGAAGCTTGTAATTCAGAGCCATCCTGTTCGATTTGTTCCTATCTTTTACTAAATATAGAGCTAACTACGTTCTAAACCAATATCAAAAATATATGTATATATATATACATATGTATATACGTACGTTTTTCTTTGAAAAACACGCCATGTCACCAAGTAACGTAACGTGACAAACCTGTTGCAGTAGTCTCCGCTTAACTGAATTCCTGTTAATTGATTTAGTTTAAGCGCTTAATTATTATAAAAATATAAGATTGCGTACCACATTTCTTTATGGTCTGTGATATATAAAATAAACTTTTTAAATTTCTTGAATCAAATTAGTATATAAAATATAGAAAGCTTTAAAGCTCTCATGTTTTTCTAAAGCTATTACAGTAGTTACCGCTTAAGTGAACTCCGGTTTAATTAATGATTTAATTAATTAATTCACAGAGTATCGCATTAAACATTTACACGATGAATTGCTTTAAAGAGCATACATTAAAAAAAATCAATTAAGCGGAAATTACTGTATGTGTTTATGAATTTGCTTTCAAATCTTTCAGCCAATTAAACTTAAATGTCTTCTAAAGAAAGTCTTTGGCAAAAACAAGTTTTCTTCTTTCTAAACGTAAAACATTATATTTCATGTTGTCATTATATTTGAATAAGAAGACGTCCGTCCGTCCGTCCGTCCTCTAAGCAAGCAACAAACAACTGCAGCAGTTGTAACAAAATGTAGCAAGTATTCAGTAAATAGTTGTTTTGAGCGTAAGTGAGCAACTTCGTACGAATGTCTTGCAACACATGTGTGTACCGTGATGGTGGTGGCTAATGCGTAGTGCACGCATTTTGTCAACTTCATGTTATTTTACTTTTCTTACTCGTACTTGCTCTCTTGCTTAAAGACGTTTAAAACCAACTCAAAGTGGAATACGAGTATCTATGTGAAAAATTTGAATGTTTTGTTTGCGTGTGTGTTGTTGGGTTGCCACAACGAAACCATTCCATTGCAGCCAGTCAAGCTCCACAAGGCAACCAACATTTATTTTATTTTCGGAAAACTGCATAATAATGCCATAAATTATTACAACATTA
Source organism: Tachina lurida (assembly GCA_944452675.1). Classification (NCBI taxonomy): domain Eukaryota; kingdom Metazoa; phylum Arthropoda; class Insecta; order Diptera; family Tachinidae; genus Tachina; species Tachina lurida. Next base: position 133,117,313 of record OX101754.1, on the reverse strand, counting down.
AAAACAAAGAAAATCGAGAAAAGAAAAATTTTAGTCTACCCTGTTGCTGCGTTGTTGTGTTGCATGCAGCAATGCCGGTTAGAAAAGCTCTGCTCCAACGCACACTCTCAGGTCATTGGACTTGAAAACGAAAAAAAAAATAGACAAGAACGACAATGAAAACAGTAAGACTTTTTATTTTTATTGACCGGTGCGGAGGAAAAAAAGAATAACTGAAAATAAAATGTGTTAAATTTGATGACATAAAACACGTTCTTACAACAAGTTCTTGGTCAAAATTAAAAATAAGTGTTAGTGTTAGATAATTCTGTTTATTATATTGTTTGTCTGCCAGCTGTCTCTGTTGGACTGGCTGCCTGTCACTTTGTCTAAACTAAATTTTGAAGTAGGCAGAGAGATAGATGTTGATGTTGGTATTAAAATTTTTAAAGCAATTGTAGCAGATTTTCTTATATATATTATTTTTTATCAAATTATGTTTGAAAAGATACGAGTAATCAAATAATGTTTGTTTTGAAAAATGTCTTGTATGTTTATGGTTAAAATTTCTTTTTTCTTTTTTTAATGTGTGAGTACATTTGCATTATTATTGTGCAATAATTGATATTGTACAATAAAATTACCGATGTGTATATTATATTGGAATATGGCACAATATATTGGATAAAATCGAAATTCTTTTTATTTGTATTAGGACTGTAACTTTTGTTTACTTTTTCATATGTATGTATGTATGTTTATTGTAAGAAAAATTGCGCCATATATGTATAAAGGGCGATTTTTAACAATTTTCTTTTTGGCAACTCAGCTGTTTTCGTGTACCATGTTACTGTTAAACATGTTCAGTTTTGTCTATAATTTAACCATAAATCGACTTAGAAATGCACAACGCTTGCAGATTATTAAATTTTATTATCAAAATTTATGCTCGGTTAAGAAAATGCATCCGTGCACTTCTTCCATTTTATTGTAAGTTTGGGCGACCTTCTGAGGCGACTATTCGACTATTCTTGTCATTAAATTTCGTACCGCCAGTGTTGTTGATGACCGTGAATTATCGATTCGACGCCAATCGCAGCAATCGGGCTTCTGTTGCTTTTTTTTTTTTTTGCCCAAAGTGGAAGAGCTGGACTTGGATGACATGTGGTTTCAGCAAAACGGTGCCACATGCCACACATCACGCGAAACAATGGCCCAATTGAGAGAAGAGTTCGGTAAACAGTTTATTTCACGTTTGGGGCATGTCAATTGGCAGCCTAGATCGTGCAATTTAACGCCCTTAGACTATTTTTGTAGGGCTATGTTAAGGCTCATATCTATAGTGGCAAGCCCGCAATGGTTGAAGCACTGGAAGACAATATTGAAGAATTTATTCATGAGATACCGGTGATGTGATGGAGAAATTATGCAAAAATTGGACTCAGAGTATGAACCATTTCAGACATATCCGCGGTCAAAATTTACATGAAATCATTTTTAACCATTGAATTAATTGATTCAAATACCAGAAACGTATGAATTTCTCTTAATTTTATATTTTTTTTTAAATCAAATCCGAAAGTTTTTAAAAAATCACCCTCTATTTTTTTAATATTGTGCAATTTATTGCATAGTGTGACGCAAAAGGACAATAATAATAGCAATAATACTGCATAGTCCATGGTTACCTTAATAGAATATTGCATGAAGATTTGGCTGTATAAAAGAGCGCCCCCAGACAAATACCCCAAAAAACGTCCAATAATTCCAAAAAAAAAATTCATAAATTTTTAAAGTTATTTCATTATGAAGTAGCTTCCAAAATTTGGAATTTATATAATTTTTGTTTTGGAAATAAGTTCATTAATACCAAGCAAAATTTAAAATGAAACATGTGAGACAAGTTTTGGAAGTTTGGAAGTTATTTCGTCCGCGAATAAATTTCGGAATTATTTCATCTTATTTGGGATTTGTTTGTTTTTTTTAGGTCTCCGCAGGGTTTAATGGTTTTCATAACAAAATGATTTGGGAGCTATTAAATATTTTTGGGACTTATTTTTTTTTTAATTTCTGTATTCCCAGCTTCAAGGATTTTTCTGGTCTGAGAAATACCCAACACCGGTTTTGCTTTCCGAAGCTTTTCTGCATATCCGGCCTTTGGCAGGCTCAAGGCTTTTCTCCTTTGAGTTTTGCACAAAAGCAGTTTCGGGTTTGAAAGGTTTTCTGCATTCCCGACCTAAAGGATCTTCTGCTTGCTCTGCGGTACGTACCAAACCGGCTTTGGTTTCCAAAGGAGCGCTCAGCGTTGCCACCCTTCGGCCTGTCTCGCGTTTTTATTTCATCAAATGTTTTTAAATTTGTGACTTATTTTATTTTTTTGAAATTATTAAATATTTATCCCTGGCTGTTATTTTACGAGTATTATGCAATAAATCCCAAGCTTTGGGCTTTAGTCCATTTTCAGTTTTGGGAGTAATTTCATTTTCTTGGGACTATTTCATTAAATTTTGTTAGTACTTATCAATGAGTTAGGGTCTTCTTATAACGACGATATGTATGTATGTATAGAATATTTCGATATTTTTCTCGTAGGAGGTGCCTCTTAAAGAAGTCTAACATAGTTAATGATGCACTCAGAGAAAAAATGATAGCATACTTGATTAAACTAATCACATTCATTGTAAAAATTGTATCAACATCGTTTGTGTTGCATGTTGACAACTACCGCTGATAAAAAAAAATAACAACGTAGGGTGTTATTTATATTGGGCACATTACATTGTTGATTTTGCAACGTCTTTTCCCTCAGTGTATTTAGCAGTATTAAAATAAGTAATATTTGTATTATATTATTATTATATTAGCTGTTAGATGATAAATGATTTCTCAACTTGAGAAAATTAACAATTTAGGAATTAATAATTAAGTATCTAAGAAACATTTAAAGGAAATATATTTTATTTTTAAATGGAAATTTTCCTTCTACGAAAGCAATTAATTATACTTAAGATTAGCAGAAATTCTTTGTATATAATAAATAAAAGAAAATTTCATAACTTTCTTTATGTCTCGCTATATTTTTTTTATGTTAAATGTCGTGTGTTTTCACAAGAAAAGAAAAAAGAACAACAATTTTAATGCTCGAGCGGTCTATATTTATATTTTTTATGTTTTTTTTTCAAATCTTTGCTAAGAGTGATTTCATAAGTTTTGACACTTAGTAATCTGTACTAATTCCATGCCAACATTTTTATTGGCCAACATATTTGGGCCTAGAAAATTGTTTGTTGTTCCAACAATTGTGACATAAAACATGAAAGTATTCTTATGACCGCTTTCAAATGTGAACAAAATAAATCATTTTGTTGCATTGTATTTTATGTATTTTAGGAATCGATAATACATCTTTATATTGTATATAATTTAGAAACTAAATGTGTTTCATTAAAAGATAGTGAGGAAAATTTACTAATTAGGCTTTAATATAAAAAATAATAATAATTGAATAATAATTTATGGTGAAAATTCCGAATGATAAGACCTACCTAGGAATATTCAACACATTGTCATCTACAACAGCCGATTATTGGAAACACGTGGATCAGATAAAAAGTCGACACGTTGCCAACACATTTTAAATACAAGCGAATCTCAGTATAACGAATCTCGCTTTAACAAAAATTCGATATAACGAACTTCCATATTGTTTTTACATTAATAACTTATATAGCGAATATTTTATTAATTTTATACTGAAAATAAAGAATGATAAAAATAAAAATATTGCAAAATATATAACAAAACTTTTGTAGCAAAATATTTCTAACATTTACTCGTACTACCTTATTTAGCGTACTACCTTATTTATTTTTTATTTTCAGTTCGGGTTTTTGTCGTAAAACATATTTTTGGGCTGGTTAGGGCAATTTTTGTTTCGGGTTGGATTGTTTAACCAGTTTTACAACCGGCTTTTATTCTGTATTTAAACTTTTTTATTGCCCTTTTATCGGTTCTTATTGGTTTTTTTTTTACATTATCAGTGAGTACCAAATAACAAAACATTAATAAATTTTAAGTTTACTTTCCGAAATATCAGATCAACGCTATTGGAGCCGCGGGTAAACCCTAGTATGAAATAAATAAATTATTTTCAACTTCAAAAAAAAAAAATCTTAAAATCTGTGTTGTTGCCTCTTTAATTACCTTAATTATTGAGGTATGCTACCCTTATTTCTTTAGGTTGATTGAGGAAAAAAATTAATTTTTCTGTGTAATATTAGTACCAACCAAAAAAATCGGATCTAGTTCTAAAGGTTTATCACCTTCATTGCATAATTGGTACTGAATTTAATATTCTAAAGCTGTTGTTTATATCAAAAATTATTCTCGACAACCTTTTAAGCACATGTAATGCTGTAACTAATGATTTGTATGCTCATTTTTTTGTTGGGTAATTTTATGTGAAATACCCCATAGTGCAACTCAAACACTTACTTTTCAATTAATTTAATTTAGAGAGACATATTTTCTTAACTGATGCCGATGAGGCTTTCGAGATGGCAAAGCGTACTAACTTTACATTAGGTCTTTTCTTTTGCGACTATATACTGGATCTCGTTAAAATTATCCAACACAATAATATGACCGCAGTCCATTTTCATAGTTAGATTATCTGGTTTTTTTATGTGAAATTTTTTATGTGCACTTTTTCCCCTGTAAATCAAATTTACAGTTTTCTAAAAAATATGGCGACGCTCTCTAAGAGTATGAGAGCAAATTTTAACAGCTGTTTGTACCAGGGATCGCAAATAACGATTATTTTCCAAATTTAAACTAAAAAAATCACAATAATAGAGAAGTGCTACGTGCTTACATGGACTACCTATACAGGGTGGCCCAGAATGGCCGAAGTGGTTTGAATTCCTTATAACTTTTTTATTATAACTTTTTTATTATTTTTCTTTTAGTATTTTGTAAAGAAGACTTGGGGAATTTGTCAAACAACTGAAACCGACAGATTACCAGCAACGACTTGATTATGCAAATTATTTTCGTCAAAAAGCAGAAGAAAATCGTCATCTTATTCAGAACTTAATTATGAGCAACGAAGCTCATTTTTAATTAAATAGGTTCGTTAATAGGCAAAACTGCAGAATATGGGCTACGGAAAATCCTAGAGTAGTTAAACAGCGAGAATTACATCCACTTAAGTGAACCGTTTGATGCGGTGTTTCGTCGAAAAGGATAACTAGCTTATATTTTTTTTTGAAAATGAACACGATGCTGTCATTTCCATCACTGGTGTTAGATATCGTTGTTGAATTGTGTACTGTTCCATTTTAAATTTCCCAAGTCTTCCCTACAAAATACTGAAAAGAAAAATAATAAAAAAAATTATAATAAAAAAGTTATAAGGAATTCAAACCACTTCGGCCATTCTGGTTATTTTGTGACTTTTATTTATTCCTCACAAAATAACAGTTACTTTTTGATTTTTATTTTTTTGTTCAAAAAATATTAATTTTTAAAATGAATAAATAATAAAAAAGTAAATTTAATTTTTTTGCAGACTCTGGCGATAAATTCAATTTTAAATCGGTTAATATTCATTTAGCACAAAAATTACGGTTTCTACATTTTAAAAATTAAGCAAAGAAATAAAAATCAAACAGTAACTGTTATTTTGTGAGGAATAAATAAAAGTCACAAAATAACTCTTATTTTGTGAGGGATAAATAAAAATAAAAAAATAATGATTAAAAAGTGATTTTTAAAATAAAAATTATAACCGTTACGGTCCCTGTACGGTTTGTACAGAAAAAAATAAATATATCTACATGAATGAGTAAAGGGTGGGAAAATTTAAGGTTAGGAAGTTAGTCCCGGTTCACACGTTTCAACTTTTTTTGCTCAACTCGTAATTCAGCTGTAAGAAAAAAAGAGATATATGTATGTACTTCCTTCTCCGTCTTTCTTACAGCTGAATTACGAGTTGATCAACAAAAGTTAAGGTGTGTGAACCGGGACTTAGATCATCTTAATAGTTATTGCCTGCTACCGGTCAGCTTATGCTTTGTGAATGGTTCACTTTATTATATGGTCATATGATTACATGTGTATATGAGAGCAGACTTTTTAGTAATCATAGAAAGCAAGAAGCAATTTTATATCAGCTGATATATCATACGCAAACAAGAAGACTTCCCAATTGACCTCAAAACTCATTAAAAATAGCTGCACTCAAAGCAAAACTCCATTAAGTCATTAAAAAAAAAAAAAAAAACGAAGGAAATCGTATTTGAAGACCATTTCCATCTATTTGGTTGGCTTTAAACGTCCGTAAAATAGTAAGATTTTCCCACAGCTTAATTCACATTAACGAAATTTGTTTTTCCTAAAAACCAATCTATTATTTTGTTAACAAATCTGATTAAATTTAACAGTAAGAAAAAGAAAAAAGAAACCCATACTTACATACGACTGACTACATGTGTACAACAACTTAATTTGGCAAACATACTGACGGAACTTTTTGTTGTGTTGGCCTCAATGGTTAAGACGTTTTGGCTATTTTTGGCTTAAAGTCTATACCTAAAATCCTAAATGTTCAAGTAATGTTTGACAGCAGAGATGTCAAGCTTTATAAGGTATTTCTCTAATGTGTTTGGCAATTTAAATTTAAAATTGAGTAAAAAAAAAAAGAGAAGAAACGTATTACAAATGCAAAATAATGTGCAGACAATTTTGAGGCTTACAATAGCAAATTTAATAATTAATCAAATTTAATAAATAAAAAAGCCTTCACCCCATTATTAATTTATCTTGTAATAAAACTTAAATATTTTTTAAATTAAATATTAATTTTATTCCATTTTTTTATTACAATTGCAGGGCAATTTAACTAATGAGGAATTAGATAGCGAAGATATTGATGATTCAGTTGATTATTCCGATGATGGTCTGGATGCAAATGACAACGTAGATGGCGCCACTGAAGACGATTTAAATGATGCTGCTTCCGATTTAGAAAGTGACATAACACATAATTCATTGTCATATAACGACGATTTGCTACAACCTACCTACAACAATCACCAGCAGCAGCACAAACGTCTGCAACAACATCACAAGAAACAGCAAAAACAGCAGCAACAAAAACATCAGCACTGTCATTCAAGTGACATCGATGAAAACAACCAAACGATAAACGTGTCTTCTCATCATCTTCAATCTTCTCGTGATTGTATTCAAACTAAGGTAAGTTTAGTTTCGTAACACATATTTGGTTCACTACTTGTGTATTTGTTTTATACATTTTTTTTTCTACTTTTGTATCTTCTATAAGTACAATTTTTTATTTTTTTTTTTTTTGGTTTTGCTAACAATTATTTATGTATGCCAAAAAAAAAACATAGCAGACAAATAACAATTGCATTCGAAACAAGAGTTTCAACTCGTCTATATTTCAGTTTTTTTTTCCTTTATGCATTTGTGATGTGAAGAAAATTGTTAACAAAATGATTTTGTTTATTTTAAGTTAACAATAGTGCATGCAAAGTATGTATTGTCAAATTTTTTTTTTCTATTTAATGATGCAAAAACTAACTTTATTGTATAAATTTTTCAAAATTTTGCTATGGAATTTGTAAGTTTTTTCAAATCTCTTTCGATTTGAAGTTTTTGTCTAGCAAAAATGATGACAACGTTGTTAAATGTGAAAAAAAGTGTCTGTTAATTTATTGGGTTGAGTGTACGAGTATTTTTATGAAACATATAAAATTTCGAAAATTTACCAGGGAAGTGTTCATAAATTGTCATGTTAAAAAAAGAGAAACTAAATAGATAATAAAGAGTTGCCATAGTTTAGCAATTATTGCCGGCAAAAAAAATATTACGATCGCAAAAATTTGTATTCGATTACTGAAAGTAATAATGCATACAAAAAACTTGGAAAATTAAAAAAAAATATCCATATAATCGAATAAAATATATTAGAAGACTTAAAAATTTTCTTCGATTAAAAAATGTAATTCGGATAAAAACTAATAAAAAATTAATTCTGATAACAACTAACAAGTAACAATTAACGATAATGAATAAAATTTGTTACTTTTTTTTTTTGTTTCGACGTAAAACAAACAAACAAAATTCATACTTTTATTCGAATGAACAACGAATAAAATATAGTATAAATAAATTTTAAGAGATACTCAAGTGACCGAATAAAAATTTTATTCGAATGTGCATATAATAAAAAAATTTATTCGAATTAGTACCGAATACATTTTTGTATTTGAGTATTGAATAAAATTTTTATGAATGAAAAATAAACAAAATGTATGGCATTATTTGAATGATCAACGAATTATAGAATTATGTTTGCAAATAATTGAATAAAACTTTAAACGATTATTTGTTTGAGCATGAGCATTAAATGACGATTAAATGAAATTAAAATAAATACATTTTTAAACAATATAATAAAAAAATTTTTATTTGATATTTCGAATGAGCTACAAACTAAATTTTTTCGTTTATTCGAATAATAACAAGTAAAATTTTTTTCAATTAAAATGTAAATAATCGAATAGAACATATTATTTACACAATTCTAAAAAGTAATGAAATAAAAAATATTCGAATAAAAACAAAGAAAAGGCTATTCAAATATTCGAATAGAAACTTTACTCGATTATTTGAATAATAACAAATAAAAGTTTTTTCCAATCAAAATGTAAATAATCGAATAGAAGATTTTATTTACACTATCCTAAAAAGTAATGAAAAAAAGTATTCGAATAAAAAGAAAGAAAATACTCGAATAGAAACTTTACTCGATTCAATGAAAAAAAATAAATTTTCTTGTTGGAACGAATAACAAAATTGTATTCGAATAAATATAAAAATATACTCAAGTAATTGAATTGAAAATTTTATTCGAATGAGTAACGGATAAAACTCTTATTCTCTTGTTCGAATGAAAAACAAACAAGAATGATCAAATTATTTGAATGCATAATGATTTAAAAAAATTATTTATATATATACGACATGCCGAATAAAATAATTTGTTCGAATAAACAACGAATAACAATTTTTTTATTTTAACTAAATTAAAAAGAAACGGTTTTTTCAGAAATCTAGTTAATTTTGATCGATTATTCGAATGAATAACGAATAGAAATTGAATTCAAATCAAATATTTTTTATATATTAAATATGTTAATGAGCTATTAGAATATTTGATTTGCACAATTCTAAAACGAATATATTTTTCGATTAAAAACAAAAAAAAATTATTTTAAAAAATCGAATAGAAATCTTAATTGATTATTTAAATTCATGACAAATAAATATTTTAATTGCTTTATTTGAGGGAGTAACAAACAAAAACTTTTAAATAATCAAGAATAAAAAAATATTTAAATAATTGAAAAGATCATTTTAACGAGTAAAAATTTTATTCAATCAAAACTAAAAAAAAATCAAGTAATCTTATAGAAAATATTGAATTATTCGAATGTATAGTGAACAAAAAACTTTATTCGAATGCATTTATAGTATAAAATTTATACATGTAAACATCAAGAAGTTTAAATAATCGAACAAGAAGTTTTTTTTTGATATTTTAAACGAGCGACATCAAAACATATTCGAATATTCGAAGAAGTAAAGATTAAAAAGTTTTATTCGAATAAAAATTAAAAACTAGATAATATATAAAAATAAAATATAATAAAAATAATAATAATTTAAAAAATATTTCAATAATCGAATATAATATTTTATGCGTTTGTTAAAATGAGTAACATATAAAGTCTTTATTCGATGATTCATTCTTTGATTATACCAAAAAATTTGTTTTGGTAAAAATCTGAAAGAAATTTTTTTATAATTTACTTGAATCTCTGTAACATTTTAATATTTTTTTCAATGGCAACTCTTAATATTATGTAGTAGTTCAGGCACCCTCTTCTTAAGTTTCCCATAATCTCATAAAGAATCCTCCTAATTGAATGTTTCTAACAATTTTTAATTGCAACCCCCCGGAATGCCCGCCCACGCAATTATAAAATCTAGATTAATTGTGAAGACGGTGACGACGACGAAGACAACATCGAAATCGAAGAAGAAGCCGAAGACGGCGACGACGAAGACGAAATTGATAGTCCCAATCATAAAAATAAATTAGGTTATACCAAATTACTAGTCACATTCGATCGATCCAGTGGACGATCATCGGCAGCTGCTCAACATAAAAACTCTGTTACTCTTACCGATTTCGAGGCTGATTCGGAAAGTTCCGATCTAGAGGCCGTACAGCGTTGTATGCGTTTCAGCACTCAACGTAGTACGAACAAGGTGCACTACACGCCAATGTCTTACAAATTTTTAACAAATAACGGTAGTAGTTTAATAACGGGGCACCACAGCAAACGATCCGCAATTTGTGGCAGTGTAACAACAGTTAATTCCGTTGGTATTAATGTGGCCATTAATAATGCCACTAGTGAACTAGAAAGTTGCGAAATAGATGAAATGCAAACAACGGCAGCTACAACTACAGTCGCAGCAATAACATCAACAGTGCTAAATGAACACTTGCCACATAAATACCAACAGAAACAACAGCAACGGTATCAGCAACAGCAAAGAGTAACCCTTATGGCAATTGCAAAAAACGCCATGACAACAGGTTCAAACACGAGCACAGCAACACAGTCTTTAGGCTCAAATGTTTCCACTTCCACAACAAGTAACAATAACAACAACAACAATAGTAACAGTGTTAGTGGTAATAATAGTGACGGCATGAGTAATACCAGCTCAAATGGTGTTGCGGCAAGTGCTGCTGTTGTTGCAAGCAACCAACACAACAATAATAATTTAACAACAAAATTATTAGCAGACAAGGAAAGTAATCAACAACATCATCTCCAGCACCATCAACAAGAAAACCAACAACAACATCATCGTCATCATCAGCAGCAGCAGCAGCAGCATAAAATTAACGGTGGTCTTGCAATGAAACAAAAAAATGTTGCCATTATTTCGCCCAACAGTCACAAAAACTTTAACAATAAACATTCACATCACCACCACCACGGCAACAACAACAACAACAACAACACTAAATCGCCTACAGTGTTGCGCAAACATCATGAACACCATCATTCTACAGATATTTCAAAATTCAATCGTTCAAATCGCAAATCGAAAAATTGTGCCATTTTCTATTTCAAGCACTTGGACACAGACAACGAAACCAACTACAGCAACAGCAATTGTGACGATGATGGCCAAGACGATTGTCATGTTATTACTTGCAGTGATGCTTGCAGTGGCATTTGCAGCCTCGATGATGCCGCCAGTGATCATTGTTATGGAGATGTTGATGGTGTCGATGTTGATGTTGATGTTGATGTTGATGAGGATGATGGTATGGGTAATGATAATATTATCGGTGGCCTACTCTCATCGTCAAGTGATGTAAGTAATCGAATCAAAAGAAACGAAAATAAAATTACCCATCATCTAAGTATTCGTAAAGATCACTCAAGCTTATTATGTATTATTTGTATTTGGTATTTAGTTCTTGGCGGTGACAGTTTTATGTGCAGTGTTGTTATTATTTGTTTCCTTTGCACTCAGCGAATTACAGTGGTGTTAGCAGAGAAAAATGTGGTTCAAAAAATGTTTTAAAAAATATTTATAATAGCTAAATATTTTTACAAACTTTAATATATAGAAGGTGTTTTTGATTTCCCTTATACATACATACAAATGTATGGCCCTTGTTATGGACAACTTTCGATCTTCGACTGTAGTCGAAAGTACTCATCGAACGAATTTTCATTTGGTATTATGACGAGTATTTGACAAAGAATGTCCTCTCTGTGAATATCACTCACGGTGATTTATAAAATTTGCAACAACTTTATCTAAAAAAAACTAAATGTTTTTAATAAGTTTTCATATTAAAATATTTTATCCAAAGCTAAATTCTGTTCGATAGAAAATTCGTTGGTCAAGGAAATTTTCGATGATCTAATATGAATTGAGCATTCGATTTTCGATGTTCGATAACCAAGCGAAGATAGAAAATCGGACGCAACTCATAATAAGGGCCTATGTCTTTCCTACGAAGCATTTTTGAACTTGTAATTTTCGAATATAACTTCGAATAAGTTTTAAATTAAGATTTTTAAATTAATTCGAAACTAGTTATTTTAAATTGAAGTACTTCTCAACATTTGCTATTTTTAAACCTAATTACGAATAAATTTCAATTTATTTAAAAGAGTTTTGCCCATGAAAATATAAATTTCTTTAATTTATTTGTGATCTTCTCCGAGAAAAGGGTTTGGACTTAAGAGTGGATTCTGGTACCTAGAAAGGTGTAGAATAAGATCAAATGAGTTTTTTCTCAAAACTTCATTTTCACACACTAGGTCTCTTTTCTCGGAGAAGGTCACATTTATTTAAACGAAATTGTATTTCTATTGATGATTAAAATTTGAAGTAATTCTTTTTAAATTTTAACGTTTCGAACTTAATTTTAATTCCGTGTTGCTGTGTATTTGTATTGTTATTCTATTTTCTTGGCAAAAATGGGCTATTAGTTGAATTAAGAACATTTCTATTTTATTCTTGATAGTTCAAAAAAAAAATAAAAAAATTCGAACATTGGTAAAGAAAACGTTTGAACTGAGTTTAGGACAGTCAGCTTTTTTTTATTAATTTTTAAAAATGTCTAAATATGAATTATTATTATGTTATTATTGACATAAGTATTATGTTTTTTAAATTTAATTTTCCAGAATTTGTTAATTTATTTTATCTGTCGACAACGTTTTTGAAGCAAAAACAAATTGTAAAATTTTGATTTGGTTTCAAATGTAAGTTTGCGTGCGACAAATCGTGTGCGTGCGACATTGACAAACCGGCTGTTCAATAACGTTTTGAAATTATTTCGAGTACTCATAAATTAGTTAAAAAAAAACAAATATTTGCCATTTTCGTCAGAAATTTTTTAAAAAATAAAAAAGTAGAAACTTTTCGAATTTAAAATTTATCCAACTTAATTTCGAAAAATTCCATAATTTCCAATATACTAGAAATTTGTTTGTGGTCTAAAATTAAGTACTAGGATTATGTGTAAAATATTGTTTAAGTTCTTAAAAAAGTTTTAAATATACGAACTCGAATTCGAAATTAGGAATATGCTTAAAATTACGTTGAAATTAAATATTAAAATATTGAAAAAAACGTAAATTATCTAGTTTTTATTTGAATAACATTTTGAAAATTGTGCCACGTCTTAGTACGCCTTATGTTCGAAAAAGAAAACAAATTAAATTAAATTAAAAATGCTGAAAATCAGGTTTTTGTTAAAAAAAAATTTTGAAATTTTAAAGTTTTCGAACTTAAAATTTTTCGAACTTAATTGCTAAATTTTAAATAAAATTTCGAACATGCCAGAAAGTTATTTACTAATATTAAGCATTATTTAAGTTTTAAAATTAAATTATTTTGAAATATTTGAAAAAATAACGTAAATTGCCACATTTTTCTCTCGCTCTCTCTCTGTGCTGTTCCACAGTGCTTTATTGGTTAACCATTACATTTAAGCCAAGAAAACAATGTTATTTATAATGCGACTGTTTCCCCCCGTAGAGTAGCATTTTTGTAAAGTGAAGTGTTGCATTTAATCTACGTGTTTGATAGTAGATACTCGTCGTATTTATTTACAATGTGACAATGAAACAATGATGCACACACATGTTCCACATTTTATCATTCATCCATCTGTTTATGGTGTGATTTGTTTTATTGCTTTTTTCACTCACACAACATCTTTGTTTTATTGTATTTCCTGGTTGTTGGTTGTTGCCTGTTGGTTGGTTGACTTGGTTAATTTTTTCTTATTTATTGTTTAATTTTTTTGTTTGGTGTTGGGGTTTTCTACTCTCTTTATGTACATATACATTTAGGTATTTATTTCTTCCATCTTCTGGTTTTAAAACGCATTTCAGTACAGACATACTACTTCTATATATAGAGATTTGCAATTGGCGGAGTTAAGTTTTTTTCCATGTGTTATTTGTAATTATTTATAAATCTTGAACCACATTATTAATTTGTTGTGAGAACCAACAAGATCGATGTAGTTCCACAGAACTTTTATAATTACTCGTATAACTAACATTTTAGTTTCAGTGTGCGAACAAAGCAACAAACTGGGTTGCCAGTTCAGTGAAATGAATTTGAATAGTTTTGTTCCCCAATTTGGTTCTGGGATTGTACTTTGTAATTCGAAAAGTTTGAAAATTACTTCGAATTTGCATGTTATTTACATACAAATTCGAAGGTTTATCTTTAGTTTCGAATTAAAGAGTAGAGATGCTGAAATCCTGTTTATTTATATTTTTTAAATAATTGAAGAAAAATTCACGCAAGATTTTTGTTTGTCGCTACTTTTCTATAATAATTGGTGCAATAACTAGACTTGGATCGAACTCATTCAGTAGCTCGTTTTTGACATAAATTTATGATCAAACCTATTTAAATTACATGGGTTTGATGATTGATTTATGTCAAAAAATGAGCTGCTGAATGAGTTCGATGCAAGTCTAGCAATAACTTATTTGATTTATTTTAAATGTTAAAAATGAAACTAAAAAACTAACACCATACTAACATTTTACTAATTTTCCCTCAAAAAGAAAATTATTAAAACTCAATTAGTAAATTATTTTTATTTATTATTTTTTTATCTCTTAATAATTATTACGAAATTAAGAAAATAATTTTTTGAGACATTTTTAGATTTAATTGAACTGTAAGTGAATTTTAATCAGAAATAATTTCTTAATCAAGCTTGAGTTCAGTAATTTCAATTCTTATTGAATGAAATATTTTTATTAATTAATGTGAGTATCTAAAGAAGAGAAGCAAAATTAAACTAGACTTTATTAGCTGGGGGAAATACCGATATTTTTCTGTGCAGCCACGCACTTCATCAGCACCCATGTCTATCTACTGGGGTAGAGATTATTATTAACATCAGCTATTTAACTTAAATTTCTATGAAATGGAATATGAGAATTGATTGTGTATACAATTATTGATTTACCTTTGGCAAACACATTTGTAAGTATCACTATTCATTTTCTGTTTTTCCATATTCTATTTAGGTTAGCACGAAGTTATATCACTCTACCTATGTATGTTTAACTATTCTTACTTATCTTTTACGATCATCACATTAATTATTTTTACTTATTCGATGCACCATCGGTACATACATATAAGTATTATTGTAGTGGCTTTATGTTACTTTGTTTTTGCATTCTACAGTTGACTTCGCTTTTCAGCATTCTGAAGCAGTGATAGCCAAGTGAACAGTGATCGCTAAGTGAACATATTTTTGTCACGTGCCCATGATGAATTAAATGAGACATTTTTAGATTTAATTGAACTTCTTCTTTAGATACTCACATTAATTAATAAAAATATTTCATTCAATAAGAATTGAAATTACTGAACTCAAGCCTGATTAAGAAATTATTTCTGATTAAAATAATTTTTTTTTCACAAAACTTAGTTGAATGCCCTTTACATTAACGTGTTTATTCAGCGACATTTCAATTATATTTTTTAAAAGTATTTTATAAAAAATACTTATGTATGCTTTCCTCTTAAATGTTAAAAAATTACAAAAATTTATTTGAAAATAAAAATTTAGCGTTTGAAGATTTATTCAATTAAATAATTTTCAATTAAACACACATTGTAATGGAAATGTAAATATATATTATTTTATGTTTAATAGAGACAATGATAATGTACACACATAAATATTTCATAATAATTGTAATTATATTGTTGGTATGTATGAATTTATTTTTTTGTTGCAAAAAATGTGTTAAGTTTAACCCTCTAAAAGTCAAGGAAAAAGTTTTGTGAATTTGACTAGACGGCGAACATGAATGAAACTCCTAAAAATGTCTTGACAATTGTGACAATTTTTACTGTCATCTTGATGTGACGTTTACGACGCCATTTGCAATAAGGAGAATTATTTTATATTATTTCCACAAAAATAATAAAGGTATGCAGGTCAACTCTTGCAGCCGTGCAAAATTCATACGGCCCTGTTCTGTAAACCGATCGATTTGAAACCGCACGATTTTAGAAAAATAACTCCGACAATAGAAATATTTTTTTATATATTTAAAAATTTTTTTATTATATAGATTCCCAAATATCATATCTGAAAGAAAATTATCGTGTATGATTTTAAACACGTCTGCAGGACCATTATTAATTTTTTGAAAACGAGAAATTTACTCGGATTCGGTTTGCAGAACAGGGCCGATAATTCCATTTTTTGACTTGAGCGACCTGTGTGTTTAGTTGGCTTTATAGTCACATATAAGATATGATTCCTGATTACTAAAAGTTTTTGTTAAAATTCCGAAGCAAAGCGTCAAAAGTATGCTGGTCGATTCGGTAATTAATTTGATAACAATACGTAAGTAATATTGTAATTTCAATTTGGGTTTTGGTTTTTAATTTTTGTAATACCATTTAACATGCAACAGTTGACGTGAATACCTTTAATATGTCATAATTATTTATCATTTCGTACTATTTTGAGTTAAACTCTGTTGATAACACTTTTTTTGATAGAGCAGTAAATTTAATTACAATAAAAATAGATTTAATTAAAATATTAATCAAAAATACTATATTTTTTAATCAATTACTAATCGAATAAGACTCAACAATAATATTTCCTGTGTAAAAAGTAGACAACATTTAAATTATTTTTAAAGGTTAATTTAGTATAGATATGTTCATTTTGACGCTGAAATGTCACAAAACAGATACAGACCGGTTTAAACCGGTTTTCTCATACAAAACTCGTTCGTTAAACCAACTTAAACTTTAATAATCGTTTATGAATACCGGTGCTCTGGTGTACTTATTTCCATAACAATCGCAAAACAAATTTTATTCCTACCTTAGAGGGTTAATAATACACTTAAAAACATATTTAAAAAAATTACCATGTAAATGCTAAAAATATCTACTACAAAAAAAAAACAAAAATTTTTATGCTTCGAATTTATTTGTATATTTTTGAAATAAAGACTAATTAATTAATCATTTCGCATAAAAGACTTTTTAACTTTTATAACTGCCTTGTGCATTAACAATATTAATTTAACATTCATAATAATAACAACAACAACAATTGCAGTGGTAGAGAAAATTATTTAAACTCTTGCAAGTATTATTTTTCTTTTATTATCTTGCATTTTTCAGCCGCTTCTGTTTGCGAGTGTAAATATGTAATCATCATGTGTATCTGTACATAACTACCCTGCAGAAAATGCGAATAGTAAAATTGTAGTGATTTACTAGTGACATTGTCAGTAGTACTACTGACCAGGTGTATCCCAGCCAATGTAATTATCTATTGACATTTAACATTAGCTTGTCACTGAAAATCCACCACTAGACTGTAGCAATACTGACTAAGTAGTTCTTTTGGGACCACATGAAGACATTTTAACCAAAGATTCACTAGTAAATTTTAGGGGCTCCAGTCTACAATATCGATATTTCCTCGCTCCATATCAATAGTAAAATTGTAGTGATTTACTAGTGACATTGTCAATAGTACAACTGAATAGGTGTACCGCAGCCAATATATTGCCTATTGACATATAACATAGGGTTGTCATTGAAAATCTACCAGTAGACTTTAGCACTATTCATTTACGACCATATGGAGACATTTGAACTAAAGAATCACTAGTACATTTTAGTGATCCTCGTCTACAATTTAATAAGGGTTGGGCCAACAAACTTAAATACATACATACCTACATACATATGTACGTAAGTTTTTAACATTATTGCATAGCATAATAAAAAAGAAAAACAAACTATTGGCAATATCAACAGAAATATATTAGAACTGTTGTCTCTAACGTATCTCTACTCGCGCATAAAAGGAAAATTGTCGACATTTCAACGAGTGCAATTGTCGCTAGAGAAAAGAGTGTTGACATAGAGACATATGGCACTAGGCTGGCTAGAGGGTATGTTTGTATGTATGTACATATATGTGTGTGTAATGATATGGCATCTTTAGGATGCAATTTGCCATATGTTGCATTTTATATGTTGTTGTTGTTATTATTATTATGATCATCAAGTAACGCTAATTAAACTTCAACGCTTGTTTAAAATCATCAGCTTTGGTTTTATTTTTATTATTATAAATCATGTTTTTTCTCTCTATCTCTCTTTTGTATTATTTTTTCTAATAAATATTTCCACGATTTACTGATTGGTTTTATATATTTCTTTTATTTAAAAAAAAAACTTATATCTTGTCTGTGTATTTTCTATATTAAATTTCATTATGAACGAACGAATGGTGGGGTGATGACTACTGAATATTTAGCTACTTAAATCCGCCGATGTTTCATCGGATGACGAAGGCTGGCTGTATACTTCAGCTCCAGTAGCTGCAAATGAGCAACAACAGCATTTGTTTGGCGTTATTGAAAGTTTGAATTCCAATCATATTTCGAAAGGAATTGCAGCTTCGCATGAAATAAACTTTAGAGATAGTGGCAT
Source organism: Tachina lurida (assembly GCA_944452675.1). Lineage (NCBI taxonomy): Eukaryota > Metazoa > Arthropoda > Insecta > Diptera > Tachinidae > Tachina > Tachina lurida. Next base: position 133,098,674 of record OX101754.1, on the reverse strand, counting down.
ACAATCGTCTATGATTTCATCTTCCACAACAACAGCAACATCTGTGGCTGCAGCAGTAGCTGTAAGTACTGCCGCTGTACTAAGTGAGGATTCTGATAAGGAAAGTAAAGTAGCTACTAAAGCCGCCTGTACCAGTTCTCTAACGCAAATACTGTTAAGCTCAAATCAGACATTTGTTGCTAACACGACAGTGGTTGACAGCAACAGTGGCAGCAGTAGTGATACCAACGCCAACAACGATCAACCCTCAACCTCGAGTAGTGGTCATCCTAGTGGCAATAGTTCTAGCAGTAGTATTATCAGTAGCCCATGCTCATCCAATGATCGGCTTACTGAAGCAACAACAACCACCTCTACAAAAACAACTACAACACAAATACTAAAATATCCAACGCAAGATCAGCAACAGCAGCAGCAGCAACATTCTCCTCACTATTGCAGCGAAATGGAATTACAAATCAATAACAACACAAACAATCGTCATCAAATAATGATGAAAGACAACATTTTATCCACAACAGCCAACAATAATAATAAATCAACACCACCAGCCGCAAATATGCCCCATCTTGTCATTAACCACAACAACAACAACAACAACAATAATAGAAATTGTGCCAACTCAACATCATCAGCAGCTTTGACTGCAAATTCTCCACCACAGCCCAACAAAACACAAAACCACAATTGTGCTGCGGCCAAAACATCTTCTTTGCACAGTTCTGCTGTTGCAACAGCAAACCCGGCCGATAATGATGCGAATGGCAATTACGAAAAGGTAAGTTTTTTTTCTTAGTTAGAGCTTAATCTCTATTATTTAGCAGAAGAGAATATTTGAAATATTTTTAATACTTTAACGAGCTTTCAAATTGACAACGTAATTATTTAGGTTTCAATTAGGGATGTAACGAATGTTCGCATTCGCTTTCGCATTCGCAAATAATTCGCTTACTTTTGATATTTTTTGCATTCGCTTTCGCATTCGCTAAAATGTATGCGAATATTTAAAGCGAATACTAAAGACAAAAATATTGGAAATATTTTCCAGTTTTTGAAAAAGAAAAGGTGTTTGAATTGCGCGAAAATATTTTCTACTTAACACTAGTCTGTTAAAATTTTTGAAATTACTTCGTTCAAAAAATTTTAAATGCAAAAATATTAACTAATCCTTCTTTGTTGTAAATTTTTTGCGTAACAAGTGCCACTCATATTATATTTCATATGTTTTTCCCAAGATGAACAGAGTACTACTTCTGGAAAAATTTTTCATGAACAATTCATTCCAATTTTTCTTGAACTTAGTACAAGGTCTTAGGGCCAAAGTACGACTGGGTTGATTGCCTAACACTTTGTAAATTTATTTTTAATTAGTATCTATGCTTATTTTAATATGATTTCATATATCTTTCAGTTTAACAATTTTTATTTCTAATAAATTAATAAATATTTGCTGAATTCAAGACTCAAGTAGATCTATGTATACAACACAACTTCATGTTCTTAGATAAATTTATTTTCATGTGATTTTTTTTAACGTATTGTAATATTTGCATTCGCTTTCGCATTCGCATTCGCTTTCGCAAAAATTAAAATGTATTATTCGTTTTCGCATTCGCATTCGCTAAACTGGTATTCGTTACATCCCTAGTTTCAATCGAAATAATAGAATAGGAAAAAATTTATAAATTCTTTAAAAAAAAGATGTTTGATGGATGGGACATTTTTGTTGAAATTTATGTTTTATTAATCCATGATCAGTGATAAAAAAAAATATTCCAAAGAAGTCCTTAAGATAAGCAGTGCCTGTAAATCTGGAAGTAGTGCAATATCGGATGATTTCCTAGGATTTCAATATAAATTTTCGAGATGTTCTCTTTTGATAACATTTACTCAAACAACGTCATAACCCAAAAAATAGGATTTTCGAGTTAATGATGCAGACCTAATCATCATATATATCATTATTCATATTGTATAAAAATGTCATACAAATGTCTTTTTTAACCAACAAAGCACTGATTGTCTATTCTGATCTCGTCTGTGTGAAAGCACAGAAGCCCTTTTGTAAAAGTTTGCACATTGGGCGTAGATGGCTTAAATGATTCGACATTTGATCAACTATTCCTATAAGAGTGGAAGATTGTGAACTGCTCAATAAAGTTTGGGAAATAATACTTCGTGTTTTGTTGAAGTAATACACGTTTGACTCTAAAGCAGCTATAATGTAATAATATGGTTCGATATCGAATGCCATAATCTCAAACTGAAAAAACGTGATCGCATCAGCTCGTTATCGAAGGCGACAACAACGCTTTCTCTTTGCAAAGAAATAAGAACAAAATTTAAGAGCTTAAAAGCTGCTTTAGAGTCTAAAGTTTAGAGTCAACTTCAACAAAATACGAAGCATTATTCCCAAAACTTCATTGAGCAGTTCACAATCTTCCACTCTTATAGGAATTGTGAATCAAATGTAGAATCATTTAAGCCAGCTACGCCTAATGTGCAAACTTTTGCAAAAGAGCTTCTGTGCTTTCACACAGAAGAGATCACAAAAGGAAATCAGTTCCTCGTTATTGTAAGAAATGTGAGAACTTCTCGAGTCGAAAAAATTTTTATTATCCTATGAAACACAGGTACAGTTACAGATCTCGGCGACAACAATGGTTGCTCTGCCTTTGCAAAGAAACAAAAACAAATTTTAGAGCTTTTAAAAGCTGTTTACCTCAAATGCAAATATCAGAGTTATGTATTTACAAATTATATGTACATATGTTCTGAATTTTGATAATCACTTATGTACATATTAGTGATGTAACGAATGTCAATTTTTGATATTCGCGAATACGAATACGAATATTGTATGTGAAATTTATAGACATTAAATTGGGGTTCTATTTACGCCTGCAATATGAAATATTAAAAAATGTTTATGAAAAAGGACTTCATACTGCTGTTGGCGTACTTTAAAGTTAATAAAAACTACGCAAAATTTTAATCATCGTCATTAAATAATATTTGAAAATGATACAAACCACAATTTTGTTTAGGGTTTATGCATTTACTTATGTAATTTGTTTGGAAAAATATTCGTATTCGTATTCGCCAAATTCGGATACGAATATCTAAAAATGGCCGAATATTCGACAATTCGAATACGAATATTCGTGCATCACTAGTACATATATATAATCAAAAAGGTCATCTAGGGCGATAGCAGGGGTCTAATCGCCACTTTCGATACCGAGCTGGTTCGATCACGTTTTTTAGTTTGAGATTATGGCGTTCGCTATCGAACAATGTAATAATATGGATAGATATCGAATGTCATAATTTCAAACTGATAAAATGTGATCAAACCAGCTCGTTATCGAAAGCGACGATTAGACCCCAGGCCTAAATCCGCTGCTGTCTCTAGTAGCATCATATTAGAGGATATTGCGTTCCTTCACTTTACTGGTCTAAGCTCATCTATAGTTACATAAATATATTTTTTCGCTTTTTCTTTTTCTTTAAAGAAAATGCAAAAAAAATGTATAAAATATATTTTTGCAACGAAAATCTACTTTCCTATTTGTTGTTATAATAGTAACCAAGATAAATATCTATTTATATCCTCGTAATCCATTTTTATCTTGTTTGTGTTTCTTTCAGTAACATTTACATGTTTGTTGATCTGTCAAATTTTTTAAAATATCCTTGAAACGATTGCTTTCAATTAACAAAACATTTCTTCCCAAATTACAATTTAAAAAAAAGAAAAAAACCTCTGACTGTCTGCTTTTAAAACAATAAATCATCACATACAGAGTATTTTTAATGGATGGATAAAAAAAATATTGTAGTGAAATGAGAAAAACCAGATCTAAATTTTGATAAACGTTTTCACAAATTAACAAATGATTTCCGTTACATTATGACGGACTGACACCCGAACAAGAAAAAAAAACTTTTTTGAACTAAAGAGTAGAAGGAAAAAAATAATGGCTAAAATCATTGATTATGATTTAACCAACAGCGCTGCCAATTTGGCATAGAGATTTAAAAAAGATATTTAAAACTGAAATTTTAAGGAAGAAAAAAAAACAAAATAGATGCCGTAGTGTAGTAATGAGCGGAAATCATGTAGTTTTTCGTCGTATATTTTTCTCTTGATTATTATTTTGTGATTTAGTTAAGCAGTTGAGTTGGAAAAGTAACTTCCACCAAAAGTCTGGAAATAGTTTTCAGTTGCCTTTTTAATTGCTAAAAATTTGTATTTTGGCTGCAGCTTTTGGCACTGCCTGCTACAATTTTTCATAAACAATTTATCTTATTTTGGGTTTTCATACGCTCTTCCTTCCCCTGTATTTGCCATTAAAAAAAAAGTTTTTTTCTTTTTCGCTTGGAAAGTACCAACAGCCAACCAAGCCACCAGCAGCAGGTTTGTTTTGTATGGCCTTAGTTTTTGTCGTGTTAACGATTAAAGATTATTGTTAAATTAATATATTAAAGAAAATTGTCTTTGTGATTGCAGGAAAACATACGCTTTTATACACGTGCAGAAATTTGTAATATCGGCGTCAGGACACCAAACCAAGGCAATGACAATAATAATCACTACCATCACCAGCAGCAGTTGGCAAATATTAATGGATCACCAGCATTTCCTTTATATGGCGCTCAACATTTGTTGCATGTTAATGTTGGCAAACGTCTGCCACCACGATCACCAGCCAAATCAAGTATTTCACATGCTTCCACAAACACCACCACATCGACCATTTCACCCACTAAGGTAAGTGGTGATCTAGATTGTAGTTTTTATTTTTATTTTCTTCGTTTGTATCAAATTGTTTGGCTCCTAAGAGAGGATTTTTCTTAGAGATAAATTTTAAAGAAAAAAAAACATTATTGTTATTAATGCTTTAAATGTAATTGAAGTTGAAATATGATCATGATCGATTGATTTAAAGTGATGGAAAAATGAAGTAAATCGTAAACGTGATCTTAAATGTCTTTCATTTGGCAAAACGCTGCAGAGTAATTGTGGCCATCATTTATGAAAGTGGTCTAAAAAATATATATGTTTCGAGACTTATAAATAAGTATTAACCCTTATTCTAATGATGAACTAGCATGCATTCCTTTCAACCACACTGAATTCAGCATTCAGTGTAATAGCATTCACACCAGTGATCGGCAATGAATCGTTTTTTTGATATTCATACTGTTTCATGAAATTTTAAATATAAGTGAGTAAACATCATTTAAACTCAACTTATCTGATTGACGTATACTCACAATGACATAGATTTATAAGTATAAGTCGAAATAAATATCAATGCGACGTCGACGTCATAGTCATACCACACTCACCAGCACCAGAGTGCCGAACATCAATCGGCTTCTGATACAAAGGTATACACATATGCGAATACATTTCTCTCGTGTTTCTCTCGATGGCCAGCTCTGCCTCAGTTTGATTTCTAATTTCAGGAAAATACTTATACCACTGACATTGATTCAGCTCACTCAACTCATGCATGTATGTTTATTCAAAAGTTTAGTCATTAAACAATTTGCAAGTAGTATACAATAGTAGTAAATAGGGTTGTTTTTCAATTCCTGCGAAAAAAAAGCAACAGAGAAACACATAACCTCATAATGAGAACTTTAATGTTCGTATGCGAAGTTCGCATTGTGAATCATACATATTTTGCATCGTCCATAGGCATTGAGTTAAGGAGAGTCGAAATCAACAACGTCATAAATGTTGCTAAGTATGAGTTCGATGCGCACTTCAAACTTTCGAGTTAATATGATTCATAGACAACATTGCAATAAGTATGAGTGCGCATAAGTACAAAGTCATGATTCAACTCTACTCACTTCTGCACTACTCATTTCTCTTCTCTGATTCACACCACAATGCACACGAAATATAAAAATAACTTACACAGTGCTCCAATTCGTAAACATATGCTTTCACATTTTTTCAACAAATTAAAGTGGATGCATAGGAAATGATTAGCGGAATGCACATGATGATTGAAAAAATTTACACACTTTTGTGCATTCAATATTATGACATAATTCATTTTGCATTTTTATTGCCATTCTTGTAGGTCTTTAACGCCAACATCACTTTGTTTCAACGTCAACATCAATTCAATTCAACAGTTTAGCATTTATTTGAATATTTATCGTTTAAATCAAATAGACATCTCTAAATGTTTGAATCAGCTTCGTGCTTTGTTTGGAATTTTTGTACAAAAATTTTGTTAAAAATATAATTTGTCTCCCATTTGTGAGATAAACTTACGCCCTGTTTTTGCAAGTCAAACAGCCGACCCGTCTAGAAAATGTTTATGAAGTATTACTCAAAAATTAGTGCTTTTCATATAAATTTTCTAAGTTTACTGCCCGTGCTGTGGAAACAAGGGGTTAATTTTTCAACTGGATCATACTTGCATGTTTTATAAGATGTGTTCAGTACTTTAAAACCGTACAAGTAGCATTTTAATCCTCTATCTCTTGCTAAATGCTAAAATGACATTAAAAGTGTTTGAATACAACAAAGCTAAAAATTTTACTATACACCAGAAATAAAAAGAAACTAAAAATGCGTTTAGATTTAATTGAAGAGAAAATTCTTGCAAACTATCAGAATATCACACTGAACCAAAAAAGTACATAAAAACAATGAAAAAGTACATTGTTTCAATGAATTTTTGCCTTAATTTTGACCTAAGACACAGGTACATTGAATCAATGAACCCACCGTTCATTGAAATTTTTTTTAAATCAATGTATAAGTTCTTTGGCATAGCGAAACTGTTCATTATATCAATGATCTGATAAATTTTTTCAATGAACTTTTACATTCATTTTAATGAACCTATAGGTTGACCCAATGAACTCATATATTTTTTCAATGAACTCTAATATTGATGTTAATGAACATATACGTTGACCCAATGAACTCATACATTGTTTCAATGAACTTTTACATTTTATAGATTTTCACCCGTATTGCGTATGTCGAGTCGAATATTCGTCTAAGAGAATTTTGTAATAGAATAAAGAAAACTTGTACAACGTTTGTTTAATCAAATACAAAATTTTCGTAGTCGAATATTCGACTCGGCATACGCAATACAGGTGTTTAGCTATTGACATTATTGTTGCAGTTTCCGAAATATAAATAGTTCCCCTCGTACATACATATATAATGCGTCTACGAGTCTAACTACTCTCATTCCTAAAAGCCATATATTACAGCTCTTTTGCATGTACTTGCCTTATAAATAAATATATGCATACATAAATGTAATCATGAGTAAGAGTGTGTACATCAGAGAACAGCAATGAGTAGGGAAAAAGTGAGTAGAGTTGAATCATGAATTGTATTTATGCGCACTCATACTTATTGCAATGTTGTCTATAAATCATATTCACTCGAAAGTTTGAAGTCCACATCGAACTCATACTTAAGGGCCACTCAGACTATAATACAAGTATTAATACTTTTGACGAAAATGCCTCCCTGATCTGATTTCTGTTTAAAAAATTTCAAAACACAATAACAACTCAACATGTTGGAGTTGCATTTTCCACAAAAGTATTATAGTCTGAAATGGCCTTTAGCAACATTTATGACGTTGTTGATTTCGACTCTCCTTAACTCAATGCCTATGGACGATGCAAAATAAGTATGATTCACAATGCGAACTTCTCAAGCGAACTTTAAAGTTCTCATTATGAGGTTATGTGTTTCTTTGTTGCTTTTTTTTTTTTTTTGCACGAATTGAAAAACAATGCTATTTACTACTATTGTATACTACTTGCAAATTGCAAACTTTTAAATAGACATCCATAAATGAGTTGAGTGAGCTGAATCAATGTGAATAGTATAAGTATTTTACTGAAATTGGAGATCAAACTAAGTGTGAGTGTGGTATGACTATGCTGTCGACGTCGCATTCATATTTATTTTAACCTATTCTTATAAATCAATGTCATCGTGAGTATGCGTAAATCAGAGTAGTTGAGTTTACTTTCACTTATATTTAAAACTTCATGAGTCAGTATGAATAGCGGAAAAGCGATTCATTGCCGATCACTGGTGTACATCAACCCGCCTCTACGCATAATTTTCAGTTTCAATATTTAATTTTTCTATACAGACCGACATAAAACGGCATGTTCGAAATCGTGTTTGCAATAACACGAATTTATAGTTAATTCCCAGTGGAATTTGAATTTTAAATAAAAAAAATCTCTCGCAGACATGTGCTTGCAACGCACCAAATGAAAAGCTTGCGTAGGTTTTCTTTTTCCCAAATCAGTGAAAAATGAAAATTTTCAGTTTTTTATGTAATTGCTATTTTTGTTGGCAATTTTTGATTGGCCTTAAGAAAAATTGTATCATAGTTGCTGCCACAGCATGTATGTAAGTATGTATCTCTTATGTTCGATAAGTGATCGTATTTGCACGGCTTGTTGGCTTGGCTTTATCTTTTTATTTATTTTATTATATATTTATTATATTTTTATTATATTTTTTTTTGCTGACACTTGTTACTTAAAACATCAACGCAACACTGTACGCCTTCGTTAAACGTTTTTTTTATTTATTATTATTTTCTTTAATATTTTTTTGTATTTGATTTTATTTGATTTGCATACGCATGTGTCACTGCCAAGGTGACTTATGTGATTTTTTTTTAACAGCCACGAGAGTTGATTATGTGTCTGTTGTATAAAATTCACATCTATTTTCTTAATGGCTTTTTCTAACGAACGCCTACTAATTTGGTTGGAAAAATAGTAATTTTTTGTGGGTTATTTGTTTGGCCTCAAGGAGCTTATTTGAATTGTATTTTATAATCAGTTTATTTGTGATTTAAGGAAAGCATTTTTAAATAAATTACTCTGCAATTTATTAATATTATTGTTGGGTTTTTTTTTGTTAAGATTTATTAATGCTTTTTTAAGGTTGATGGCATGAATTAATTTTTAAACTAGTATTGAATAGAAAAGCTTTGCACAATGTCTGCAATAATTTTATACAATTGTTTGTATCCAGCAAAAACTTTGCTTAAAGGCTCAGTTACCCGACTGTAATGTAATGTAACTGCATCAGTAGGAAACAGCTGATCGATATTTTATGTTATGTTGCATTACATTACATCTCTATAACCATTTTCATTACTTTTCACATAACAATGTCGATCAGCTGTTTCCTACTATTGCAGTTACATTACATTACAACGGTGGGAAACAGCTGATCTTAGCCGACTGTAATGGAATTTAACTCCCACGGTTAGGAAACAGCTGATCGATATTGTAATGTAAAAAGTAACGTACATATTCTTACATTCCGGTTACATCTCCATAACCATTTTTATTACTTTTCACATAACAATATCGTTAATTTTTTTTCTACCGTTGCAGTTACATTCAATTGAGGATCACTTAGCAAACTGTAATGGAATGTAACTGCAATAGTAGGAAACAGCTGATCGATATTGTTATGTGAAAAATAATGAAAATTGTGATGGAGATGTAACCGGAATGCAAGAATATGTACATAACTTTTTACATAACAATATCGATCAGTTGTTTCCTACCGTTGCATTACATTACATTACAGTTGGCTAACTGAGCCTTTACAGTCAGCTAACTGAGCCTTAAGGCCAGTACTCACTATCAAACGACTTTTGAGTAAATGCAACCCTGATCTAATAGAGACAATAACAACTGATTAGATCAAGGTTGCATTTTCTCAAAACCGAACGAGGGTGGCGTTGACTACCAAGCCAAAGGTCCTGGGTTCGAGCCCGGTATCACCAACAGCCGTTTGAAAATAAAAACATTTTTCTGATGTTCATTATAGTGTTTTCACACTGCAAGTTAAAACCTGGTTTTAACGTTAAAACCATAAACAGCTGATTTTGCATTCACACTGCAAGTTTGTTAAATTCAGGTTTTAATTCACAGACTGTCTAATAACTTTGCTCAAAATAAAATAGATCTCCTGCAGAAATGCGTGTGTTTGTTGTTGTATTTTTTTCTGCTTTTTATAACACTTATTTGACAAACTGTACAACTGTTTTTGTTTGTATGAAAAACTAAGAAACTACAATGCGCTCTAAAATGGAAATTATTTTATATTTTGTAAATTAATATTTTAAAATTATGGAACTAGTAATACAAAGTGAAGAAGTGCTTGAAAATCAAGTTATTGTATATAAAAAATGTACAAATAAATCCGAAAATACAATTTGTTTTTATCGGTGGTTCGATATGTCATATTGTTTATTTTCACTTTCCAGAGGTCAATGAAAATATTTTTGCTGTTTTCCTTCCAAAGAACTCTTATTTTTCCATAATTTTTTACTTATTGTTGCTGCTGCATCCATTTTAAAGTTCAAAATCTTTCAAGCGACATCTCTTGTTATTCACTGGCATAAACACTATCAGCTGCTGCCGATCATTTTAACTTGGCAGCACTAAATTTACCACAGCGAAAACAGGGTTTCATTTCATAAAACCAAAATAAAACCAATTCAGAAATGGTTTTAAGTTGGATTTAACAAAAACAATTTGCATGGTAAAACCAGGTTTTAACAGTTGGTTTTAACCAATAAAAATTGCTACTAAACACAGCTTCAAAAATTTAATACGCCTCATATGACACCAGTGGCGCTGCAACACTGCATTATTAAAAAATGTGCAAAAAAAGCAGACTTGTAAAATAATGAAGCTTTCCTCTATCTCTTCCTTCACCACCTCTGTCTTCTCCAACACTATTCCTTTCTTAAAGAAGATAATACCTGGTAATATTAGTAAGTATTCATTGCCTGAGTGTTACTTCTCATTAGAAAAAAAAGGAGTCGAACAAATATGTAGGATACTGAGTACCAGCCTTTACAAGTACAATATTTTCATCCAAATCGTACAACATCATGCCTCTGATACAACTTTCGCTCACAATTTCATACTATTCTAGCATATTTAGAATTTAATAAAAAAAATTATAATCTTAAGATTCAAAACACACTTCGAAATACGAGTAGTAATAGTTTGAACTTAATTTATTTTCACATCATGTGGACAGTTTTATGGTTGTTTAAAAAGTGCCGAAAATGATTTACTTAAATAATTGCAAACATTTCACGTTTCGTGTAAGCAAATCACCATCACACAATATTTGAATATATAAATTTATTTAATTAAATTTCAATACAGCAAACGATTGGCCATTTAGACAAAAATTTCATTCATTGCCTGCACACAGTGCAAGATAACAACGATTGATGACGATTTTCACGCATACACACTTTAAATGCGAAATGGAAAACGCCTGTTTTGGCGCAAGCGCAGTCAAACACATCAACAGCAACAAAATTGCCTCCAAATCACATAAAACAAATGAAAGAAGAAACATTAATGCCTGTGGCGTTGTGTTGTGCAGCTATTTTTTATACCATTCATGCAATGCGCAACAATCAATGCTGCAACAACACTCAAAATTTCCATTTAAAGACCTAAAACAAGGTACGAGGGCGGTTCGGAAACTTCTTAGCCTAGCACAAAAAGCGCGGTATAAACAGAAAAAAATTAAGTGTTTTGGAAACTTCCATCTCTGCTATGAACACATGTTAAATTTTATTTCGATCTGGCAACTCCTCATATAGAAACAGGTGTTCACAAAAGACGCATCCGCAATTTTTTAACAGTGGAAAAATTAGAAATGCGTGGTGTCATTAAATATTTACATAAAAAAGGTTTATCGGGACAAGAAATTCATAATGATATGGTGAATGTGTTAGGTGAAAGTGCTCCTTCATATGCAACAGTAAAAAATTGGGTTGCTGAATTTAAACGTGGTCGTACAAGCATTGAAGATGAACCACGTAGTGGACGTCCAAAAACAGCAACAACAACAGAAATTGTAGCCAAAGTGCATGATATGGTATTAAATGATCGACGAATAAAAGTGCGTGAAATAGCTAATATCATGGGCATCTCAAATGATCGAGTCCATTTAATTTTGCATGAAGAACTACAGATGAAAAAGCTTTCTGCAAGATGGGTGCCGCATTTGTGAACACTCGACCAAAAACTCATAAGAATGAACATTTCTTAAGCTTGTTTGGATCGTTTTAAGCGAAATAAAATGGATTTTAAGCGTCGTTTCATAACTGTTGATGAGACATGGATCCACCACCATACTCCAGAGATAAAAGAACAATCCAAACAATGGACTGAAGCTGGAGGAAGTGGCAAAAACGATTCAATCGGCTGGTAAGGTTATGGCAACGGTTTTTTGGGACTTCAAAGGTATTTTATTGATTGACTATCTGCAAAAGGGTAAAACAATAAATTCAGAGTACTATTGCAACCTTTTGGATCAATTAAATGTACAAATTCGAGAAAATCGTCCTGGCTTACAACACAAAAAAATAATTTTTCATCAAGACAACGCACCAGCGCACAAGAGTGTTTTAACAATGGCTAAAATCAACGAATTAAAGTACGAGTTGCTTGGCCACCAACCTTATTCTCCTGATTTGGCTCCCAGTGACTTTTACCTGTTCCCAAATCTAAAAAAATTCCTTGCCGGCAAGCGTTTTACCTCAAATGAAGATGCAATTACAGTTGTAAACCACTATTTTGAAGACCTTGAGGAAAACTATTTTAATCAAGGGATAGAATTGCTAGAAAAGCGTTGGATTAAGTGTATTGAAGTTTCAGGAGATTATATTGAAAAATAAAAATATTTTTGAAAAACTAACTATTCTCTTTCATTGATAGGCTAATAAGTTTCCGAACCGTCCTCGTACTCGTACTTACAACTGCTGCCATTTACTCACTTGCATTTATTACTCGTATGTTACTTTTTTCTTTCATTACAAGTATTTTTTTTTATTAGTTGCTGGTCACATATTCCATGCAATAATACGAGTATTCGCATTTTTTCAGCAGCTACTTTATAAAACGTACGCATTTTAATGGCTTTTATGTGATTTGTATATGTATCAGTTAAAATCACGTGAAAGAAGTAAAAATAATTAAAAAAAAAACACAAAAATTAATTTATGTGATTTTAATCAGTCTGACAGTGAGACAGTGTGAGCAGCAGGAAAAATATGACGTATAAAACGATGAAGCCTTTGGAAAGTTTGGATGAGTTGCGAAAACATACGAGTACCTACACATTTCCAGTTTATTTGCTTTAGTTTACGATTTGAAATTGATTTCATGCGAAACTATTGTCAGTGTTCAGCGATAAAATGCCATAAATGCGGCAAATTCGTTATGATACATATATGCTTTTACAAAATATTACATGAAATATATTCATATCTAAACAACAAGGGTGAAATTTATAAATGAAAAACTTTTCACAAAGAATTCAAAAAGCTGAAACTATGTCTATTTTATGTCTAGAATATAAAAATTGTGATAAGGAATGATCAAAGCGTTTGCAATGGAATTTTTCGAATATTTTTTAACCGACTTAAAAAAAGGAGAGGAGGTTATCAATTCGTCTCTATTTTTCTTTTTTTGGCGGTGTTACTTCATAACTCGGTACATTTTTGACCGATTGTAAAAACTATTTTTTTTTGTCTGAGAGGATATTGCTTTCCATTGGTCCCATTGTAAAAAAGTAGGCAGGAACACACCCACAACTGTTTTATTTAATTTCATGATATTCTGCTTATTTGATTGTTACGAAACTTAACCAACACATTGGGCTCTCGTAATGACACAATCTAGAAATTGAAAAAGTGGGCGGAGCCACGCCCAATAAAACTTAATATATATCACATGCTTCTATTTCACCGATTTTTACGAAACTTGGCACACACCCTTAGTTTAAAAAAAAGACACAATCTTGCATTCAAAAAAGTGGGCGGGGCACGCCTGTTAAATTTTAATATAATATTTCACGTGCTGGTACTTAACAAATTTTTACGAAACTTGGCACACACCTTGAACTCTTAAAAACAAAAAATCTTGCATTTAAAAAATGGGCAGAGGCACGCAAAATGTTCCAATAGATCTGCATTGAAGTCGGTTTTTTTTTTGGCAGAATTATTGTTTAAAAAAGCCATACATACATACGGTCCTTTGCATAATGAAAAACTAGCATGAAGTTAGCATAAGCGGCAAAATTGAACAAGGTCTTAATAAGTTCTGCCAAAAAATAAAAAACACGCCCATATGCAAACACACGCATTAATTTTAAACCGAATACGTATGAATATAAACATCCAACGACTATGCTTAAGCATACCGATTTTCGTCGGCTCACTGCAATAAAGTCATTAGTAAGAGGTAAGAAGCCAAAATGGCATTATTACCCAATTTATTCTGGAATAAATTTATATGGCTTTATTACCAATGCAGATGTGACAATTATGTCCTTATATTTTAGAATTAATATTAGCTCATTACTTATGACTTTATTTCCGAGAGCTGACGAAAATCCGTACATTCTGCCGATAGTGTGATCCAGGTTTTACACACATTTTTTTAAATTACGCAGCACAACTAAGATTTATAGAGTGTATGAGCTACAATCACACGCACGGGTATAAAAATACTCTGACTATTAATGGGCTACATATGCATATATACAGGGATATATTATTTACACATACACATACACATAAATCATGTATTCAAACAAACAGCCACACACACACGCACACATTTTCCATTCCATTTTATGTACACAAATGTATGTATACCATGGCGAATGATCAATAAATGTCCCGAGTATCAGCGTATTTTTTTGTCCTATTAAATATCCATAGTCTGAGTATAAGAATACTCCGACTAGAAGTATGGCAGGGAGTCAATGCGCTTGATACGCATGTTGGAATCGGCTATAGTTAAAGTTGCTTGAGAGAAAATATGTCAACGTACGATTTTTTTTTTCTACAATTATGATTATACGCAGTTACTAAAATTAAGACTATTTATTCAAGTATATGTGACGCGCAAAATAGAAAGGGACCTAAGGGTAAAAACCGGTTTTGTTCAGGAGAGCCATTTTAAGATTTAAATACGTGTATCTTTGGTGTACCATCATTGAGAGTGTTGGTATTGGTCTCATTTGAAAGCGACACATCTCATGACGTCAGGAACGTCAAGGTCAACCTTGAAAACGCGCGTAAGTCGTCCCTACCTCTTGTTTTGTGTAGTTGGTTTTTACTGTTTTCTACCTAGCGCGCTGGTTCCATGAGTTCGATATCAATTTTGCTCGCGTTTTTTCGAATCCAGGTTTATTTTCTGAAATTATTAATTGTGAATTATAATAAATACTCATTTATAATTCTTTTAAATGTTAGTACGAACATTTTTTCACATAACCTTAGAATCGTCGACTTCAATTTCATAAAACGCGCATATCTCTTGAGAGGGAACACTTTTTGGGCATGGATCGGTCTCATTCGATGCTCAGATGTTGTCCACATCAAAAAAAAAAATTTTAAATTGATTTTTTTTACCCTTAGGTCCCTTTCTCTATGCGCTGTCACATATTTATTTTTTTTTTGAGTACTTATTGTCATTCCCTGGTATTGACCACAGGCGTTGTTGATTTTACAGCGTCTCTTTTTCTCAGTGTAAAATGTTCAATATCAGGATGAATGCTTGGTAACGACAAACAAACAAACCTTTTTTATTAATAACAAAACAAGGATGCTGTTTCCTTTGTTTAGTTTTGATTTGCTCAGTTTTCCTTTTTTTCTTCAAATATGTATTGTGTTCTCAGTTTAACAATCAGCCTGTTCTAAATTCGTATTAGGAAAACACCACTTTTTTTTGTAAATAAGTGTTAGTTGGTCCTTTTCTGTTTCTACCTGGACATTATGAGGCAACAGTCTCATGAAGGATATATTTACAGTTCTTATGGATGCATTTTATAAGCGTACAGTTTAAATAAGAAAATTTTTTTACCCTAAAAATACGTAGTTTACCTCCAAGTGTTAGAATAGCAATATGTAACTATTTTCCATTTTCAATGTTTTATTTTTTTTATTTTTAAAACACTTAACAAAACTACAAAACGTAGTACTTGAAATTAGGGATGGGCAAATGAAAAAAATGTATCGATATATATCGTATCGATATTTTTGAACAGTATCGATATATATTTTTTGAAAACATCGATATTTCGATATATCGATATTTTTTGCTGCATTAATTTCGAATGCACAATCAGTCACTTTAAGAAACTATTATGTTAAGTTATACGTAACCTACTGTAGCTCCTTAAGACTTCATAAGTTTTTACTTTCTGTTGCTGCTCTGTGCTGTGCCGTTCTGTTTCTAAATTTTAATAGTTACTTTTTCTGTAATAAATTATCAGCTGTTTCGGACCAGAACGGTCACAGTTTTCCACTAAAGTGATGAGGTTTGCATCGTCCATTGTAATTAGAGTTTTTCTTTTCCCGGACTTTTTCATTTCCCGGGAAAGCGAAAACGACTTTTCGGTTCCCCGGGAATTCTCGCCCGGTGCAAAACAATACAAAATATTTTTTTATTTAATTTTAATTTGTTTATTTCAACAAAAAACAAATTATAATTCATGATTAAATAATAATAATAATAATAACGTTTTATAAACACATTAGTCAAAAAAATAACAGAATTTCAGTTCCCGGCCATAATTGTTGTAAAGTTTTAGCTATAGTTCTACTGTCATCACCTTACTCATCGAGGAATGTGTACAAACTAAAGTTGCCCGCACAAATTGTTATGTTTCAATATAGTTTTATGTTTTTCTGGTAAAAATTAATTTTTTTTTAATTCTTAAAGCACAATCACAGTTTATTTCGAAATGTTTTTATTTTATTTATGCTGCCACTTACAATTAGTTAACAGTTTTTATTTTCACAAGTTGAACAGAAACAGAATTAAGGAGGGAAAATCTAACGGCTTGTATATGATTTCTATAAACCAAAAAGAGTCAGCTGATTCGTAACAGAACAGAAAGTAAAAACAAATTCTGCCTTTATGCTTATACCCACACAATCCAAAAAGTTACCTGCCTTAGTTGGGTCGCCTTATAAATTCGCCTGGTATGTTATTATGAAACTTCTCTTTTTTTTTCTTCGCATCACTAGTAGTAACGTCAATATCGTACAGTTAAAAAACGGCTATAGCTCTTAAAAGTATCGAAACCCGATACTCGTAAATAAGAATCGATGTATCGATATATCGAATTTTGAAATATCGGCGATATATATCGATATTTATTTTCTCAAATATCGATATTTCGATATATCGATATTTTTTGCCCATCCCTACTCGAAATATCGTCGGTTGGTTTCTGGTTTGCGGCACAGTGCATTCAAAATAAATTACATCTGCAGCAAACCAGAAACCAACCGACGATATGTAACCAACACCCCATATTTGATGAACGTAGTATAAATTAAATTCAATAAAAAAAAACAAGATACAATAAAATACAGAAAATAAATGAATAATACAAACAATACGAGTAAATGAAATTGAAGTGTTGTAAACGTAGGAAAATATTTATAATAAATTTAATCGATTTTTGTGGTTTAATTTATAATTGTTATTTGCATGTACTCGTATATTTTCTTCTTTTTTTTTTTGTTGCTATTTATTATCTTATCGCTTAAATACAACAAAAACGAACTCAACAAACAAGCATATGAAAAACATGTGTAGTTATAAAATATTTAAAGAAAAAATAAATTTTAAACTCTTGTAGTATCAAGAAAAATAAATAAATTTTCACTCACATTTGTATAACAGAAGTTGCAAGAAAAACAAGCGGGAAAATTTTTGTTCACTTAAGTTTTGGTGTGTGTGTTTCTTCAGTTTCTAATTGAAATTGCTGTTAAGCAATAAATTTAACTTTATAATTAAAATAAATATAAAGAAAAATTGAGCCAAAAAATGTTAATTTAAAATTTGAGCCGCAAACAAAACAAACCAAGTGTTAAAATTATATTTGTGCCATAAAGTTGTAAAAAAAAATCATTTATTCCTAGTGTTGAGTTGATTTTATGGCGATGTGAAAATTATCAGCTCATTTTCATTAAAAAAAATAGAAAATATAAATTTAAAAAAAAAGTTGTTTAAATAAACAAAAACAAACAAAAAAATTGAAAAAGTGTAATAAAGCTTGTGTTTTTATTAAATTTGCTAAACTATAGATGAACTCAAAAAAAAATTTTTTTTTGCTTCGTTAATGTTTTGCATGGTGATTTTTTAAACGTCTGGCTTTTGAAGTAAAAAAAAATCTTGGAATCAATTAAATATTTTACTGCTAACGATAAAATTCAATTTCCAGCCCTGCCTTAAATAAAGGCCATTCCGCTTCGTTAATATATTTAAAGAGGCGTGGCGTTGGCTGAAGTAATTAGCAGGTTGACTACAAAACCCAAGGTATTGGGTGCGAGTCCGGTTTCCGACAGCAATTAAATAACAACACCACGCATTTTTCTGAAGTTGATTAGTGTCCCTTTGTATCAGTTGTTCTAGGAAACTTCAAGTGATGAAGCCATAGGCAGTGATCACTGAACTACAACCGGCTTCAGCGGATACTAATCCTAATGTAACATCAGAGCGTTAGCAGAATCATGGCTATCATGCCTACTAAACACAGCATCGACAATTTAATGCGCCTCATTGTCGCCAGAGGCGCTGCCACACTGCATTATTAAAAAAAACGTGCAAGAAGCAGAGTTGTAAAACAATGAAGCTTTCCTCTATCTCTTCCTTCACCACCTGTTTTCTCTATCATTATCCCTTTCCCAAATAAGGTAACACCTAGTAATAGTATTAGGCAATTGCCTGAATGTCTTCTCTTAAAAAAAACCTCTCTGATATAAATAAAGGGCTTTCCAATGGGGCCTTTCGAATTTTGGTGGTTGGTAGCGACCATATTTTTGCATATACATATGTCGAATTAGCTGTCATTTATTCAGTCTGTTGTGCCGAATCACCATGGACCGGTAGAGCTTCCCTCATGAACTCGTGCAAATTATAAAATTGTTTTATAAAAATTAGTATTTTGTTCGGACAACATTCCCGGTGTTTCGCCCATTTTGCGGTCGACATAATCGTCCTACAGACGATGGATGAATGAATACATCAGGAAACAAAATTGTCGGATTTGGGACGATAGTAATCCATATGAGATCCAAGAGCGTACCTGTTCGTTGTAGACTGGGATTTGAACACGCTAAGATTTTTTTTAAAGATTTTTGTTCGGAATTTTTCTTAAGTCTTAGGCTAGTGCTATGGAGCCACAAATTACAGCGTCCCTTAAAGCCAACATAACCTATAACGTCAGTCAAATTCAGCCTGATTTATGCGCCAGAGTCATAGAAAATTTGGCAGTTCACATGCGCGCCACCCAGCGCGGGCACTTGCATAAATAAACGAAAGTTTCCATGATATCTGACACATAGTTTGCTATATTTAAATAAAGGAAGCGCTTATATAAAGAATACGTAAAGCGAAAAATGTGAAGAAGTAATAGAATTAGTAATTAGAAGTAATAGTGCCATTGGAGGAAAAAGTGCCTAAAATTCCCTGTATTCGAACTATTACACATACATTTTTTAAGTGAAATCCCTTAGTTATTCGTATATAAAGCTTTTCTTAACGAAATGACAAATCTAGCAACCAGTTTATAGAAGACGATTTGCAGATAATACGAGCTAAAATCTTTTGGGTTGTAGATCGCGATTGTGAATGTTTTTTATTAGTCATGATCCATACATACAGCAATTTTTGTTCCGCAACTTTTTATTTTATGAGCGAGAGAGAAAATATGACAGCAGCTCCCTTTTTCACTATATACAGGGTGGGCCAAAAGTCACGCCTGAGTGTAAAAATTTAATAACTTTTTTTGTTTATTATTATTTTTTATTGTTTTTTTTTTGGCTTTATATGATCTAAATTTTACACAATTTGTTTTTTGCGAAACAGCCGTTTCGCATAACTGCACACAAAGTTTCAGGCTCTATTGCCCTGATATCAGCTTCAATGTCGTGCTTTAGCTGCTCTATAGTTTGGGGCTTGTTAACATACACTCGTTCTTTGAGATAACCCGATAGAAAATAATCAGGGCCAGAACGTGCTGGCCAATTGAATTCTGAATTCTAAAATTCTACCACTTTGGTTCGTTGCTCGTTCGTTAAATTTTGCATGGTGGTGTAACACGATTCGATAGACAATAACAAAAAAGTTATTCAACTTTTACACACAGGCGTGACTTTTGGCTAGAGATGGACCGAAGGCGTTTTTTTTTGGCCGAAGCCGAAGCCGAACTTCGGCTAAGGTCGTAAACTTCGGCCAAAACCGAAGCCGAAGCCGAATGTTTTAAATTTTAAAAATGATGATGAATTAAGAAAAATTTTTGCTTTTTTGAGATCACTGAAATAGCTGTAATATCTATTGGATACATAACAAGAAAAATAAAACTATTTTGCAATTTCTAGATTGCTTTTTCATATGATCACTCACAAGAACGTCCAAGTAAAAGAAAATAGAAAGCAACAGGGTTGTATTTCAAAGCAACCTTTTCAAAACGTTTTAAACACAATAGAAACTGTCGGCGAGCCACGACCAAACATAATTTTATTTTTCAAGCTTTTAATGAAAAATATTCGGCTTCGGCTAATCGGCCGATTTTTGCCATAGGCCGAATGTTGGCCGATTACCAATTTTTGGCCGAAGCCGAAGCCGATTAATCGGTCGAACTCTACTTTTGGCCCACCTTATATTATAAATTGTTAATTTGTTTGAATAAAATATAAAAAAGTTGTATTGAAAATTGTTTTAAAGAAATTCCGCAGGAAATTTCTCCCAGGGAACAATTCCAACTAATAGCAAATGATAGGGAAAACAAAAAATTCTAATTGGAAAAGGGAGAACTTTCCTGCGGAATTTTTTACATAATTGCCCTGATTTTGAAAGAAATGAATTTTTTTCGCGCCGAATTTCTTTTGTTTACTATAGTCAGCTGTTACTTCTTTAGCACAAGAATAGAGTTGCCATATTAGTTTATGAAAAAGATAAATAAAAAAATAGTTTTAACACGTGGGCAATATAACGTTGATGTATACGCGAAACAACGTAATGCTGAGTAATTATTACGGCATTTTATGACATCGCGTTAGTGTGTACTAGTGGCAACGTTTGTCATTTCTGATATTTTTCATTGCGTGGCATTGCGTTACAAACAAAAAATATAATGTGAATGCCATTGCACACATTTTTAAAATGACACCAAAAAATTACAACAAAAGAAATGCCAAATGTGTAATCAGCGACAAAATCGCGGCATGTTCTATGGACGCTATATGATTGCGTTTTCAGTTTTATCTGTCGTCTTCTGCAAACTAAATGTATCTCTTCATTTTCTACTTCGCCACCCAAACACCAATCACCAAAAAAATGATCTTATACATATCGGTTATATATTTATTTATTTTCTTGTTTTTGTGTTTCGGGTTTTAATGATTTTTTTCTCTTCGATATTTTTGGCGTGTAAAGTAACAATTAAAAAATATTTTCTTTTCTTTTTTTTATTTAAATTTTTAAAATGTTAATATTTATTCATTCATTTAGTCGGCTGTTCGCTTGCTTTGTAGTTGATGTACAAAATTGCTTTGGGAGCGTTTGAAAAGAAACAGCACAGAAGTTTGTTTGTTATTTAGCACAAGCTCATTTTAGATATGAGGTCTTTTTTCGTATCTGTTTGGATGGCAAACGGCCACAATGACGGACAGTTTTCTTTTGTACGTACTCTTACGGGAAGGAATGAATATATACATGCATACGTTTTGTCGACTAATTTAACAATTTGAAACTAGTCGTACAATAATCTTGTTTGGCAAATGCAGCAAAAAATAAATATTGAAAAATATAATAAAGAAAATTGTTAAAACTAAAATTCACAAAGCACAAGTGTTGAATTGGTTCAATTAAAAAAAAAAAAGATTGTTAACAAAAAATAACAAAAAACAAAAAAGTCTTACTCATTAAATTTTTATTAAAAAAATTCATAAAACTTAACAAACAGAATGAATGATTCATGTGACTTTTAAAAAATAAAAATAAATGTGTGTGTTCTGAAAAGTTAATTAACATGAATTGAGAAAGGAAATTTTAAATACTAATAAAGCGAAAAGGCTTAAAATTAAAATAACTTCTGGTGTCATTTTAAATAAATAAATAAAATAAACAAAACCCAACCCAAGATTCATACATACATACATATAAGGTAGACTCTCCTAAATTCAATGTGAGTTGTCAAAAAAATGTACTCAAAAATGTATGTTGACATCTGAGGGATGTTCAAATTATGAGCGGCGACAATAGTCATCTGGGCAGCTGAGACCACCTGATATGGATTCGCCTTGACCCTAACGTTTCAGAGCTCAATTCAACATGAGTTTTGCTATCAATAAAAAAATAATAGTTTTGATATTCAAATAAAAAAGAACAAAATTATATAATTTACGATTGTGACTGAAATAAATCCAAAAAGAATTCAATGAAATGGTAAATAATTACATTTATTTTTTAACAGCCTCATTTATAAAAATTATTAAGGCTTTATAAGAAAAATTTTTATGAAAATTTGTTTTAAAAACCTTAATGATTTTTATAAATAAGGCCGTAAGCTTTTAGTAAATATAAATATTTAAATAAATATGTATAAGTTGCAGTAATCGCCAGTAAGGTCAATCGTCATCAGATCATATATACTCGCTGCATCTGACCATACCTTTTGTCAGCACTTGTAAAATATGTAGTCGACAAAAAAGTTAATTAAGGGTTAGTTTCTTACTAATTAGTTAAACTTACCCCTAGTTTTTAACTGAATAATTAAGTACGTAATTAACTAAATTTGATTTAAAATTAAGTTGTAATTAAATAAGATTTCATTTCTTCAGTGGTTAATTAAAGTTCTTATTAAATTACGTTGAAAGTACGGCAGCACTGCAAAATTTCCAAAGAACAGCTGTTTAACATAAACAAAAAAGTTAGTTTAGCAACATGTAGAAAATTAAAATTGCATAAAAACTCATTTTATGAAACCAAACGATATGAAATTTTGTATTATATACATATGCTATAGACATACATATTTATAAAATTTAAACGAAATTCTTTTTAATACGACCACATGATATTCATCTTTATGTTTTCAATAAACACACACACCCATAAAAACATATGGTACGCTCATAAAACTTAAGTAGTATTTAATTATACAAGGTTTGGTACAAGGTGGTCTTAATTCACCAGCTGACATAGCTTCTCTGCTGTAAAATCAACCAAAACGTTAGGAAATATTCTGACAGCAGGAAATTTTACTCTAACAAATATACAAGGCGAATACGCAGAGTTGCAAATTAAAACCACGTTGTGTCAATTCGCCTTGGTTTGGTATTTAATTCTTATTTAAATATGCACTCAAAAACACAATTTCCTATTTAATTATAACTTAAAAATAATTACAATTTGATTACCAAGTCAAAAAATGGGGCTTAGTATAATACGCGTTTGAGTTAGTCAAGAAACAAGTTTAAACTGGGTTTAACCATCCATGCTCTTTTTCAGTGATGGATTAACAGTTGTCAATTTAGCTAGAAATGTCAGACTTTGATTTCAATCTAGATGTGGGATTCTCTAAAATATTTTATGTAAATAGGGCAACACTTAAAAAGCAATGTGACAATTCTTTAAATTTATATTAAAAAAAAAAACTTTAATAACTTTTCTGAAGTTTTGGAAAATTAAAAAATAAAAAACTAAGAACTAGTGACGCTCCAAAAATAAAACCAAAAAATATCATCAAATTTTAAATCCAACGAAACAGACTTTCATTTCAATCATACACAGACCTCTTTATTAAACGAAATCTTTGCAAGAATTCCAATTAATTATACACATAAAAATGATTTGGACGCGTTTTTATCTCTCTTGTTTTTTTCACAATTGTCCTATACAAGTCTCCTTAAAAAACATCCATTTTATTTATGTATGAATGTATTTATTTACGAGTATTAAAACCGTTTTTTTTTCAGTTGCGTAATATTTCATATATTTGTCATTTGACAGTTCTGACATGAGTTTAACTGAGCAATGTTGCTCGGTTAAACCTAGATTATTAACTAGATAAACTTTATTTGAAAAACAGCATTTTAAGTTTAAGCTACAGTTAACTGGCAAGTAGAGTTTATCTGTATGTTAAAAACTAGCTCTAAGAAAATTTAGTTTCAGAAATTATTTAATCAAACACACACAAAAACCAAAAGTACTTTCACAATTGGCAAATAGTTGCCAAAAAAAAAGGGTAACCACTAAATACCAATGAAAAACTTTTTAATTGAGACTCGTATTTATTAAGTTAAACAGTTTACAATCATGTTTAATTCTATAACATTGTATGTTAGTTATGTGTGAAACTGTTCAACTTAATAAGAACGAGTTTGAATCAAAACGATTTTCATTAGTATTTAGTGGTTACGCTTTTTTGGGCAAATGTTTGCCAAGTGTGAACGTACCTTAACGCTTTAAGCGTTTGTTTCATTTAACCGCATAAGTAATTTCATTTCCTTAGAAGGGCTTTATTGCAATTACATACATTTAGATCAAGGCCAAACTCATAAATTTCTCTGAATGTTTTTTATTGATGTTAAAATTGAAATATTGTCTACAAAGACTTTGTTTGACAACAATTTTTTTTTTTTTATAAATAATGAAAATTTGTTAAATCGGGCTTGAGTTTGTTTAATTTTTTTTATTATCACGAGGGGGAAAATGTATACACAGCTAAAGTTGAGTGCATACTTCTAATAATACAAACAACAAGGAATGACGACGCACGGTGGTTCAGAATCAATTTTAAAATAAATTTTTGAAATTTTTTACTAAGGTAGCTAAAAAAAATTAGGTTAAAATATTCGCAGTAGTGGTAGTGGCATGCTGCTAAAAACAAACCCCCAAATTTATAAAAAAAAATGTGTTTGAAATCCATTTTAAGAAAATTTTGTGTGAAAAATTTAAAATGAAATACATTTTAAATTTTATGAATATGGGGAAATAATTTATTTTAATTAATAAGCAGATTTTGTAAAAAAATTTCGTTTCTAAACTTTTCAAATTTGTATGAAAAATAACGAAAATTCGTTTCAAAAAATATTTTTTCCATACAAATTTCAAAACGAAAAAACCGTTTCTATTTACAAAATTTGCCTTTTAAATTAACTAAAATTTATTATATTTGTTCTAAAATAAAAATGGTGATTCCTCGAAAACTCTTATCGATAAAAGGCTGCAGTTTTTTTTTGTTGCGTTGGGTAAACTGTTATTTTTAAGAAACGGTATGTGCCACACCCTGTACAATTTGTAGTTAGGGTGCTATGTAATCAATTTTAAACTCCCATATTTGCGTAAAATTTAAAGTTTAGTAGTGTATAACTTCTAAAGATAAAAAGGGATAAAAAAAACACGAAACCATCCACAGAATGATGAAATTGTCCTCTTTAATCATATATATGTGACGCGCAAAATAGAAAGGGACCTAAGGGTAAAAACCGGTTTTGTTCAGGAGAGCCATTTTAAAGATTTAAATACGTGTATCTTTGGTGTACCATCATTGAGAGTGTTGGTTTGGTATTGGTCTCATTTGAAAGCGACACATCTCATGACGTCAGGAACGTGTTGGTCTACCTTGAAAACGCGCGTAGGTCGTCCCTACCTCTTGTTTTGTGTAGTTGGTTTTTACTGTTTTCTACCTAGCGCGCTGTTTCCATGAATTTGATATAAATTTTGCTCGCGTTTTTTCCAATCCAGGTTTATTTTCTGAAATTATTAATTGTGAATTATAATAAATACTCATTTATAATTCTTTTAAATCGTGAATATCACTCTGTTAGTAGGAAAATTTTTTCACATAACCTTAGAATCGTCGACTTCGATTTCATAGAACGCGCATATCTCTGGGAGGGAACACTTTTGGGGCATGGGATCGGTCTCATTCGATGCTCAGATGTTGTCCACATCAAAAAAAAGTGAAAATTGATTTTTTTTTTACCCTTAGGTCCCTTTCTCCGTGCGCTGTCAAATATACTTTTACACCCGCCACGACCCTCCTATAGAATACTTTTTTTATTTTAATAAACTGCAAAATTTCTAATATTTGCTAGGATTTTTTTTTTTACTTTTTTATGTTTGTACACGCATAACTCTGCCATTTGGAAAAGTTGGTGCTTTAATTTTTATTTTTCAAAAATCGGAAGTTTTTATACGTCAGAATTTTTGCCAACCATTTTCAACCAGTCATCGTGCCACAAAAAACTTGTCCTTCTTATAAATATGTATCCAAAAGAGTCTAGAATATATATATGACTGAAAAACTAGACTGTAAAAAATCTATTTTGTGGTTTTTATAAAGATAATTTAATTTTCATTACAATACATTTTTCTATTTATTTAAAGAAAAACGAAAGTTCAACTTTAAGCTTAAATTTTTCAACAGCCACTGTACTGACTCTAATGAAACTAAATTTTGGATAAAAGCTTAAGATGTTATGTATCCCGTAAAAAAAAGAATTACAAAAATATAACCTTTATTTCAAAAGTTACAGAGTTTTTGCCAGATAAAAAATGATTCTGAACCACTGTGCAACGGTTTTTATGTGACTTCCATGTTATTTTGGAGGTGGTACACATGGTTTTTGTAAATTGTTACAAATATTTTAAAAATTACAAACAAAATATAGAACAGAAAATATTTTGTTAATTAAAAAGAAATTAGATATTATTACTAAAGTAATTAGAGCGAGTCATATCGTTTTAATTTTAGTGTTCCAGCAACAAAAGTTTTGTATGTATAAAAAAAATAAAACAGGCTTAAAAAAAGAGTTTTTGCTAACATTAAATTTCAACCAGACGTGTGTGTGTATGTGCATGTGTTATGGTTTCATTGTGAGCGGAAATGAAGGGCTATTTGGAATTATGTAATATGTGGTTAGAGTTGGCCCCCAATTAAAAATTTAAACTCATACAATTCCAACCTACTAATTATCATAAACTTCTCAACCTCGTGATGTCATGTCAGGCTTTTGGTTTGAAATAAAATTTGTATACTGAAAGTAATTATTATAACAAATGCGAAAAACCATTTTATTGGAGTCATAAATAATTATAGTTAGCTGCTAGAAAAAAGGAGGTAAATAAAAGCAATTGTGTTTAATAAAACTTTAAAATATTCAAGGGCTAATTTGGTTAAAATAATTAAAATATTGTTAAGAAATCATTAGATTAATAATTTCAGCCTTGATGGTGTTCATACATATTTATATACGACTATGTATCTATGTGTATTGAATATATCGCAATAATTTAAGCATGATTTGCTTAATTTCATATTAATTTTCGTTCAAAATTTTCCCATTGTGAATCTCAACTAATTCCTTTCAAATGAAACACCATGACTTGTTCATTTTTCTATATTTTTATTAGATTTTTGTTTTTCTTGAAACTAGATAATTTTTATCTCCATTTACATCTTAATAAAAGCAACGCATTAAATTAAATAAAAAAGACAGTTTTTATTAAAGTTTTTATTTTTTATTTCTTAGTTTATTATTTTAACTGTGACAAGAGTTTATAATGCAGTTTTTTTTAGCAAATAAAAAATAAAAACACTCACAAAACGGAAATAATTTATTTTACGAAAATATTTGTGGCTACAAAAAGTACACAAACAACATTAACAAGAAAATCTGCTTAACGAAAAAAATAAGTTGAAACATTAATTTGCTAAAATGTTGGAAAAAAATAGAGTAACTTTACAAACGTTTAAGATTAAGATCATTGGTTTGGTAATAAAGGAAAAAATTAAAGAAATGTAACCTAAAAACTCATTACACGGTACGAAAAATAAAATAAGATATTTTAGAGTCGAAACCAAATGAGATTGAACGCTGTCGGAAACTAAGTTAACTTTAAACTAACTTAAAGCTAACTATTTCGCAACTAGTACTAGTTGACGCTTGACTTACTTTCCAATAGAAACAAATAAATATTTTAACATTGCGATGTCCTAAGGCGGTAGTGAATTGTCCCACTCAGCACTATTTTTCAGCTAACTTAAAGTTGACTTTATTTAAGTCACTTGGTCGTCAGTAAATTTGAAAAAAGATGTTGCTGGGGCTCGAACTACCCTGCAGAACCAAGCGTACTCATCCTATGACTTGAGAAAATGGGAGTGTTAACAAAAGTAGGGAGTAGTGTATGGTGAAAATAAGACATATCGTGTAAATGGTTACATATTCACCTTCTTCTTGAATTGGGATTCGTTCTAGTATTGTAGTAAACGGCACTGAACGTGTTTGATGTGGCTGAATCCAGAACCTATCAAATAGTATATATATATCTTTTTGTTGTTGGATTTTCTCTACATTGGAAGTTGAAGCAGTGCCCCATAGCTAACGTGCCCAGATGTGGCAAAAAGCGTAACATGGCCCATCAAAAAGCGGGATTTTGAAGAATATATCCTCAAAAAGTGGGATTTAAAAATAAATATGAAAAACCTGTATGTACTTAAGATACACAGTTTTCACAGTTTCTAACATGAGAAAATGTTAATATAAATATGTGTAAGTAGGGCAAATTTAAAGTTTTTTGAAGAACTCCTGAAACTCGAACTTCAAGAAATTCTGAGTATGCACGTTTTTAGAGGACCACTTTAACATGAATCTACCACCAATACTATCCGTCAGCATTGACTCCAAAAAAAAAGAGCATATCCTTGAGAAAATGCCAAGTTAAAAACTTGGCAACTGAATCCGAGTAAATTTCTCGTTTTCAAAAAATTAATAATGGTCCTGCAGACGTGTTTAAAATCATACACAATAATTTTCTTTCCAATATGATATTTGGGAATCTATATAATAAAAAAAAATTTAAAATTCTAATAAAATATTTCTATTGTTGGAGTTAGTTTTCTAAAATCGGGAGGTTTCAAATCGATAGGTTGGTTTACAGAAGAGGGTCGAATATCTAGTTCAAATTCAGAAATAGATTAATGGGCAATAATAAGGGAGGAGGAGCAGCTTGTCAATAAATAAAATATGCCGTCGATCAAAGTGCCAAGGTATTTCACTTGAGAATGTTGAGGAACAACTCTCTCTCTCTCTCTCTCTTCATAGGGTAAATGTTACTTGAACACACTTCACTTCACTTTTATTCTCCATAACTTCATCCATAGTTCAATAGGATACTATTACGAATATTATATATTATATGTACTACGAATATTTTTTTTATTTAGTTTGTCTATATAAGAAACACTCCGCTGGGGCATGAAGTATGTACTACGAATATTTTTTTTTTTTGTTGAGTATATATATAAGAAAGACTTCGCTGGGACATCTGTTCACTGTGAAGGGGTTAAACAATGAATCAATGTAAATAGACTGCCAAGTCACTCTGGAACAAGTTCCGTAACTATATTTAGATAACTATTATTAGGTTGATAGTTTGAATATAAATTTTTTTTTACTGAAAAATAAAAATAATAAAAAAAGTTCAAGTTTGCGTTGTTACAGATACATAAATGTCGGAATGACATTTATATATAATTTATATTCTACACGGAATAGGTCCCTATAAGATAGTTAAGTGATAAGTCACAAGGTGCATACAGAGTATCAATTAACCCCATCCTAGGCCATCCCCATGGAAAAGTGACTGGTCCACTTCATAGGAAGTGTTAGAACTCGGACTGGTCCCTATCACTTGGGGATCGGTCACGAGGCTATTCTTGGGTCAGTACCATTTCCTGCAGGGTATGTATGACACATGTCCGGGTACATACACATAAGACAGTATAAGCCTGTTGTGCGCTCTCATATAAATTAACAAACGAACCCAGTATCGTTCACGTAGTCCCTCAAGCTTTTCCAGTCAATACCTCTAAAGTGGTTAATGTCCGTTAAAGTTTCATCCCAAAAATAACGGGAGCTCGGCTGGGCGAAAGCTGGACAACGACAAAGTAAGTGCTCCATTGTCTCCATATCGCCATGTCGCCATCTTCGACCAGTTCTGTTACTCAACCTTCGTTGCCTTGAAGGGCTTCGAATTAGTTAGAGTTACTGTCATAAACGTTTTGGCCCTTTTCGCCAGTTCATTTGCACGTTCATTTCCGGTTACGCCGTAGTGGCCCGGCACACATCAAGACGAATGTGGCCATGAACAGCGTAATCGTGTATCATATTTTTTTTTCGATCTAAAACGGACCTAGAATTTGCTCTTTCGGTTGTGCCCTAATTGCCGACTTATTGTCGGTAAATATATTGACCTCTGTGGTCCTAGTATTCACACTGATTCATTTTAAAGCCTCCGTGATCATACGAACCTCCGCCTGGAAGACTGTATTATGGTCAGGCAAGCGGAAGTAAATCTCGGTCTGCGGTTCCTCTATGAAGAAACCTAGGCCAGTTTTATTTTCCTAGCTTTGAGCCATCCGTGTAGCAGCAAACATAGTCTCACGTAACCGGTCGGACATTTCCAAAGTCTGATCGTATCCGTTCAGTGACGTCCATATGTTCTGATGGTGTGGTATGTTGTCCTGTCCGACCCATTCCCCCATCACTTGTAGACATTTTGTAGCAAGAGCTGATTCGTATCTAATACAAATGTCTATAGGTTGGACATAAAGAATGGTATCCAATGCCCTGGTGGATGTAGTTCTCATATCACCACTTATACCTAAGCAGTACATTCGTTGAACCTTCTTCATTCGTTCTCCTTCTCCTTAAGCTTGAATTAGACGTGACATAGCCATAACGCCATAGCCATAACCAAACCAAAATTCAATTGATTTCTATGGTGAGAGTGAGAGTGAGAGAGACTCGCCATAACTCTCACCATAGAAACCAATTGAATTTTGGTTTGGTTATGGCTATGGCGTTATGGCTATGTCACGTCTAATTCAAGCTTTAGTGTTGCACTTTCTGCGAAACCTAGCAAACATCTTTGGTTCTTGTAATTAGAAAATTTTTAAGTTGAAAAAAAGGGCGGGGCTACGCCCATTAAAATGTATTATAACATTACACGTGGTTCTACTTAACCGATTTTTACGAAACTTAGCACACACCTTAAACTCTAAAAAAGACACAATTTTCTTTAAAAAAAATGGGCGGGGTTACGCCCATTAAAATTTTATATTATATTTCACAGGGTTCTATTTCACCGCTTTTTACGAAACTTGGCACACACCCTAAGCTTTAATCAATGCACAAAATTGCGTTCAAAAAAGTGGGCGGGGCACGCCTATTAAATTTTAGTATAATATTTCATGTGCTTGTATTTCACCAATATTGACGAAACTTGGCACACACCCTAAACTTTAATAAAGGCACAAAATTGGGTTCAAAAAAGTGGGCGGGGCACGCCTATTAAATTTTAGTATAATATTTCATGTGCTTGTATTTAACCAATATTGACGAAACTTGGCACACACCTTAAACTTTTAAAAATACACAATCTTGTTTTAAAACTAAATTTATTACTATATTTCACGTGTTTTTACTTAATCGATTTTTACAAAACTGGACCATATTTCTAAATAAGCACTAAAAAGCTACAAATAAAACTTTTAAAAAAAATTAAACCGACTTCAAAAATAAGCACTAAAAACTACAAATAATATAGATCTAGTTAAATAAAAGATTTTTATATATAGTATGTTACCTACAGTGCCGTTTGAAGTTGGTGCCAGTAATACTGGTACTAAACACATAGGAACATGACCGGTAAAAAACTGCAAGTAATTTTTATGTACATATGTATGTGCTTAGTTACCAATGTTGCTGGCACCAACTTCAAACGGCACTGTAGGTAACATATATAAAAATATTTTATTTAACTAGATCTATATTATTTGTTGCTTTTTAGTGCTTATTTTTGAAGTCGGTTTAATTTTTTTTTTAAGTTTTATTTATTTTGTTGAGCAATAAGGGCATTTTTTGTTTATTACTTTTTTGCAGTGAGCCGATGAAAATCGGTGGGAAATCGGCTTAAAACCACTTTATATCAAACATCTCATTATGAAGCACCCGTTATGAAAATACAGGATTAAAAATATATTACCAAAATACATAATACATTCATACATATTAGAGAATTATTTTCAACTAAAAAATGCATATGAATAAATGTTTTTCTAATTCATAGGTGTGACAAATCAATTAATTAATTTTCACCTTAAAAAAAAGAAAGAAAACCACTTATTTTAAACTTAATGAACTCCTATTTCTTAAAGATCAGTGAGAAAAACTCTTAGAAAAAGTATTTCATTTGCTGAATTGTGTTTTTTTCTTTGTATTTAACATTAAAAACAAGATTGGGCGTTTGTGATAATTAATGACAATTATTACAAACTTCAAACTCTAACTTTGCGATAACGATGACAAAAAAAAAGGCAACACATGCTCGTAACAAACACAACAAACAAACAAGAAAAGTATGAAACAAAATAAGAAATAAAGTCAAATCAAGTAAAAATGCAAACGCAGGCAATCGTAGTAAAGTCAGAGATATGGACGGACAGAAGCTCACATTTGGTCAGAAGCAACTTAAGTAAGTTTAAGCCAATTAACACAAAACATAAACGACATAAAACATGGTTACATACTCGTATTTTATTTGTTGTTGCTTCTATTTTTTTTTGTGGACATTGAAAAGAAAAACTACTAAGGCATTGCACGACAAAAAAGAAAGAAAATTAACCGAAAGGAGAAAAACAAACTCAACTAAACTCAATTAACTATAATTTAAGCTTAAACTTGGTGCGACAAAAACAAACAGCAAAAAAAAGCAGAACTAGAGATAGGAAAAGTAACACTTAAGCAAAAATATCACATCTTTTAGATTGAGATACACTAACAAACACTACGAACGACATGGGCTCGCTTGCGTTTGCATGCGTTATAAAGTGAAAACAGGAAAACGTATTGTGGTGGCTGATTGACAGTATGCAACAGAAAATTCCAACGGATGAGAATGACGAACTTTGGAAATACTTGAAGCGATTTAATGGAAAAAGGGATTTGTGAATGAGAATACAAAGAAAGAATATCATGATTTTAATTTCAAAACTTAATTGAAAACGTCCGGCTTTAAAATAACATAATTGCAAAATTCGCAGGTATTTGCCATTTAAACATTTTAAAATTTTAAAATACTAAACAAATATAAATTCTCACAGGTCCTTTTATAAAAAAGGCTCTTTCCATGTTTTTTAACCCCGATAGGCCTTTACGAAAGGGTTAACTGTCAAACGAACTGTCATACTGCGCTCAGTTTTTGACATTTGTGATCTGGTAAATCATCATGATTAGCTTGATGCATGAACAATGCTATCAAATTATCTAGATTTACTTTGAAAAAATCAGACATCAATTCGTGTAACTTGATAGACGATGAGGCCCATTTTTGGCTTAACGGATTTTTTAATTAAAAAAATTGCTCCATATGAAGTGAAACCAATCTACAACAAACCATACAGGCTCCATTACATCCAGAAAATTAACATTTTAGTGTGGTTTATTATTGGTGGCATTATTGGACCTTATATTTTCAATGGAAATCGTCACCGCATCATGATTAATGATTTTTTGTTTGAAATATGGATCGACTTATTGAAATCGAAATTTGGCGATAAGTTGATTTCGACCTGTCTGTTGCCCTCCAAGGTCGTGCGATTCGACACATCTCGATTCTTTCCTGAGGAGCCACGTAAAGTCACTGGTTTACCTTGATAAACCAGCAACAATTCACGCCTTGGGGGCCAACATTGCTCTTCTTATTCGTGACCAGCAATGTTCTAAAAAGTGAAAAAAAATTAGAGGAACATTTTCAAATGTTTAAAAAAAAATTATGGATTAGAATTTATTTTTGTGTTGTTTTTTACAATTTTAAGTTTTATCGGGCTTAGAAAAAATACCCTCCTAACGAAATAGGAGCATTAAGCAACGGTAGGAAACAGCTGATCGATATTGTTAAATAGTTATAAAGATGTAATGTAACGTAACATACTTTTCATATAAAAATATCGATCAGCTGTTTCCTAACTGAGCCTTAATGGAATGTAACTGCATTGGTAGAAAACAGCTGATTATGTGAAAAGTAATGAAAATGGTTATGGAGATGTAACCGGAATGTAAGAATCTGTACATTACTTTTCACATAACAATATCATTCAGCTGTTTCCTACCGTTGCAGTTACATTCCATTACAGTCGGCTAACTGAACCTTTAACAATTAAATTTATCTATATATTATAACCCCCATAATCATAAAATTTTAAATGAATTTGAAATGTATGTTATTTCAAATTTTTCATACAAAATTTTTCTAAACTGGATTTTAAATTCATTTTATTTTTTTTATGAATACGGGGGTAAATATCTACATGCATAAGTGTATATGTATGTGTGTATGTATGTAATTATTATCAGTTTTTATTCAATTCATTCATTGCATTTGCACACTACTTCAGTTCAAACTTATTATTACGTGCATTTTATAACGTTTGCAAAATTATTCTTTCTATTCCACATTGTCATTTGATTTATTAATCGACAATATTTGCAAGAAAAACAATATGTACATACATATTAAATAAAGAACACAAATGAGGTCATTTCATTACGGCCAACAAAAGAGCGTACAATCTATTATCGCAAACGTTTTTTAAAAAACTAAAGTGCTAAAAAGAAACGACAATAACGATAAAAAGCCAAATTAAATATTTAATTACAAAACAAAAAAACAAAAAACGTTATTTTATCTTTTTAAAACAAATATAATTAAAAATGCAAAATAGAATCAGCGCTATTCTAAAAATATTGTTCATCTTTTGAATATTTTATTAACAAAATAAAAAAATTAAAAACAGTTATCATACCCACCCGGATGACCATAAAATATGGTTATAAATTAATTATGTTGTGGAATTATACAAACGTTATTTCAAGGTCAACTTCTTTCTTAATTTGTGCTATTATTATTATTGCTATTTCTCAGCTGTGTTTGTTTTAAGATGTGTCACGACGTGACCAGAAATCGTTCGATCAACAACTTGTATTGCAACAACAATAACATTAGAAAATTTATTGTTGTTTTCAATATAAGTATTCGATCGAACGAATTGTGGTGACATCGTGGTACAGGCCCTAATTTTGGGAACGAATTGTAAAAAAGTGTCTTACTTCCAAAACGTATCAATACAAAGTTTGTATACATTTCCGAAGCAGTATTCATATCGCGTATAAATACAAAGTCGCGAAACAATGTCAGCATGAGCATCAAATTGCTTGTTTGAGGCTTTCTCAATACGAGTACTTGTCGATGACGCTCATAGGGGGCCAAAGGCAGTCACTGAATTATTCACGTGTGTGTCACGCGTGATTGTGCTTCTCTTTGTATATAATAACGATTTAAAAAAAATAATGTGTGTGATTTTAGCTAACTTTATTAGGCATGTTAACAATGTCATTCAATGGTAGGGATTTCATCAGGAGCGTGGGCGAATAAAAAAATTATGAATTTCCTTTTTTTGTCGGCTAAGCACCGTTTATATGCCATTTGATCCTGCTTCGGGTTTTCAAATCTAAAAAAAAGTAATGTTTATTAACTAATTGTTAATTACTTTGTGTAGGTGTACCCGCCTCCCCCTCCTGTACCACCAAGATTTTGATGGAAAATGCAGTTTGTTTTAAGATCTATCCACATCAAATTTAGTGTGCCTAACTATAGTAGTTCTGAAGATATGGGAAAAATTTGCACGAGTTTATACGTCTCCCCCACCAATACCGCCAAGATTTTGTGTAAACCTGTAATTTATTCTAAGATCTACCCATATAAAATTTGGTGACCTCGTCTATTGTAGTTGTGGTGATACGAATTGATCCGCGAAAAAGTGGCCTTTGGTCCCACTGTGCGACATTTTGAAAGGGTGTGGTGTGGCGTTATGAAACACGACACTTTGTTCGAAGACAAAGCGTGGCAATATTTTGGGTTGGGAAATTTTTGGTTTTGAGTCCTATTCAGAGCCTTCTTCCAATCCCAGCCCACAAATCGCTTAATGAGTTTTCTCTGAGACAGTTCAGATGCTGAAAGTAGTCGTCGAGTAAACCCATAAAAGGTCTTCTGCCGATTCTGCCTTTCTTTCGTCGAATTTTTAAAAGTTACATTTTGACAACTTCTGAATATTTCATTGACTCATAAAAATGCGGAATTAATTCCTATATTGTGTAAAAAATTTCACACAAATATCTCTCGAGAGAAAAATAAAATTTTATTTTCCTATTAAGTTGTGTGTAAATGGATAACTTCAACCCGTTTTCTGTAAAATTAATACTTTGTTGAGTTATGGCGTTATTATAGTAAATGAGCGATTTTAAGATTTTCTTAATTTATTTGTGGTGCAGAAACCAGATTTAAAAAATTATAAATAAATGTTTTCTTAAAAATATGTACTGTAAAAGACCAAGATATACACACACATCCTTCTCCTTATTATAAAATTTATCAAGTACTTGTGAAATGAATACTTACGAATAACCATCATGTGTAGGAATTAAATTTCACACTCCTTAATGTCTACCATTAATGCCAGCCTACTTACTCTCTTTTCCCCTGAACCCGCAGCTTGCGACAGTGATGAATTAAGGGCGAAAGACGACGAAAAGAAGATGAGTTTTTTTTACGTTCTAAAGTGGGATAAAAAAAATGTTTTGTCATGGTAGACAAATGCAATATTTCTGGATAAAAGTATGATGCATGTTTGTTCACTTAGCAGTATACAGTGGTTAGTTCACTAAGATATGTAGTACATTAAGATATACGAGGTGCGTTAGAAAAATTAAAAAAATATATCCCAATAAACTATACAACATTCTTGTGAGTACCGTATATCAATTTGCATCTTGTTATACTATGATTGAAATTTTTTTTAATATTTGTTAAACTAAAAAAAATATTGAAGTTAAACTTTTAAAAATGTTAAATTGAATTTGCCAAATTTGTATCTTTGTTTATTAACTTTTTTGTGATTCCAAAATTATTTTTTCAGTAAGCAAACAGGTCTGCACAGAGTTAGTACGACAACAAAAACAAATAATTTTAATGAAAAAAGTATTTACAATTGGGCACCATACAGTGGGATTTTTTGTCATAAACTCTATTTTTCGACCATTCAATTTTAAAAATCGAATGATGCAGTTTCGTATAGAAATACTTAAATATAGAATGTGCATTTATTTATTTGTATTAAGGGCAATTATGAATGATATTCCACTAGAAAATTTTCCCTATTCCAATTGGAATTTTTTGTTGTCCTTATTACTTGTTATTGCTTGAAATTGTTTCACGGAAAATTTCTCGCGACATTTTATTCATATGTGGATATATATATATATATATATATATATATATATATATATATATATATATATATATATATATATATATATATATATATATGTGGATATCATTTCACGGTTAAGAAGATCTACGCAGATCTATAAGTCTGTAGAAATTAACTTTAATTTTATTTTCAATGGAAACAAGTTATGTACCCCAGCGCTCCCTCAAGCTCCCTCATCTTTCAATTAAAAAGAAAACAATTTTCGAAAATTTCCGGAAGTGTGTTACAAATTTTTTATCAACAAATTATTGCACACTTTAGAGGCAATTGGATTTATTGAATATTGAATAATTGAATAATAACAATTCTAAGAGCACAAAAATATATGAAGTCATCCCACTGTGAATAACCTCTCAACAAGAAAAAAAATTTAATATCCGGTCTAGTTCTGTAAATCGCTGTAAATCGAGTCGATTTGCAATTGTAAAACTATTTTAACTTTTCTATTGTATAGAGCCTCAAATATCATATCTGAAAGAAAATTATCGTATATGATTTTAAAAAGGCCATTATAAAATTTAATTAATTAATTTTGCAAATCGTACGATTACAAACAATTTTTATTTCCCGTTCCTAAAAGTATGCAACAAATATTTATTATATATCTCTTATGTTGAATATTTGCAAGTTTTCTAACGGCCTGTCCCACGATTTCTGGTGACATCGTTCGATCGAATACTTATGTATATTGAAAACAACAACAAATTTTCTAATGTTATTGTTGTTTGCAATGCAAATTGTGGGACAGGCCGTATTTCTTCTTTGTGAAGCTATTTCCTTATAATTATTTTCATATGAATTTCGCTTCTCTGGCTGATTGTTTTTAAAGAATAAAGGATTTTTTAATATGTTACGAATATTTTAAACACCCCTCGTATGTGAGTATATACTGGTAAGACAGGCAGATATACAATATTTTATTAACGCTTTTTTTTGGTTTGTCCTTTCCCGTAAGAACAAATAAACCCAAAATGCCAACTCAAGCAGTTGGTTTATTATTATAACTAAATGCATGAGTATGCACCACTCGTGGAATCGGATTGAAGTGAGCGTTTTGTATTCCTCAGAAAATTAAGAAAAAATATATAAACACATACTATCCATACAAATATGTATGTATGTATATGTAAATAAATGTATTTACAAACAAGACAATTATTTCGTAAGTGACTCAAGTCTCTTATAACAAAAAAAAATCATTATTATTATTGATTTTTAAGTTATATATCTTGAAATTTTCATTTGCGAACAGGCTTTGTCTTTAATACTTATAATATACTTCTCATATGGTTCATATTGAAATTGGTATAAACATTTCAAGTTGACAATAAGTTCATTTCGATTTGTAAAGCTAAATTTACACGATTGAAATTTTCTTCAAAATTGCTCTTCAAAATGCTTTAAACTCGTGTAAACAGCAAAATTTTTAAGAAATTTTTAAGAAATTTTGCTGTTTACACGAATTTTGTATTCGTAATTACGTCCGTTTGAAACTCTTTAATAAAGTCGTAATTTTTGATCGCGGAGGTCTAAATATTTGCGTAAACATGTAGTTTGATAAAATGAACCATAATCAATAAAAAACTCGATATCTAATTTGTGTGTAGTTACGTCCGTTTGCATTTTAGGTGACGGTATGTATGTATATCAGCTGCTAATTTACAATTAACAAACGTCTTACAGTTCATTAGCAACATTGTGGCAATTTATTAGCAACAGGTTTGGGTTTGGCTATCTTTTGGATAAAGGAACTTATGTCACTTTCAGATCAACCGGATCGTTTGCACATGCATTTTTATATACTACATCCATACAAACATATTTAAATATATGTGTGCATTTGTATACACAAATTTAGATAAGATACGAAGTTTAAATTAAATTGAGAATGAGAAACAGTATTTTTTTACTTACTCAATCAAAGTTTAAATCGTCTGTTTTGATTTAAAAGAGCAACAAAGTTGAAATTTGCAAAAAAAAAAAATTAATAACAAATTTGTGCGTGTGCCCTATATTAAAATTTTAAGTTCAAACTATGACTATACTACAATAAAAGAGTGATGTGTCTGCCACAGTAGTGGCGTTCTTCGTCGAGTACGCGTCTCAATAGCTAATAAAAATTCGTCGTATTTGGAAAGTTGCTATGAAAGCTAATTTGAAAAATTTTGGCAATGAAAATAATTTGTAATATGTTTTTTATAGAACTTTTACCTCTTTATATGAGATACTTTTACGCATTTTATTACAGATTTTTAAAAAATATGCTTGTTTGTTTTATATGTACGAGCTTTTTTCCAAAATCATACTAAAATTTCATTCTTATAGCAATTCCAGTAGAAATTTCTATACGCCAATTTTATGATTATTGTACAAATGTGGTGAAACAAAAAGCTTAGGAAGTATGGTACATGCGTGTTTACAAAAAATAAATTCATATGGACATTGAAACGTGACATATGACATTTATAACAAGATACTTGATTTTCATGGAATTTTTTAGATAATAAATAAATAAATAATAATGCTTTTGGCTGTAAGCTTATTTGAAATTTGAAAGACGATTTTATATGTTTAGAGTTTCTGTGTCAAGCAATCTAAAATAATTTAAAACTTAGAACTTGTTATTACTTCATTCACAGTTTTACCCATTTATATAGGGTACACTTAAGGTCGCATATTGCCTGAGCAGTGGTTCTTCTTCTTTTTGCCACTTTGTTGTTATTCTCCTCTTCGTGGGCACGAGTGTTGCGAGTTTGCATATACAACTTATACTTACTTAGATATGTATATTATATATTTTTTAATTTATTTTCATTAATTATTAATTTTGCTCAAGCTCTCTCACTCTCTCACATTCACTTAACTTTGTTTTTATTTTATTCTCCTTCTCAATAGGGAAAAGTATCGCATGAATCCATCAAACAGTTGGTACTTGAAGCAGAGCATTTAGTACGTGACGAAGCTTTGAAAACACCAACCAAACAAAAGCATTCCAGCAATAGCAATAGCAACAACAACAACAACAACAACAACAACAACAATAATAATAATAACAACGCCAGCGGCGGCAATATAGTGCAAATTTCCACAACAGTAAAAAAACGTGAAGTTTTAATGCCGGGTCCCATCAAACGAGTACAAGTAAGCAAAAGTTTAAAATTAAAAACAAAAGATAAAAAACAAATTCTTTCTAATTTTTATCGCAGGAGTGGTTGGAACATCAACCCTCAACTACCGCACAAACACAAAAACCCTCTGCAGGCCATCATCACTCGAGTGATGATCATCAGCGACATTTAACAACAGCAACTCCCAGTACAGCTCCCAGCCCAACACGCACCGGCACCGATGACTGTGAGGCTTCAGGTGAAGCTTCCGAAACGGATTCTGTACCACAGCATTGCTCCGATACATCGGAAGTATCAGATTCTATAGCGACTTGCATGCAAACCAGTACAAATTCTTATGGTAATTCCACAGAACGTATTGGCGGTTCAGCTGAACCCATTGTCAATGCTGCTACCAGTAATCAAAGTTTAAACGTCAAGGTGGTGAAACGTCAACCGAACAGACGCAAATCAGAAAGACCCTGGTCTGTCTCCTGCCTCTCCCAATTGACCACCGATGCCAATCAAGTGGCTGCCAAAGTTAAAACCATTAGCAATGTACATTCTGGCCTAGCTTCCCACTCCATTAGTGAATCGGCCCTGGATTCGCTCTCGCCGGGCAGGCCAAGAGTGTGCTCTTCATCTGCCGTTACCCAAGTCAAAAGTTATGACAGTAAGGGCTCTTTAAAGAGACGTAAAACGCGCAAGAAGAAACTTTCCTATGCAAATTGCAAAAAATCCGATACCAATTCAGAGGATAACAATCCGCATCACCAT
Organism: Tachina lurida; assembly: GCA_944452675.1. NCBI lineage: Eukaryota > Metazoa > Arthropoda > Insecta > Diptera > Tachinidae > Tachina > Tachina lurida. The sequence continues at coordinate 133,057,283 of OX101754.1, read as the reverse complement.
CATGTACATTACAATCATCATCCCACCACCACGCATCAGGAGGAGGAGGTGACTTTAACGCCAATGCAAACAGTGCCCACTTTATTAATGCAAACCTGTGAAAATATGACACCTCAGCAAATACAGGAGATAACGCAGGCTCTAATGAAATTGCAGAATCCTGATTCCACGGAACAGTTGCAAATGGCAACGGGTATTCTGCAGCAGCATCAATTGACCACTGTGGTGAGTGGTGCGACAAACGAAAGCGAGGAGGAAAATCATTTAATGAAACCAAATTTCCGTGTTGGTTCTTTTACAACGGCCTACATGAAAAATGAAGCTCGTTTGGGTTCCTTGGCCGCCTTGGCCACCTACATGAACGATGAGGATCAGCAAGGAGGTGAGTGATTTTTATATAGCTTTGTTTCTATATTATTACGTTTGAGTTTGTATTGTTTACTTTAAGTTTATACATGCATATATGTGCCCTTCATTATGAAAGTGGTCAAGATATTTAGTAAATTACAAATTAGTAAATTGAACAAATAAAAAAAAAAAAAAGAATTATTATGCAACATTTTAATTTAGGCTTGTGCTAGTCTCGATTAATATAAATGTATTTGATATTTGTTTAATATTTATTGAAGCAAAATTAATTAAGATTTACTTAATATTTCGAAACAAAAAGTTATATGACTTACATAGACCACTTTCATAATTAAGGTCACATAAGTATGTATGTATGTATAATCAAATGTGTCTGTCTCTTAACAGTAATTAACTTGATAACGCTCCTTGATTTCTTATCAAAGAGTTGATAGAATTTGCAAAGCTCTAGAAGTTTTTTTTATAAAAAAAATATGAACAGAAAATTATCAAGAATTTTTTTTAGTTATTGTGAGTTACGAGTATAGTTGCAAGAACCACTTTTTCAATATAAACATATTTTTTTATTTTCATTCACTTGTTCTGAATCGATTTTAACTAAAAGTATGTACTATTTTTTCTGCGTATAATGCATTAAACACATTGAGTACAGCAGGCTACACGACTTCAAATGCCGCTAAATGCTATTGTCGCCCTGTAGCCAGCTAATTACAAATTATTTTAAAAGCGGCAGCTACATCATAAGCAATTGATATTGAAGAATGTATACATATGTACATATGTATGTATTTCAGTCGTGCCACGTTCAAATATTTCTCATTTATAAAAATAAAATTTCTTACTCAAATAAATTTATCAGGCATGTTCTGAAAATCACATTTTTCAAATCACAAGTGATTTTAAAAGTAATAATGGTGATGAAGATATTGGCGCATATTCATAAATCGTAACTAAAGTCGAAATTTATTAAACAGATACTAAAAAATAGTTAACAGATAGTTACAGGTTCTATTCACAAATCTAAACTAACGAAGTAACGACTCCCAGCTGATAAAAGAAATAAGAAAATAAAATGTCGATAATACTATGATCGATATAAATTGCAATTAAATAAAAAACTATTTAAACTATCAAAAAACAATTTTTGAGATGTAAAGTATAAGTATAACATGTATAAGTTAGTTAACATTTAGTTACAGCTTCACTCATAATTAAGTCTAAACTTTCGTAGCCGTCTGTGAATAACTTAAATAGGTATTTAAAAAAGTTAGCACCTAGTAATGATTTCTGAATATGCGCCATTGTTTCACTCAAATATCATTTCTGAAAGAAATTTATCGTATATGATTTTAGAAACATCTGCAGGACCTCTATTACTTTTAAAATCACATGTGATCGAGATATGGAGTGTTGAGTTTGTGGTATGTGGTACTTGCTGATACAATTTTCAAACTTAAAACTCAATTTACTCGAAATTTAAATTATCAACCGACGATATGTGTTCTATTTTTGACAGGTGGTAGTCGGTAGCCTGCTGTCGTGAATATGTTTAATGCATAAAAGATAAATTTTTTCTAACAAAATATTTTAAATGTGTAATGAAAGCAAAATTGCATTATTTCAAATGAAATTTATAAAATTTGTGTGTCTTATTTGTTGTATTTGTATAAAGTGGCATATAGGCATTTGCACAGGAATGTAAACTTTTTGTCGCGTGCGACACCAAACAAAAAGGCTTCTTTTTTCAAAGAAAACAAAATTTTGTTCTTCTTTATACATACATTTGTGTAGGCCGTCAGGAGCTCTAAATTACGAAAAAAAAATTAAGAAAAATCAATAAAAATGCAAGCTTAATTGATTGCTGTCGTACGCGACAAAAAATTATACTTTCCCGTGGAAATGCCCATATACTGATCTGTCTTATAATTGATTTTAAAATCATAAAAAAAATCGCTTTTTTAACAAAATTTTTGCCCATTATTCAAAACAAAAAACACACACTTTGTTTATTTCCAAGTTATTTTTTTTGTGTATAACTTTGCATAATAAAGAAGCTACTTTTTTTAAATACTTCGGAATTTACATTCAAATATCTATTGTATTAATTCTTGATTTCAAATGATGCCATACAACTTTATCGTTAAAATATATGTATGTACTTCATCAAAAAGATTTAAATGATTTCTAAACTTTTTATTAATGGTTTCAATAATAACAAAGCAAATTAGTTTTATTGAAGTTATATTATTAATTATTTGATTTCCAACAAAACATTAAATCTTTGAAAAATTATATCTCCCTAATTTATTTATTCAGTTTGGTATATATCTTTAAAACGAATACAAAATATACTAGACTCTGATGCTTTAAGATTTACATGATTTCAGTGCTCCTTTATTTCTTTGGAAAAGTGTGGGATAGTCACTGCATTTTGTTCATAAAATAGTAAAGTTTACTTTCCATTTTATTTTTCTCGCTGACAAACTCTACGAGGGCGGTTCGGAAACTTCTTAGCCTAGCACAAAAAACGCGGTATAAACAGAAAAAAGTTAAGTGTTTTGGAAACTTCCATCTCTGCTATGAACACATGTTAAATTTTGTTTCGATCTGGCAACTCCTTCATATAGAAACAGGTGTTCACAAAAGACGCATCCGCGATTTTTTAACAATGGAAAAATTAGAAATGCGTGGTGTCATTAAATATTTACATAAAAAAGGTTTATCGGGACAAGAAATTCATAATGATATGGTGAATGTGTTAGGTGAAAGTGCTCCTTCATATGCAACAGTAAAAAATTGGGTTGCTGAATTTAAACGTGGTCGTACAAGCATTGAAGATGAACCACGTAGTGGACGTCCAAAAACAGCAACAACAACAGAAATTGTAGCCAAAGTGCATGATATGGTATTAAATGATCGACGAATAAAAGTGCGTGAAATAGCTAATATCATGGACATCTCAAATGATCGAGTCCATTTAATTTTGCATGAAGAACTACAGATGAAAAAGCTTTCTGCAAGATGGGTGCCGCATTTGTTAACAGTCGACCAAAAACGCATAAGAATGAACATTTCTCAAGCTTGTTTGGATCGTTTTAAGCGAAATAAAATGGATTTTAAACGTCGTTTCATAACTGTTGATGAGACATGGATCCACCACTATACTCCAGAGATAAAAGAACAATCCAAACAATGGACTGAAGCTGGAGGAAGTGCCCCAAAGAAGGCAAAAACAATTCAATCGGCTGGTAAGGTTATGGCAACGGTTTTTTGGGACTTCAAAGGTATTTTATTGATTGACTATCTGCAAAAGGGTAAAACAATAGATTCAGAGTACTATTGAAACCTTTTGGATCAATTAAATGTACAAATTCGAGAAAAACGTCCTGGCTTACAACACAAAAAAATAATTTTTCATCAAGACAACGCACCAGCGCACAAGAGTGTTTTAACAATGGCTAAAATCAACGAATTAAAGAACACCCACCTTATTCTCCTGATTTGGCTCCCAGTGACTTTTACCTGTTCCCAAATCTAAAAAAATTCCTTGCTGGCAAGCGTTTTACCTCAAATGACGATGCAATTACAGTTGTAAACCACTATTTTGAAGACCTTGAGGAAAACTATTTTAATCAAGGGATAGAATTGCTAGAAAAGCGTTGGACTAAGTGTATTGAAGTTTCAGGAGATTATATTGAAAAATAAAAATATTTTTGAAAAACTAACTATTCTCTTTCATTGATAGGCTAAGAAGTTTCCGAACCGCCCTCGTAGACTTTGCAAAGTTAACTTTGCCTGTGTAAAAGCCGTCTTATGATTGCTTTTTACAAAATAAGGCCGTTAGTTTAATAACTAGAATAATAAATACACTTTAAAAAGTTAAAGTTTTACCCTCTTATGCAAAAACGATTGTTAAACTTAAAGTTGATTTAACAAACGAATTTTGTATGGCAAAATCGGTTTTAAAGCATGCTTTAACTTTAACAATCATTTCTGCATAAGAGCATTAATTTTTTATAGAATAGAGCAGGTTTATTACACTTAAAATCTGTATAACTTTTTTTTATTTTTTGGTTTTGTTTTGAGTCATACTATTTGCTTTTATTTTTATTATTCACCTTCTTGCTGTACAGTTTTATTTTTTCGTTTATTTTGATACATTAACAAGTGTTTTAAAAGTTGATTTTTTATGGTTTATTTACTTTTAATTTTTGCATTAAAAAAAATAAACAAACATTTTGTTGTTGTTTATTTTCTTTGTGTTGTGTGTTTGAAATTAAAATGAAAGCTTAACTTAATATTAAAAAAAAATAATTAATATTTCAAGCCACCACTCCAGTACCGCAAGAAATAAAAGCTAAAGGTATTTGAAATATTGTGACAGAATCATATTTTCAAATATAAGATCCCTTTAGACACATATTTTAAATGCTGAATATCAGAATAAATTTATCTTATTGTGACCTTGCTAGTTTTCTTTATTTAATCCTCTTAGAATCCATTTAAAAATTCTTCCATTCTTAGGTGAACCCTTAAAAATTCCCTTTAATAATAATAATATACGGCATGATTATAAGACCAATTAGTTTATTTTATTTTATATACATACATATATTAATTTTTAAAATAATTTTAACATTGTTTGTATGTAGAACTACTATAAAGTTAAAAAAAAAGTAGAGACGATACCAGAATAACTTTATGAATAATTATTTTCTGCAATACGATTTTTCTTGTATGTTATGCTGCTCTAAAATCCTTTTTCTATTATTACGAGGCAACCAAACAATTTTTGAATATGTATTATTCATCCTTTGTTACTGTTTGGGTATCTGCCACACAAGCAGCTCTCTGGAGGATTCAATAACTTTCCATATGCACTTCTCTCGAAGCAACTTTGATATAAAATAAAGAGAGATATACATTTAGGGGCTAAATACAAGCTTAATGGCAACCAAACTTTAGTTGCGTTGCCAGCAGCGAAAATATTATTGCCGGTGGAATCTGGCAACTAACATCTGTTAATTTATGTTGTCAAATTGCAATAATAGGTGTGTTCCACAAGATTTTGTACAAGTTCGGACTAATGAGAGAAAAATGAAAATTACTCTCTGAATATGCAAAATTTATCCAAAATTGCTGGAACGCAAAAAACCATAATTGCTCATCTTGAAATACTAGTGCTGCTTACTTTTTAAACTAAATTTTATTTTAGTGATTTTAGTCGCTTAAAACGCATAACATTATAAAAACACAAAATTTGCATCATTGTCAACAGCTGTAAAAAGTAAATGAAAAAATCTCTAAAAAAGTAGAAGCTACGTGAAGTATTGAAAAAAATCTAAAAAATCATTTTTCTTCATACCAAAGAAATGGAGAAATGTGCACAAATGTACTTACAACTTCAGCTTTATTTCAAAAACATTCCATTATGCTTTTTAATAAATAAAAATTTTTTGCTTTATTTGCAAATTTTCTGATTAATATTTCAGTTTCATATGTAAACAAAAATGCATTTATTTTTATTTATTTATTTTATTTATTTAGAATTTATTCAATTCTTGTCCGAACTTACCCAGAAGAAAAAGTTCGTACTAGTTTGTACAGGAAATGAAAAAATTTACTCTCATTCGCTCTCAAAATTGCAAAAAAATTGCTATCTGGAACGCTTTTAAATTACTTTGTACAAGTTCGGACTGTTTTGTTATGCATCATATATAGCTTTTGCTTTTTATACATGTAGAAAGCAATTTTTTCTCTCACTTGCAACAACTTAGTAAAAACTACGAATTCACACCAATCAGCTGTTATCGCGATTTTTCATAAGTCACTGGTGGGTCTTCTGATTCATATTCTGTGATCTCTATGCAGGTCTGGGCAAGTCAACATCACGCGTCGTTGGCAATTATTTCTTAAATGCAACCAGGCCACTGTTGTTTATTAGCCTTCGAGAGTTTTGCGTCTCCCCGCATGTGATTAATGGTTGGCGTCGGTTAACGGTATCACCGCGATATCCCGTTGGTTTCCATTAACCACATGCAAAAACAAAAACAACTATAATAAAAACAACCACCACAAGGGAGTGGATCTTGGAAACTCCTACTTCCTATATGAAGGTATAGGTCGTTCGCAGCAACCGAAGGAAGCTCCTACACAACAAAACAAAATTATCACCACAAAGGTGGCACCATGGATTAAGTGTCCGAAGCCACCTTTTTTGACATACATAGTATGTCAGCACGGGAAGAAGAATAAGAAGAAGCATGTTTGGCGAGTACATTTTTGGTTTGGCGTCATGGCAATTTTTCTGGCGATAAATAAATTTGTTGGCGATTTTTAAAGCTATTTTTTAACAAAGATGAACTTCAAAATTTTTATAATTCAGAAAAATTAGTTTGTTGAAGGAGTAGTTTCAAAAACAAATCCTTTCAAAAGTCGTCTGCAGGAAATTAAAAGAGTTTGATTTGACAAAAATTAACGGCCTGGCCCACGATGTCACTAGACATCGTTCGATCGACAACTTGTATTGCAAACAACAATAACTTTAGAAAATTTTTTGTTGTTTGCAATTCAAGTTGTGGATCGAACGATTTCTCGTGACATCGTGGGCCAGGCCGTAAATGAAATTATTTTTGGCAATTTTATTTCTACTTCGGGCTACTTAAACGATTATTTAATAAAAATTTATATCAAAAAAAGTATTATACAAAAACAAATTGATCATCAAATATGTATGTAATAAAAAAGCTACATAAAATTGATTTTGGCGACTTTTGGCGATTTTTTAAATCAATTTGGCGAAATAGGTCGGGAAAAAACTGACACCCTGACTATGTCTCCAATTTCAATTTTAGCTCCAAAAACTCAAGTTTTTAACTTGCTTTTTGAAAAAAAAATTCACGATTCAATTCCTAACACTTCGACGACAAAAATGCCAAAAATTTGTGCACCTGGCAACTCTGTTTAAATATAAACAGCTGTGAATGTTTACATTTTGTTAAATCAAGTTTGCAATCTTTTCTGTGGTAAAATATTGCATTAACAAAAAAGTGATTTTTTAAAAAAAATTAATTATATTTAAGATTTTACCAAAATGGATTACAATACTGGAGGTTTGTACTTAAAAAAACATGAAAATATTTTACTAAATGTTAGTAGTGTATGTCAAAGTTCATGTTTGTATTAGTTTATGTTTTTTGTGAAGTTGCGAAAGAGTTTTGATTTCGTATTCGGTGGCATGGAACTTCATACGTTGTTCGCATTTCTTTTAGAAATAATATATGTACATATAGTATCTAGTTATTTGTGGGAAGCTCAGGCGTTATGTCATACTAGAATTTTTTGCAGAGCTTGCCGGCAGCTAAGTACATAATTTCTTACCCAAAATTTACTTATAGCTAGTGTAGCCCCAAGAAAGTGTGAGGAGTGACCCATCTCTTGCGGAAATCCTATCTGTAGAAAGTGCCATGAGAAATTTAATTTTGGAAAATGTTGGTGTGGAGTTGGTGCTAAATTTTTTTAAAATGGTTATTTTAGCAAAAAGGGTCTCCACCCCAAGTTGTATATGTTATATAGGCATTTGTTTGACCATAAGGTGAGCTGGAAGCCAGAGCATCATTGTTTGAGGCATCAGCTATAAACAAGTCCGAGGTACGAAGCTCTTTCTTTTGTCCCTCGATTAATAATGCATGTCAACCATAATACCACAACATACATCAATATAGTCAGACCAAGTGCTAAAATACAAAACTTATATGTACATAGTGCAATTTGAAAATAAATTTAGCTACAATTATTGCAAAACTATTTTTGGGAATGAATTTGAAAACTTTTGAGGCATTCTCAAATTATTGTCTTTCTGAAATCGGAGAAGATGATAAAAGAACACAGTATGATTGAAAAAGTATTAAAAACTATTTTAAAATAAACAACATCTACGTTCGTTTTCAAATAGTCACGTTTTCCATCACATCTATTGAACTTCCTATTCCAAAAATTTAAAAGAAACGGAAATTATAATCACTAAACTTATTATCAACTGTACCCAAAACCAACATTGTTTTGCTAAATATTCATACTTAATTATAATGAAACTATGTTTTGTCATTATTAAATGATAAAACAACTATCATTTAATATTTGTAAAATGAACAAAAATTCATTATCTTGCACATACCCAATATCATTAGTGTCATTTAAACATTTATCAAAAATTGTAAGAAGAAATCCGCATGTATTTGATTCATCTATGTATGTATGTTTGTATACCTATATATATGTATATGTATATATGTATGTATGTATGTATGTATATTAATTTTCCCCAACTCACTTGCATGTTATTTTTAGTTGTATATAGATACATACATAGTGATCTCTTTATCTTTTACAAATATTTTCTCTAAATAGAATTTAATACAACATTTTTCTTTTATCTAAATTCCATAGAATACAACACCACCGGCACTGAAGATCATCACAGTAGTTTCTCAGAGACCGCTTGGGACAATTATCAAGAGAAATATAATTCGGAAAATTATTCCGAAGGTTTTGATTCAGATGCCGCACGAAAGCTATTAGAATTTGGCGATGATTATCGGTAAGTTTTTGTTATTTAATTAAAGAAAACTCAAATTTATTAATCATATTTCTCTTTTGATTTTTATTTATTCTTTAATTAAGCAATTTCATTGACTCCCAGTCTGATTGCTGCTCTTCACTGTCGGCTGCCAACAATTTGGATTCATTTTCACCACCACGTATGGATTCATTGCAACAAAATGAATCAAAGATCATCACACAAGATACAATTGTCAGTAGTGTGGATCATGCCAGACGTCGCAGAGCTTTAGAGTTGGAATACGAAAGACGTCGCAAAAATTTAGAAAGCCGACGTAAATCTTGTCAAGGTAAATAAATAAATAATAAATAAAAAAAACATAGAAAATATTTAAAGAAATAAAACAAGTGCAACAACAGTTTATAGTGAAAGTTAAAATTAAAGAAAAACAGCAGAAAAATATTTGGCCCAAAAAAAATTCAAGGTTTTCTATGTTTGAGAAAAACAATGTGATGTGAAAAAACGCAGCCCTTGTGGGAAATGATTTCATAAAAAAAAAAACAAATTTGTTTAAAAAAAAGTGTTACTTCTGTGAAATAATTTAATTAAAAATAAAATTTGATGCCATTAATTTTAGATTCTGTAAACTAACGTTTTGTTGTTGTAAAGTAACCAAAAGCATTCTAATGGAAATCACTACAAATTCCTTAAATATCTTTTATGAAATTCATTTTGTTAAAAGTTAATGATTTAATAATTTACAACCTTATATTTATAAAACTAATTAAGGATTTTATTATTTCACTTATTCAGTAAAATATTTTTTTTATTAAAATTACATTTTAATTGATTATTTTTGGGTAAAGATTCCCTTTTGATCTGCGCTAGCAACAGTGAAATGGGCATAGGATCCAGCGAATCCCTCAATAATCAATATAAATATATTTTTAATAAAAGAAATATTTTACTGAATAAGTAAAATAATAATTTGGGATTATTAGTGCGTTGACAAAGTTAAAATTAATTGTAACAATCCCTAAAAAAGTATTTAGATTAAAAAAATGTATAGAAATTTCTGTAAAAAAATGTTAAATATTTGAATAACTCGATAATGAACAAGATCTTATGCATGTAGTACAAGAAAATTCACCAACACTTTTTGAAAATCGAAATATAATATAATATATATATTTAATATTAAATATAAATCGATCACCACAACTGCTATTATCAGACTGAAGTTCGTTTTAGCGGCAGAAAAACCAATGTCAATTTTTATCTTCTATCTCTATTGCCGTTCGTTAATCTCGACCAAGAAAAGACAGGGGGCAATTCAGCCTCTACGAAACTGTCCAACGGATTTTTATGAAATTCCAAACATAGATACTCGTATGTACAATGTGCATATGCGTCAAAAATTAATTCGAATAGACATATCTAATTATTTATCTGCCTTATCGTGGTTGGCGTATTTCAAATACGACTGTTTGGTAATAGATTAAAGAAAAACTGTTGAAGTCTTCTTTAATCTATTACCAAACAGCCGTAGTCGTATTTGAAATACGCCAACCACGATAAGGCAGAATATAAATTATAAATTAGAAAAAAAATAATTGGGTAATTGAATTAATTCTAAATTTTATTAAATTATTCGAAAGAATAGTCGCCCTTATTCCAGTTGTCTACATCCACGTCATGTCAATGCAATACCAAAAAAAATTGGGATCGAAAACAACTGACTGTTGCGCAGCTCAAACAATTATAACTAAAATGTTTAGACCGTATGAGCTGCAATCATACGCATGAGTATGAAAATACTCTGACTGATAATCGGCTACACATGCGTACACACAAGGTTATTTTATTTACACACACACGAAGCATATTTTAAAACAGCCGCACACACACCCACACATTTTTCGTTCCATTTTATTTACACAAATATATGCATACGGTGACGAATGATGAATAAATATCCCGACTATCATGCGTATATTTTTTTTGTCCGATTAAATATTTATAGCCTGAGAATAAGCATATTCAGACTATAAGTATGCAGGTCATTTGAACCATAATGATGAGATCAAATACATCCACGTCAAATTTGGTTGATAAAAAATACCGGTTTCGACTTGACCCATCTTCTGTGCTCTCTTGAATATAGAAATTCATAACTGAAACCTGTATGACTTATTTGGCTTAATTATGAGTGTCGTGTTTCAACTTCGACTACTTACGTTAAAATCTATTTTTATTTATTACCTCAATCATCAACTAATTGGTATATTTATTTTTACAGAATCTGTGGAAATTCATCACAACAATCCCAAATCTCCGGCAGTTACTACTTTATCCTCATCCACCCAGGCTTTGACTCCTAAAAATTCTGAACGTTTCAATTTCCAACATAAAAGTGAAACGGCAACACGTAAATTAGAATTTGGCATGAGTCATTCGGCCCAATCGCTGCGACGTACATCGGAAAGTGATACGTCACAGCGACGTCGCAAAGCCGATGAACGTAGGCGTTCGTCGCGCAATTTAGAAAAATGTATTAAACTGATACCAGCTACTTCATCATCATCGGGCGATGACACGGATGATGAGAAGGAAATACGCAATTTATTACAACAATCACACAATCGCTTGGAAGATACAAAGGCATTGAAAATACGTTGCCATCTCCTAAGACCAGAAGATTATGTAAGTTTATTTAAATTTAATCAAAATACAAGTTATAGTTGAATGAAAATGAGTTAAGCATTATGTCAGCAGAAATTAAGAAAAAAAAAGAAATGCTATTGTTATCAAATGAAATGTAAAATCATCAGTAAATCAAAAAAATTGTAAGAGAATTTAGAGTGTTAATTATGATTAAAACCAAGCAAATATTAACAAATAAATAATGAATTTTGAAAGTACAGAAACGTTTACATGATGAATAAATGTAAAGCCAATATTTCTATTGTATTTTAAGGACTGTATGAATTTCATCATCTGTTTATATGATGAAACCAGTCCACATGAGGTTTTTTTTAAATATATTTCCTTGCAATTTGATATTTGTTATTATAACAAAAACAAAATAAAATAAACTAAAAACAAAAAAATAATAATATACGAACTCATTTTTATTTAATATCTTAAACATATATATGTATGTATGTAGTTTTAAATCTCAATTACTAATCTATTGTTAATCTTTTTAGACTGAAATAATAAATACTTGTCGTGACAATATACGTTGTTTGGAATCAGTGCTCAAAGGTCCAACAAGTTCGGTTCTCTCCTGTCAGTGTGTTACACAATCTAAAGGTGAGTTGAACGTTTGCATTCATATCGATTGCCAATGTGCGCCCATTACCCGCTTTATAGCACGTCTTATCACATTTGTTCTAGACGTTAGCAATATCTTCGAATATTTTACATTATACAGATTTTTTCTCAGAACCTTAAAATCTCTTTACGGTTTGGTTAAATGTCAGTTAACGAATATGTCAAAGTATATAGAATATTATCGCAAAATATAATAGAATTTCTAAAAACATTAAAAACAGAGAAAATTTTTAATAATTTAAATAAAAAAATTGAAAGCTTTACTTAAGAAAATAAGTACTTAACGTCAATAATTTTGCAGTAAAAGTAAAAAAAAAGTTGCTTAAATTAAATTAAAAATAGAGTGTTAAAAGCTTGCTTTGCAATTTTTGTTTGTTGCGACGTTTTAGATAATATTTTATAAATTTAACATATATGTATTTGCTTTTTTTAGACTTAAACAAAAATGTTTATTAAAATTTAATATGTAATAATAAAAAAAAACAAGAAAAACGTTGTAATAAAAGCAAATAGTTTTTAAAAGAAAAAAATATATATATAGACAATACATATGTACATAGATTTTATTGAAGGTTTATGTAAACAAAATTACATCTTTTACTTGTGTAAAAAAATATAGGGGCTAATTGTAAAAGACAACGCCAAGCGTTGCCAAATTTTATATGGAAATAATTTAATATACAAAAACAAAATATGTACATAAAAAATTTTTCAACGATAATCGTTGCGTTTTACAAAATAAAGCCCATAGTTTTCTAATAAAAAAATATTTTGAATTGAAAATTTTCAGTTTATTTCGAACGTTAAAAAATAATTATTCAGTAAAATTTAAAAAAATTTACTAGGAATTATTTTATTTTTTCATTGAATCATCCTAATACATTTATACAAATAAATATAATTCTGTAGTTCTTATATGAAATATTTTGATTTTATTTTCGCGTTGAAATACTGTTACTATTCAATGCGGCAGCTAATTGTAAAAAGTTAATAAAAAAAATTAAAATTGATGCAAAATCGATTAAAGTTGCTTTTGCTTTGTAAAGATTTAAACTTGTTATGTATGTATGTTGTGTTTCTCAATAATATATTATTATATAAGTAGGTTCCCACTATGCGCAAATCATGTTGATTTGAGGAAATCATGTCGAAGTGTTTCCATTATGTGTTGTAAGTGTTTTTGTGTTCGAATGTTCGAAGTCTATTTGATTAGTATTAATAATAACAGAGAATTGTTTGGGCTAGATAATAACGCCAAAACTAACTTTGCTTTTCTAATTTATTTTTTCCTTTTTATCAACAAATAAAATCAACAATTTTATTCGTACCTAAATGTCACTTTTTCGTATCTGTAAGTCACCAATAATGAATGGATGACCCAAAGTTGCATTTGTAATAATAGCAACCGCGCAGTGTTGCACTGACAAATTCGAATTAATTTGCTCATATGAAAAATGTATGGGAAATCAATTCACAAATTACTTAATTTGGTAAAATCAAATGTTTTGACCTAAATCACATATATGGAAACGTAAGAGTCGTAACTGTAAACATGTGAATTTTTAAACTAATTTAAAAAACTTGTCGAGTTCCATAAGCAGGAACAAGAAAAAAAAAACAGAAATTCCTAATACCTGAAAGATTAAATGTCAAATAAAGATACTTCTGTATTTTTTATATCCAGAAAGATAGTTTACAATGTATCTTTGGATACCTGAAAATACTGCATCGAGAGCAGAGAAAATGTGTTGCACATCGAAATTTTCGATGGTGTTGCCAGCTCACAATGCGAACTTGACATTCGATACTCGATGTTCGATAGCATAAAAAATTCGTCGCTCAACGATATTTCCCATGGTGTTGCCAGGTCATAATATATATTTGACATTCAATATTCGATGTTCGATAAGTCCCGGGTCACACACGTCAACTTTTGTTGATCTAATCGTAATTCAGTTGTAATTAAAAATATTATATTTCTTAAATACAATTTTAATAAGCAGAATTAAAATTTTAAACTAATTATGTATACATATGGACATATGTTTTGAAATTGAAAAAATTGTTCACATAAAACTCTTCAGAAAAAAAATCCTAATCACCTTTCGTTGATTTCTCATATTTTTGAAAACTAGAGAATTATAAAAGCGGCTGCTATTATTACAAATGCAACTTTGGGTCATCCATTATTGATGACTTACAAATCCGAAAGAGTGACATTAAGGTTAGGTTAGGAAGGGTTGTGCCAATAACGCATCTTCATTCGGAGACCCAATTGGGTCCATTTTGATAAGTGACATTTAGAAACGAATAAAAATGGCTGATTTTTTTTTTTTTTTTTTTTTTTTTTGATAAAAAAGGAAAAAATAATTTAAAAAAGGAGTAGGATGATGTGACCGACTATGGCCTATAGGTTAGGTATACATTATAGAATGCATAAAAGAAAATGAAATAAAAAAAGCAAAGTTGGTGTTGGGGTTTTTATTTTGCCCAAATAATTCTCCGTTTTTATTAATACAGGGTAACTTTGTTCTAAATTATTATTAAACAAAACTTTTGTTTCTTTTATGTTATAAAAATAATTAAATAGTTCAAACGTCAAATTGACTTCGAAAATTCGAACACAAAAACACTTAAGGCTCAGTTAGCCGACTCTATAGGCTCAGTTAGCCGACTATAATGTAATGTAACTGCAACGTAGGAAACAGCTGATCGATATTTGTATATGAAAAGTAGGTTACGTTACATTCCATCTCTATAACCATTACTTTTCACATAACAATATCGATCAGCTGCTTCTTACTGTTGCAGTTACATTACATTACAGTCGGCTAAGTGAGTCTTTAAACACATAATGGAAAGACTTCGACATGATTTCCTCAAATTAACCTGATATGCTCATAGTGGAAACGTACTATTAGCCTTCGTTTAAAGCAAATTCTGCGCTTGTAAAAGATGATACAATCATTTCTAATAAACTACATATATTTCCAAAAACAGTTATATTGCGAATTTTTACTGAAAAGTGCAATTGATGTAACATTATTTTCCAGGAAAAATACTCTATTAGTCTAACGTGTTAACATGTAAAAAGGCTGTAAGAAAAATAAAAGCAGTTTCGAAATGAAATGAAAATTTTCGATGCGAATTTATTTGTGCTTTTTTAGCTAATTATGTTTATATTTGTAATTCGCAATAAGATGTTGAGAGTTTTTCTTTAAATATATAAAGTATAAAGTATTTTTAACCTTTTCAAGAGTTTTTTTTTTGTTAAAGTCTACTGATAAGTTTTCTAAGCCAAAACGAAATGCATGTAGAGTTACATACATATGTACATGTTATTGCAGTTATTATTAGTTTAAAACAATTTTTTTTATTAATAATTGACTTTTGACAATTCGTAAAAAAACTATTTGCAATTCGAAATATTTTTATAGCATAGACTTTCTCTTTATATTAAATAAAAAAAATCTATGTAATTGTATAAAAAAATTGTGAGGGCATTTTCATACAAAAATATCAATTTCTCTAATTTGTATATATTTTATTTTTTTTAATTATTCTATTTTTAATTTTTCAAAACTTTACTGTGAAATAAACTTTTTAGTCAATTTTAAGCAAGCGGAATTTTTTATTTGTTTTTAACGGTAAAAAACGATTTTTAATAATTTTTTTTGTCTAGTTATTGTGTACGTTTTTAAAAAATGTTTTTATTTTACAAAAATGATGCTAACTTGTCGCAAGTGATTCGTTTTTAAATTCATAATAAATTAATTAGTTTTAGTTTCATAGAGTAACTAAATGTGATATTTTTAACAACGGTAATGGGCTCACATATGTAATATATTATGTATAGTATTATTTTATTATATTTTTTGTATGCGTTGTAGTAGAAGTTGATGTGTGTATTTAATTTCAAAACTTAATTGAATATTGTTATGCATTCAAAATAACACCCTTGTGTTCCGAATTTGATTTTCTATTAACGCTGGCAATCTAAAAAATATGTCGGAAAGAATAGAACTGTCATTAAAACAGCTGAAAAGCTCGTCAAACATTAATGAATACATAAATTTTTCATTGTCAACATAAAAGAAATTTCTCTTGGATTCATTTTTATGCGTCACGTTTTATTTCCTTCGTATCATGTCATAACTTAAGATGATATGTAGTTATATAGTAAATATAGCAATGGCATTAGCAAACACTTCTAGTATATTCTTCTTTCGTACACTACCAATCTTATTTATAAAAATTATTAATTAAGGCTTTATAAAGAGTTTTTAAGACAGTTATCCATACAAAATTTTGTTTATTAAGGCTTTATAAAGCCTTTAATAATTTTTATAAATAAGGCCATACATTGCTAAGTCAAACTTATTTTAACTTCATCTAGAATTTTTTACACGCAAAGCAGTCGATTTTTTAAACAAAATTGTTCCTCTTATATAATGGATTTCATAATTTTATCATTATTATTAAACAAATTTGTGTAGCATATCTTAAATATTATTTTAAGGTAGAATTAGCGGAGCTCTCAGTATCAATTATTTAAAATAGGATATCAGCTTTGTTTGTGCAAAAACAATGAAAATTCTTAGTCAGCCCCTATTTTGAATAAAAAGTGGAATTTGTGTTCCCATGGAATTTTTATCCCCTCGGAGGAAAAATTCTATCGTGAATCTCTCATGAAATTTTTTTGCAGCTGTTATCTCTTAGTGAATATAGAAAATCGGAAGATTTTTAAGCATAAAACTTAATTAATTTTCACAATGTATGATTAAGAGTTAATGTGAATTTTAACTGCAAGTTCTTCATACAAAACTTGCCGTTAAAGTTGTGAAAAGGGTCGGAAATCAAATACATTTAATTCTAAGTATTGATTCAGTTCGACGGAAAAAATAAATTGATCAAAACCAAGCGAAACGTGAAAAAATCCCCGTGAAAAATATTATTCGTGATTGCAATTTTCGCAAAGGGAAAATATTTTCAGGGAAAAATGATTTGTTCTCGATAATAATCACCCTATGCATGATAATGTTAATAAAAAATTTAGAAAATTTCTAGGAAAAATGATTCATGATTGCAATTTTGGGAAAAGGATGTTGAGTGATTGAGTCCTATCGTGATTGAGGCAAAATCCCGTATTGAGAGTTTTTATACCAAAAAAATTTCATACGAAGTAATGTTCTCTCGAAATATGTTCGGTCTCCCCGAAAAAGTCAATTTCGTGAGTACTACCTCCTTTTTAGGGTTCCGTACAACAAAATATATCGAAAAATGCAAAAATCTCTAACCAAAAAAAAGGAAATGAGCTAGGGCCTTTCTACATTAAAGTAACGATATAAAGGTACATAAATTTGTGCACTTATAATAAGTATATACAGTGGTGGTCACTAATTTAAGACACGACATTGCACTTAGTATATATTTTTGATAATTTTCATATCTTATAGAAAAAATTTTAGATCCCTGTTATTTTTTCCAAGATCCTAGTATGAAACAAAATTAACAATAGTTTGTTAACTTTATTTTCCTAAGAATTTTTATTTGCATATTATACAGATTGACATAAGTTTTAGTCTTAAAGGTTAATTTACTAAAGTAAAGCTCAGCTTCACAAAACAATCTTAGTATTTGATGGATATACATACATACATATCTTTTTAGTCATTAATTATTGGCTTTTTTTGGACCTCAACCAACAATAAAACATGTAAAAATCTATAGATGTACATAAGGCTGAGTTTACATCTGGCATTTCTTGTGTGCCATATGCCAAAGAAAGCGTAACCACTAATTACTAATGAAAAACCGTTTGATTCGGACATGTATTTATTGATTTAAAATGTTTCCAATCATGTTGGATTCTATAAAATTGTCTAATAGTTATGTATGAAGCTGTTTAACTTAATAAATACATACGTGTCTGAATCAAACAGTTTTTCATTAGTAATTAGTGGTTACGCTTTTTTCATGCTTGTGTGTCATTTGGCACACAGATGTAAACACAGATGTACACGTAGCAAGGAAACAAGCATAAACTGACATCATTTTTGCAAACAAACCAAATTTAAAAAAATATTAAAATAAAACAAATAAAAAACCTGAATAATATGCTCTAATGATTTCAAAAAGTCATTGAAATAAGAATAACAATTTTCAAAAGCAAAAAAAATAAAACGTAATAAAAATTAGAATAATTACATACATACATACATACATATGTACATGTGAATGTATGTATTAATAAGCAGAAATTATTGTAATTTGTATTCTTCAAAGTTAAAATAACCGTTAAATTTTTACAGCTGAAAACATTTGAAAAAAGAAATTCTCTTTATTCTGCACACATTCTCTTAAATTTACATTATCTTTCTCATTGCGCGTTTCCATTGGATAGTTTTATTATTGTTTTGTGTTTACTCTTAAGCAAATATATTTATTATAAAAACAAATCATAAACCCCATTGTGCTGGAATATGAATGAAACAATTGTCTTCTTAACTACGTAGTATGTATTGTTGAAAAGCTTTTACGTTTGCAAAGCTTATATTTTAATGTTACACATTGAAGTTTAAACAGCCTTCTGTTAAAGTGATGTAACTCAATGTTTTTGTATACATACATACATACATATGTAGTATGTAATTGGGGGCAGGCATGGAAAATAAAGATTTTACAATGTTACTAAACATTACACCAAAAATTATCTCTTTGGCATTGATGTCATTATTGTATTAGGCGTAACGACGCTTCGTATTTTTATTGAAAATAAAAACAAATGTGTACAAATTTCAAGGCAATTTGCTATAAGAATAAACATGTAGCACAGTCCATTAGAAAAACAGTAACCCCACGTCTATACCTGATATATTTTTTTCAAGACAAAATTCAAACTATATATTGAAAAATAATTTTTTTGTTATATATGTTAGCTCTTTTTGCTACATATATGGAATTTGACTTTTGTAATGATAAAAATATATCAGATATGGACGTAGGCTAACTGCGATATACAAAAGAATTCAAAATTTTGATAACACAAATTTTATATACATACATATGTATGTATGTAAATATTTTGTAAAACAAAATTATTATCTTTTTTTGTACGGCAGTAAAAGTGTGTGCAGGAGAAAGGGCACTTATGTATCTCAAAATTCAAAGATTGCTTGATTGATTGAGAAAATTTCAATTCGAATCGAAATCCAGAATTGGGATGATTATATGTATGTATAAAAATTGCATTATTTATAGGTTTAAAAAAACCAAAAATGCGTTTCTTTTAATTTAAACTGCAATTTCTAAAGACAGGCAAAGTTTATTTCTAATTTATTTCTCACACAAAGTTGATTGTTAAATTAAAATTTGTAACTAGTTTGAGGCAGGGAAAATACCTACTGTATTTTTTTTCCAGAAAAAATGAATTTTTTCAAATTTCTATGGTATTAAATTTTCCATCCCGGATGTGGGGCTTAGGTTTGGAGTCAGTATGTTTGTGACAATATAAAAGCCTAAATTGTATGATATCTCTCTGTTAAAGTATTCCGTATTGAATGTTTTATTCTGCATGTAAGTATGTACATAAATACATATGTATGTAGGTATGTATGGATGTATTTTGGCAAAACAGCCTTAAATATGTACAAACAACGTGTTTCTTTGTGAGCGTCTTAACTTAAGAATCTTAAGTCGTACATACATACATAAATAAGTATGTATGTACATGCATACCCTGCAGGAAATGCGAATAGTGAAATAGTAGTGATTTACTAGTGACATTGTCAGTAGTACTACTGACCAGGTGTACCCCAGACAATGTTATCATCTATTGACATTTAACATTAGCTTGTCATTGAAAATGCACCACTAGACTGTAGCAATACTGACTAAGTAGTTCTTTTGGGACCACCTGGAGACATTGGCACCAACAATTCAGTAGTAAATTTTAGGGGCTTTCAATAGTAAAGTTGTAGTGATTTACTAGTGACATTGTCAATAGTACAACTGAATAGGTGTACCGCAGCCAATGTAATCGCCTATTGACATATAAGGGTTAATAAGGTAATATAGGGTTGTCATTGAAAATCTACCAGTAGACTTTAGCACTATTCTTTTACGATCATATGGAGACATTTGAACTAAAAATTCACTATTATATTTTAGTGACCCTCATCTACAATTTTATAAGGATTGGGACAAGAAACTTAAATACATACATATGTACGTAAGTTTTTAACATTATTGCATAGCATAATAAAAAAGAATAACAAACTATTGACGCGTTCATTGACAATGTCACCAGAAATACACTAGAACTGTTGTCTCTAACGTATCTCTACTCGCGCATAAAAAGAAAGTTGACATTTCAACTAGTGCAATTTTCGCTAGAAAAAAGAGTGTTGACATAGAGACATATGGTTCTAGGCTGACTAGAGGGTATCTATGTACGATTATATGTATATGTAGGTACATACATATATTTGTAGTATATTTTCTGTTATTGCTCTTGGTATGAATTTTACATTTATGCTTCTTTCTACAAAACACTTATTTTTGGCATAATGACGTCCAATGTTTTGTTTTTTGTGTAGTAAGATGTTCCCAAACATGTTTCCTTGAACAAATTTATTTTTAAATAAACTTGAATTAGTCCGATTATACATACATAAGGTCAAGGTGAGATTTTAAAGGTGTTGCAACTCATAAATTCCTGCAGGGGTGTACACAAATGTATGTACATATGTACTTACAGTTAGTGTCACTAATATTCGGTTTTCACATTCATAATCAATAAAAAGTCTACCAAACAATGGCAAACCATATACATACATACATATGTATTTAAACTGAACACATATACATATGTGTGTATGAATTCAAAAAATATAACAGAAAAAATATATTTACCTATGTACCATTAAATACCAGGGCTCTAATCGTCGTAATCTCAAACTAAAAATCGTGATGGATCAGCTCGTTATCGACAGCGACGATTAGACCCCAGCTTTTTCGTTTTTAAATTTTATGTGGAAAAAATATTTTGTGAAATGAATTTTCGTTATTTTTTATAAAAATTTAAAATGTTTAAGCTTAGATCCCACTATCGGCACAATGTACCGATTTTCGTTGGCTCACTGTAATAAAGCCCCAAGTAATAAACCAAAATAGCATTACTTCTCACTTAATTCAGAAATAAGTCTATATGGCTTTACTACCAACGCAGTGTGACGTAATTATGTACTTATATTTCAATTAGTTGAGAAATAAGTCCAATTTAGCTTATTACTTGTCACTTTATTCCAGTAAGATGACGAAAATCAGTACATTGTGCCGATAGTGGGATCTAGGCTTTAGAAACTTATGTATGTACATATGTATGTACGATATATTCATAGCTCTAAACATACATTTTGGTTAGCTCCTCTAAAAAAGTGCCAGCAAAAATACATATAAAATTTTTATTTTTTTGATATAAAAAATTAATAACTCACAAATTTTAACAGGCATGAAGTTAGCATAAGTGGCAAAATTTAACATGGTCTCAACGAGTTTAGCCTTACAATTTTACATTTAAAATTACGCTAGGATTTAATAGAGGGTTAAAACAACATTATGCATTATGATTTTTCATGTCAAATTGTATGGAGGAACTCGTTAACGCCTGGTCATTTATGTTAAGTCCTACTTTACACAATGCAAGTTTTATTGATAAGATTATACGTTTGTAGGATAAAAAGACGAGGGGAAAAGAAACGACTACTCAGCTTCATGTACTGTCAATACGTTTTGCTTTCTCATTCGTAATGTTAAAAAAGCAGTGTTTAAAAAACTACATTAACTAAAATTATTTTTACTATTGCTAAAACTAGTACTCCAAACAATTACAAGTAGCGGTACCAGGAGCAGTTGTCTTGCTACGTAGCATTACCTTTTTTAAAACTACTGCTACATGATAAAAATAAAAACTAAAAATTAAGTAGCAGTAGTAAAAACGAAAATGAAGTAGCAGCTTAAAAAACTAAATAGTTTTCTATTCGTTTGATTGAGGTTTTTGTTTTATAACTACTACTACATTTGGAGTTTTGTTTTTTATAACTAGAAAATTTTGAGGTAGTATGTTAATAACATCGAGGTAGTTTTAGAATAACATTTCAGCAGCAATTTAATAACATTTCAGCAGCACAAAACAACATTGAGGTAGCGCCCAGCGGCGAACGCTGCATACCACATTACATCTCTTTAATGATGTTTGTCATACTTTGTGTCCAATGAATGCTAGCTTACAAAGTGTACGAAAGTAAGCTAGATTGTATTCGAACTGCCCACTGCCAACTTACAATGTATGTTAGGCAATACTGAGCTTTTATGCTGATTGGATGAACACTTCCGTATCTCGCTTATTTTGTGTGCAAGTGAAAGGCATACACTCCACAAATGCGGCAATGCATTTGAAAATGTATACTAGGTACGTATATGAGGTGGTGTGCATTACTGTCTTACATGTGTGCATCAAATCATCGCTTCGGTAATCGAAATTTTCGCCGCTGGGCGGCAAAAGTAGTCAAAAATCAAAATCATCAGTAAAACCAGAAACCACAAATGTGTATGTATGTATGTTATCAGTGCTGCCGCAACCAAAAAATTATTACATTACATTTTATCACATTTTTTAAAAAGTTAACATATGTGAAAAAATTACCACACTTTAACATGCTTTTTTTATTGAATAAAAAACATTAAAATTTATATTGAGTGTCATTGTAGTGCAAGGCTTATTTGCAGTTTGTAGTTCAATAATAATTACAAAAAAACAAAACAGGAAATGTAATTAATTATTTTACATATTAAAAAACGTTCCAAACAACGCTCTTAAACTTTTTTCTCATTACTGAAATTTGGTGAAAATAGGTTTTTTTTGAAAGAACACTCATATAATATTAATTTAGAAAAGAAAAACGTTAAATAAAACCATAATACCAAATGATTTTATTTATTTAATTTAAACGCTTTTTTTTATTTTATTGCTGTGTGAAATTTAAAAGTTGACAGCGCTGTTTAGAAGCAATCGTCGCTTTAATTCGTTTCACACATTCGTGTTCGTGCTTTTTTATGTGATTGTCCTGTTTTTACAGTAACGTTTTCCTGCTATGCCACACTTTTTACATATCGTAGTTATGACGATGTTGTTAAATAATATTAAATAAAATATGTATGGTGCATATATTTTTAATATATGAATGTATATAAATATATATGAATTCATGTATGGAAATGTATAGGCTTATACATGCGAAAAGTATTATATATGAATTGATATATGGACGAATTTATAAAATGTATTATAATATATGAGCTCATATATGGAAATTGAATTATGAAGTTCTTCGTATATGGGTCCATATATGGAAATAAGATGTAATATATATGTATGTATATGGAGCCACGCAACTATATTAAAATGTATGAATATATGACATCTCACATAAAAGTGAATTAAAAAAACTTGCATTTTATTAACTCATTTTTATAACTAGTGAATTGGAAATGAATTAGAAAATACATACAGTATGCAAAGTTTATATACGTATACATACGTTAACATTTATAAAAGAAAAACTCCTGTAACTAAAATACATATCTCTTAAAATTACGAATGAAATGTCCTTTAGTTCGTTTTTAATTATTTTATTCGAACTAATTTTTGACCAAATACAACTTAAAGTACACATTCGAAAAAATAACCAATTCTAGTTAAAAGTAACGAAAACGGCAACGCTGTTTCACACACGTATTCTTCGTTTGTATTTAGTTTACTGAAAAGTTTACTTTTTTACTACTTATGCTGCTCCCTAAATGTTATTTTATGCTGCTGCAATGTTATTAAATTGCTGCTGAAATGTTATTTTAAAACTACCTCTATGTTATTAAATTGCTGCTGAAATGTTATTCTAGTGCTACTTCAAAAACTATGTTATCTGCCCCTTCAGTGACTACCAAAGTAGGTAGCAGTAAAAATTTAAAAAATAAAACTACTTTTACTGCTACAAAAATTTGAAGGTAGCTAGAGCAGTAAAACATTATTTACTACGCTGCTCCAATTATTTTATTTTTTTACTATTACTATAACTACAGCTACCAAAATGTGCCGGTATCGGTAGTAATAGTAAATGAACGGCTACAAGTTTTTTACATTTTTTTGCTAGACTACTTCGTGTTTTTTCGTTACTACAGCTACTTGGAGTGTAGTTTTTTAAACACTGTAAAAAAGCACACTTGCATACACAAAACTATGCAATGTAAAGTAACTGCAACAGTAGTAAACACCTGATCAATATTGTTATGTGAAAAGTAATGAAAATGGTTATAGAGATGTAATGTAACTACCTTTCATATAAAAATATCGATCAGCTGTTTCCTACGTTGCAGTTACTTTACATTACAGTCGAGTAACTGAGCCTTCAGGCTGTCAAAATTTTAGTTTCGTTTGCCACATTTGTGAAAATCGATAAAATACATACATAAGTACATATTTACATACATAGATACATACAGTTTATACATAAATATGTACATATTACGTAAATATTGCGTCGTTTCAAATATTTGCTACATTTGACTAGAGGAGAGCATAAATGAACATATCGATATGTGAAAAGTTCTAACTCACCATTAAGAACCACTGCTCTATCATCTAGCTTAAAAGCACACAATAAAACTTACCAAAATACAATTGTTTTTGTAGCAGCAAAAAAGCGTGCTATCAGTCAGTAATCAAACAACACGCAAACTAAACGGTTGTCCCTAAATAATTAAAGAAAACAAATACAAAAATCAATGGCAAACATTCTGTGTAATACAAAATATTACTAATGTAACGGCAAAAAAGAAATGACGTCGTTTCAGTAAAACGTGAGAATCTTCATTAGAAACAAAAAATAATAATACATTAATTAAAATTCCTTAAAACGCTGTGATAAATTTATGAATAAAATACAAAATTTTGCATAAAATTAATTTATTAAAAAAATTACTTACAAAATTAGTGTAAAGCAATGTTTATTAAGAAGGGTGAGAAGAGCGAAAGAGCAAAAATTAATAGGTATAAAAAAATGCGTAAAGAGAAATTTTATAAAAAAAAACAAAATAGGTATGTAAGAGAATTTACATAAAGAAGAAATATTTTGAAATTTATAATCTGTTTGTTTTATAAATTTTTTAAGTGCTTACAAAATATTGGAAAGAATATGATTTTTATATAAATTTGTTCTTGTTTTTTTTTTCTTAATTTATGATATTGTTATCAAATACGCTGTTGGCATCTCCTGCTACTATATATAAAAATTAAGCGGAAAACAAAAAGAAAAATCATTTTCATTAAGCATCTGTAAAATGAAAAAATAAAGCAATTACATGCATTAAAAAAAGTATTAAAAAAAAACGAAAGATAAGCAAAGCAAGCAGCCAACACAAGTCATTATTTTTGCCCCGAAATAAACAACAATTAATTTGTCGAAAAAATCACGTAAATTAAACAAAAGTGCTCGGGCTCTTTTACCAAGATATCCAACTATTTTTACTACACGCCACTTGTACAAAAAAATTTAAAAAAAATTCAAACGAAAGTGAATGACTTTATAAAATTGTTGAGTGCTTAAGTGCTGCTTTTTACAAATGAAGAAACAGTAAAAAGAGAATTTCAAATATGGGTCAATGTTCCATATAGTACATACATAAATAAACTTGAACTCATTTTCATTTTAATATTGTTGGGCCAACTTTTTGTGTGTTGCTTAAGATAAGGTCAGACAGGACATTTACATACTTACAACATACATATCGTTACCTCAATATAGAAAGGCTCTAACTCATTATTTTTTTGAAGTCGAGTTTTTTTGTATATTTCGATAGAAGAACATCTCGAGTTTTAAAAGAAATAATGAGTTAGGGACTTTCAATATTAAGGTAGCGATATACATACATACATACATACATATGTATGAATGCATATAATTTTTTTTAATTTAAATTCAAACTTGCCTAAGAAATTAGATGCTAATTGTATTAAAGTAAAAAATGTGATATGTGCATACATACATATCGAGCCAAAAACAGCTAAAGGGCTTAAGCGCTACATTTTTCTAACTTCGTTTTTTGGCGAAAATCGATTACCTACAATCGAAACTAATAGATTTTCGTCAAACAATCAAGTTCGAAAGTTATGCTGCTTGAGCTTTTTTGCGGTTATGGCATGATACATAAAATATTAAATATTTGTTTAATCTGACCGTACCTTTTCCTCACAATATAAAACACATTAAGGGTGGTGATTCAATATGTATGCGTACATATGTACATACATACATATGTACATACCTAAACCACAAAGAACAAACAATGCATTGAAACTTAAGGAATTCGAGATAACTTGTAACACATAAAAATAATCTAAATCAAGGGGAAAAAAGCCGCAAACAACCACAACTTTTTCTTAAATGACTCGAGTGCTTTTATTGAGTTATACCTATTTCGGAATGTTAAAGTTTTTTATTATTTTGTAATTTAAGCTTTAATTGTGGTTAGAAACGTATGTATAATTACGTTTCTCTAAATAACATAAAAATCAAAAAATTAGTTCCACATTTCTAAGTGCAACTTAGAAATTAAAATTAAAACGGTTAAAAAAATGGTTTTAAAACTAGATGTAGCCGTGCAAACTGAATTATCAGAATGTTTATGGTCTTCAAGTTCAAGTTCTTCAGCCACAACTTCTCGAACTTCCTCCATGCCAGGTAAATGTTAAAATTAATATACATACATATATAAAAATACTTATTCGAAATGTGCTAGCCTTTTAATAATTGTTGTTAACATTTCAATTTGTAAATTTGTATAATGAAATTATTACTAGATGTTGTTGCACAATTCGCAAGCAATTGATTTAAAATAAGTACTACAAAATGGCCTACAAAAATGTACATAACATAAAATTTATTATTTGATATAAGATATTACAAACAACATTTCAATCAATATAAATATAAAAAATAGACTTACGAGATTTCGGGCAAAATCTAGCAGATTTCCCGTACCAAACAAAATCTACTTCGTCACTGGATTTGATCAAAATCTACCTAAAATCTAGTATAACTTTGTACTAAAAAGTAAGCCTGTGCACTTAAAAAGGTGCGTGGATTGGCTACATTGCAGTTGTTTGGTTGTAGTTTTGGAAAAATTTCAGTTAATTGCGTTTTCTTGATAAATCGTCGGGTGGTTAATGGTTTGCCGCACAGTGTATTAAAAATACTTTATTACTGCGGCAAACCAATAACCACCCGAGGAAATGTAAAAAAAAACTTAGTGTAAACGGTACAGATTTTCATAAAGATTTTGATTAAAATCTGGTGGATTTAAACAAACAAACAAACAGAACAGAAAAAATTATATTCGGCCCTTTTCTGTAAAAAATTAATAATGGTCGTGTTTAAAATCATACACGATAATTTTCTTTCAGATATGTTATTTGGGAATCTATGTATGTATGTGTATGTACATATATAATAAAAAAAAATAAAAAAAATATTTCTATTGTCGGAGTTAGTTTTCTAAAATCTTGAGGTTTCAAATCGATCGGTTAACAGAACAGGACCGAATGTGTTTTTTAGGGTTCCGTACACCAAAGGTGAAAATGGAACCCTATTGTTTTCGCTACGCTGTCCGTCTGTCCGTCACAGGGTATTTTGTCGAGAACCGTAAGAGCTACGGACCTGAAATTTGGACACAGTGTGTAGACCCTTGGCCGCTACAACAACAAATACATGAGAGTTGGAAATTAAAGGGTGTGTCAAAACGAGCAACGAAAAATGTTAAAATCCCATGTAATATACATACAATTGTATGTATATAGACTTGAAATTTGTAAAGTTAGTGTATTTTTATACAGACTGCAACAATTAACACTAAAATTTTAAAAAATTTAATTAAAGGGTGTACCATCAGTTAATGTAATTTCGACTATGCAATTTTGATAACTTGCTGTATCTTGGAAACCGTAAGAGCAAACTTCTTGATTTTTTCAAAAACGGTAAAACAAAAAAATCTCAAAATTATAAAATCGCCAAACCGAAAAAAAATCGCCAAAATAAAAAAAAAATCGCCAAAACAAAAAAAAGCACCAAATTAAAAAAAAATTTCTAAATCGAAAATAAATCGCAAAAAACCGAAAAACCGCCAAAATGAAAAAATCGCCAAAATAAAAAAATCGCCAAAATGAAAAAAATCGCCAAAATAAAAAAAAAATCGCCAAAAAAAATCGCCAAAATTAAAAAAATCGCCAAAATTAAAAAAAAATCGCCAAAACGAGAAAAAAGCGAAAAATAATCAAAAAAAAGTTATTTCAGCTGATAAAACGGAAAAAACACTGTATTAAAAAAATTCTCAGAGCCCAACGTACGGAACCCTTCGTGCGCGAGTCCAACTCGCACTTTACTGAATTTATTTTTCAATTATTTAATTCAATCCAATCCAAAACTAAAATTCCGCAAAATTAAATATTTTTCCATCATTCACCATCAATTAAGAATTAAATGAACCAACAACAATTTCCCATAATTGGTTAAGGTTCTATTGACTTTTTTGGTTTTCATTCTTTTAATATGGCTTCAAACATTTTTTTTGTCCCTTTTTTATAAATAATTAAATTTTATTTCATACACATTTTGTTTCTTCTACTGTTTACAGGCAACGTTGCCAGCCAACCAACCCATTTAGAACTTATAATCGACCGTTATTTTTTGACAAGTTTGTACTTTTTTTCTTTTCTTTTTTTGTTATAAAACAACTTTATAACAAATTTCAATTATGGGCTCTTTTCTTTCGATTTTCTTTTTGCCTCGTAAAGCAAGTTTGTTTAATGAACTTTATGTTTTAAGTTTCAATGGCAAGAAAAATGATGTGCATATTGGTAATTCAACGTTATGAAGAGTTAGTTATGGAAAGGAAAAATAAATAATATTTTGAAAAGTTCATGTGTTAAACAACAATTGAACAATTTGTCTTGCGGTAACACAACTGATCAAATATTTCGAAACATTGTTGATTGCATTTCATTTGGTATGCAGGTGATGTTTTCATAAGTGCTTGGAACTGTCTGTAAATAATTCAAACATTTCAGTTTGGTTTCTCAATAAGTTTAACAAAATTTGTTTTTTAATTTAAAACTAGCATAAGAATGTAGGCTCATGTGACAATAAAAGATATTTGTTATTTCTTAGTTTTCCTCCTTCTAAACGCAATATACGAGGGTGGGGTGGGAGAATTTTCCGTCTCTAAGTGCTCCTCCTCCAACAGTCAACTGTCAGTTTACTTCTGCCAAAATTTTATTAAGCTGCCATTTAGTTTGCATTTGTCAGATATTGATAGCAGACTACCGCTTGATTGGCGAAGTGTGCCCCTGTGGATGAGTCCAGACCAGGGGTCGTGGATTCCATTCCCGCTATAGACCCTAAGTGTTTTCCGCAGACAAGCTAATCGCGGGTTGTGTCAGTTATAAAATAAAAATAAAAAATAGAAAATGGGATGAAGTGAATTTCGCGTGCTCATCAAGCATTAATAATGTGAACAAAAACAATCACTGAAACCAAGATTAAGCTCGATAAATACTATGGGCACTCTTCACCATAAATTTCAATGGTAAAAAAGGGTTTCAGTGAATTTTGTTTAGACCGTACAAGCACGGAAGATGCGGAACGTTCTGGACGCCCACATGAGGTCTCTACACCAATGATGACAACTTTTTTGGCTCTAAAAGCATATCAAAATTTAAAAAAATCACTAAAAAGCGTAATTTTGAGATCTAAAAAGCGCAAAAAGCACTAAAGTAAAAAAAGGTGAAGATTCAAATGGGTGAAGTTTAATAGTGTTTAATATTTCTAAGATATTCTCTATTTCGGCAATGGTATCATCTTTAATGAAATATATCAGACCAAAAAGGTATGCTTTGCACTAAAAAAAATAAATACACGTAAGTTTTTGTTAAAGTAATTTCAAGAAATACACAAATTTCTTAAAAGCACTACTTAGTGCTTTTTCTTAGTTTGGCACTAAGGCTCAAAATTTGGCGTTTTGAGTCTTCAAAAGCACCAAGTTGGCATCGCTGCTCTACACCCGAAAAAATTTTAAAAATTCATGATATGGGCATTTCTCCGAAAAATTACAATTTTTTGTCACGTTCGACCGCAAGCAAATAACCTTGTATTTCTGAACAATGTGACTAAATTTTTCATAAAATTTTACCTAACGTAGAGCTGCTGACGCCCTACACAAATGTATAAAGAAGTAAAAAAAAATTTCGTTTTCTTTGAAAAAAACAAGCATATTTGCTTGGTGTCGAACGCGACAAAAAGTAGACATTCCTGGACAAATACCCATATGCTTTTGGCCGATGGGAGATTGTGAAAACCATAACCATCTCACACGGCTCAGTGGTTTACATTTTGAATGATCACTTGGGTATAAAAAAGTTTTCACACAATCGTGTGA
Organism: Tachina lurida; assembly: GCA_944452675.1. Lineage (NCBI taxonomy): Eukaryota > Metazoa > Arthropoda > Insecta > Diptera > Tachinidae > Tachina > Tachina lurida. The sequence goes on along the minus strand of OX101754.1, from coordinate 133,026,475 downwards.
GGGATTGATTTTTGGGCAAAATGACAAAAAATCCATGAAAATGTTATGGAGCGACCCTTTTTATTCAGAAAATATTTTAAACGTGGTTTTAGTTTTATATTGAAAAAAAAAGTGCGAATGTTCGGTAACCACTACTAAATATATTTTCGTCACTAGTGTCTTGCTTATATCATGTTTAAATAGACTCCTAATATATTTGTATTATTTTAAATTATCTAACCAATGACTCCTTTTATTTTATTTTTACAAACGTTTACTTGTTTCTTTTCTATTCTCTTTTTATTTCGCGTGACTCAATGTGATTTCAACAATATTTAAACTTAAAATAAATTAGATTTTATTATATTACAATAATAATAAAAGTATATACAAATATACATAGGTATGTACATACATGTAGATATGTATTTTACATAATTTAAAAATGAAAAAAAAAATATTAGCAATTATAATGGGAACAAATTGTGACAAGGTCTGTGCTGCCAAGGCAGGCTTCCCTTTCAATGCAGTATAATCTTAAGGCAATAATACGAGTAATATAGAAAAAAAAAAACTTTTAATTACAACATTACAAATGAGATCGAGTAGGAGAAAGGAGTATTTATTAATGAAAATTATTAGCCTGGTTCTTGCAACTTCAGCCGTTACAGTGAAATTTTTTGTTGGAAGTAGATCGAATAAAATGGTGGAATAGGATATGCATTTCGTTCCTGCCTAAGGAACTCATCAGTAGACTTCAACCCGGAAGTTTTTGAAATAAGCTAAAACGTATTAAGAATCTTAATATAAACATACGATGCTTTTTAGCTTGTTTCAAAAACTTTTAAATTGAAGTCTCTTGATGAGTGCCTTAAGCAGGAACGAAAGGCTTAACAATAAAAAATTAGCAAAAATTCCTAAAATGTGTCTAGTTTATTTTTTGTAAAAATATAAGCAATTTAAAAATTTTATTTAGTGTTGGTTAAGCCCGTCTAGAAGCATTTCGTTGCTGCTCAAGCAACATGTTAGTAGAATTGAGCGCACTTTTATACAAAATCACACATTTATTCGACTATTTATGATTTCAAATAATCTACTTCATTTCAATCAACAATTCCTAATTTTCAGTTTGCAAAAAAATTAATAATAAGTTTAGTTGAAATTAAATTTTGTTTCCAATAAAACTTAATAAAAAATACGCAAAAATTTGCATTGGATGAGTGCAAAGTTTTTTGCATGATCTACACGGCGGGAAAACTCTGAAGACCTCCTTTCTTCAGGCCTTATTAAAGGCCAGGTCAGGAATTTCTTATTTAATTTTTATTCTTATCTTACTGCTAAAGAATGCCTTTTGGAAGGCCTCCGTTCTTTCGCATAAAATTTAAGATACATATTCCACACACAGAAGAAAAGGAGTAACATTTTTTGTTTCTTTTTACAAAATCAAAATTCATTAATATGAAGGTTTTCCAGAATCTCTGGCGAATGAAGCGAGAGCGTAATGATAACGCGTGTAATAAAAAAATTAGTATGGAATGTAGCACAGCAGGCCTTGTAGATCCAAAAGGAATATATAGGCCTTATAGAAGGCATCCTTGCTACTTCTTTTTCGATCTGGGTATGTGCAGATGTATGTATGAATAAATAACGGGTGGGTCATTTAAAAGTTAAAATTTAAAAATGCAATAAAACAAAAACGGTTTGAAATTTAGCCGAATTAATTTTTTTTGTTGCGAAGTACAATTGCTCCAGTTAGAGATAGAATATTATTTCATTTATATGGCTACGGCGGCTGGTCTCATAGTACCCCATTCGATCGTATTAATTTTCGTACTTTTTCGAGTGTATGAGGTCGTATCTCAACAATGGCATCACGAATGTTGGTCTTCAAATGCTCAATTGTCTCTGGTTTATGGGCATAACACTTGTCATCAACGGTGCCCCACAGAATATAGTTCAAAGGTGTCAAATCGCAGCTTCTTGGCAACCCATTGGCATCACCAGTTTGGCTAATTAATCGGCCATCAAACGTTTGACGCAATAAATCAATTGTGGCATGAAATGTAGCAAGTTGCACCATCCTGTTGAAACCAAACATCGTTCACATCAATACCATGAAGAGCAGGCACAAAAAAATCGGCTATCATGGTGCGATAGGTGTCTCCATTGACCATAATGGGCGAATTATGCCTCCGCTGCACAGGACCACCAAACAGTTACTCGTAATGGGTGCATATGCTTCTTTAAGACACGTGTGGATTTTCTGAGCTCCAAATACGGCAAATTTTGCTTATTAACGTCCCACCATGATGAAAATGAGCTTCATCCGAAAATATGATTTTTTTGGAAAAATCATTTTCGTGCATTTTCCGAACAATTTCCTTTGTTTTGGAAATAAATTTCAAATAAATCCCAACTTTGCTCAAGCGCAAATCGATTCATGTCATGCAGTAGAGATAATAACCTGTATTGCGTATGTCGAGTCGAATATTCGTCTATGAGAATTTTGTATTTGATTACAAGTACAAGTTTTCTATAGTCTATGACAAAATTCTCGTAAACGAATATTCGACTCGAACTACGCAATACAGGTGAATATACTGAATTTTATGACAGAATAGTATGACATAAGTATTGCCAGATTCGGAATAGCAGGTGGTTCAAATTTAAACCTATATATGGCACACCCTTTACATATGTTTGCATTTCTATTTTTCTACTGCTGAAATTTCTTTTAAATTAATAGAATGAATATTCATTATTGCTAAAGGCGTTTTGTTCTTTTTCTTTTGTGTAAATGACATCTTGAAAAAACATTATTCATATTTATATAAATGGTAATGATTTCTCTAACGAAACGAAAATAAAATTGAAAGAGTAGAAAAAAATAAAACTCATTATTAATTATTAAAATTAAATGAGTGAACAAATTATTCAGCAAACCAAAATTATGATGTTATATTTTTTGTTTTTTGCAATTACATTAAAGTTTTATTAAACTTTCAACGAAATAAATGCACATATGTACAGTTTAGGAATTAACTCTACATACACCCATCATTTTTGGGGTTTGAGGCAGTGATGCCAACAATTCAGAGGCAAAACGAGCCAACCAAGTAGTCAAAAAGAGCTAAAAAGAGCTAAATTTAAAAATTAGATATTTTTCCGTTTTAAATCTATGAATGTATTTATTATTCAATTTGTACTTCAAGATTTTTTAACATTAATAAAAAATAACAGTAAGAAAAAATAAAAGATCCATTGCTAAAAACGGTGTATGTACTGCAGCATATAATGCAAGATTTGTTTGCGCAATTTACGTTTGTGTTGGAACTTCTGATATATCTGGCTAGGATAGCACAATATCGTTAAATGGAGCCATACATTTTTTATGCTTTCGAGTCTCCGAACGGCTAACTAAATCAAAATATTTCGCTCTTAAGAATCCATTTCAATAATTTGTCAAAAATTTTCTAATTATTCAGAAACGAACACACTAAATACATAAATATATCTTACATAGTTTCAAAAAAGTATCTGAATTTGCAACAAAACATATTTACCAAAAATGTAAATGCCTCAAAGACGAAACAATAGGGTAAAAACGAGAAAATTTACTATAAGATGCGAAAAGTGCTAAACGTGCCGTTTTTAAAATTGAAAAGAGCTGTGTTAGCTCTTTTTTTAAAAAAAGAGCTAAAGGGAAAAATTTCGAGTTAAAGGCAATCAAAAAGAGCTAAATCTAGCTCTAAAATAGCTAAGTTGGCATCGCTGGTTTGAGGAAGAAATTAAAAAAATTAATTATGCCAATATTAAGGGTGCTAGTAAATATGTTTATACAAAATATAAAAATATAATTATAATAACAACAATAAAAGCAAAAAATATTCAAAATCCATAGGAAAAAAGTCTACATACAGGCATAAAATACATGAAAAAATACGTGCAAAATGTTCGAGTTCGTCAACTTGTTTGAAAATTCTGTGATTTCCGGTACCAAGTCGTCAACAAATGGCATCCGAATATGGTCTAATATGTTCTTAAAATAGTAATAGTTCCCGTTAACTCTGAAAGAACCTAAACATTTACCACAAATGACGCCATTGCCGTTTAAACCTTAACCATGCTTAAGGAGAGTTAAAATTAAGTCATTATTACAAATGACGTAAACTTAAATTCAATAGCGTCATTTGTGGTAAAGTTTTTTGATTTTTTCGAGGTTAATATCAATTGTTGCATTTTTAAGAACATATTAGACCATATTCGGATGCCATTTGTTGACGGTACGGCTTGGTACCGGAAATCACAGAATTTTCAAACAAGTATATTAAAAGTTTACAATTTAGACTGAGAATAGAATTTCTACTAATTAATCACCCAATGTATCTGAGTTAATTTAAGCTTCATTTATGTTCGCTAGAGTCAATGTGATGTTTCCAAGAAGCCGTCGATCAAGGTGTATGTTAAGGAACAAATTGGGAACCAGTATCTCTTTCTTTATAGGGTAAATGTTACCTGAACACATTTTTTTTCGTTTACTTTTATTCTCCATTAGTTCATCCATGGTTCAATAGGGCACTATTACGAATATTATATATTATATGTACTACGAATATTTTTGTTTGTTTAGTATTTCTATATAAGACTCCGCTAGGGCATTATTATGTATTACGAATATTTTTTTTGTGTTAGTATATATATAGGAAAGACTTGGCTGGGAAATCGATATAAATGGACCGTCAAGTCACTCTGGAACAAGTCTCGTAACTATACTTAGATATAAACCTAAGCTTAACAGGTATTTATACTTTTGAAATTTGAGTGCCTCTGTGTTCGAGTGGGTAGTGTGGAAGCCTGTCATGCACGAGGTTTTCAGTTCGAGTCCCAAAAAAAATATCTGCTCAAAAATAAATTGTAATTGAATTTGTAACAAAAATTATAAGTTTTCATTGTTATAGTTAAGTGTCGGAATGACATTTTTAAATAATTATATTATTCTACACCGAATAGGTCATTGTGGGATAGTTCAGTGACAAGTCAAAAGGCGTATACAAAGTATAAATTAACCCCATCCTATGTCATCCCCATGTAAAAGTGACTGGTCAGCTTCATAGGAAGTGTTAGAACTCGTACTGGTCCCTATCACTTAAAGACCGACCACGTGACTAGTCTTGTGTCAGTTCCATTTCCTGCAGGGTTTGTATGGAAAATGTGTTTATGCCGCAATTCTGTTTGATCATTTAATTCCTAAACTGTATATCGTTACCTTAATATAGAAAGGCCTTAACTTATTATATATTTGAAATCGAGCTTATGTCGATAGAAGAACATCTGCAAAAATCTCCATTTAAAAATAATGAGTTATTATATATGTATATGTAAATAAAAATGATTTCATTAATTCAATAGTACGTTGGTTGGTTTTTCGCTCCCAAATCGAATAGTCTTCCCAAGGTGGTGCCAGTGAGATTGCTTCATTAAATTGAATTTTGATATGTCTGTGAAAACCAAAAATAAGCGGTGAGCTCTGTTTTAAAAAATCATTGAACCGCAGTGTAGTGAGAGCAAACTACAAGGATAAGGTTTTGACTTATTTCTATTTTTTAAGTTGAGCTTCAAGTTTTGGAGTATTTGTATTTTAATATTTATTTTTTAAGACGATTTATTTGAACCTTATTTACGAAAGGGACAAAAAAGACTCGTGCGTTTACAAAATTGTTCCTTATAGTGTTGTACTTAAAACTACTCAACTCATCTTATAATTAAAATCCAAGTTTGAATACGTTCCAAATTTTGTAAAATTTTTATACTCGTAGTAGGTTCAAACGTAATCTTTCAAACTTCCGATGGACCTCATTTTGGATGGCGTATTTTAACTTCGTGTTCTGGTGTTCTTTCAGCTATTACAAAAAAAAAAGTCGTAGCCTACGTTAGGTTAGGTAAGGGTGGCAGACAAAGTGCCCGAATCACTTAGACAGTTTTGGTCCATTGCTATACCAGGGATACTCTGCTTATGCAGAGTACCCACCGTCGAACCAACCAGATCTCAATTCAAAGCTACTAATACGTTGCAGTTCAATACTGGCGACTACAGAAAGTTCCCGCATCTCAAGAGCGCCCTTTGTGGCCATTCTCTTGATAGTACAAGACACTGACACAGAAAATGTTCTACACTTTCCTCTTCATCGATATCTGGGGAGCTGCGGCAAAATACATTGTGTTCGACCTTTAACCTTTGTGCATGCCTACCTATGAGACATTGCCCGGTTAGCTCGCACAGTAGAATCGAGATTTGTGTCATATTTCTTAAAATCAAAGAAGCTGTATTTTTCTCATTTAAATGAGTCCATAATGGCCTGGTGATCACGCAATCATTTCTTGTGGCCCATCTTCCATTTGTTTCATCTTCTGTATTGCTCCTGAGTATGAGTTTGCAAGGGAGTAGGGGTAAACCCACACATTCCACTGGAATGGTGGAAGCTGTAAGGTTGTCCCAGTTCTAGTAAGCTCATCAGGCCTGGAGTTCCCCTGAAAGCCTCTATGCCCCGGGATCCAGATTATCGTAATATTAAACTCCTCTGCCATCTCGTTTAGAGAGGATCGGCAGTCGAGGCCTGTTGTTGTTCTTAGAAGCGGGGATTCAAGGGGCATAACAGCTGTTCGACCTGCTGCTGCTGTATATGTTAATTAAAGTCGTTGAAGTGACATTCACTTTAACCCATCCGCAACTTCTTTCATAGCAGGGATTTCTGCCTGGTAGACACTGCAGTGATCCGGAAGTCGCTTTGCAAAATGAAGACCTAATGTCCGTGATAAGATTCCATAACCCACACTTTCTTTTGTTTTGGAGCCATCTGTATAAAAATCAACAGTATTTCTTCTGCGTGGAGTACCACTCCTCTACAATTCTGTGGATGGTATCCAGCGTTGAAATACGCGAACTTATCGGGGATTGTCCTGGTATCCTCTGTCAGAACTAGTCGTTAGAATTATGTTCTTTTTTTAACTCCCGACCAAAAAAAGGCGTGTTATAAGTTTGTAGTGTGTGTCTATGTATCTGTGTGTCTGTCCGTGTCCATGCACAACCCAAACGGCTGGATCGATTTTGATTTAGTTTTCTCGGTTTGAAAGGTGACTTGATCGAGATGGTTCTTAACCATGGTTGAAGAAAATCGGTCCAGACGTTTAGAAGATGTCACATACATATTTTCTAGATATATCGGGAGTTTTTAAAATTTTTAATTTTTGTTATCGATATTTTTGATTTGTAGTGCAGTGTAATATTCTTCGTTTATTGATTTCGCTTTTTTCTATGGTTTAGTGTAGTCTATGTTCATCCTTAAAAACCATGGTCACAGGCTTTCGATTTTTCTCCCCTCGGTTTCAGTCAATGAATCACGTGAATTGTAGCTGTTAGCACTCTTTTATCGTGTGACTATTTCAATCTTTATTGTGAATTTTATCGAAAATTTCTATAATGACGTTGAATATGTGCCTGGTACTTCCTCTAACTAATCTTTGACTTTCTTTAGTGTTTGGATTCTAAAATATCAGTTTTTGTTAACAGCACGAAGTTTGTTTTTGTTTCTTCTATGTAATTTTTTAAATTTTAGAAAATTTCATCGTCAGTTTTCTTTTTTACGGAACTATATTGACAATTTGGGAATCACACTTTTCTTTAAATTTCTAATGATCCTAAGGCATGATTCTGCTAAAACATACATATTGACTGACTTCCGCTCATTTTGTATTGTGAAACTCTGAACGAGAAATGCTTGCAAACTTTAATATATCGTACCATAACCGCCAAAAAAGCTTAAGCGACATAACTTTCGAATTTAATTTTTTTACCAAAATCTATTATATGTGATCGTAAATAGTCGATTTTCGGCAAAATAACGAAGTCCGAAAAATGTGTCGCTTAAGCTATTTTACCGGTTATGGCTCGATATGAGCATATTTTAGGTTTCAATTAAAATTTAAAAAATGTGATTGCCTTATCTTGAAAAAAAAAGAATAAAAGCAAATGCACAGACAAAATAATATAACAAAATCATTTAGATTTTTTTATTATTAAAACAAAATCAAGGTCTTTCTATTTTTTTATTTATTTTTTGTAATTTGTTAGAAACCCTTTTTATTTCTTAATATAAAACTTAATTAAGCTTCCAAATGACATTTTATTACAACTAATCAATTAAAAAATACTTCTAAGCAATTATAAATTTGTAAAACAAAACATTCTCAGTTAATTTGTAAAACTGGTTTTTTTGCGTTTAAATTTAATCTTAATTATTTAGCAATCTGGGCCGCTTTCAACGTAAATAAGCCAGACTTTGGCGCCTAAAAGTTCTGTTCTTCGTCTCCAATTATTATTTATCTCTCATTTTAACTAAATCAATCATGAATGAATTAGAAATTTGTTGAAATGTAGGTTGTAATTTAAATATGAAATTGTAATTAAAAAAATCAGTACTTCAGGGTGATATGATCTCAACACGTGAGATCATGATTAAGTTAACAGAAATAAACAAATCATTAGTAAGTTTAATGATCAACAAAAAACAAAGGGTACTCACAGTTTATTACCAGGCTAATTCTGAAAATTACTATTTTGTTAAAGTGATTTTATTTGCTATCATTTAAATAAATTGTCGTTTGTTTTTAAAACATCACTTGGCTGTTAACTGTGCTAACTTTTTATTCACTACTGCACCCAACACTAGAGGCATTCAACTCTTGTTTTAAACAAAAATTTAGTTAATTTCTTTAAAAACATTTTCTTTGTTCAATGTCAAAATAACAAAAATAAAAACAACTAATTCCTCTCCTTATTGGAATATTAGATATGAGCATTTCTTAAATAATTTAACAGCTTGGAGAAATTATTTAATTTTTCAAGTGAAACTCATAATTGTCAGTGCAAGCAAGCAGAGACAAAAAAAAAAACTAAAAATTAATGCGTTTTTAATTTTTTTACCATACATTTATTCCATTGTTGTAATGTCCAAACACGCCACAGGTTGTTGTTATTGTTGATTATGTTGCATGCGTAAAACGCATAAAGAAAATTGGTTTCGAAGCAGGTTTTCCCCCGTGTGTTTATTTCGTTGTTCTCTTTCTATATATCACTCTCATGGCAAATAAAAATTTTAACGCTTTTTTATGAGGCGGTTGGTTATTAATTGCGATGATGTTTCGTTGAGCCAGAGGTTGCCATATATATTTTTATATGAGTCGAATCGATAATAATCCAAGTAGTATTACAACCCGCTTTTTTTTGCTTTACTTTTTTTAGCCCAGAGAATGTCAAAAAACTTGTTAAACATTATACACGTCGACAAGCTACCATAAGAGAAGAGGGCTACAAATTATAGTTCAGCTACTAACCACCGGAAAATTTCGTTAAATCTTGGCACCGAACATGTGCCTTATTAGTAACGTGACCAGATAGTTTTTGCAGAAAGCGGGACATGATCCATCAAAAAGCAGGATTTTGAAGAAAATGTCACTAAAAAGAGGGTTTTATAAACAAATATCTTTAAGAAAGCGGGATGTGTAATATGCACATACACACTTTCGTGTGTACTTAGGAAACGCAGTTTTCTACTCAAAAGAAATACTTTTTGGTTAGGCTAGGAAGGGTGTTGCTATACCGCACCTCCACTCGGAGCCCCAATTGGGTCCATTGTGATTCCCTTCTATTGCCCAAAACATAATAATATTTATCCCCCCCATTTGTAGCCAGAAATGACCCTATTATTCGTCATTGAGCCACCGAATTCCCATGATGAAGCCCCTGATGTTCTCTAGTTTACACTTCCCGATATCAGTATTGCTTTCATGGAAACGTCTGCTCAGCCATCTAAGCCTATGACGTTGCAGCTTCGGGCAGTGACAGATAATGGGCCTTATTACGAGTAGCGTATTACGAATACGACTACGACGATTTAATACTAGACTAAAGAACTTTGCAACATTGTTTCTTTAATCTAGTACGAAATCGTCGTCGTCGTAGTTGAAATAGGCCCAATATGTTCAAAGATTCATCTTCATCAACGCAACTAGAACGATTCGCATCGCCTTCCTATTCATGTCCAGTAGCAATTTGGATCTTCCTGAGTCAAGTTTGATCTTCCTGAGTCCTTGAACTGTTGGACCTGCTTTCTACCCAATTACTGAGTTCCCTATAGTAATGACCTATCGGTAATTTTACCGATATGTCTGACATTCCCTCATCTAATGCCGATCCTATTCTTGCCAGCTCATCGGCAATTGCATTTCTCTCAACACTGCTGTCGCCAGGAACCCAACATAGGCTGACACTATATTTATCAATAAGCAAGTTGAGGACTCTCCTACAGTCACTAACAACTTTCGATTTGACATTGTGTCCCTTCAAAACTTTTAGCGCTGCCTGGCTGTCGTCGTAGAAGGTTACCTTCTAAAGAAATACTTTTAAAAATAAACAAAAATATTTATCTATGTAAATAAAAATCAAATGTCGTTCGTTTGTTATCGCATCAATTAATAATGGCTGCACCGATTTTGCAATTTTTTTAATGTTTGTCATAGCCCAGCAAAACTGACCAGGCCCCTTTTTTTAATTTATATAAAATCGGAGAACGACTGGGCCGGTTTGTCAATTTTTTTTTTTAAATATTTGTAGTAATTTAAAGAAATAGTTTTAAGGAGTGGGCGGGTGGGCGTGACACGTGCCATATATAGCAAATATTAATTTTGAAATATATTGGGAACTAATACGGTGAAACGCCTGAAATTTTGTAGGAGTTACTCCATTGACATTATAAGTCGTTAAAAGAGAAAAAGTCTGAATAAAATAAGTGGGCGTGAAATATCGTTGCATCTAATGCAACAAAAAAAACGTGAAATTTTGTTTAAGTAACGATTTTTATAATATACGTTGTCTCACAAAAAAAGTTAGAATTTGACATTTGAGTGTGACACCTCCCATAAAGAGAAAATATTTGCTTTGAGATATCTGCAAAACTAATATAGGGAGTACTCTGAAATTTTGTAGGGATAACTCTGTTGATATTGTACATTTTTGGTTGTTTACAAAAACAATACCTGTGTATTGATCATGCAGACTTGTTCACATCTAGAAGGAGCAATAGGTTATTAATTTTTTTTTATTATTATTATTATTATGTTTGGCGTTAAAATTAAAACATAAATGCTTGATAATGTTATCTTTTCATTAAATTTAATTTAAACATATGACCAAGAAATCGGAAAAGAAAATTATACAAAAACAAGTACGTATGTAATTTGTCACATCCCCACAAAAAATATATGAACGCGTTCAAAATGAAATAATGTTTCATGCTTTCTTGAGTATTTGTTTCTTCGAATGCATTCTGAATATCATCGCAAATCGTAAATAATGCTATAGTTTTTGAACTCATTAAAAACGCATGCGATATTACTGGGTAATATATTGAAATAAATACCCAACAAAAAGGCATTCAAAAACGGAATTAAATCATTACATTGCTACATTTTCATAAAACAAGTTTTATCTCCAACAAATAATAAGAGTACAGTAGCTCAGTGGTAGAGAGTGTGCCTTGAGAGTGAGAACAGCACGGTTCGTATCCTGAGACAAAAGTTTTTAATTATTTGTTTGTTTTGGATTTACGTGAAAAAAACATCATCGAATCAGGGAACTTGCATAGGTTTTAATTCATTCATTTGAATGGATATCAAAGTATTTAAATTCTCGTACAAACACATGATCATCAATGACAAGCTAATGTAAAAATAATGAATGTTTCACCTAAATCGAACCAATGCGTCATCTTGAACACTTGATTCAACACATGATTTGTCAGGTTTTTTTTTGCTGGGATTGTTTGTAGAATTTTGTGCAAACAAAACAGCGTTATGTCATTGTTGTAAATTTGCATAAACTTTATTGACATAACATTTCTCTTTTCTAATACAAAATAAAAACTGATATATATATATGTATGTGTATGGGTGGAACGGTAACACTTTTATTGACATTTCAAAGAACTGCACCCAATTACCACCCAAATCGCACTCCTAATCCCAGCTTACGACTTGGGAAATAACAGTCTGGCCACTCTTTGTGATTTCATCTTAAATAATTCAGCTCAAATCAAGAGAATTCTTTTTATGGTGCAACAAAATCTTAAATATTAAGTAATAATAAAACAGCAAAGCAATAAGAAAAAAAAGTTGCAGACATGAAGGCCAACTAAACAACAAATGTTTTTTTATGCACAAAAAATATACACAATCATATGACTAAATATGGCTTTATGCCAAGAAACTAGATGTGCAACAGGCCTGTCACAGCCGTTGCAACAACAAAACAGAAGTCAATGCAATCAATTAAGAAAATCATATTAAGGCGTTCGTTGTTGTTGTCGTTGTTGTTGTAGCGGCTGCTGCCACTGCTGCTGCAATTGCTGTGTTGTAGTTAAGTATATTAATAAAAATAACAATAAATATAAAAATTGTAGTAGAAACTTTTATTATTATTTTAATGCTTTATTACACTTTTCGAATCATAGCATGGACTTTGAAAAATCAAATACGGTTACAGTTGAGTGCGTTTCGATTACGGTATGTATCATTCTGCTTGAGTGCCTTCTATGGAAACATTGACTGCCTAAATGTTCAACAACTTAAACAAAAGCAACAAGCAGGCAAGACTGCTTGCTGAAAGAAATATATTTAATTTAAATTCCACTCAACTGCAGCGCATAGTGCGAGCGAGTAGTTGTTATTATTGTCGTAAGTGGTGGTTTGCATACAATTTATGCATCCACTGAATAGATAAAGAATGTATATAGATAAATAGTAGTAAGTACAGTGAAACTTCGTTACAACGAACTTTCCCCTTGAGAAAACCTCTTTATTGCAAAGTTTTTCTGAGCAAAAAGCCTCTATCGGCCATGTCACAGAGTTCAATTCCGCTCGGAATCGGAATTAAATCCACCCAATTTTTGTAGGATATGGTGTCTCAAAAAGAAAACTAAAATACGGATATTTGTGGGGTGTGTCCTGACTCTAGGAGGCGGTGGTATGCTGGGGTATGGTCTGGATAGGGCTTGACATTTTGAGGTTTATGCAATTCCGATTTTGAACGGAATTGAACCCTGTGACATGGCCGTATATAGCGAAGTATTCCTTCAAATGCCTCAATATAACGAAATCAGAATAAATCGTAAATGGTAAAGTCCCGTTATAAAAACAGCGAAGTCTAAATGTATTTACAAGCGCATTTGTAAAGCCTCTATACAACGAAGTGCTCGTACAAAAGCCTATACAAGAAAGTAAGAATATAATTGTGTATAGCATGAAATATAAGCTTTTATTAGCATTCTCATGTTAAATAGAATTTGAATAAAGAAAACTGTAGCTATAACCAAATCGAAGAATTTGTAAAAGTAATTGCATTGATTTGTTAGTGCATATTTTTTAATAACTACATATTTTTGCATATTTTATAATAAATGCATATTTTTTTATAAAACTTTTTTTTTTTTTTTGTATTTTTCAATATAAATGAAAACTATTATATTTAGTATTTCACTTATTTTTGCGCGATCTGCCAAATGTAACATGTGGACTAAATGATTTAAAAATGCAACTTTGTGACAGATTTTTTTCGCAAGTCATGCGATTTTAGAAATATGTATTTGTGAAAAATTTCATATTTCATTCCATGCAATCAGAGTTGGTTTTATTGTCAGACAACTGAGAATGTTGTTTTTGCATAAGTTTTGCATTTCGAAGCGATTTTTAAAGTCGGTCAGACTTCTGCAAGATTTTCTTGTGAATGAATCGTACGATCGTGTAGGATAGTTAATCAGGGCCTTCCTGCCAAACACTATTTGAAAGCACTGAAAATAATTACAACATAAATTTCGTTCCTTTTTATATATCGCTCATTTACTCAAAGAACGTCATTGCTCAATAAAAACCAGCTTGCCAAAAAATCCGTTTGAAGTTTTCGATTTACACACAACTTAAAGCCTGGTTCTCTGTTCACAATTTCGTGCAAAATGCTGTCAAACTACATATAAAAGTATTTGGTATGAAATATTTGCGAAATAAATTCGCAAAAGTAGTAGCAGTGCTTTTTTCGCACGGAATTTTAACAATGTTGCATACTTTGAAGCAATAAAAGCGATAAATTTGTAAAAAAAAAATGCGAGTTGGCCTACATTTAGCACATGTCAAATTTTTCACGCGAAATAATCAATGGTACTGAAAATTTTTCACAACTTCGAACAAAGTTCCACCAGCCTTAATGGAAAAAGAAAATTTTATTTTCCTCCCAAGAGTTGAGTAAACAAGATATTTGAATGAAATTTTTATACAATACGCAAAACGATATGATTAATTCTGCATCATTAACTAAAAAATTCCATTATGACGTTCTTTGAGTAAATGAGCGATATAGAATTTGAGAATTGAACAGAATAATATATATCTTGCAGTTGGATTAGTTATGAATTCACTTATCTAATGGGTTTGAAACAAGTATTGACAGTTAGGATTTCTTTTGATTTACCTTTAATTTTAATTTTAGTGCATATTTTTAATGCATATTTTAAGATTTATTGTACATTTTTTTTTTGCGCATAACTAAGATTTTATAGCGCATGAAAATAACAGGCCTGGTTATAACGAATATTTTTCGTATTTCTTAATTTCGTTGTATCAAGGCTTTGCTGATTATATTTATAGGGAATCAATGGCTAAAACGAAGTATTTTCGGATCCCCTTGGAATTCGTTGTAGCGAAGCTTCACTGTAGTACGATACTTTCCTCTCTTCATGCACACAAATGGCCCACAATAAGCTGCCTGCCGCCTAGCCCGATTGTGTTTTGTTTAGTCTTTAGCTTTTTTTTTTTTTAATTTTGTCTATATCTATCTAGTATGATCGTAGTAGATTTTAAATCTACTCTACCTGCCTGCTTGCCTGGCTTTACTTTGGTTGTATTCGAATACATGCAACCAGTTTAGTTGAATCTCTCCCAGAGTTTAGTTTAGATTAAATTTTTTAGCGGTCTTTAGTTTTATTCCATAAACTTTGGAAACTATTTAAGTTAAAAAAATGCCTGTAGCATCCTGTGTAAATTAGTTTCCATAAATCGTGCACTCGCGAGACAAGCTTACGCACGCTTTTTTTTTTTAAATTTAAACTAAATAATAAGTGGTGCCTTGTTTTTGCGTAATACAAGTACTCGTCGTATGTACGCGCAACTGTTTGTTTTGCAATGCAGTGTCATTTTTGCAGTTATTTTGTGGAACAGATTTTGAATCTTAAAATGTCTTGTAATTTGTCAATATAAATAAAGTGTGTAAGATATGAATTTTAACATTCATGCAGCATATGTGCGTTTTTTTATCAGTTAGTGAAAGTCTTATTGGAAAACATACTTATGAAGAAACATTAAAACCGATTTGTTTGAAAAACAATTTTATGGAAATTGAAAAACACAACTGAAATTTAAATTTAAATGGTGAGAACTAAGTTCATTGTGTTGTGTGTATGTGTGTAAAAAATTATTTTAAGCGGATGTAATTAATGAGTGCAGTAAATTGTACATAAAAAAAATTACTAAAATTTCTTTTTTGATGTTATTCACCCACCGTTTGTGAATTGTACAAAAAACACGAAATAATTAAATATTTTGTATTATCAATTAAAAAAAAAAAAATCATTGTTTGTCGCTGCAAACAAATTGATGGTATCTATCAAATTGTTTTTATATGAATTGAATTTTTAGTTGGAAATAATAAATCCTTTTGTTTTGCCTTCTTTTTGAAAATTATTAAATGCAAATGTTTTGTCTATTTCTTTATTCTATTTTGCTAAAATATATGTATGTATATGAAATATTATTTATATGCTTTTATTAAACGTGGGTGTATGTTTAATATAAATTTCATTGTCATTAAAAATGTTTAAATGAACTGTCAGCAGCTGAGTTCACGAACAAAATTATAAACAAAAAAAATATATGGCCTTTTAAATCGATTTGAAAACGCGCGATTCTCGAAATCAAAAACACTTTCTTATTTTACGATTATGTTTGAAGGAAATATTTTAATTAAGAATTGCTTACACTTAATATACTGCAGAGTGTTTTACAATTCTATTTGTATTTACGAATATAATCTGTCTTCCAAAACGTATCAATAAAATGTTTATATATGGGCATTTCTCCGAGAAATACCAATTTTTTGTCGCGTGCGACAGCAAGCAATTTACCTTGTATTTCTGAACAACGTGACTCGATTTTTCCTAAAATTTTACCTAACGTAGAACTGCTGCCTACGGCCTACACAAATATATAAAGAAGGAAAAAAAAGTTTCGATTTCTCTGAAAAAAAAACAAGCATATTTGCTTGGTGTCGCACGCTACAAAAAGTTGACATTATTGTGGAAATGCCCATATATGTATGCATATATACATATATTTCTGATTGCTCTATTTTTATCGTGTACAGATGCAAAGTTTTGAATCATTTTAAACATGTGCATCAACTTAGATGCTTGCTTAGGTTAGGTTAGGTTAGGTTAGGTTAGGTTAGCAGATTGCTGGTGGATGATGAAAGTTAACGGTCCAGCTTACTTGGGTCCAATACGATGATTCCTTTGTACTATCTGCAAGTTGGACAGTATATAGAAGTAGAGAAAGGGAAAGGGGTAGATATAGATGAATAGTTACAAGAGAAGAAAATAAAGTGGGTCTGGAAAAGGGTCGTGTGTGTACACACGCCATAAAACCGGGTTACCGGTCATACCAGGCGCTGCTCGTAATATAAAGACTCAGATTTTATAGTCCTATTTCCGATAACTCGTCTAGGCTACTATCCGATCTGACAAGAAACACATATCCTCCAAAGCGGGGCAAAACCGGAGGAGATGCTGGATACTATTCTTCTCTTCTTCATCATTACAACTGGAGCAGTAATCATTGTACGGGAGACCCATACGTCTAGCATGGGTTCCGAAAGTGCAGTGGCCGCTCACTGTGGCCAAGAGAATCCTCAAGTGATTCCCAGTGAAGTTGCTGTGTTTTTACTTCTGTGGAAGTTTAGGCGAGGCCAAAGGATTATCGCTACCACACAGGTGGGCTCATTGCAGCATCCGTCCTGAGCTGAATTTAGAAAGGCAAAATCGAAGCGTCTCCAGCAGGATGAGAGTAGGAGTCCACAGACGTTGTCGATATCGACTGCTCTGAGTAGGATTCCCTCTTTGCCAGGTCATCCGCAACTATGTTGCCTGAATTAGTACCGTGTCCTCGCACACAATTCAATATGACAGATGATTGCTGCCCAATCTTATCTAGGCCTTTGCGGGATTGTTGGACAATTAAAGATGTGGAGTACATAGATTTAAGGGAATTAATTGCAGATTGGCTGTCAATTATGATATTGATATTTCTGTTTGATATCCGATAAAATCTTAGCCAGGGTGTTTCTCTTATAATGGCAGATATCTCTGCCTGTAATATGCTACATTCAGTTGTGAATCTGAAGGACAACTAGGACTAAATACCACACTGAAAAAAAGATCGCTAACAAAGTTTTAATGTCATATAATATTTTTATATGAAATAAATCAGGAAAATTTTTATAACCGCCATACAATTTTACTTAGTACCACAAATGTGACCCAATAGAACACTTTGTGAATTGGCTAAATATATTTAAGATATAAATTTATTCAGCCTGCCTTTAAAATATGACAGATGACTGTTACGAATATTTTATAGTGAATATATAACTTGCGATTAAAATCGATAGGAATGATTTGGAGGACAGTTTGTCCCTCCAATTAATTGTTTCTAGTTTAAAAATAAACAACATAATTTGCCAGACAACTTGTTCATTTCATTCAGAGAAATTGATAATTAGTTTTCAAGGCGGATCAATTTCAAAGAAGACGTTTTATTTCATATGAAATTTTAAATTCCCACCTTAAAGTTGGGGAAACATATTTAGTGAGTAGTGATGAAAAGTACTTCAAATAACCTGTGTCTCTATTATATTATTTTGAATAAATAAAATTTGTTTGCATTAGATAAAAAATAGTTTTAAAAACTAAAAGTTAAAGTTTCTAATATTTGAAATTTCTTAAAAGACAATGAAACTCCAAACAAATTATTCAATCTAAAAAAAAACAACAAACTATTCGTGCTTTGTTTGCGCAAAGCTTATTTCATCATATAAAGGGTGTTTTTTATTGAGGTATAGAACTTTAAGTTGGCATCACTTTTTTAACTGGCGGCCATTTTGTCAGCTGTCAAGTGATTAATATTTAGTTTGGTTTGCCATTTCATCATGAACAGGTTGACAAAAGAACAACGCTTGCAAATCGTGCAAATTTATTTCGAAAATAATGGTTCAGTCCGCGAAGTTTACCGCAAGCTCCGTCCATTTTATGGTCGACATAATCGTCCATCAGAGCAATTAATTCGGTTAACCATGGATCGTTTTCGCACTACGTTTACTCTATGTGATAATACGCATCCGCAGAGACGTCGAACAGTGCGCACCGAAGAAACAATTTCCGCTGTAGAGCAAAGTGTTGAAGAGGACCCGAATGAATCGATTCGCCACCGTGCACAGCAATTGGAGCTTTGTCCACCAACTTTATGGAAGATTTTGAAGATTTTGAATGTGGATGAGTTGTGGTTCCAAAAAGACGGCGCTACATGCCACACAGCGCACGTCACAATCGATTTATTGAAGGAAACATTCGATGAGCGCATAATTTCGCGGAATGGACCTATCAATTGGCCATCAAGATCGTGTGATTTGACACCATTGGATTATTTTCTTTGGGGATATGTGAAGTCGCTAGTCTACGCCAACAAACCAGAAACGTTAGGGGACTTGGAAGCCAACATTCGTGGCGTTATTGCCAACATACGGCCCCATATGCTCGAAAAAGTGGTTGAAAATTGGACCTGTAGAATTGGCTTTATTCGAGCCAGCCGCGGCGGCCACATGCCCGAAATCATATTTAAACATTAATGGCATAAAATTATCCTTCCAATAAAGCCAAATTGATGGACATTAAAACGATTTTCTTGTGTTTTATTTCAATTCGAAGTTCTATACCTCTAAAAAAACACCCTATACATAGGTGTTATAAAGAAATTTTTTAGTTGACTTTAAAAGTTTAATACTTCTTATTGTTGAAATAAAAAGCTTTAAAAATGTTGAAAACTAATTACTAATGCATTACGTACTTTATTGCCAAGTTACGAGGCGAATACTCATTACAAAATTTAACCTAAATTTTGGGCACATTAATTACCACACATTTCTTTTTATAACTTTTTAAGCATGATCGTTTTTTTAAATTGTAATTAAGGAAGTAAAACTACTGGATTTAAATAAAAGAAAGAAAACAGAACTATGTATTACAACAATTAAATTTAAAACATAAAAAACAGGTTCTACTTCAAAAAGGTTACAAAAAAAAAACATTGGAGCGCTGCCTGAAGATTTAAATTAAATTTTAAAAACTTAAGCAGACAAAAATGTACACTTTACAAATTAAAATACGTTTTTCTCTTGTCGCATTTGGTCTGAATGCAATCCAATTTTTTGGGAATATCGTCGCCAAAGTCGTCAATTACTTTCGATGGGAAATATACAGATATGTACATAAATCTAGTAATTCGAAACGGAAGAAAATGCTTTCGAATTTGTGTGTTATATTGCGTTTCCATATACATACTTGATTTAGGCCAAAACATTTGATTTGCCCAAATTAAGTAATTTGTGAGTTGATTTCCCATACATTTTCATATGAGCAACTTATCTGAAATGACTTGTTTTGCTGCAAATGAAATTATGTAAAAATTTGTCAATGCAACACTATGTTGCTGGCTGAAACTTCGAAAAAAAAAAATCCGCAGTATGCTGACAAAAAATGGCAGTAATAGAAAATATTAAATTCGTTAAGGAACTGCACAAACCATTTATATTTAATTGAGTGAAAAGTTTACTAATCTAATTAAGGTTTGCCGCCTTGGTAATAAAATCAAATTAATTTCGAAAATTAATACAAAAAATCGTAATGGAAACACTTCGAAGTGTTTTGAGAGAATCAACTTTTTTTTTGCTCATAATGGAAACGTACTTTTAATAATAAATTCGAAAGCATTATCTTTCTGGCAGAAGAGACATAAAAATATACGCATATCCGAGTTTTAAAGCCTACTATTATTACTGACGTGAAATCCCTGCATCAAAAAAAGTTCGATCGACAACTTGAATTGAAAACAACAATAAAATAAGAAAATTCGTTTTTGCTTTCGGTATAAGTAATCCATAGAACTTTTCTATGGATTGAGATCGTGGAATAGCCCGTTAATTTAAAAAACATTGTTTAGACAAAACTTTTTCTTATAATGCTTTTAAAAATTAATATGCAGTTTCTACAAGTCAGGCAGATGACTCGTCTAGATACAGGGGATCATTTTGTACTTACTCACACTTAATATATTCGGCAGATTTATGTGACATGTTTTGAGTACTATTTTTGTAGAAAAAAATTTAAACCTCTGTATGGTTGAACGAGGGAGGATACAACGGGTCAAGATGTTCTACAAAAATATTTACCATAACATTCTACTATAAAAGGCATTTTGTTTTCTAAAAAAAAGTGCAACATTTCTTTCTTAAATCAAAAGTGAAAGATTATCGAATTAATTTCGATACCGCAAAAATGCAGCAGAAAAAGTAAAAAGTAATTTTTTATTTATTTATTTTATTTTACTTATTTTATTTATTTGTTCAATTCCGTAACTTATGCTGCAGGCTTTGAACATGGTACCTCCATTCTAACAGGCTAACACACATCCACTAGCCTATCGTGGCAATTTTTTTTTTTTTTTTCATTTTATTATTGCACATATGTAGGTATGTGTTCTTATTTTATTTCTTAAATTACAGTGCTGTCATGCTTCGAACTTGGTACCTCTTGACTAACAGGCTGACACGCTCCCATGCAGCTACCGTCACACATTCGTAAAACTTTCGAGATAAGTTCGCAGTTCGGAGCTTTAGCGGACATTCGATTTTTTTTTAGATTTGCGAACAAATATCGAACAATTTTGTTTCGAAATTTCTTCGCTTTAGTGAGCATTCGTTTTTATCGAATCTCAGGTCAAGTGGATAGCGTTAAATGGTTCTCAGCAAAATTTTTATATAAGAATACGGAACACTGACTGCAAGTTGCTGATTCTCAATGACAATTTGGCGGGAATCACCCTCTTAAAGTATTCAGGAAAAAACCAAAGAATACTGAATTTTTTTTAATATATTTATTTTTGTTTTAAAACTTTACTCAATTTAAAAATTCTTTAAGATTATTACACATAACAATTCGTGTTAAGAACGAAATCCGCCAGCAAAATTTATTCCCAGAAGAGTTTCTAAAATATTCCATTTTGTCCGCTGCCACAAAATGACGCTTCTCAAACTTGAGAAAATTATTTAATTCAGTATTACGGAGTATAACGTTGGCCAGCGGCCAATGTTTTTTTTATCACAATTTTTGCATTCAAAAGTAAGCTGCATTAATATTTTATGTTTTGTAAAGTTTTCAAATTAAATGTTCTGTTATAAGCAATTAAGAAAGGATTTTTAATGATCTGTTTATTTCATTTAATAACTTGTATTCAATAACTCGCTCGGTTCGGTCTAAATTAAATGAAAAGTTTCGTGTTAAAATCCCACATTAATCACTTGTAAAATGTTTTCCTACACAAGCACGCAGCGATATATGAATTTGTTATTAATTATTCTTGTAAAACTAGTAGAAGGTATGAAATTCTTATAACAACAGCAGATAGGGTGAAATCTCTCATAAACGGACACCTCCTATAACCGGACACCTCTAATAAAAGGACAAGTCTTGTAAATCCTACACGTTCATTAGTTTTTCCATAAAAAATGCATTCCCATAACCGGACACTGTAATAACCGGACGCGTACACTAACAGGGGAATCATGAATAAAATTCCACGTGAAATTTCTCCCTTTTCCAATTAGAATTTTTTGTTTTCCGTATTACTTGCTATTAGTTGGAATTGTTCAACGTGAAATATTTCCTTGATTGCCTTGTAAATGTTTAAAACTATTGTTCTAAATACCTCTCATAAGCGGACAGAAACGGTGAAACACGGCAACAAGAGCTGCATTTAAATAGTAGCTCTTTCTTTATTCAACTCTAATTCATATTTGTATTACCGTCAATGATATTGGTGATTCCTCGGTTAACGCCAATGTAAATACTGATACACTGAAGACGGCAAAGAAATTTTGAACGAGTTTGAAAAAGAAAAATGTTCGGAGCGTGAAATTGCGCTGATGTCGTTTCTTGTGTATTTTAACAATTCTTAATGCTACATTTCTTATACAAATTATCGTTCGAAGCATTTTCTAGAGACAATTTAGTTGCATTCCAACAAACAAAAACCTTGAAAGCCATTTTGAAACCCAACAGCTGAAATTATACCAATTTCAATTAAAAACGTGAAAACAATAGTGAAGGTAGATATGCAGAAAATTATTGTAAGAAAACTTGTCGATTGCATTTTCCTTTATATTTTAAAAGCATATTTTTTGAAGCTGGAAATACACTTGAATTCAATTGTAATATAAGGTTGAATTATAGTATAATTCAAGGCTTGAATTCAACTGTAATACAATTGAATTGTTCGAATTGAATTCAAGTTCCTTATTATTCACTGGAGAATGCTATTGAAATAAAGTGTAAATCAAGCATAATTCAACCCTTGACAATTGAATATGTGACTTGAATAACAATTGTTTTACACTTGATTTCAAGCAAAATTGCTTATTGGGTTATTATTAAGTCTACTCTTAATATAATTTTTCAACTACAATAAACTCATAAGCGGACACTCCTAATAACCGAACAAAAATACCGCAACGGTGAGTGTCCGGTTATGAGAGGTTTCACTGTATATGAATGGCTGTTTGTAAAATTATATACACATACTGAAAATCAACGATATGTTCAAATCTTTTTTTTTTCAACTACATATTTTTTATATTGAAATGCATACATATCTTTATAATTTTTATTCATAAAGTTTATTAACCTAAAATGCAAATTACTCGAATATATACTCGTACATAAAAAAGAAAAATGTGTGATCGTATTTGTAAATGTGTTAAATAGCTTTGTTTTGGATAATGATTTTTTTTTTTAAATTGCACAAAAGTAATTTTCGAAGAAAAATATATGTACTCGTATATAAAAAACAGACATCATAACTGCCGACATTAAAATATAAATAATAACCGTGATACTCAGTACCATCAACAGACATGAGAGTGTTACTAACAAATAAATACAATAGATACATATGTGCAGCACATGTTTCCTACCCTACTTGCAACACCTCCCTATGGACAGATAATGTGTGTTCCTCACATTATTCACAGCCATCTATTTAGTAATTTATATTTGTATATACATACATATATATATATATATATATATATAAAAGTGCATGAAAGTTATATTTTTCAAATGCAATTTTTCTCGTTCATTCACACTTTATGAAAAACGTACTCACTCTGCCTGCACACCTTTAACTTCAATCAGCTGAATGAATATTTTTAATCCGTGTTAATGATACATTCAACTGTTTTTTCTCTAAACATGTGTATATACGAGTAATTTACTTCAAAATACTTCTTTCTGCTGTTTTAATACATAACTTTTTATTTTCCCGTGTAAATATTTGCTTTGCAAATTAAAAAAAAAAAAGTAAAGAAAAACTTTCCTTTTCGTTGGTAATGTTTAATAATAATAATATATACAAAAATTATTTTTCAATAAATACCTATTTTATAAAAATTTAAATAAACATAAGTAATTTCACGCTTGATAGTGTTGAAAAATTATTATTAAACTTATTTGCGAACGCTGTACACTGAGGTTAAATCATTGTGAGGAAAAAATCATTTATTTTTTTGCAAGTGATAGAATTAAAAAATTTAATATAAGTTTTTGAAAATTTTCAATCCAGGAATCAAGTTCAGTACGTATTTTCAATTGTTTTTGTAGAAATTAAATATTTTTCTTAATTAAAGAGATTTCTAAAAGAAATCAAAACCAATTACATCAATTGGGTCGTAATGCCGCATAATATTAATGTAGCACTATGTCCATGTATTTAGTAGATACTTGGGCTGAAAGTGCTTATTAACATCAGCTCTTTGCCATGATTTTTTTTAGGTTAGGAAGGGTGCACCTCCCCTCGGAGACCCAATTGGATCCATTGTCATTATGTTTATATTATGATTTTTATACTTTTCAAAAACTGTTACCACATTTTAGTGCAGTGTCCCGCAAAATAAAATATGTTTGTATTGGTGAGAAAAATGAGAGTAAAATAAAGTTACACTTAAAGAAAAGTTTGTAATTTAAAACGCATGCTGTGGTTATTAATTGTTTAAATTTTTTTTTTTTTTTTTTGTAAATAAGCAATTTAATAAAAATTCAAGTAAAAAGTAAAAAATATAATAATCCATTCAACAATGTATTGAAAAAGTTCCCAATTAGATTTATTTACAGCGCTGTGAAAACTATTAAAATGATTTTTTAAACTATATTCCCTATTATTTTTAAATGTTCATGACATAAAATGCATTGCATATTGCCAAAAGCATTTTTATCACGAAATATTTCTTAGCTTCCATAATGAGTACTATAACATATTTAATAATATTGTATGTATAGGCCGCTTGACATATTTAATTCATAAATTTTGAATCCAGCTGTCCACAAAAGAACAAATCTTTAAGAGTGTTAAATAGACTAGCTAAGTAAAGTTTAACATTTGTTAACGCACTAATAATCCCAAATTATTATTTTACTTATTCATTAAAAATTTTTTTAATTAAAAATACATTGAAATTGATTATTGAGGGGTTTAGCTGGATTTCACTGTTGCTATTGCAGATCATCAGGGAACCTTTACCCAAAAGTTTCTTAGAAAAACTAGAGTTATTATGTTAAACTTTCATTTAAACAAATGAGAAGTTCAACAAATAATCAACATGTTTTTTTTATTTTTTACTTTACCATTGCTACATTGGCTGACATTTTTTAGCTCGAATTGTAGTTGTAAGAAAGTATGTACATACATAGTTAAATCAGATAAACCGATTTAATAACCAGATATACCAATTACACACGTTGTATAGTTTTCCTGAATCACAATGGACCCAATTGGGTCTCCGAGTGGGGGTGCGGTATAGCACCTCCTTTCCTCTCCTAACGTATAGTTTTACTTAAACATAATCGTATAACCGACAACTAAAGTATTGGGCTCACTTTATCTTTGACTGTACTTTTGTTTAAGCTGACCAATAACCTTACGAACACTACAAGCTCTTAAAAAGAATAAAACTTAAAACAAGTTTTGTTACTTTAGTATTTCAAATCGTGTACTTTAATATATTTGTACCCATATGCATATCTCAGAGCGGTTCAGTAATATGACTACTGTCATACTAAACACTTAATTAAGATAAATAAATATAAATTGGCTCACAATTTGTCTTAAGCTTAAATTAGACGTGACATAGCCATAACCAAACCAAAATTCAATTGGTTTCTATGGTGAGAGTGAGAGAGACTCGCCATAACGCCATAACTCTCACCATAGAAACCAATTGAATTTTGGTTTGGTTATGGTTATGGCGTTATGGCTATGTCACGTCTAATATAAGCTTTAAGGAATTATGTATGAAAAATTTATAAATTTAATTAAAGCATTATTTTCAAAATGATTAATGCTAAACGAGGAAAAAAGTGCGAAATCTAGCACTAAAAGTGCTAAAATGGCAAGCCTAATGTGTGTGTATGTATATGTCCACAATTGTGGTATGGCTTGCATGTTACTGTTTTAGTGTAATCATCGAAATTCAGCCGTACTTCAAGTCCCTTGGTACTGAAAAATTACCAAATTGCTTACATATTTTTAACCGAGAAGGTTATCAATTCGTCTGTATTTTTTTTTTAAATTGTTACTTCATAACTGGGTACATTTTAGACCGATTGCAAAAATTCTTTTTTTTCTAAGAGGGTATAGTTTCCAATTGGTCCCACTGCCAAAAATTTTTTATGTGATTTTATGATTTTCTACTTATTTGATTGCTGCGGAACCTAGCAAACAGCTTCGGTTCTTGTAATTACACAATTTCAAAATTGAAAATTAAATGAAAATTTATTATATTTCACGTGTCTGAATCATGTCTGAATTTAACAATTGTTCATTAGTAATTAGTGGTTAGGCTTTTTTGGGCACATGGCACACAGATGTAAACCCGGCCTTACAGAACGTTTATAAAGAATTTTGGCGAATTGCAACTCACATGTGATTTGAAAACCATGCGAGTGTCAGAACATACATACATTTGTGTATCATCTCTGATTTCTGATGGCATGACATCATTGTTTCAACAAATGTCTTGACAAAATTATTTTAACAAGGAAAATAATACAAATTAATGGATGTACAAATACATATGTATGTGTTTCACCAATATTTAAAATATATTCTGTTCCAACTAAATAATTATTTAATGCTCTAGAAATTTATTCTCATCCCATAAATTTAATTAAAAAATTTATTCAAGTGAAAGATATTATTCAAACAATTATTTTACCACACTTGTTGAAATAGGAAATTATGTTATTTTTTTTAATGCTGCTCTTAAACGCTGCAAGAAGAAATTCGATACAATGTTTAACACTAAATTGCATTAAAAAAATTGTTTTTTTTTTTGCAAATTAAAACCACAAATTAAATCCGAAACAATAAAAAGTGAACCTTCACTTAATTTCCTTGTTAGTCGTATTTAAAACCTGTAAAATAAATTACAATGAAACAACTAAAACAAAACGGGGAGAGAGAATCATGCTCGTGGCAGATAAATTTTCTTTTAATTTTCAGCTGCTTAAAAAAGCAAAATGCGTTGTTTCATCGTTTACGAGTAAACGTAACAAGCAGCCTCTACTATCGTAATTTTGGACAATGTTACACTATTTGCCTTCTTTTATTTACTACGGACTGACTGTTTTTCAAAACAATAAACTTTATTTAAGTTTTTGTATTTTTTTTAGCAAAATAGAGAAAGGGTTTGTTGAAACTAAACTACTCGTAGTACTCAGTTGGTCGCCTTTACTTACTTTACGTACTTGTTTGTACCTCTAATACTCGTAATAAAAGTAACAATGAAATTTCGAAAGTTTGTTTTAAAATTAACAATTTCATTGTTCCTTTCTTCTTGTTTCTGTTTGCTGTTTCCTTCCTTCTGCGGATTGTCTGTCTGCAGCAACATCTTCTACTACGAATACAACAAACAATTGCATGGCATGAACTTTTAATTAAATTGTTTTGTAATTTGTTTGTCTTTTGCTATATTATCGATATACATACATAGATATTATTTATTTAATGTTTCGTTTTTTTTTTTTTTTTTTTTGTTTCTATCTTTACTCTCGACCATTTAGATTTATTAGCTGCCTGGGAGGATTTATTAGGCTGGAGCGAAAATGCTGCTGCAGCACGTAAAATGCAAGAAGACATGATTGTCTTAAAACATGCTCTAAATCGTTTGGGTAATAAATCATCATTTGAATTGTTAGATACAGAACCGTCAATACAAATTGCTATTGAAGCCCTTAAGGTAAGTAAATGTTAATTTAAATTTTTCATTTTTTTTTTTTGCTGTTTTAGGGAATAGATAAAACTTTTAAGAAAACAGAAGGAGGAAGAGAATAATGTTCTTATTGCCTACGCGTAAATACAATGTTCATACTAGAGATCGACCGAAGGCGTTTTTTTTTTGGCCGAAGCCGAAGCCGAACTTCGGCTAAAATCCTAAACTTCGGCCAAAACCGAAGCCGAAGCCGAATGTTTTAAATTTTAAAAATTATACTTGTTTTATATGAATTAAGAAAAAAGTTTGCTTTTTTGAGATCACTGCAATAGCTGTAATATCTATTGTATACATAACAAGAAAAATAAAACTATTTTGCAATTTCTAGATTGCTTTTTCATATGATCACTCACAAGAACGTCCAAGTAAAAGAAAATAGAAAGCAACAGGGTTGTATTTCAAAGCAACCCTTTCAAAACGTTAAATACAATAGAAACTGTCGGCGAGCAACGACCAAAAATAATGTTATTTTTCATGCTTGGAATGAAAAATATTCGGCTTCGGCTAATCGGCCGATTTTTGCCATAGGCCGAATGTTGGCCGATTACCAATTTTTGGCCGAAGGCCGAAGCCGAAGCCGATTAATCGGTCGAACTCTAGTTCTTTATGTACTTGCATGCAAAGACCTGCAAGCCAGATTTAGATTAGCAGGCAGGGTCTTGCCATATCTTTTATTTTAATAACTTTACAACTTACCCATTCTTTGGGTAAATATTTTTAATGTTTGTTTAATTTAAAAATAATAAGAACTTTTACAAGCTTGAAACTAAATTAACTTAAATGCATTGTGATTTAAACGTTCTTTTGCGGCAAATTAGCTTGAAAGTTTTCTAACTGCAACAGCAATTATCTTTGCAAGATCATAAAATACAGGGTGCCTGGTGGCAAATTTATATTTTTAAATACGATTATTTAAAAAAGCAATAAACGGTGCGGAGGGGGAGGGTGGCGCTGTTGGTCAAGTGAGCATCGCGCGTTCGCTGTGGAAACGTTTTTTAAGAGTAATGATTCTTACGTAATTGCTCGTCGACAATTTGTTCAAAGTTCGGTATGCGGCGAATACGTGATGGACCGAGTGTAAATTTAATTATTTCGTGGTTGCAGAGATTCCGCGCAACTGCTATGAATGTCTCACGGCCAGGGCCCAGTAGATCTTCAAGGACTTCAAGGAAAACATTGAACTGGTTGAAATCAGTTTACATGAAAATTCGCGACTTTCAATACGGAAAAGAGCAGCCTCACTGGGACTTCCAAGAGCGATTATTCATGAAATTTTACAAAAAGATCTGAAGTTCCATCCTTTTAAAATTCCAATCGTTGAAGAACTGAAAGAAAGTGACTTTGATTTACGCAAAAAAATTTTGTGAAACGATGTTGAAGCGTTTTCGCACTGTAATTCAAATTTTTTTGGAGCGACGCCCACGTCAACAAGCAAAACTGCCGTTACTGGTCTCCAAGAACCCTCAACCCTCGATTGAAACATCAAACACCATTGCATTGCCCAAGGGTAACTGTTTGGTGTGCCTTATCATGAGATAATTGGAAATTTTTTTTTTTTGTTGAAAATTCTCGAGGCCAAGCGACGAATGTCACCGGTGAAAATTATCGACGCATGATTACGGAATTCTTTTTGCCAAACCTGCGAGCTCATCCATCGTACTCTTCACACACATGGTTTCAACAGGATGGGACGACTGCACACACAGCCAGAGATTCGATGAACTTGCTTCGGGAAAATTTTCCCATAAAACTGATCAATCGCTTTGGGGACATCCCATGGCCACCGAGGTCCTCCCCGGTCTGACTCCCATGGCTACCTCAAAGAGAGGGTTTATAATGACCCAATCCCAATCTCTTGTGGCTTTAAAGATTAAAATATTCGTCGAGAAAACAGCTCAATTGAACCAATTTTACTGCAGCGTGTGGGTCAGAACACAATACTCCGTTTTGAACAGAGTGTTCAACTCGACGACATACTCTGGATGACATACTCTTTAAAAAATAAAATCCACATTTCCATTCTATCGTTCAATGCTCTTAATAAAACTTTGTGTCAATTATTGCGTTTTTTATTTGAGTTTGAAAATATAAATGTGCTACCAGACAGACACCCTGTACATATACATATGTACGTATCCACGAATCTGTAGGCTTCAAGAAATTTAACGGTGACAATTTCATGTAAAGTTATCAAACAAATTCAACAAAAAATGAGCATGACCACGTCCTTGAAAATTGAAAATAGGCACTAAATAGTCAGAAATTAAAGCTTTAAAAAATTTAACCGATTTCAAAAATAAGCACTAAAAAATTAAAAATAATTTAGATTTAGTTAAATTCTATACTTACATATGTATCTATGCATTTACTTATAATTTTTGTGGTCATCGACTTTGAATAGCACTATGGGTAACACATATAAAACAAATTTATATACAACTGAATCTAAATTATTTTAACCCATTTTTGAAGTCAGTTCTATTTTTAGTACCAATTTTAAGTTTTCAGGGTTATGGTTATGCCTATCGCGTAACTTTCAGAGATCAAGGTGTGTGTCGAGTTTCATAAGCATTTCTAAAGTAGAAGCACGTTAAAAATAATATAAATTTTTACTGGACATGCACCCGCCCATTTTTTAAGCACAATAATCATTCCAAACTGTTTGTCAATTTTCGTGGGATAAGAAAAAGTGAACGTGAGCCTCCCCACTTTTTAAATACAAGATGGTCTCACTTTCAAACCTTAGAATCGATTAAGTAGAATCACGTGAAATATAATCATCTTTATCGCTAATCTCAAGCGAATAAATTCTAGAGAATAGTTTTTTATTCCTATGAACAAGAAATTGCGATTGCGAATTGTTAGGGAATAAAATAAACATCTGTTGCAAGTCGAACATGCTATTTTGAATTGATGTAACTTTATGTTTTGCACATATTTTTATAATATCCTAATCTAATATACATATATTAGATCCTTTAGTTCCTATAAGGAGCATAGGGCCTCAAAGGAAGCACAGCTGAATGCTACCGGGCGCGTCCACAGGTTGCGGATAGTGGAAAGCTCCGTCGATATGTGGAGTAGCTGCTAAGGCAGTCGCGGACAATCAGCGGTTCCGAGTGGAGAGTCTCAGAGGGTTTCCGTGTGGCGCCGGACTCCTAACAAATTCTGAGTGCCTACGATACTTGGAACGTCAAGGCGAGTAATTGGCTCCAAATAACCAATAGGCACCTATTGCCAGCGACTGTTCCTCACTATAAAAACGTGATAAAAGGCTTCTAAGCTAACCCGCCTGGAGGCCATGCTGGTGGCCCCAGTTCCAGGATCGGATGCGGTAGCCCAATCAGCTGCTCATCTTAAACTATATGATTACCGAAACCTCAATAATATTCCTAATAAATTGTTATTATTCAGCAAAATGATTTGCATTTCCCTCTTTTTGGAAAAAAATTAAAAGACGAAAATTATGAGATGCATCAAATACATCCATCCATCTACTTACATTGTGCTTCTTTTTTTATTCCCAAACAAAACGTATGTGAAGAAAACACATAATTTTAAGGGAAAACCCCATGGGAATAAAAATTGGCGATGCCATATTTTTTTCGAAGATGCAAGTTTTTTCATGTGGAAATAATTCACGATAGCAACTTTAGGGAAAAGGAAAATATTTCGAGGGAAAAATATATTCATGATAGGGGTGAATATTAAATTTTAATGGGCGTGGCATTTTTTAAGTTTGATATTGTATCATTACGAGGGTCCCAGGTGCGTGCTAAGCTTCGTAGCAATAGTAGAACACAATTAAATTCACTTACCCGCTCAATTGTTTAGCCTGGGGTCTAAGCGTCGCTTTCGGTAACGAGCTGATGCTGATTCGATCACGTTTTTTTTTTTTTTGAGATTATGGCATTCGCAAACTGAAAAAAACGTGATTGGATCAGCTCGTTATCGAAAGCGACGATTAGACCTCTGGTATCAATTTAAATCTATAGCCTCTGAGACACTAAAAATTAAATTATGAAGTAACATACATAGTACATAAAAAATACAGACGAATTGATAACCTCATTTTTTAGGTCAGTTAAAAATCATAAGCATAAGATGGATCAGAAAATGTTCCGACTTTTTTAAAGTAGCACTCTGAAATAATAATAAAAAAAAATCCAAGTTAACAAACAAACTCTGGCCAAGTAGATAGACATGGGTGTTGATCGAGAGAGTGGCGGCACACAAAAAAGCGGCATTTCCCCCAGCTAAAGGCTGGTTACATTTTTTTGTCTTTAGAAAATTACATTAATTAATAAAATTATTTCATTATATAAAAATTGAGAATATTGAACTTAAGCCCAATTAAGAAATCATTTCTGATTACAAAATTATTTTAAAATAGCCGATGAAATTAATTATATTTTATTTTGTTTTGATATTTTGGTACTAAAATATCTTTAGCATTTCTTTAGCAAAAGCTTGCAGGTCATTAGCAGCAAAATAAAATCTTTTTAACTGAAAATCACAAACTGCGAGATAGCTTTTTCTTATGTATCAGGTTATAAAAATTTAAGATTTTAACTTGATATCTCTAAAAATAAAAACTTTAATTAAAAGTGGTCTAAACCATATTCTGGTTTCAGATATTTAGCGGATTACATTTGAGTAAACTAAAACATATTTTTATGTCTTACAACATTTCAATTTAGAATTGCATTTGTCTTTATTAATGAAAGTTCATTTACAATAATATTTTTTGAGTTTATTTAAAATTTATTTAATATTTCGAAGCAATAATGTATACATATGTATGACTTAGACCACGTTAATAAATATGGACACAAATTTAAGATTTTAAATTGTAAAATAAAAGATCTTCACAAAAATAAATTGTAGACCAACAAATGCATTAATCTAATATTATTTTTTTTACTATGTTGCAACAAAGCATTTCAATTTGTCATCAATGACATTATCATTAGAAAAAAAAATTGTTGTTCATTTTAAAACTTTACTTCTCATAAAGTTTATTCGTAAATCGTTCAGAACGCACAGCATGACTGACCTCTTTTTAAGCCTTCTTCTATTAGTTTTAAATCTAAACAAACATAAGTAGTATGTATGTTTTTCTAATCAAAATGTTTTTATTTTTAGAATGAAAAAACTGAACTACAAACATATCGCACCAGTATGCTAAAACTTAATGCTTCCGTCCATAGTTGGCTAACTAAGCAAGAGAGACGTCTACAAAACGCACTACTTGAACAACAATTATCTGAAGCGGCTGTCAAAGTTAGCAATGAATTGTTAGAGGAAAAAGACGAATTGGAGTCCGAACATAAGGCAACAACAGGCAAAGAGCAGACTGCCATTGCAGTTGCTGCCAATAATCAAACATTACAAGAACAACTCCTTAATACAACATTAACAGCTACAACAACCGAAACAACAACGATGATAACTGTAACTGATAGCAATGGTAATCAATTGGAATCGCATACAACAACTGCCACTGACTTGGCTGCCACAAATACAGTAGGAACAAGTACAGCTCAACAGCTACAACAATTGCAAATGCACACTAGCAGCAGTTGTAGTGGATCTGAAAAGAATTGGGATTTACAGACACTGATAACATCGGAAACAGAATTCCATAAACATTTGAAAGATGAAGTCAGTGATATGTACGCAGCCTGGGATGAAGCTGATGCCAGGTGAGAAAGAAGGCTGAACAAACAAATGAGAAAAGTTTAATAATAAAATTTATTTTGTCTTCTTCTATTTTCTTCAGAATCAATACGCAATTGGAAGTTTTAACTTCTTCTTTGATTGCTTGGCGTCAATTAGAATATGGTCTTTCAGAATTCCAACTGGCTTTAGGTCAAGATCGCGGCACGCTTAAGGGCTTGGAAGGTGCTTTATCAACAGGACAAGCTACGCCAGGAGAATTGGCTCAAAATGTTAAACTGGTGGCCAAACTATTATCGGAAAAGGTCAATGTTAGTCAGGAACAGGTAACAATTTTAAACTGTTTTGTTAAGAGCAGTTACTTTAATTTTTTCATATTTTTATTCATCTATTTTTATAGCTTTTACAGATTTTCTTTCTTTGCCTATTTAATTATTTATCATTTGTTTGCAGGTAGTCTTACAATAGCTATAAATTGTGTGTAGGCTAGTGTTTCTCCAGTTTCTTTCATTTTAAACTCTTTGTCCGTTAAAATTTAATGTGGACGGAACTCTTAATTTTTTTTAACGGCACTTCTTAACCATGAACAAAATTTCTTTTCTATACACGCAAAGAAAGAGAAATACTCCAAATGGGCGTAATACTATTCCTAAAATAAACCAAATATATGAATATAGATGGTGGTTTATTTAACATTACGTTATTCCGCCAAACTATAGCATGTGGAGTAATTTCTGACCTCTCGATTTTAATAGTTAAAACAAGAATACTTGCCATGTTGTAACTAATCCATTTGAAATAGAACAGTCCACGTGATCCAGCAATTTTTATCGAGTTATTCTTGAACGATACATTTTTATCATTGAATGAGTGCCCATACCTTTCTATAGAGTTATTCCTTAAATTGTTTGTGTTAAAATTTTTGTCACATTGAAGAAATATTAATTCAATTAATCACTTCAATTACACGTTTACATCGCTTGATAAGTATTCACCCTTATTCCAGTTGTCAATATCGACGTCACGTCAATACAATAACAAAAAATTGGGGCTTGTCTACTCGCTCTCGAAAACAATTTTGTGCTATTGACAGTCTCTTAGTTTTCCCTAAGGTCTACAAAACAGCATGATCCTGAGCATAAACCAGCCAACAGGAGTCAGTTACTTTCGACAACTGGAATAAGGGTGATTAATTCGCATTAAATTTTTAGTTAAAACAAAAATTAATAAATCATTATATCCAAATTATTATTTTTAATTATTCTTTTAATGATTACAGATATACAATTTCTCTTCTTTTTTTAATATGCAATAAAATAATCACTGAAACGCCTTCTCTTTTAGTTAACCGCTGTCCAGGACTACTTGGACCCCAATCATATCTTACACATTGCCAAATTCACTGCTTCCAATGGTTCTCTTTCCGACTCCGGCATCTCAGATGGTGGCACAACATCTGATGGTGGCCTGTCGGAACGTGAACGTAGGCTGGGTGTGTTAAGGCGTTTAGCCAAACAACTGGAATCGGCCTTGGCACCAGGCAGTGAGGCAATGAAATCTATAGCAGCACGCATGGAGTCAGCTGAAAATGAATTGAAAAGTTTACAAAATACTTGCCGTGAATTAATTGTAAGAACAGCAGCTTCACATCAAAGTAAAAAACAGCAAATGCAACAAATGGAGGCCTCCGAAAAACGGGAAGAACAAAATGAGAACAAAGCAAATGGTCAGATTAAAATTAGCGATGAAACAAAAGCTAAATTGAAGCAATCAGCACAAGGAGAAAGTTCCACAAACGGTTTGTATACAATGCAACAGACTTCTAACAAACGCAATAGGCGTAGAAACAGGCGTAACTCTTCTAATTCGAATGGCGTGGCATCATCGTCTGATATGACAGAAAGTGATGCTTTACG
Source organism: Tachina lurida (assembly GCA_944452675.1). Taxonomy (NCBI): domain Eukaryota; kingdom Metazoa; phylum Arthropoda; class Insecta; order Diptera; family Tachinidae; genus Tachina; species Tachina lurida. Next base: position 132,991,099 of record OX101754.1, on the reverse strand, counting down.
AATGTCTGCTGCTGCAGCTGGAGATGGCGGCGGTGATGATCCCTCAGATGATCCTTCGCTGGGCTACGACTTGGATACATCCGATGATGAGTTAACACCCAAATCCACGCGAGGCTGGGGCTGGCGTATAGCCAAAATTGCTGTACCCATGCAACTGGCCCTCGTTGCGGTCTATTGTGCTGCCAATCTCATGCAACCCAACTGTTGTGACAACATTAATAATTTCTCCATGAGTTTTACGCCTCAGTTACGTTACATCAGAGGACCGCCACCCATTTGAAGGGCTATTGTAAAAGCCATGATTTAAAAATCATATCAAAAACATTTTAGCAAAGCAATTAATGGCTTTTTAAAGCCTAATACTATATTTTGCAATATATAAGGTCTCTCACAGATTTAGGGATTATCATAAGAGTAACGAGAGTAAGAAAATCTCCCCATGTTCACCTTTTATTTAATAAAAGGGGACCGTAAGAAGTTTTTAGAAACTCTACGTGATTTCCACACAAAACTCTCTTCGTTGTATAGGGCATTCTCATTAAGGAGTTGATAAAGGAAATAGAGAGGGAGAGAGAGAGAGAAATCGCGTTTTTATTAATATAGCGTTATGATTTTATAAGAGCAGATTTTAGCTAAATAGAAAGAAGAACATTAAGTTATTCATTTTTAGCGCTAAGCAGTTTGTAAGCAGTCGTAAGGAGTTTGTAAGGAGTTTATGTTTTTTTTTTATTACTATGAAGTGAAATTTTGTGTTTGTTTTTAAAAATGGCTCCATTCCATTCCAGCTTCTACGGAAGTGGACCTGGAGGAGTCTGGTTTTTATTGTTTTACTAAAATTGAGAGGAAAAAAAAAGCTTATTACGCTTTAATGTAAAATGAAAAGAACGCATTTACTTATTTTTTACTAGTGGCGGAAAATATAAAACGCTTAAGCTTAACTGAAGCAAATGAAAAATAGAGCGTTTTAAGGAGTAATGATAAATTTTGTTTAAAACTTTTTTTAAGTTCTTGAATGGAAAATCATACTTTGAATTAAGTTAAATATTTGTTTGGCTTGGAAAATTCCAGCAACTTATTTTTAATATCAGATAATGGCAGCTTAGTAACTAGTTGTGTATTCTATTTTCAATTCGAAAATTGTTCACATATGTAGTTTCAAAATACTTTTGGCTTTAACTTAGCTAGCTTCCTTAATTTCTTATAATTCGTATTTTTTTTTATAAAAAGTAAACTATTTATATATGTATGTCTTTTTGTGTTTAATCGTAAAAATTTTTGTAAAAAAACAGCTTAGAGTTTAGCTTTATTTTATTCTCTTTAATTCTAATTTATGTCTACTAATGTTCTGTTCAATTTACTTAAAGAAAATATGTATGTCAAAAATTTGGTTTTTTTTATAAATTTATTGTTATTTTTAATAAACTAATTTAAAAAGAATCTACTTGAATACTTCAGATAATTAAAAATGCAGTCAGAATGGTCAGCATTTTATACTCAATACAAGTAGTAGTGAGACCTTTTGAAGTATACGACTGCAAATTGGTGACAAATTACAGCATTCGATATCGTACAAAATCTAAAAGAAATTTCAGCAGAAATTAAACGCAAATGTTTTGAAATTGAAATCGATATCGTATGACATAATTTGATCCTTAAATTCGAGTACTTTTTTAATCAATTTGTAAAAGTATTATTTTTCTGCTGGTTAAACGATGAAATTTAATTTTTTTTATTTGGTAGACGTCCTAATTTGTTGCCTCTGGTAAAGGTTTAAGACAATTTTTCTTTATAAGATCAAAAGTTAAAGAAACGACGACCTAACTTGATTTTTTCAAATTAAATATATGTGAACATTTCTTCCCATAGCAAGAGGGAAATGAATTATTATTTGAATAAAGAAAATAATTGAGAAAACTTGAACTTTTAGCTCTACAAAAGTTCTAAAAATAACACGGATTTTGCAACTAAGAGGAATAATTTTCCTCTCAAAAATAAAAAAAGAACGACAACTATAAGAAGTTACAGAAATGAACTGAACTTGAACCAATAACAAAGAAATTAAAGAAAATTTAAAAGTATCTTATATGCAAAAATATAAAACTGAAATTTATTCAGATACATAACCCACACGTTTTAAATAATTGAACATTTCAAAACGTGCTCGTTCATGCTACATTTTGTTTTATTTCCAAAACTTTTCAAACTTCAACAAAAGAAAAAGAAAAACTATTGAAACGAAAAAGTGCCTAGATAATTGTTGTAATAAAACGAATGTAGTTAGCCAAAACAATAAATTAATTAAAACTAAAGCAGCTAAAACAAATGTACAAGATTAAACAAAACACTTCAAACAGAAAATACAGAATAAGCTGCAGTGCTTAGTGAGTTTTTTTTTGTTTGTGCAACATACAGAAACAAAAGAATCCCCCAAATATCAAATAAAAATTTATATCATCATCTTGTATTACTTTAAAGGTTCTATTACATTAATAGCTGTTATGTTTAAATTTAAGTTCAAACAATATTATTTTAATTAACTTTAAATTAGTTATTAAATGTCTTATTTTAAATTGTAAATTTCGGCCAAACACAAACAACCAAGCAACAAAATTAATTAATCAATGAAATTTTGCAAGAACAAAAAAAACTACAACCCATCTTTAGTTTATATGGAATTTATTTATGCACGAAAAGGAAAATGAATTGAATATTTTTACTTTTAATTACAAATACTTTATGATGTACTTTAAATCTTAAACATAATATTAAAATTTAATTTGATATTTTCTAGGTTAAACTTGATGAAAAGGGGAAATAAAAACTCCATAACCACTAATAAACTAATAAAAAAACATATTTTTCATAAAAAAAAACTAAAAAAAATTTTTTTATGGAAGAACAAAATGAATGAAAGTAAATGTTCCACTAACAAACTTTTGTTCATTTGTTCGCTTTACTTGCTTTAAGTTATTTATTCCCCCTTATTGTGAATGGCGTCGTCGACGTCACATCAAGACGACAGTAAATATTGTCACTTGTGTACTCTTTATCGGCAATAATTGGTTCTTATTGACAATATCTTGCTAATCTCTAAGGCTTTGTAAATTAATGTAGCATATTAATAGTAGTCAATTGTTGTCGACAAAAAGTACACAAGTGACAATTTTTACTGTCGTCTTGATGTGATGTCGACGACGCCATTCGCAATAAGGGGGATTATTTTTCGCATGGAGTCAGTCTTTGGGAGAGAAACATTTTGTACGCCCTATGCCTAAAGCAATTGATTATTTGTGTAGTGAAACAGACGAATTATTATCAATTGATAATGGCGAAATGGGTAAAAGAGCAACGAACATTGACAAGTTCAAAATCTTCTGATGATGTCCTCGTAGATGATGATGATGGCGATTGAATTGGTAAATATATCCTCGATAGATGTATTGAAGCATTTCTGGAAACTTACGAAACAGCCGGTATCCTGGAACCTGCGTCAACTGAAGGTGAAAATTAATCGAAAGATTTGTATGAAGTGCCCTTTTTGCGAAATGTAGAAGATAATAATCGTACTTATTTCCAGCAGACCGTATTATCAGTAAGTCGAAAACTCAACATTACTCAGTTGTATATAATTTATTAAAATTAATTTATAATATTACTTTTAAAGGATTTTGTTATGCCTTGTGAATATCTGCTTTTTAATGGTATCCCCCTCCATCGAGGCTAGAGATGATTTGGACTATAATGCTTTACAAATGTCTAATGAAAAAAGTTTCCTTCGATGCTAATAACGTTAAGAAACTATTAGATATTGCTGTCGATCAACGAAATGCTGACATTGTGATCCTGTAAGTACAACACAAACATTGTTTTAGCTTAATTCTACACATTTGTTACATATATACATACATATTACTCATTTAGTTTAACAACATCATAACGCAAAAAAAAACTATTTTTACAGAAAAAGAGTTTAAAGTTTTCAATTTACACACAACAAAATTATATTTTTCTCTCAAGAGTTCAGTATGTACAAGATATTTGTACGAAATTTTTACACTATGTGAATAACGAAATAAGTATTAATTTTGCATTATTAACTAAAATATTGATTTTTTTAGTAATGAAATTGTTCAAGTAAATAAGCGATATGTAGATATTTCCCAGTAAATTTTTCGCGAATATTTGCTTTTCGGTTCGAAATTGTTACGAGTTTTATAATAAAAGTCAGAACACAATAGCAATATCGTCCATTTTTAAAATTTTTATAAAAAATTAAATTGACTATAATTCGTCCATTTCGTATGTAAAAACTTAAGTTGACTATATACGTCGTCTTCTTTTCGTGCAAAGAATTTAATAAACTATACATCATCCATTTTTCAAGCAAAAATTTTTTTATGAAAAAAATTTAATTTACTATACATCGTAATTTTTTAAATTTTTTATGAAAAAATTTAGTCGACTTTAAATCGTCCGATTCGTATGCAACAAATTATATAGACTATACATCGTCTATTTTTCATGCAAAAAATTAAATGGTCTGGCTATATATACAAAATTTAATGGACTATACATCGTCCATTTTTAAGATTTTTATAAAAAATTAAATTGACTATAATTCGTCCATTTCGTATGTAAAAACTTAAGTGGACTATATACGTCGCCTTCTTTTCGTGCAAAGAATTTAATAAACTATACATCATCCATTTTTCATGCAAAAAAATTTTTTATGAAAAAAATTTAATGGACTATAATACATCGTAATTTTTTCAATTTTTTATGAAAAAATTTTATCGATTATAAATCGTCAGATTCGTATGCAAAAAATTATATAGACTATACATCGTCTATTTTTCATGCAAAAAATTAAATGGTCTGGCTATATATACAAAATTTAATGGACTATATATCGTCCATTTTTAAAATTTTTATAAAAAATTAAATTGACTATAATTCGTCCATTTCGTATGTAAAAACTTAAGTGGACTATATACGTCGTTTTCTTTTCGTGCAAAGAATTTAATAAACTATACATCATCCATTTTTCATGCAAAAAATATTTGTATGAAAAAAATTTAATGGACTATACATCGTCATTTTTTAAATTTTTTATGAACAAATTTAGTCGATTTTAAATCGTCCGATTCGTATGCAACAAATTATATAGACTACACATCGTCTATTTTTCATGCAAAAAATTAAATGGACTGGCTATATATACAATATTTAATGGACTATACATCGTCCATTTTTATATTTTTTATAAAAAATTAAATTGACTATAATTCGTCCATTTCGTATGTAAAAACTTAAGTGGACTATATACGTCGTCTTCTTTTCGTGCAAAGAATATAATAAACTATACATCATCCATTTTTCATGCAAAAAATATTTTTATGAAAAAAATTTAATGGACTTATACATCGTCATTTTTTAAATTTTTTATGAACAAATTTAGTCGACTTTAAATCGTCCGATTCGTATGCAACAAATTATATAGACTACACATCGTTTATTTTTCATGCAAAAAATTAAATGGACTGGCTATATATACAATATTTAATGGACTATATATCGTCCATTTTTAAAATTTTTATAAAAAATTAAATTGACTATAATTCGTCCATTTCGTATGTAAAAACTTAAGTGGACTATATACGTCGTTTTCTTTTCGTGCAAAGAATTTAATAAACTATACATCATCCATTTTTCATGCAAAAAATATTTTTATGAAAAAAATTTAATGGACTATATATACATCGTCATTTTTTAAATTTTTTATGAACAAATTTAGTCGATTTTAAATCGTCCGATTCGTATGCAACAAATTATATAGACTACACATCGTCTATTTTTCATGCAAAAAATTAAATGGACTGGCTATATATACAATATTTAATGGACTATAACATCGTCCATTTTTATATTTTTTATAAAAAATTAAATTGACTATAATTCGTCCATTTCGTATGTAAAAACTTAAGTGGACTATATACGTCGCCTTCTTTTCGTGCAAAGAATTTAATAAACTATACATCATCCATTTTTCATGCAAAAAAATTTTTTATGAAAAAAATTTAATGGACTATACATCGTCATTTTTTCAATTTTTTATGAAAAAATTTAGTCGATTTTAAATCGTCCGATTCGTATGCAAAAAATTATATAGACTATACATCGTCTATTTTTCATGCAAAAAATTAAATGGACTGGCTATATATACAAAATTTAATGCACTATACATCGTCCATTTTTAAAATTTTTATAAAAAATTAAATTGACTATAATTCGTCCATTTCGTATGTAAAAACTTAAGTGGACTATATACGTCGTCTTCTTTTCGTGCAAAGAATTTAATAAACTATACATCATCCATTTTTCATGCAAAAAAATTTTTTATGAAAAAAATTTAATGGACTATACATGGTCATTTTTTAAATTTTTTATGAAAAAATTTTGTCGATTTTAAATCGTCCGATTCGTATGCAACAAATTATATAGACTATACATCGTCTATTTTTCATGCAAAAAATTAAATGGTCTGGCTATATATACAAAATTTAATGGACTATATATCGTCCATTTTTAAAATTTTTATAAAAAATTAAATTGACTATAATTCGTCCATTTCGTATGTAAAAACTTAAGTGGACTATATACGTCGTTTTCTTTTCGTGCAAAGAATTTAATAAACTATACATCATCCATTTTTCATGCAAAAAATATTTTTATGAAAAAAATTTAATGGGCTTATACATCGTCATTTTTTAAATTTTTTATGAACAAATTTAGTCGACTTTAAATCGTCCGATTCGTATGCAACAAATTATATAGACTACACATCGTCTATTTTTCATGCAAAAAATTAAATGGACTGGCTATATATACAATATTTAATGGACTATACATCGTCCATTTTTATATTTTTTATAAAAAATTAAATTGACTATAATTCGTCCATTTCGTATGTAAAAACTTAAGTGGACTATATACGTCGTCTTCTTTTCGTGCAAAGAATTTAATAAACTATACATCATCCATTTTTCATGCAAACAAATTTTTTATGAAAAAAATTTAATGGACTATACATCGTCATTTTTTAAATTTTTTATGAAAAAATTTTATCGATTATAAATCGTCCGATTCCTATGCAACAAATTATATAGACTATACATCGTCTATTTTTCATGCAAAAAATTAAATGGACTGGCTATATATACAATATTTAATGGACTATACATCGTCCATTTTTATATTTTTTATAAAAAATTAAATTGACTATAATTCGTCCATTTCGTATGTAAAAACTTAAGTGGACTATATACGTCGCCTTCTTTTCGTGCAAAGAATTTAATAAACTATACATCATCCATTTTTCATGCAAAAAAATTTTTTATGAAAAAAATTTAATGGACTATACATCGTCATTTTTTCAATTTTTTATGAAAAAATTTAGTCGATTTTAAATCGTCCGATTCGTATGCAAAAAATTATATAGACTATACATCGTCTATTTTTCATGCAAAAAATTAAATGGACTGGCTATATATACAAAATTTAATGCACTATACATCGTCCATTTTTAAAATTTTTATAAAAAATTAAATTGACTATAATTCGTCCATTTCGTATGTAAAAACTTAAGTGGACTATATACGTCGTCTTCTTTTCGTGCAAAGAATTTAATAAACTATACATCATCCATTTTTCATGCAAAAAAATTTTTTATGAAAAAAATTTAATGGACTATACATGGTCATTTTTTAAATTTTTTATGAAAAAATTTTGTCGATTTTAAATCGTCCGATTCGTATGCAACAAATTATATAGACTATACATCGTCTATTTTTCATGCAAAAAATTAAATGGTCTGGCTATATATACAAAATTTAATGGACTATATATCGTCCATTTTTAAAATTTTTATAAAAAATTAAATTGACTATAATTCGTCCATTTCGTATGTAAAAACTTAAGTGGACTATATACGTCGTTTTCTTTTCGTGCAAAGAATTTAATAAACTATACATCATCCATTTTTCATGCAAAAAATATTTTTATGAAAAAAATTTAATGGACTATACATCGTCATTTTTTAAATTTTTTATGAACAAATTTAGTCGATTTTAAATCGTCCGATTCGTATGCAACAAATTATATAGACTACACATCGTCTATTTTTCATGCAAAAAATTAAATGGACTGGCTATATATACAATATTTAATGGACTATACATCGTCCATTTTTATATTTTTTATAAAAAATTAAATTGACTATAATTCGTCCATTTCGTATGTAAAAACTTAAGTGGACTATATACGTCGCCTTCTTTTCGTGCAAAGAATTTAATAAACTATACATCATCCATTTTTCATGCAAAAAAATTTTTTATGAAAAAAATTTAATGGACTATACATCGTCATTTTTTCAATTTTTTATGAAAAAATTTAGTCGATTTTAAATCGTCCGATTCGTATGCAAAAAATTATATAGACTATACATCGTCTATTTTTCATGCAAAAAATTAAATGGACTGGCTATATATACAAAATTTAATGCACTATACATCGTCCATTTTTAAAATTTTTATAAAAAATTAAATTGACTATAATTCGTCCATTTCGTATGTAAAAACTTAAGTGGACTATATACGTCGTCTTCTTTTCGTGCAAAGAATTTAATAAACTATACATCATCCATTTTTCATGCAAAAAAATTTTTTATGAAAAAAATTTAATGGACTATACATGGTCATTTTTTAAATTTTTTATGAAAAAATTTTGTCGATTTTAAATCGTCCGATTCGTATGCAACAAATTATATAGACTATACATCGTCTATTTTTCATGCAAAAAATTAAATGGTCTGGCTATATATACAAAATTTAATGGACTATATATCGTCCATTTTTATATTTTTTATAAAAAATTAAATTGACTATAATTCGTCCATTTCGTATGTAAAAACTTAAGTGGACTATATACGTCGTTTTCTTTTCGTGCAAAGAATTTAATAAACTATACATCATCCATTTTTCATGCAAAAAATATTTTTATGAAAAAAATTTAATGGACTATACATCGTCATTTTTTAAATTTTTTATGAACAAATTTAGTCGATTTTAAATCGTCCGATTCGTATGCAACAAATTATATAGACTACACATCGTCTATTTTTCATGCAAAAAATTAAATGGACTGGCTATATATACAATATTTAATGGACTATACATCGTCCATTTTTATATTTTTTATAAAAAATTAAATTGACTATAATTCGTCCATTTCGTATGTAAAAACTTAAGTGGACTATATACGTCGTCTTCTTTTCGTGCAAAGAATATAATAAACTATACATCATCCATTTTTCATGCAAAAAATATTTTTATGAAAAAAATTTAATGGACTTATACATCGTAATTTTTTAAATTTTTTATGAACAAATTTAGTCGACTTTAAATCGTCCGATTCGTATGCAACAAATTATATAGACTACACATCGTCTATTTTTCATGCAAAAAATTAAATGGACTGGCTATATATACAATATTTAATGGACTATACATCGTCCATTTTTATATTTTTTATAAAAAATTAAATTGACTATAATTCGTCCATTTCGTATGTAAAAACTTAAGTGGACTATATACGTCGTCTTCTTTTCGTGCAAAGAATTTAATAAACTATACATCATCCATTTTTCATGCAAAAAAATTTTTTATGAAAAAAATTTAATGGACTATACATCGTCATTTTTTAAATTTTTTATGAAAAAATTTAGTCGATTTTAAATCGTCCGATTCGTATGCAACAAATTATATAGACTATACATCGTCTATTTTTCATGCAAAAAATTAAATGGACTGGCTATATATACAATATTTAATAGACTATACATCGTCCATTTTTATATTTTTTATAAAAAATTAAATTGACTATAATTCGTCCATTTCGTATGTAAAAACTTAAGTGGACTATATACGTCGTCTTCTTTTCGTGCAAAGAATTTAATAAACTATACATCATCCATTTTTCATGCAAACAAATTTTTTATGAAAAAAATTTAATGGACTATACATCGTCATTTTTTAAATTTTTTATGAAAAAATTTTATCGATTATAAATCGTCCGATTCGTATGCAACAAATTATATAGACTATACATCGTCTATTTTTCATGCAAAAAATTAAATGGACTGGCTATATATACAATATTTAATGGACTATACATCGTCCATTTTTATATTTTTTATAAAAAATTAAATTGACTATAATTCGTCCATTTCGTATGTAAAAACTTAAGTGGACTATATACGTCGCCTTCTTTTCGTGCAAAGAATTTAATAAACTATACATCATCCATTTTTCATGCAAAAAAATTTTTTATGAAAAAAATTTAATGGACTATACATCGTCATTTTTTCAATTTTTTATGAAAAAATTTAGTCGATTTTAAATCGTCCGATTCGTATGCAAAAAATTATATAGACTATACATCGTCTATTTTTCATGCAAAAAATTAAATGGTCTGGCTATATATACAAAATTTAATGGACTATATATCGTCCATTTTTAAAATTTTTATAAAAAATTAAATTGACTATAATTCGTCCATTTCGTATGTAAAAACTTAAGTGGACTATATACGTCGTTTTCTTTTCGTGCAAAGAATTTAATAAACTATACATCATCCATTTTTCATGCAAAAAAATTTTTTATGAAAAAAATTTAATGGACTATACATCGTCATTTTTTCAATTTTTTATGAAAAAATTTAGTCGATTTTAAATCGTCCGATTCCTATGCAAAAAATTATATATACTAACATCGTCTATTTTTCATGCAAAAAATTAAATGGACTGGCTAAATATACAAAATTTAATAGACTATACATCGTCCATTTTTAAAATTTTTATAAAAAATTAAATTGACTATAATTCGTCCATTTCGTATGTAAAAACTTAAGTGGACTATATACGTCGTCTTCTTTTCGTGCAAAGAATTTAATAAACTATACATCATCCATTTTTCATGCAAACAAATTTTTTATGAACAAAATTTAATGGACTATACATCGTAATTTTTTAAATTTTTTATGAAAAAATTTAGTCGATTTTAAATCGTCCGATTCGTATGCAACAAATTATATAGACTATACATCGTCTATTTTTCATGCAAAAAATTAAATGGACTGGCTATATATACAATATTTAATAGACTATACATCGTCCATTTTTATATTTTTTATAAAAAATTAAATTGACTATAATTCGTCCATTTCGTATGTAAAAACTTAAGTGGACTATATACGTCGTCTTCTTTTCGTGCAAAGAATTTAATAAACTATACATCATCCATTTTTCATGCAAACAAATTTTTTATGAAAAAAATTTAATGGACTATACATCGTCATTTTTTAAATTTTTTATGAAAAAATTTTATCGATTATAAATCGTCCGATTCCTATGCAACAAATTATATAGACTATACATCGTCTATTTTTCATGCAAAAAATTAAATGGACTGGCTATATATACAATATTTAATGGACTATACATCGTCCATTTTTATATTTTTTATAAAAAATTAAATTGACTATAATTCGTCCATTTCGTATGTAAAAACTTAAGTGGACTATATACGTCGCCTTCTTTTCGTGCAAAGAATTTAATAAACTATACATCATCCATTTTTCATGCAAAAAAATTTTTTATGAAAAAAATTTAATGGACTATACATCGTAATTTTTTCAATTTTTTATGAAAAAATTTAGTCGATTTTAAATCGTCCGATTCGTATGCAAAAAATTATATAGACTATACATCGTCTATTTTTCATGCAAAAAATTAAATGGACTGGCTATATATACAAAATTTAATGCACTATACATCGTCCATTTTTAAAATTTTTATAAAAAATTAAATTGACTATAATTCGTCCATTTCGTATGTAAAAACTTAAGTGGACTATATACGTCGTCTTCTTTTCGTGCAAAGAATTTAATAAACTATACATCATCCATTTTTCATGCAAAAAAATTTTTTATGAAAAAAATTTAATGGACTATACATGGTCATTTTTTAAATTTTTTATGAAAAAATTTTGTCGATTTTAAATCGTCCGATTCGTATGCAACAAATTATATAGACTATACATCGTCTATTTTTCATGCAAAAAATTAAATGGTCTGGCTATATATACAAAATTTAATGGACTATATATCGTCCATTTTTAAAATTTTTATAAAAAATTAAATTGACTATAATTCGTCCATTTCGTATGTAAAAACTTAAGTGGACTATATACGTCGTTTTCTTTTCGTGCAAAGAATTTAATAAACTATACATCATCCATTTTTCATGCAAAAAATATTTTTATGAAAAAAATTTAATGGACTATACATCGTCATTTTTTAAATTTTTTATGAACAAATTCAGTCGATTTTAAATCGTCCGATTCGTATGCAACAAATTATATAGACTACACATCGTCTATTTTTCATGCAAAAAATTAAATGGACTGGCTATATATACAATATTTAATGGACTATACATCGTCCATTTTTATATTTTTTATAAAAAATTAAATTGACTATAATTCGTCCATTTCGTATGTAAAAACTTAAGTGGACTATATACGTCGTCTTCTTTTCGTGCAAAGAATATAATAAACTATACATCATCCATTTTTCATGCAAAAAAATTTTTTATGAAAAAAATTTAATGGACTTATACATCGTCATTTTTTAAATTTTTTATGAACAAATTTTATCGATTATAAATCGTCCGATTCCTATGCAACAAATTATATAGACTATACATCGTCTATTTTTCATGCAAAAAATTAAATGGACTGGCTATATATACAATATTTAATGGACTATACATCGTCCATTTTTATATTTTTTATAAAAAATTAAATTGACTATAATTCGTCCATTTCGTATGTAAAAACTTAAGTGGACTATATACGTCGCCTTCTTTTCGTGCAAAGAATTTAATAAACTATACATCATCCATTTTTCATGCAAAAAAATTTTTTATGAAAAAAATTTAATGGACTATACATCGTCATTTTTTCAATTTTTTATGAAAAAATTTAGTCGATTTTAAATCGTCCGATTCGTATGCAAAAAATTATATAGACTATACATCGTCTATTTTTCATGCAAAAAATTAAATGGACTGGCTATATATACAAAATTTAATGCACTATACATCGTCCATTTTTAAAATTTTTATAAAAAATTAAATTGACTATAATTCGTCCATTTCGTATGTAAAAACTTAAGTGGACTATATACGTCGTCTTCTTTTCGTGCAAAGAATTTAATAAACTATACATCATCCATTTTTCATGCAAAAAAATTTTTTATGAAAAAAATTTAATGGACTATACATGGTCATTTTTTAAATTTTTTATGAAAAAATTTTGTCGATTTTAAATCGTCCGATTCGTATGCAACAAATTATATAGACTATACATCGTCTATTTTTCATGCAAAAAATTAAATGGTCTGGCTATATATACAAAATTTAATGGACTATATATCGTCCATTTTTAAAATTTTTATAAAAAATTAAATTGACTATAATTCGTCCATTTCGTATGTAAAAACTTAAGTGGACTATATACGTCGTTTTCTTTTCGTGCAAAGAATTTAATAAACTATACATCATCCATTTTTCATGCAAAAAATATTTTTATGAAAAAAATTTAATGGACTATACATGGTCATTTTTTAAATTTTTTATGAAAAAATTTTGTCGATTTTAAATCGTCCGATTCGTATGCAACAAATTATATAGACTATACATCGTCTATTTTTCATGCAAAAAATTAAATGGTCTGGCTATATATACAATATTTAATGGACTATACATCGTCCATTTTTATATTTTTTATAAAAAATTAAATTGACTATAATTCGTCCATTTCGTATGTAAAAACTTAAGTGGACTATATACGTCGCCTTCTTTTCGTGCAAAGAATTTAATAAACTATACATCATCCATTTTTCATGCAAAAAAATTTTTTATGAAAAAAATTTAATGGACTATACATCGTCATTTTTTCAATTTTTTATGAAAAAATTTAGTCGATTTTAAATCGTCCGATTCGTATGCAAAAAATTATATAGACTATACATCGTCTATTTTTCATGCAAAAAATTAAATGGACTGGCTATATATACAAAATTTAATGCACTATACATCGTCCATTTTTAAAATTTTTATAAAAAATTAAATTGACTATAATTCGTCCATTTCGTATGTAAAAACTTAAGTGGACTATATACGTCGTCTTCTTTTCGTGCAAAGAATTTAATAAACTATACATCATCCATTTTTCATGCAAAAAAATTTTTTATGAAAAAAATTTAATGGACTATACATGGTCATTTTTTAAATTTTTTATGAAAAAATTTTGTCGATTTTAAATCGTCCGATTCGTATGCAACAAATTATATAGACTATACATCGTCTATTTTTCATGCAAAAAATTAAATGGACTGGCTATATATACAATATTTAATGGACTATATATCGTCCATTTTTAAAATTTTTATAAAAAATTAAATTGACTATAATTCGTCCATTTCGTATGTAAAAACTTAAGTGGACTATATACGTCGTTTTCTTTTCGTGCAAAGAATTTAATAAACTATACATCATCCATTTTTCATGCAAAAAATATTTTTATGAAAAAAATTTAATGGACTATACATCGTCATTTTTTAAATTTTTTATGAACAAATTTAGTCGATTTTAAATCGTCCGATTCGTATGCAACAAATTATATAGACTACACATCGTCTATTTTTCATGCAAAAAATTAAATGGACTGGCTATATATACAATATTTAATGGACTATACATCGTCCATTTTTATATTTTTTATAAAAAATTAAATTGACTATAATTCGTCCATTTCGTATGTAAAAACTTAAGTGGACTATATACGTCGCCTTCTTTTCGTGCAAAGAATTTAATAAACTATACATCATCCATTTTTCATGCAAAAAAATTTTTTATGAAAAAAATTTAATGGACTATACATCGTCATTTTTTCAATTTTTTATGAAAAAATTTAGTCGATTTTAAATCGTCCGATTCGTATGCAAAAAATTATATAGACTATACATCGTCTATTTTTCATGCAAAAAATTAAATGGACTGGCTATATATACAAAATTTAATGCACTATACATCGTCCATTTTTAAAATTTTTATAAAAAATTAAATTGACTATAATTCGTCCATTTCGTATGTAAAAACTTAAGTGGACTATATACGTCGTCTTCTTTTCGTGCAAAGAATTTAATAAACTATACATCATCCATTTTTCATGCAAAAAAATTTTTTATGAAAAAAATTTAATGGACTATACATGGTCATTTTTTAAATTTTTTATGAAAAAATTTTGTCGATTTTAAATCGTCCGATTCGTATGCAACAAATTATATAGACTATACATCGTCTATTTTTCATGCAAAAAATTAAATGGTCTGGCTATATATACAAAATTTAATGGACTATATATCGTCCATTTTTAAAATTTTTATAAAAAATTAAATTGACTATAATTCGTCCATTTCGTATGTAAAAACTTAAGTGGACTATATACGTCGTTTTCTTTTCGTGCAAAGAATTTAATAAACTATACATCATCCATTTTTCATGCAAAAAATATTTTTATGAAAAAAATTTAATGGACTATACATCGTCATTTTTTAAATTTTTTATGAACAAATTTAGTCGATTTTAAATCGTCCGATTCGTATGCAACAAATTATATAGACTACACATCGTCTATTTTTCATGCAAAAAATTAAATGGACTGGCTATATATACAATATTTAATGGACTATATATCGTCCATTTTTAAAATTTTTATAAAAAATTAAATTGACTATAATTCGTCCATTTCGTATGTAAAAACTTAAGTGGACTATATACGTCGTTTTCTTTTCGTGCAAAGAATTTAATAAACTATACATCATCCATTTTTCATGCAAAAAATATTTTTATGAAAAAAATTTAATGGACTATACATCGTCATTTTTTAAATTTTTTATGAACAAATTTAGTCGATTTTAAATCGTCCGATTCGTATGCAACAAATTATATAGACTACACATCGTCTATTTTTCATGCAAAAAATTAAATGGTCTGGCTATATATACAAAATTTAATGGACTATACATCGTCCATTTTTAAAATTTTTATAAAAAATTAAATTGACTATATTCGTCCATTTCGTATGTAAAAACTTAAGTGGACTATATACGTCGTTTTCTTTTCGTGCAAAGAATTTAATAAACTATACATCATCCATTTTTCATGCAAAAAATATTTTTATGAAAAAAATTTAATGGACTATACATCGTCATTTTTTAAATTTTTTATGAAAAAATTTAGTCGATTTTAAATCGTCCGATTCGTATGCAACAAATTATATAGACTATACATCGTCTATTTTTCATGCAAAAAATTAAATGGACTGGCTATATATACAATATTTAATAGACTATACATCGTCCATTTTTATATTTTTTATAAAAAATTAAATTGACTATAATTCGTCCATTTCGTATGTAAAAACTTAAGTGGACTATATACGTCGTCTTCTTTTCGTGCAAAGAATTTAATAAACTATACATCATCCATTTTTCATGCAAACAAATTTTTTATGAAAAAAATTTAATGGACTATACATCGTCATTTTTTAAATTTTTTATGAAAAAATTTTATCGATTATAAATCGTCCGATTCCTATGCAACAAATTATATAGACTATACATCGTCTATTTTTCATGCAAAAAATTAAATGGACTGGCTATATATACAATATTTAATGGACTATACATCGTCCATTTTTATATTTTTTATAAAAAATTAAATTGACTATAATTCGTCCATTTCGTATGTAAAAACTTAAGTGGACTATATACGTCGCCTTCTTTTCGTGCAAAGAATTTAATAAACTATACATCATCCATTTTTCATGCAAAAAAATTTTTTATGAAAAAAATTTAATGGACTATACATCGTCATTTTTTCAATTTTTTATGAAAAAATTTAGTCGATTTTAAATCGTCCGATTCGTATGCAAAAAATTATATAGACTATACATCGTCTATTTTTCATGCAAAAAATTAAATGGACTGGCTATATATACAAAATTTAATGCACTATACATCGTCCATTTTTAAAATTTTTATAAAAAATTAAATTGACTATAATTCGTCCATTTCGTATGTAAAAACTTAAGTGGACTATATACGTCGTCTTCTTTTCGTGCAAAGAATTTAATAAACTATACATCATCCATTTTTCATGCAAAAAAATTTTTTATGAAAAAAATTTAATGGACTATACATCGTCATTTTTTAAATTTTTTATGAAAAAATTTTATCGATTATAAATCGTCCGATTCCTATGCAACAAATTATATAGACTATACATCGTCTATTTTTCATGCAAAAAATTAAATGGACTGGCTATATATACAATATTTAATGGACTATACATCGTCCATTTTTATATTTTTTATAAAAAATTAAATTGACTATAATTCGTCCATTTCGTATGTAAAAACTTAAGTGGACTATATACGTCGCCTTCTTTTCGTGCAAAGAATTTAATAAACTATACATCATCCATTTTTCATGCAAAAAATATTTTTATGAAAAAAATTTAATGGACTTATACATCGTCATTTTTTAAATTTTTTATGAACAAATTTAGTCGACTTTAAATCGTCCGATTCGTATGCAACAAATTATATAGACTACACATCGTCTATTTTTCATGCAAAAAATTAAATGGACTGGCTATATATACAATATTTAATGGACTATATATCGTCCATTTTTAAAATTTTTATAAAAAATTAAATTGACTATAATTCGTCCATTTCGTATGTAAAAACTTAAGTGGACTATATACGTCGTTTTCTTTTCGTGCAAAGAATTTAATAAACTATACATCATCCATTTTTCATGCAAAAAATATTTTTATGAAAAAAATTTAATGGACTATACATCGTCATTTTTTAAATTTTTTATGAACAAATTTAGTCGATTTTAAATCGTCCGATTCGTATGCAACAAATTATATAGACTACACATCGTCTATTTTTCATGCAAAAAATTAAATGGACTGGCTATATATACAATATTTAATGGACTATACATCGTCCATTTTTATATTTTTTATAAAAAATTAAATTGACTATAATTCGTCCATTTCGTATGTAAAAACTTAAGTGGACTATATACGTCGCCTTCTTTTCGTGCAAAGAATTTAATAAACTATACATCATCCATTTTTCATGCAAAAAAATTTTTTATGAAAAAAATTTAATGGACTATACATCGTCATTTTTTCAATTTTTTATGAAAAAATTTAGTCGATTTTAAATCGTCCGATTCGTATGCAAAAAATTATATAGACTATACATCGTCTATTTTTCATGCAAAAAATTAAATGGACTGGCTATATATACAAAATTTAATGCACTATACATCGTCCATTTTTAAAATTTTTATAAAAAATTAAATTGTCTATAATTCGTCCATTTCGTATGTAAAAACTTAAGTGGACTATATACGTCGTCTTCTTTTCGTGCAAAGAATTTAATAAACTATACATCATCCATTTTTCATGCAAAAAAATTTTTTATGAAAAAAATTTAATGGACTATACATGGTCATTTTTTAAATTTTTTATGAAAAAATTTTGTCGATTTTAAATCTTCCGATTCGTATGCAACAAATTATATAGACTATACATCGTCTATTTTTCATGCAAAAAATTAAATGGTCTGGCTATATATACAAAATTTAATGGACTATATATCGTCCATTTTTAAAATTTTTATAAAAAATTAAATTGACTATAATTCGTCCATTTCGTATGTAAAAACTTAAGTGGACTATATACGTCGTTTTCTTTTCGTGCAAAGAATTTAATAAACTATACATCATCCATTTTTCATGCAAAAAATATTTTTATGAAAAAAATTTAATGGACTATACATCGTCATTTTTTAAATTTTTT
Organism: Tachina lurida; assembly: GCA_944452675.1. NCBI lineage: Eukaryota > Metazoa > Arthropoda > Insecta > Diptera > Tachinidae > Tachina > Tachina lurida. The sequence goes on along the minus strand of OX101754.1, from coordinate 132,972,036 downwards.
ATGAACAAATTTAGTCGATTTTAAATCGTCCGATTCGTATGCAACAAATTATATAGACTACACATCGTCTATTTTTCATGCAAAAAATTAAATGGACTGGCTATATATACAATATTTAATGGACTATACATCGTCCATTTTTATATTTTTTATAAAAAATTAAATTGACTATAATTCGTCCATTTCGTATGTAAAAACTTAAGTGGACTATATACGTCGTCTTCTTTTCGTGCAAAGAATATAATAAACTATACATCATCCATTTTTCATGCAAAAAATATTTTTATGAAAAAAATTTAATGGACTTATACATCGTCATTTTTTAAATTTTTTATGAACAAATTTAGTCGACTTTAAATCGTCCGATTCGTATGCAACAAATTATATAGACTACACATCGTCTATTTTTCATGCAAAAAATTAAATGGACTGGCTATATATACAATATTTAATGGACTATATATCGTCCATTTTTTAAATTTTTATAAAAAATTAAATTGACTATAATTCGTCCATTTCGTATGTAAAAACTTAAGTGGACTATATACGTCGTTTTCTTTTCGTGCAAAGAATTTAATAAACTATACATCATCCATTTTTCATGCAAAAAATATTTTTATGAAAAAAATTTAATGGACTATACATCGTCATTTTTTAAATTTTTTATGAACAAATTTAGTCGATTTTAAATCGTCCGATTCGTATGCAACAAATTATATAGACTACACATCGTCTATTTTTCATGCAAAAACTTAAATGGTCTGGCTATATATACAAAATTTAATAGACTATACATCGTCCATTTTTAAAATTTTTATAAAAAATTAAATTGACTATATTCGTCCATTTCGTATGTAAAAACTTAAGTGGACTATATACGTCGTTTTCTTTTCGTGCAAAGAATTTAATAAACTATACATCATCCATTTTTCATGCAAAAAATATTTTTATGAAAAAAATTTAATGGACTATACATCGTCATTTTTTAAATTTTTTATGAAAAAATTTAGTCGATTTTAAATCGTCCGATTCGTATGCAACAAATTATATAGACTATACATCGTCTATTTTTCATGCAAAAAATTAAATGGACTGGCTATATATACAATATTTAATAGACTATACATCGTCCATTTTTATATTTTTTATAAAAAATTAAATTGACTATAATTCGTCCATTTCGTATGTAAAAACTTAAGTGGACTATATACGTCGTTTTCTTTTCGTGCAAAGAATTTAATAAACTATACATCATCCATTTTTCATGCAAAAAATATTTTTATGAAAAAAATTTAATGGACTATACATCGTCATTTTTTAAATTTTTTATGAAAAAATTTAGTCGATTTTAAATCGTCCGATTCGTATGCAACAAATTATATAGACTATACATCGTCTATTTTTCATGCAAAAAATTAAATGGACTGGCTATATATACAATATTTAATAGACTATACATCGTCCATTTTTATATTTTTTATAAAAAATTAAATTGACTATAATTCGTCCATTTCGTATGTAAAAACTTAAGTGGACTATATACGTCGTCTTCTTTTCGTGCAAAGAATTTAATAAACTATACATCATCCATTTTTCATGCAAACAAATTTTTTATGAAAAAAATTTAATGGACTATACATCGTCATTTTTTCAATTTTTTATGAAAAAATTTTATCGATTATAAATCGTCCGATTCCTATGCAACAAATTATATAGACTATACATCGTCTATTTTTCATGCAAAAAATTAAATGGACTGGCTATATATACAAAATTTAATGCACTATACATCGTCCATTTTTAAAATTTTTATAAAAAATTAAATTGACTATAATTCGTCCATTTCGTATGTAAAAACTTAAGTGGACTATATACGTCGTCTTCTTTTCGTGCAAAGAATTTAATAAACTATACATCATCCATTTTTCATGCAAAAAAATTTTTTATGAAAAAAATTTAATGGACTATACATCGTCATTTTTTAAATTTTTTATGAACAAATTTAGTCGATTTTAAATCGTCCGATTCGTATGCAACAAATTATATAGACTACACATCGTCTATTTTTCATGCAAAAAATTAAATGGACTGGCTATATATACAATATTTAATGGACTATACATCGTCCATTTTTATATTTTTTATAAAAAATTAAATTGACTATAATTCGTCCATTTCGTATGTAAAAACTTAAGTGGACTATATACGTCGTCTTCTTTTCGTGCAAAGAATTTAATAAACTATACATCATCCATTTTTCAAGCAAAAAATTTTTTTATGAAAAAAATTTAATGGACTATGCATCGTAATTTTTTCAATTTTTTATGAAAAAATTTTATCGATTATAAATCGTCCGATTCCTATGCAAAAAATTATATAGACTATACATCGTCTATTTTTCATGCAAAAAATTAAATGGACTGGCTAAATATACAAAATTTAATAGACTATACATCGTCCATTTTTAAAATTTTTATAAAAAATTAAATTGACTATAATTCGTCCATTTCGTATGTAAAAACTTAAGTGGACTATATACGTCGTCTTCTTTTCGTGCAAAGAATTTAATAAACTATACATCATCCATTTTTCATGCAAAAAATATTTTTATGAAAAAAATTTAATGGACTATACATCGTAATTTTTTAAATTTTTTATGAAAAAATTTAGTCGATTTTAAATCGTCCGATTCGTATGCAACAAATTATATAGACTATACATCGTCTATTTTTCATGCAAAAAATTAAATGGACTGGCTATATATACAATATTTAATGGACTATACATCGTCCATTTTTATATTTTTTATAAAAAATTAAATTGACTATAATTCGTCCATTTCTTATGTAAAAACTTAAGTGGACTATATACGTCGTCTTCTTTTCGTGCAAAGAATTTAATAAACTATACATCATCCATTTTTCATGCAAACAAATTTTTTATGAAAAAAATTTAATGGACTATACATCGTCATTTTTTCAATTTTTTATGAAAAAATTTTATCGATTATAAATCGTCCGATTCCTATGCAAAAAATTATATAGACTATACATCGTCTATTTTTCATGCAAAAAATTAAATGGACTGGCTATATATACAAAATTTAATAGACTATATATCGTCCATTTTTAAAATTTATATAAAAAATTAAATTGACTATAATTCGTCCATTTCGTATGTAAAAACTTAAGTTGACTATATACGTCGTCTTCTTTTCGTGCAAAGAATTTAATAAACTATACATCATCCATTTTTCATGCAAACAAATTTTTTATGAAAAAAATTTAATGGACTATACATCGTCATTTTTTAATTTTTTTATGAAAAAATTGCATCGCTTATAAATCGTCCGATTCGTATGCAACAAATTATATAGACTATACATCGTCTATTTTTCATGCAAAAAATTAAATGGACTAGCTATATATACAAAATTTAATGGACTATACATCGTCCATTTTTAAAATTTTTATAAAAAATTAAATTGACTATAATTCGTCCATTTCGTATGTAAAAACTTAAGTGGACTATATACGTCGTCTTCTTTTCGTGCAACGAATTTAATAAACTATACATCATCCATTTTTCAAGCAAAAAATTTTTTATGAAAAAAATTTAATGGACTATACATCGTCATTTTTTAAATTTGTTATGAAAAAATTTTATCGATTATAAATCGTCCGATTCGTATGCAAAAAATCATATAGACTATACATCGTCTATTTTTCATGCAAAAAATTAAATGGACTGGCTATATATACAATATTTAATGGACTATATATCGTCCATTTTTAAAATTTTTATAAAAAATTAAATTGACTATAATTCGTCCATTTCGTATGTAAAAACTTAAGTGGACTATATACGTCGTTTTCTTTTCGTGCAAAGAATTTAATAAACTATACATCATCCATTTTTCATGCAAAAAATATTTTTATGAAAAAAATTTAATGGACTATACATCGTCATTTTTTAAATTTTTTATGAACAAATTTAGTCGATTTTAAATCGTCCGATTCGTATGCAACAAATTATATAGACTACACATCGTCTATTTTTCATGCAAAAAATTAAATGGACTGGCTATATATACAATATTTAATGGACTATACATCGTCCATTTTTATATTTTTTATAAAAAATTAAATTGACTATAATTCGTCCATTTCGTATGTAAAAACTTAAGTGGACTATATACGTCGCCTTCTTTTCGTGCAAAGAATTTAATAAACTATACATCATCCATTTTTCATGCAAAAAAATTTTTTATGAAAAAAATTTAATGGACTATACATCGTCATTTTTTCAATTTTTTATGAAAAAATTTAGTCGATTTTAAATCGTCCGATTCGTATGCAAAAAATTATATAGACTATACATCGTCTATTTTTCATGCAAAAAATTAAATGGACTGGCTATATATACAAAATTTAATGCACTATACATCGTCCATTTTTAAAATTTTTATAAAAAATTAAATTGACTATAATTCGTCCATTTCGTATGTAAAAACTTAAGTGGACTATATACGTCGTCTTCTTTTCGTGCAAAGAATTTAATAAACTATACATCATCCATTTTTCATGCAAAAAAATTTTTTATGAAAAAAATTTAATGGACTATACATCGTCATTTTTTCAATTTTTTATGAAAAAATTTAGTCGATTTTAAATCGTCCGATTCGTATGCAAAAAATTATATAGACTATACATCGTCTATTTTTCATGCAAAAAATTAAATGGACTGGCTGTATATACAAAATTTAATGCACTATACATCGTCTTTTTTTTCAATTTTTTATGAAAAAACTTAATCGACTATAAATCGTCCGATTCGTATGCAACAAATTATATAGACTATACATCGTCTATTTTTCATTCAAAAAATTAAATGGACTGGCTATATATACAAAATTTAATGGACTATACATCGTTCATTTTTAAAATTTTTATAAAAAATTAAATTGACTATAATTCGTCCATTTCGTATGTAAAAACTTAAGTGGACTATATACGTCGTCTTCTTTTCGTGCAAAGAATTTAATAAACTATACACCATTAACTTTTCAAGCAAAAAATTTTTTTATGAAAAAAATTTAATGGACTATACATCGTCATTTTTTAAATTTTTTATGAAAAATGTTAGTCGATTATAAATCGTCCGATTCCTATGCAAAAAATTATATAGACTATACATCGTCTATTTTTCATGCAAAAAATTAAATGGACTGGCTATATATACAATATTTAATGGACTATAATCGTCCATTTTTAAAATTTTTATAAAAAATTAAATTGACTGTAATTCGTCCATTTCGTATGTAAGAACTTAAGTGGACTATATACGTCGTCTTCTTTTCGTGCAAAGAATTTAATAAACTATACATCATCCATTTTTCATGCAAAAAATTTTTTTATGAAAAAAATTTAATGGACTATACATCGTCTTTTTTTAAATTTTTTATGAAAAAATTTAATCGACTATACATCGTCCGATTCCTATGCAAAAAATTATATAGACTATACATCGTCTATTTTTCATGCAAAAAATTAAATGGACTGGCCATATATACAAAATTTAATGGACTATTATACATCGTCCATTTTTAAATTTTTTATAAAAAATGAAATTGACTATAATTCGTCCATTTCGTATGTAAAAACTTAAGTGGACTATATACGTCGTCTTCTTTTCGTGTTAAGAATTTAATAAACTATACATCATCCATTTTTCAAGCAAAAAATTTTTTTATGAAAAAAATTTAATGGACTCGTCATTTTTTAAATTTTTTATGAAAAAATTTAGTCGACTTTAAATCGTCCGATTCGTATGCAACAAATTATATAGACTATACATCGTCTATTTTTCATGCAAAAAATTTTTTTATGAAAAAAATGTAATGGTTATAAATCGTCCGATTTGTATGCAAGAAATGATATAGACTATACATCGTCTATTTTTCATGCAAAAAATTAAATGGACTGGCTATATATACAAAATTTAATGGACTTGTTGGCATCACTGAGTGTGGCAACCTGTCTGAATGCAACAATGTGTCGGAATACAACGATGTGTCGGAATACAACAGTGTGGTAGACGCGAAACCTCCATTTTTAAAAACGAACGTCACTTTGAATCAACGACTCGCCGAAGCAACAGCAAGTAAAACGTGCCCTAGGCAAAAACATAATTCTCTTTTATTGTATTCAACTTTTAATTAAATAAATACCAAAGTGTGTTGTATTAGTAAATTTGTCGTGTGATTATTGTCAATGCCTTTCATGTTAACACTGTCCGTGTTTGAACATTGTTTTTACTTGTATCGGCGAGCAATTGTGCCACGCCATTTTCTTTTATTGCAAGCCACGCCAATTGTATAGTCTAAAATTCACGAATATTTGAAAGGCCTGGAGTGAAATGCCAAGAACAAGATCACAAGCCACTGAGGCTGGTGAAGAGCAACAGCATGGTGACGCAGACAACTCATCGGGGGAAGAAAATTTAAATAATACTCTTATTGATACGAATTGTATTCCTAATGACGGTGCCGGTGCTATGGGCACGACAGCTGTACCAACGCATATGACGACAGGATCGCCAACGCAGGACGTCCTGTCAACGTTAATGTATACAATGACGTCTTTGAAGACCGCAATAGATGATCTGCGGCAAGAGTCGTGCCGTAACAACAACGAGATTATGAATCTTCGCTCCACAATGAGGGGAGGAACATCAATATTTCCGCTACCACGCGATGCGGAAAATGCCAGGTATGTAATATCACATAAACATGGGTATCTGCCCCCATTAACATCAAATCATTTGAATTGTGCACGAGAGTCGCAGCCAACAAGTCATCAGCAGCAGTTGCAGCCGTCACCTGAACACAGACAACAACTGCAACCACCAGCAAATCATCTACAGCAGGGGTATCTATCGTCACATCAGCAACAACAATTTCCGCCTACACAACAATTGCCACCGCCGTCAACAGAACAATTGCCGCCAACGCAGCAGTTGCCGCCAACGCAACAATTGCCGCCTACACAACAATTGCCACCGCCGTCAGATTATGTGCAATTCTCGCCGCCAACAAATCATTTACATTATCCGCAAAATCTGACAACGCCGTTAACGTCAACAAACCTTTACTACCCAACAGTGCCTACTACAAGCCAATGTAGTGAATTTTCAACGAAATTATACCATTTGCCACCCTTTGATGGAAAGCCTGAGGATTGGCCATTATTTTTGGCAACCTATGAGGACACCAACATGGAGTTTGGATACACCAACAGGCAGAACTTGATACGATTACAGAAATCGCTACAGGGCAGGGCAAAGGACTCTGTGAATTCAATGCTAATCTACCCGGAAAACGTTTCACAGGTAATTGACGAATTAAAATTTAATTTTGGTCGCCCCGAGCTTTTAATACGGGCACAATTGGAAAAATTAAAGGCATATCCAACAGTATCCGAAAGTCGCCTCGAGGGTATAATGGGTTTAGCCACTTGTGCTAAGAACGTTGTCGCCTTTTTTAAATCTGCCAAATGTGACAATCATTTGATGAACCCAACCTTATTGGAACAGTTAGTATTGAAACTACCCTTGTCTAAGCAGTACGAGTGGGCAAAGTTTTCGGCCTCTGTTTTGCCGTTTGCAACAGTAGAGCACTTTGCTAAATGGGTTAGCGATTTGGCTCGCTTTTGCAGTTTAATGCCACAATTTGCAAATGAACACCGACTGCAGCCGCCAGTAAAAGCACGTAGGGTACTTCACAGTAAAGAAGAACAGTCTGTTCGCAAAGAGTGCACCAATTGTAAGGGCACCCACGAACTCACGGATTGCAACAAATTCAAAGAATTGTCAACGAGTAATAAATGGGAACGAGTAAAACGTTTTCGAGTGTGCTTTGCATGTCTCCGCAAAGGCCATAATTTATTGCAGTGCAATTATAAGAAATTATGTAATACAAATGGTTGCAGGCGCTATCACCACCCCATGTTACATCAGGAGATTTCAGTGTTAGCTACACCAAATCATATAGAACAGTCAGAACATATTTTGCAGTGTTCCCAGAATGAGAGCACATCTCAATTATTTAAAGTTCTGCCCGTAATGCTTCACGGCCCAAACGGAGCCATCAAGGTGTATGCGCTACTAGACGAGGGGTCTTCTGTATCACTGCTGGAAGAAGATATTGCGAAATATATGGGACTTAAGGGACAAAAATCATCGATTACCCTCCAGTGGTACGATGATATGCGTAAGACAGAATCTTCGACGAAGGTAGATATTGGAATTTCACCAGTAAACAAACACAACAAAATATACGCTATTAAAAACTTGCATACTGTAAAGGAATTAAATCTGCCGGTACAAAGTTTCAACAGAGCAAACTTCAGTTATTTAAAACACCTTCCAATAGATGATTACGAAAATGGTAAACCATCGATTTTAATTGGCTTGGACAACTGTTTTCTTGGGTTGGCTGAACAAGTCGTCGAGGCAGGTCCTCATTTGCCAGTAGCATCGGCCACTAAACTCGGCTGGGTCGCTTATGGTCCAAATTTTAGTAAACAGAATAGTATTGCAAGGGTGTGTCATATAAATGAAAGCAGCGCATGGAAAGAAATTTATAAATTAGTACAAGACTACTTTTCTGTGGAGAATTTTGGCGTAAAGGCAACGAATATGGTCTTGGAATCTGAAGATAATAAGCGTGCTAGAAATATTTTAGAAACCACGACAAGGAAAGTAGACGGTCGATACGAAACGGGTCTGCTTTGGAAAGACGCCGATACTGCCCTGCCAGATAGTTTTGAAATGGCCAAACGCCGTTTAATTATGGTCGAAAAAAAGATTAACCGAAATCCAGTTTACGCCGCAAACTATAAAAGAGAGATTGACAAATACATTAATAAAGGTTATGCAAGACCACTAACAGAAGCTGAGTTAGAAGTCCATGATATAAAAAAAATATGGTATTTACCACATTTTGGAGTGACAAATCCTCATAAGCCTGAGAAATTGCGCATAGTTTTCGATGCAGCTGCGATGGTGTCAAATGTTTCATTAAATTCCACCTTATTGAAGGGTCCGGAACATGCTAGACCGCTTCAGACGATTTTGTTTCAATTCCGCCAAGGCAAGGTCGCTGTTGCGGGTGATATACAAGAGATGTTTTCTCAAGTTACCATAGCGGCAGCTGACCAAAATTCTCAACGTTTTTTGTGGCGTAATGGTGAGATGGATCGCGATATACAAATTTACATAATGCAGTCTATGGTATTTGGTGCAGTTTGTTCACCGTGCTGTGCCGAATACATTAAGAATGTTAATGCAAGGCAATTTAGTTCAACAATGGCAAGGGGCGCCAAAGCTGTCATTAACAACACTTACGTCGACGATCTCGTCATTAGTTTTAATAGTACAACGGAGGCGTTGGTAGTTACAAGGGAGGCCATACGTATAAATGCTGCCGCAGGGTTCAACTTGAGGAATTTTTCGTCCAATTTGCCTGAAATAGAGTCACGATTGAACATTGGGAGTGGGGCCGCCTCAGCTACACTTAACATGGAGCGACAGAAGCAAACGGATAAAATTCTTGGGCTGTATTGGAACAAAGGTGCGGATAGTTTTGAATTTCATGTCAAGTTTCACAAAATTTGTCCCTCGGTTTTGGAAGGAAGGCGACCACCCACTAAGCGAGAAGTGCTGGGAATAGTAATGGCAATTTTTGACCCATTTGGCTTTCTAGCCAACTTCACAATAATTTCTAAATTGATCGTACAGAAAACGTGGAAACTGTGTCTACAATGGGATGACCACCTTCCCCAAGAAATTTTGACCCAATGGAATGTTTGGTGGAGGGAATTTAATAAAGTAAAACTATTCTCCATTCCTCGTTGCTATTCACCGTTAGTATCAGTAGCAGAAAACATACAACTGCACATATTCGTTGATGCCAGTTCCGTTGCCTATGCCGCAGTCTCATATTTGCGAGTACAATGCGGGGACGACGTGCATGTTTCCTTTGTTGCTGCCAAGTCACGTTGTGCCCCACCAAGGGGAATGACTATCCCACGTCTCGAATTACAGGCTGCTGTACTTGGTTCCCGTTTAAAAACATCCATAGAGGAGAGCCATGACTTCAACATTGACAGTATTATATTTTGGTCCGATTCAAAAACTGTAATACTATGGATCCGGTCAACTGATAGGGAATATAAGCAATTTGTCGCTTGTCGAATATCAGAAATCTTAGCAACAACCGAGCCTAGGCAATGGAGGTGGTTGCCAACGAACTTGAATGTTGCTGACGAGGCTACAAGAGCCAGATCATCTGTACAATTTGATCCCAATTCAAGATGGCTGAATGGTCCTGAATTTTTGAGGCACAACGAGCAGTTTTGGCCAACTGAGCAACCTGTTTATGATGGTAATCAAATTCACGAAGAAGAAAAAGTTAACAAGGTGATGGTCTTACAGATTCGCAAGGACCCAATTTTAGAATTTCAGAAATTTTCAAAGTATCTACGACTGAAACGCTGTGCAGCATGGATGTTACGTTTTATTAATATCAAATTACGGAAGGCTATTCTGATATCAAGTGAGTTAACGGCCGCAGAAGTGGAAGCTGGTGAGAAGTTTATTTGCCGTCAGGTTCAGATGGAAGCCTTTAGCGAGGAAAGATCATATCTACTAAAGGGAGGTGTAATACCAAAAGCATATAATATTTACCAGTTAACACCATACATGGATGATGATAATTTGCTTAGGGTCAATGGGAGAATCAACAACGCACATTACTTACCTGTCACGGCTCGAAACCCTATTATTATGCCTAGAAAACATCCAGTTACATTGATGATCATTGCCTACCATCACCAGAAAGCACATCATCAAAATGATCACATAGTCATAAATGAGGTAAGGCAGAGATTCTGGGTACCATATATTCGCTCTGCACTGAGATCCGTAAAGAAGGATTGTTTTGTTTGCATTCGCGATCGTGCCATTCCTGCTCCGCCACTCATGGGGCAACTGCCTATCGACCGTTTGACACCGTATGTTCGTCCATTTAGTTACGTTGGGTTAGATTATTGTGGGCCTTTCTACGTTGCAATTGGGCGAAGGCGGGAGAAAAGGTGGATTGCCCTATTTACATGTTTGAGTACGAGGGCTGTGCATGTCGAAATTTCTACCGATATGTCGACCGATGCATTTTTGGTATGCTTAAGAAACTTCGTCAATCGTAGAGGTACGCCAATTCGTGTCAGGAGTGATAACGGTACAAACTTTATCGGAGCACAGAAGGAGATGACAAAAGAGAACAGATTTTTTGATTACGACGAAATACAACGCTGTCTGGTGAAGGACAACATCGAATGGGTTTTCAACTGTCCGTCCAACCCCCATGCGGGAGGCTGTTGGGAAAGATTGGTAAGGTGTATAAAGCAATTATTGTACAAGATTTTTAAAGAAGAAACTCCACGCTTGGAAACATTTCGTAGTGCAATAATAGAGGCGGAATGCATCATTAATAACCGTCCATTGACCGAAATACCAATCGATCCTGGCTCTGAAGGGCCCTTGACGCCTAATCATTTCCTTATAGGTGGTTTAAATTCTACTCAAACCCCCAGCCCTGATGATGACGGAAATATATGTTTGCGGAAACAATGGCGAATCGCTCAGAACTTGAAAGACCGGCTATGGAAAAGATGGGTGGTCGAATACTTACCGCAATTGATTAAACGTCCAAAGTGGAGAGAAAAAGTAGATCCACTAAAAGTTGGTGATATGGTCCTCGTGTTGGAGGCCAATCAACCTCGAAGCCAATGGAAAATGGGTATAGTTGGACAAGTTTTCTGTGGAAAAGATGGTCAAATCCGCTCAGCTGAAATTAAAACGTCTAATAGTGTTTTACGGCGACCTGTAGTCAAGTTGGCGGTGATTAAGTTAAAAGAATCCTCTTCATAGAAAGGATTCACGGTGGGCGGGATGTTGGCATCACTGAGTGTGGCAACCTGTCTGAATGCAACAATGTGTCGGAATACAACGATGTGTCGGAATACAACAGTGTGGTAGACGCGAAACCTCCATTTTTAAAAACGAACGTCACTTTGAATCAACGACTCGCCGAAGCAACAGCAAGTAAAACGTGCCCTAGGCAAAAACATAATTCTCTTTTATTGTATTCAACTTTTAATTAAATAAATACCAAAGTGTGTTGTATTAGTAAATTTGTCGTGTGATTATTGTCAATGCCTTTCATGTTAACACTGTCCGTGTTTGAACAGGACTATATACATCGTCCATTTTTAAAATTTTTATAAAAAATTAAATTGTTGTGCTAGGTCAAAAATGTAACAAGCGAGGGGACCTGGAGGGTAAACTTAATTCGAATACGCTGAAATTTTTTTGGTTAGCTCTTGTTTAAAAAATACTTAAGATTGAAAACTTAATTAAAATTACCTCAAAATTACAATTTCCCCAGTTTTCTATCATTTATTAGTTTTTATATCGATTAAAAGAACATATTGGTGTCTTTTCTGGAATAATCGTCGACCTGGTGAAAGTTACAAGGAAAACAAAAACAAAACTGCGTTAATACAAAAAATTTGTTTTTATTTCTCATACAAAATTAACCATTTTTAAAAAAAGAAACACGTTGAAATTCTCACGCTTATTTTGTTTTTAGAAATATATGGTAAACAAAAACAATTTTTGAAATGGAAACTTTCACTTCTTCGACACAATTTTCAGAATAGCCACCATTATGAATAAAATTGCGTCCTAAATTTAAAAAAAAAATTTTAAATTACACAAATTAAAAAATTTGCATTTTTCAAAGCAAAAAATTTTAAAAATGTCCAATTTTTTCATGTTTATTAATGCATATTTCTTTAATCGATAAAATCGATAAAAAAAATTGCAATTTTTAACGCAAGTTTTCAATCTTAATTATTTTTTTAACAAGAGCACCATTGGATTCAGCGTGCTCGAATTAGATTTACCCCCAGCTTGTTGCAAAAACAGTTTCCGATTCGAGCACAGTAGTTATTTTTTTTTATTTTTATTTCTCAAGCAGAAATAATTGTTGTTATCCGACTTTTATTTATTCATAAGGAGAAGAAATGTTTGTTATTCACATATTTAGCACACAAGATTGACCTTTAGTGAATTAATTACAATCGGGCCTGTTCTGCAAATCACGACGTCAAATCACTGTTAAATCAAAACATTATTAAAAGCTAAATCATTGCTTTTGTAAAATTCACGATTTATAGCGATGGAAGTTGGAATAAAATATTCCATTATACATGAATAACAAAAATTAAAAATTTAAAAAACCCCCGAATATATCTAGAAAAGATGTGATATCTTCTAAACGGCTGGACCGTTTTTCTTAAAGCATAGCTAAGAACCTTCTCGATTAATCCACCTTTCAAACAGAAAAAACTAAATCCAAATCGGTCCAGAAGTTTGGTATGTACGTGGACTCGTACAGGCACAGACACACACTACAAACTTATAACACCCCTTTTTTTGTTGGGGAAAATACTTAAAATACAAAAAAAAATTCACTAACAAGTCAGCTATTAATAGTTTCTTTTTTGAAATCACCGTGATTTTCAGAATAGGCCAGAATATTCGACAAATTAAGACCTTTGGAAAAACACACGGACTTGACGGTGTGGTTCCGTGCTACTACCAAAGTGTAATAAAACCCTTTCCTTCAGTTTGGCGATTTTGGTGATAAATTTTTTTATGGGTCTCAAAAGACTTCGAAAATCAGTGCGCCCTCAAAAACTTGTGTCATCAGTTTTTGGCCAACAGAAAGAAAAAGAAAAAAAGCTATGAAGTAAAAACATTTTCCAACTTAAAAATATTTTCCGGAACTCTATCCTGGTTCCAAAGTTACGCGGTCGAAAATGTTTACTTTTATTTGGTCATAACTCGTATAATGGGCCTGATTGTGTAAGGCGTATTTCAAATACGACTACGACTTTGGTAATAAATTAAAGACAAATTGTTGAAATCTTCTTTAATCTATTACCAGTCGTAGTCGTATTTGAAGTACGCCGTACACAATCTGGCCCAATATGAAATAGGTACAAACGATATGCGTATCATATATCATGTCATATGTTTCTGCTAGTGTATTCATTTTTTAAATTTATTAATCCATTGCAGCAAATGCAGATACTTATGCATGTACATATTAACGAACATACATATATATTATTATAGATACCATTCCGAGTTTTCATTTGGTGTATATTTGAAAACTATCACCAATAAAATACGTATTAGTAGTCCTCCAATGGATTAATTAAATTGAAAAATACACCAGTAGAAATGTAAGTTAGGACATTTTCAAATGATAGTCATATAGTTTACCTTCATTTTATATTGTTTTGACCAATTAAAAATGAAAGTGTTGAACCATGGTAACTATAACCCAGAGAGAGCGCCGAAAAAAGTTGTTCTAACACTTTTAAGGTAACAAGAGTTTTTACCTCAAGCATTTTAATTATTATTATTTTGTTATTTTCAACATTGTTCTTAGGGCCTTATTTTGTAAAACGCAAACTCTAGGCGTTGACAAATTTTGTATGAAGAAAATGTAAATTAAGATAACAAAACATGCAAAATTTGTCAACGCTTAGCGTTTCGTTTTACAAAATTAGAACCTATCTTGACTTGTACTTTTTATTACCCAGAAAAATAATTTAGTAGTTCAGTTTATCATTTTCAAAGCCTTCTTATTCATTACAAGAAGTGAATTCATGCTTATTTAACGCCTGCCGAAATCCAAATAAATTCGTTATAATTCAATTGATGGAAATTAACATAAATAAAAAAGCTTTGAAGCAGATAACAAGAACTGGTTCAACACCAGTGCATGAACTACTTATTTATTTTCTGGGTTTTTTTTTATCAATCATCTCATTAAAAAAATATATTAATGATTTATAATAAAAATATTTTTTTAGACTACCTTTAACCCGTTTATATGATGAACTTGGCCTAAATCACGAAGGCAATGGTGGCGACGAAACCTGCAAGGATGTTATGAAGGATTTTTCTAATTCAACTTCCAGTCAACCACGTATCTTACATAATTGAATTGATTATAATACTATACTATATACGCTACTTACATGTAAAAATTGGGATTAAGTATTTTTCAGTCAAAACTAGCATTTAAACTGTGAATTAATTCATTAATTATTACTAATTTAGAGTTAACACATGTAAAAATAGCATATTGTCTTGTTAAATGCATTGCAAATCATTAATAAAACGTTTAAATCGCATAACTGGCTGTAATTTGTTTGAAATAAAGTCGTTAAAGCGCTATTTGGCACATTTATTAAAAGCGCCTAAAAGTATGCTTTACATTTTTTAAGGTTGTCTGCAAAACAGCGCCATCTATTGGATGGCCTAACGATTTTTATTTTTCAAGAATTTGTCGGAAATAGGTGGCATCATTTTTGACGAAATTTCCACGACACTATGAAAACCAGTCTGGCAATACTGTGTTTTTTGTCACATGGTTACCAGACCATTTTTCATAGTGACGTCGAAATTTCGTCAAAAATGATGCCACCTATTTCGGACAAATTCTTGAAAAATAAAAATCGTTAGGCCATCCAATAGATGGCGCTGTTTTGCAGACAACCTTAAAAAATTAAAAGCATACTTTTAGGCGCTTCAAAAAGAAAAGATTTTAAAAAACAAGCCTCTGCGGATTAATACAAACACGCATTTTCGATTAAAATGATTTTATTTTAACAACAATAACAGTTTCTTATAAGTAAATACTTATATTTTAAACTTATTTTTCGCTTTAACATCATCTTTTGAAGATCTATTAGTAGCATGCATGTTTGCTATTGATGGCTTGAAAGTTCGATCACACTCGTTACATTCAAAAGCAACACCACTATGTATCGCCAAGTGGCTATCAAGACCAGATGTATGGTTATAACATTTTGGACACAAATTAAACGGAGATTTCGAATTTAAGCGTTGAGCCTAATGTATGTGAGCAATGATGCGGCTTTATATCAGTATGCCCTTGCAGTTGTTGTTTCAGAATTTCCGTTTGTACAAATGGTTTGTCGTATAAGTTACAAACGAATCAACAGGTTTTCCTCACAATGCACTGCTACAAAAAAACAACTAGTCGATATTCCGGACACTGAAATGTTACACCAGTCTTCTATTGCATTTTTCGTTGAAATACCATCAACCAATTACATATCAGACGTATACATTTTTGGTGACTGTGTGTGTATACCGTTGAAGTGGATTAACTAAAATTTTTTAGTCAGGAATGTTGTTTCCCAAGCTATAGCTGCATATAGTCCATTTTGATGATTGCAATTTGTTGTTTCGCAATGTTTTCAGTCTACGTCTTTTTGGCTTCTCCTCGTAGTTTTTCTACCTATAAAAATTTCTCTCTGTGAAAAATATACAAACAAGTGGACTGTGCCTCGTTTCTGTAAGGAATGTGAGAACTTTTCGAGTCGAAAAAATAGTTATCATCCTGTGAAACACAGGGTGAGTAAGAAGAAAACTGTATTTGTTGACATTTTTTGTAAATTTATATAAGTTTTTATGTGAGTAACCCTGTGTAAAATAGGACAACCAATATAATTATTTAATTTTTCTCGATGCGAGAACTTCTCACAAGTTACATAAATGGGGTACTGGTTACTTACTCTCTCTCTTCAAAATGCTCTACCGCCCACTATTTGCTTTCCATTCCATCATCCATATTTTTGTATTAAAATTTCTGGTTTGGATTTGAATCATCGAAAGCGTTATTAATATCATCCTCATTACATTTATTCGAAAATTTTATTTCTCCATTTTCAGTCTGCATTTTTAGCTGTAAAAAAAAAATATTTTTATATTATTTTTATATAGCTTTATTTAAATAACTGTTTCGACCTTTTTGTTTTAATAACAATATAGAAATAATCAAGCCTAGGGTAATAAATAGTTTTTTATAAAAATGATACATATATACCCCCATATTTATAAAAAATTAGAATGTATTTAAAATTCATTTTAAGAAAATTTTGTATGAAAAATTTGAAATAAAATACAATTCAAACTCGTTTTAAATATTATGAATATGGGGGATAAAATATAATTTTTTATAAAAAACAAAGACCTTAAGCTTGATTATTTCTGCATTGCTATTAGAGCCGATAGATTTGTAATTTTTTATAAATGTAATAAGGAATAATAATAATGACCTAATAAATGTACCTATTACGATTTATAATATTAAAAAATATGTTGAACAACAGCTAAATTTGAACAGGCTTGTTTATAAAAATTATTCAGGCTTTATAAAGGATTTTTAAGGAAAATTTTGTATTAAAAACCCTTTATAAACAACACTTTAACAAATATGCCACTGCACATGAACACATTTGTGAAATTCATTTAAGTGCCACCCACACACATTCCGAACAAATTCTGTGGTAATATGACAGTAATTTAAATTTACTATTTTGTGTTTTTAAATCTATTTGTTTGTAGTCTTGCAATTCTTAATAATATATTGCAAACTTAAATGGTACAAAAAAAAAACTTTAAAGCTTAACTAGTCAGAATTTTAATTTTTTTACTTGCACCCCTTTAGTTTATATAACATTTTAATTATGGCAATTTAGTCTTGGAATAAAATTGCCTACGGTCATTGCACATTCAATTTATGATAAGTTTTTGTAATAATTCTAAGGTTTTTGAAGTAAGAAAAATTAAACTTCTACGATATGTGTTGATTTATTCTGATATTGTTAGAACGTAATGAATATTATTTAAGTATATAGAAATAAAGCTCAATGCTTCAAATTGCAATTTATTGCTAACAAAAAAGAGACGATATGAAGCGTTCAAAATCTGAGCATTAGGAAGCCAAGCTTTTAAACTGTAATAAAGTGAAATATTCATTTGAATTGATCGAGATGTTTCGAATTTAATTCGAGAAAACTACAACTTCTACAAATTTCTACTGAACTGGTGTATTTAAGAGTACTTTTTGTAAATACAAACGATTTTTTCGTTTTAAAATATTTTTTGAAACAAATTTTTGTTATTTTACATACAAATTTGAAACGTTTAAAAGCGAATTTTTTTTTTAACCTGCCTATAAGTGTGTGAGAATTAAATAATAATTTGTTTTGCTAGTGGAAGTAGAAAAAAAAGGTTGCTGTCTTAGATAGTAGTCAACCATAGTGTATACAAAACCTTTAACCAGATGACTCAAATATACAAATCAGCCTTAGGGTATGCTGTTAATACTGTAATTCAATGGGACTGGCTGCTGCCAATTTATTTTACTTATTTATTGATTTCGTTTCACTTTTTTATTATATTTTGTTAGATTTTAATTATTTAATTAAGTACGATATAAACAATTTTAAACAGTTTATATTTAAATTATTTAAACAATTAACAATATAGTATTGTTTAAATAATTCAAATATAAACTGTTTAAAGTTTTTTATATAAAATTGACCTCGTGTTTAATTAATTAAAATCTTTAATGATGTAGGTGCGGCGGTTTTCGAAAAACAGCTAGTTGTTTACGATTTGATGATGGTGTTATTATTTCCTTAAAAATTATCATATGTAATTTGGCTTAAAGAGCGATATGAACTTTAGCCTAATCAAATCAGAAGTATAGAAACAAATAAAGTTCGAATAATAAATAATAACAATGTGCAGGTTCGATAGTACCACCAAAGGATAGTAAGACCCTATAGTCAGTTTGGCGACTTTGGTAACCAATTTTTTATGGGCCTCCAAAAATTTCTAATATCAGTGCGCCCTCAGTTTTTTTCCCAACAGCTAATTCAGACCTGGTAGTACCTCTAAACTATATATCGCGATAATGTAGCTAAGAGTTCACTAAAAAAATCTTATTAACATCTTATGCCAAAAAAATAATTTTTTCGTGTACTTTTTTTTACAAAAGTAAAGGAAATTTTTTTACAGAGAATCAAAATTTTTTAGAAAACTTCTGTGAACATATACAATATACAATACAATGTGAACGTGCATATGCACTCTAAAACTCACACACACACACACACACACACACCACTTTTTACCTTAAAAGTTAACGTTCTAGAGTTAATTCAATTAATTTTTTAATTAATTCAAGTAATATTTTAATTGGTTTTTAATATTTTATTTGCGAGAAAAAATAAACATATCTTTATTTTGTTGTGTGTATTCCTTCTTAACAAGTAAAGGGTGTTTTTTATAGAGTGACACAAGTTTAAATCATAATAAAACAAAGAAATATATTTTTATAATAATATCAGTGAAAAGAAAGAAAATTTTATGAAATTAATATTTAAATATGATTTCTGCCATGTGACCGCCATGGCTGGCGCGTATATGGCGCAATCTGGAACACCAATTTTCAACAACTTTTCTCAGCATTTGCGGACGTATTCCGCCTTTAACTCTTCGCATGTTGATTTTCAGGTGTTCAATTGACTTAACATAACCCCAAAGAAAATAATCCAATGGGGTTAAATCACACGATCTTGGTCGCCAATTAATTGGGCCATTACGTGAAATTATTTTTTCATCAAAAGTTTCTTTGAATAAATCAATTGTAGCACCCGATGGATGTGTGGCATTTGGCTGTGTCCTGGTGGAACCACATATCAGCAAAGATTAATGCCACGCAATTGAAGTACGAAAAAATTTCGAATCATATACTTTTACTATACTATACCTTTCACCATTGATAGTAACATTCTGACCATCATCGTTTTTGAAGACATATGGGCAAATGACTCCGCCAGCCCATAAAGCGCACCAAACAGTAATTTTATGTGAATGCAATGATGTTTCGACAAAAGCTTGTGGATTCTCCTCATTCCAAATGCGACAATTCTGCTTATTTACGTACCCATTCAACCAGAAATGGGCTTCATCGGAAAACGGAAGAAGTGCACGATGAGTTTGACAAATACTCGTAGAACAATTATTTTGATTAAAAATTTCAACAATTTGCACGCGTTGCTCTGGTGTAAGTCGATTCATAATGAAATTTCAAAGCAAACTAGACAAAAAGCAGTGATGCCAACTCTAAGTTGTGACACTCTAAAAAAAACACCCTTTATATACTTGCAGCCCAAGTACGGATGGCGAGTTAGTAAAATTGTACTTTTGGGAAATTCAAAAGAAATACTTATCGTATAAATTATTTTTTTAGTAAATACAACAGAAAAAGTTTTTCATTTTTGGAAACTTTATATGACATTTTGTTTTATATTTTTTATATTCAAATCTTAAATCTAAATATAATTACTAGGCCCGACCAGTGTCGGACAGAAGCTTAGTAATATTAATTAATAAAACATAAGAGTCGTGATAAGCAAAAAAATATTTTCAAACAGTTTCATCCGTAGTGTTGAGTATTAGAGCCCTTGCATACCTCTTTTTTAAGCGGATGTGTCCAGTAAAGTTCCGAGTATTACGAGCAAGCGGATTGGGATTTGACTCGAGTTTTGTTAAATGTTTGCCTGCTTGTTTTGCAATTTCTTCAGCCACTTGTTTTGCCTTCGTTGGATTTTCTCTACATTTGAAGCTGAAGTAGTGCCCCATAGCTGAATTCCGTAGCACGGTATAGGTTTCAAAAGCGACTTGTATGTATATCAAAAGTTTACAATATAAACTGAGGGTTGAATTTCTACCAATCAGGCAATGTTCCTGTTCGAAACGAAAGAAAAAGCTTTCGAATTTGTATGTTTATAACATGTAAATTCGAAAGCATTTTGATTCGAATCGAATTACAGAGTAGGCCCCCTAAGTTACTTTTCTGTTAGCTTTGAGTAAATGTGGTGTTTCCATGTAAGCCGTCGGTCAAGGTGTATACCAAACTATTTCACATGTAAATGTTGAGGAACAATTAGGTTCGTTTACTTTTATTCTCCATAAGTTTAACCATAGTTCCAGCTGGGTAATACTCGTATATTCCTGAAGATATCGGGATGCCTCGTGAGGGTTTTCGTGCACACTAAGGCAGGCTGTATCATCGGCAAATGCAGAAGTGTGGATATTGCTGCTCACAGGCATATCACAAGTATAAATCGAATACAATTGAAAAAGCCATACAATTGCACGTTTGCTGTTTTTCTGCTTAGAACAGTCATCAATAAATGTAAATAACTTCCACGGCTTATTATTCCTAATCTTGAGAATAATGTATATCAGCCTTCTTAAGGTACTTTTTAAATATATGCACAAAATATATTCGACTTATTTATTTTAAGTTTAACGAAATTTATCAAAAGACGCTTTAAATAAAATGCACTTGACCGTAAACATTCTTCATTCGACTTAATTTTATACTCCAGGGACTCCTATAGACTTCCACAAATTTGCACATCATGAGTTGGCAAAATGTTGTTTTTTTTTTTTGGCAAATGTATTCAAAGTGTATGTGTAATGTGACCTTTTCTTTACGACTAACTACGAGATACTTTTTACTTTACTTGGGAAATGACTGATGATGATACACGCAATAACAAAAAAAAAAAAAGAATAAGAAATCCCATACTACCGGAACATATTTTAAATGGGTTTTTGTGAAAAAAAGAAAAAAAAATTTAGTGCGAGTAAATAAAAAATGCAAAGAAGTTGTGATATGTGAACAATTTATCATTGTACTTGTACTTTGAAGATGGAAATTGCTTCCAATAAGAATTTTGTTAAAAAAAAGAACAACTTTTCTAATACAATTGAGAAAGAGTGATAAAAAAGAAATTTAAAAAGCAGAAGCAATGTTATAAATATCTGGACAATTGTCTGGAGTTCATTTGAAAGGTAATGGCAAGGAAAGAAATAAATACGAGTATGTATATGTGTAAAAAAAAGGAATAATTTATGCAAATAGACTTAACTTTGATGGACAACTTGGCAGAATTCTTCTAACATTTATTTTATCCAGGGAATTGCACAAGAAAAAAGTGGTAAAAACGAGAATGGAGAAAATTTCAAAGAAGGTATTGCAATAAATGTATGTAGTATGTGCATATAAAAGTGTGAATTTCATTTGATGAGATTATCACCATTAAATAGCAAAGCAAAATTTACACTTCCTAGCAAAAGGATACTTAACTTTAAGTTCACAAAAACTTTGGGCTTTTTCTAAAATAAATAATGTCAAAGAAATATGTGTACATACATACATACGAGTACATACTTACAATACAAAAATAAATCAAAAGTACGTACGTACTCTTTACACTTGCGAGTTGTAGCAAATCTGTTAATTTAAATTATAACAATTTTGCGCTAAACCATCTTACAACCAACCCCCTGGGGTACTGTTCGCCATAGCGCTAATGTAACCCTTTTATTTTCTTTATTTTTAATTCGCATACTCTGCTGCTACCATTTCCCTATTGTTTCGTTTTCTCGTTTTTATTTTCTATTAAATATAGAATATTTCTCGTATAAATCATTTTGCCAATGTTGGTGGTATCGATTATTTGAGAATGAGATCCTTTAGAGGACGAGTACATATGTTACAAGCCCACATGTTTAAGGCGAATTGTCAATAACAACAATAATTTTTGTTTTACACAACCTCTTGAAACTACAAAAAAAAAATAAACGTTTTTTTCCGAAACTTACAGCTCCACCTTTTTGAATAAGTGCAGCAATAGTTTTGCTTAAATTTTATGTTTTGCACAGTTTTACTATTTTAAAGAAACTTACTCTGAGTTGCAATAAATTTTCGATCTTCGCTGAATAGACATCGTTTACACACACAACGTTTTTTAGGAGATAAGGGAAAAAGAGAATGGGCGCTCTTTCCCCTTCTTACCTATAAACTGAAGACTTCGCAAAGTAAACTTTGCGTGCGTTAGGCCGAGTTTACATCTGGCACACATGTGCCTAAAAAGCGTAACCACTAATTACTAATAAAAAACTTTTTGATTCACACAGCACCAAACAGTGTCTCCAATAAGAAGAATTGATAATTTCATAATACATGTACATAATTACACTCAAAAGATAAAAATCAATCCATCCGTACTTAAATCAATCCAAAGCGGTGTCATAAGTACGGTAAGTAGGATTTACTCAAATCAAGTTCAGAAGCCTTAATTCAAGTACGGATTATTCAAGTGCTAAATACTAAATTTTATCCATATATAATCCAGATTTCGTACTTGAAACAAATCCAAAACGAGACTAACTTCACGAAACCTGAAATTAAATTAAACTCAAAATACGCTTGATTCAAGAATTTCGTAGCTGATTTAATCGCAAATCCGTACTTGAAATATTCCCAAAACGAGATTGAATTATGCCCCAATTCAGTAAGAAGATTTAGGACGTTTTTGTTTGAAAATGCTTCATGAGTTGTCGTCTTTGAAGTCTCTAAATTATTTTCTTCAAAAATGGTTGTTGTCTTTGATAACGAAAAATATAAATATTATTGCCATGGTTTTAAAACAAAAAAATTCAATTAAAGTATTATACAATAATTTGAAAAAAAAAAGATGAAAAAATATGTATTGGATATATACTTGTATCGAACTCTTTCAGTAGCTCGTTTTTGACACAAACCAATGATCAAACCCATTTAAATTACATGGGGTTGATCATTGGTTTGTGTCAAAAATGAGCTACTGAAAGAGTTCGATACAAGTCTAGTTGGATATAATGTTTGGAAGAAAATCATAAAGCAAATACACGAACCTTCTAGCATAGACAATAAATAATAATCGTTTTAAAAAATGCAAACTGCTTCTTTTTTTCGTCCATAGACAAGACGACCCAGTTACGAATATTCCGAGCACTGAGAATTGTAAGCCAAAGAGTGACATAGAGTTTACTTTAGCTTACTTCATATCGTACAATGTACATGATGTACTACTACAGGCTGAAAAAAAGTAAGTTGATTGTGGTATAGACTAGAGTGTAACACACCTTCTCGTTGTATAAAGTATTATACGCAGAAGCGCTGTTGCTTACCCCACAATGTACAAAGTGTACGATAGTGTGTTGTCGATTGAAAAAAATGAAAAAGAAAAAATTCATCAGCTAAATACAAGTGTTTATCGTTTAAAAGGTAAAATACACGTGCTGCTTTTAAATAAATTTAATTGAAGTTATTTCAAATTAATTATTATTAAAAAACAACAACATAATGGAGGGATTTAGTAAGCGTCATCTACGAAGATTGGCGGCGCAGGAGAGACAAAAAATGTGCACTAATAATAGAGAAATGGAGGAAACCAATAAAAGTGTTAAAATATTAAATAATGAATTAACCTCCTCTATAAGCAATGTTGGAAGCGCAAGTATTGAAATTCCTTTATTTAGTGAAGATAAAAAGCCTCTATTGAAGGATCAATTGGCCGATTGGTATATGGAATTTCGACCCTCAACAAGAGCCACATGCTGTCTATTAAAAATATTGCATGAGCAAAATCTTGATGTTCCGCTATGTGAAACGACTTTAATGGAAACCACGATACAACAAAATACTAGACCGGTAGAACCGGGTACCTACATTCACATTTATAGATGACAACAACGTGCTTTTTAAGGATTATAAGGAGTTAGTGCTAAACATCGGCATTGATGGGCTTCCGCTTTTTAAGAGTTCTTCAATGTCACTCTGGCCTATTTTGGGTCACTTTGCGAATGTCGAAAAGTCATTAGTTTTTTTAATTGGGTCTTACCTTGGAGCCCATAAGCCAAATAACATAGATGATTACCTACATGACTTTATAACGGAAGTCAAAGTGCTATTATCGGATGGTGTGAAAAATGAGAATTGCACTATGAACTTCAAAATTGGAGTATTTGTTTGTGATGCGCCTGCGCGTGCATTTCTTACGGGAGTATTGGGTCACAATTCCTACTATGGATGTTCAAAATGTAATCAGGTTGGACGTCGTGTAGAAAATGTGGTAGTTTATAGTGATAAAATAGCACGGTTGAGAACGGATGCAGATTTTTCTAATAGAGTGGATTTATTTCATCATCACCCCAATTTCAAAACTAAAAAATCAGAGCTGGAATCACTAGGAATAGGAATGGTTTTGCAATTTCCCATCGATCCTATGCATAATATTGATTTAGGTGTTGTTAGAAAGGTTCTTAATTTGATTCTCAACAACAAATGCTCCATATTTAAGCTTACAAAGCAATCCAAAATAGAACTTTCTAATCGTGTTGCGCAGCTTCAATCATATGTTCCATGTGAGTTTGCCAGAAAAGCAAGAGATTTTGCTGAAATTAGCCGCTGGAAGTCTGTGGAGTTCAGATTTTTTATTTTATACTCTGTAACCGTGCTGTTTCATGATATCGTGCCATCTGATGTTTTTAACCATTTGCTACTAATACATTGTGGATACCGAATGTTATTCTCAAAAGATACATATATAAAGAATCTTGATCTTATTCAACGTATGTTTGAAAGTTTCGTAGGTAAATTCATGTTCTTTTATTCAGAAAAACATTTGACATATAATGTACACAACATTCTTCATATCACCCAATGTGTAAAGGAAGCTGGCTTCATACAAGACTTTTCGGCTTATAAATACGAAAATTTTCTACAAGGCATGAAAAAAACTGTAAAACGACCATCTAAAATACTAGAACAGTTAAAAATTTGGTACTTTCGGCAAAAACTCTTCAGAAAAGAACTTCATTGTGGGTTCTTTAAACGGCGTAATGGCCAAATTATTAAATACCGTACTAACAACTTCACATTATCAACAAAATATCCTGATAACGTTTGCTGCATAAAACCTAATATTCCTATTAAAATAGAAAAATTTCATGAACATTTTTCAGGAGAAAAATTTGCAATTGGGAAAAGGTTCTCAGGCGCAACGCATTTTTACACTCAGCCTATCAGTTCAGATTGTTTGGGCATTTTAAAAGTTTCACAAAAAGTTTCCGAAGTAGAAGAAAGTTTTCCTCTTGATTCTGTTTGTCACAAATATGTTTGCTTGCCTTGCCAGAATGATTTTATTATCCTTCCATTATTGCACAACCTATAATAAAATAAATTTCTTTTACTTCTGTATTATTCTTACCTACGTTTTTGCATCTATAAATATTTTAAGATAAGCTTCGAGTAATTTTATTCAGGACATTTTTAAATTAACAAAATATAACAATGATCGACGAAACTTTCGCAAATCCGGAAACTGAGTACATTGTATTAACACAAGGAACAGCTTCA
Source organism: Tachina lurida (assembly GCA_944452675.1). Classification (NCBI taxonomy): domain Eukaryota; kingdom Metazoa; phylum Arthropoda; class Insecta; order Diptera; family Tachinidae; genus Tachina; species Tachina lurida. Next base: position 132,945,758 of record OX101754.1, on the reverse strand, counting down.
TCAAGTGGTGATGAAATACATAAACTAAACGGTACTTTTAACTTGTTTATTCTTTTATATATATGAACTGTAACCCTTATTTAAAATTTATTTTCTTGCAGAGGAAATCAACATAGTTAAAAATGACCTGGAGACTATAAAAAAAGAGCAAGAATCTATCAAGCTCTTATTAGAAAAAGTAGTGGACAACCAAGCAAAAATGTTGGCGCATTTGACGCAAACATCCAAAAAGAGCATTTTGCAAAGTCAAACATTGTTTCCGCTTGAAAATGAAGATCAAATGCAAACTGTGGAGCGTCTCTCAGAAGAAAATATAGCCGAAATTGTAGGTTCTAATGTTTTTGAATTTGCTGTTTTCTATTATTATTGATCTTTCTGCCAGATAACTGTTATAAAACGAATTTTAAATCCTGGAGGATTAAGAAAAAATTTTCATCGGGTCCTTGACAGGAATATTATATTTTCGTTCAATTACGATGGCGTAAACGGGAAAAAAGCCTTTAAAGATTATAAGTCTTTGAATGCTGCAATATACGGTAAGCGACATTTTGTGTTTTAAAAATTGTACGTCAGTTTCACCTTTTGTATTTTTATTTTGTGTAGAAGCTGTTAAATATGACGGCTACACGCATACCGAATACGTCACGAATATCGTGAATCTATCAAGACGCTAAAGAACAGGATCCACAAAAGAATGTATGATGAGACTAAGAAAAATGAGAAAAAAAGCAATGAGAAAAGTATTCACCATACTGAAATCACTTAATTTTTTGTTAATCTAACAAAAATCTAAAATTCTATTCATTTCATCAATTCATCAATTTTATAATTTTTATGTATTATACAACTTTTGCTTTAATTTTATTTTTTATATTTTCAAAACAAAACAAAAAAAAAAGCGAATTATATTTTAGTTTCTTCGATCTTTTTGATACAATTACAAAAAAAAATAATTTGTTAAACTTTAAGTTACTTTGGTTTTTTACAAAAAAGAAATATGTGTTTTTAAATATATTGATTTCTTTTTGAAAACACACATAAGAAACTGAAGCCTCAAGCTTAACAAATTATTTAAGAAGGATAAAAGTACTTGTGCAAATACTCATAAATATTAATTTAAAAATGAATAAGTTTTTTTTGTCTAATTAAAGTTTTAAGTTTTTTAATCTGAGTTGTATGTATATTCTTGGTATTATTATTAATAAATGCAATTATATATAGTAAATAAACAAACAAAAAAATAGGTTTTTAATTCATCTAACATTTTCTGCAGAGTGTAGTTACTCCACACTCCTATATACTTTGTATATGAACAAGTACTTTATGTTAATTATAGTTTCGTATACTAAGTATATGAGAAAATACTTAATTTTGATTACAAAACGATATTACAAAGTACATTGAATTGTGTTAACGACGGATACTCTCTCGTACACTTTGTGGGTTGGTGGTAATCAATGAAAAAGCGGCCATGGTATATATAAAAGTAAGCCAGAAACGTATATAGAGTTCCGAGCACTCCATACTCACGAAGTATGCCACACGTATTTCAGTACGTGTAACACACGTTCGTCACTGGGGATACATTCCTCGAACAGAATTAGGACATTAATTTAATTTTTAATTAACTTTTTTTATTGTCCATATTAAATTTTGTTTGTTTTAATTATTGATAAGAATTTCTATGGTAATAATAATTAAATTTACTGCAGAAGACCAAAAGCGGGTATTGTTTCCTTTACGTCGCTCTGTTGCATGTATCGCTAACAGTGTTGGCAGAAAATTATGATGAAAGTATGCTAAATGAGTTCAAAATTTCTTTTCTATGGAATAAATAAGTGCTAGATTTTACATTTATATATATGTAGGTTATTTAAGCACTTTGTTGAATGCTTTTTTACTTTAATAATAATAGACACTTGTCCTGCACAATAGTGCCTCTTTGTCATCAATAAATAAATTATCTGTTTTGCTCTCAACTAAAGCACACGTTTCTAAGCTGATTACATTTATAATTTATAATCGTCATCGCTCCAGAAGTGCAACCCCATCAGTGCTCTAAGGGAAACTATGTCATTAAGAAGCTAAGGGTTCTTGGTCACCTAGAGCGATAACATATTTCTGAGTCCGGTCTTACAGCGAGTTGAGCAAAAGAAAATAATTATTTAATGAGAACAAAAGATGTTAAATAATGATTAGATAATGCTAATGATTGCTAATTAACCTTCTTTTGTGAAATTCTCTAATTCATTAAACAATTAGAATTAGTTCAACGAATTCCCATTAGATAATTGAAATTTTTATTCCAATGGTAAAACTAATTGCAATTAGTTGCCATTAGCAAAAAAAATTGGTTTACCTTTACAATTAGAAATCTAATTGAATTCTGCTAATGCAATTAGATATTCAATTAGCTCGAATTAGAATCAATTATTTTAAAGGAAATATATCACTGTTTTGCAACACACCGCTTACGTCTTCAGGCCCTGTGGAGCGACTATTTTCCTTTGCGGGCATTATTAATAGTCCAAGGCGGGGTCGCTTGACGGACTTTTTTAGTACGTACGTTAAATAGATGTGCATGTATGTAATATATGTAATATATATTACAGTGGAGGCTCAAAAAAGTTAAGTAGTTTGTTTTGGGGGTGATGAACTTTTCCGAAATCTTAACTTTTCCGTAGTATGAAAAATTCAAGAGGTTATATGTGTATTTGTACATTTTTTATTTATTTTTTAATTGTCAATTAGAATTATATGTACATATATACATATATACATACATATTTATTACTGTTTTGACATGAAAACTAATTAGAAAATATGCATGCATTATTCCCTGCTGCTAACATTGTTGCAATCAGAACAAAAAAAAATTCTACGACTAATTTCTTTTACAACCAACTGATGAGAGCAACTACATTATGCATATAAAATTCACAAAAAAATATATAACGCTATCGGTTTTATTTTTGCATGTATACAGGCGTATATGACTCACTATATATATAAATATGTATTGAGGATTTACATACAAAAGTTGAGATCATCTTAGAAAGAGAAAAAAACTATATATAAAAAAATTGTCTCAGAAAAGTTGAGAATTACTTAACTTTTTGGAGTCACCAATGGTGAATAAAAGCTGCTTAACTTTTCCATATACTTAACTTTTCTATGACTTAACTTTTTCGAGCCTCCACTGTATGTACATAAGTAATATCCTTTTCCGTTAAGAGCCAATACAAAAGCAATAGAGTGCAAACAAATTACAGTAGAGAACAAAAGATTTGATACAAGCTTGTATTCAAAGGAAAGAAAATGTTACCAAATGTAAACCACAAAACATACAGAAGTGACACGAGACGGAAGATTTTTGTGTTTTTATACCTATCTCGCTCTCCCCGGAATTTTGGCGTTGATTTTGCTTTGATTTTGCTTCTAGCGCAACAAAATTTTAGCTTGTTTTGTGATTATGCTTTGTGCTTTTATTCATGTGTTAATTGGTAAGTAAAAGGCTGAAAAATTTTTTAATTTTATGCATTTGTGTTTAATATTGGATATATTTTCAGTTTATTTTCAGGAAACCATTCTTTGGCTCAATATTTAATGTAAGTATAATTCTCAGTTGGAAAATTACAAGAAATATATGTATTTATTAATATTTTGCTTTCAGAAATTTGGCAAACTTTTTTCTGGGAAATTGGCAAACTTTTCGGCTTTCAATCCCGAAAATGTCAAGGCCTTGAATCAGGAAACACTGTTCAGTCAACACTTCTTAGTGTGTGCATTGCAAGAACTGGGCTCTATGGTATTAGGATTAGGCACAACACCTCAAAACCTTCTGGCTGATCAATCTCTGCATGCCATTGATACGACTTGTGCTGTATTGGTGCATCCAAGTGCAGAAGCCCAAGACTGTGCCAAGTCTAATAACACCACTTATCGATAGCTTTGTTGATACCCTCGAGCAAATGCGGTCTTCACCGGAGTCCATATCAGGTTACAGTTGCGCTTTGGCGGCAACATATCAAGGGTAAAATTGTATTTAATGCGACACGAGTAGCATGTCGCTAAATCGTACCCAAGCCGGTTGGTTGTTAATTGGATCCATAATGACTGGGATCTCCCATAAGTGAAGGGACTATTGCCCAAATTGTTGCTGTTGTGGCGCCACTCTTTTCCTAGTTCCAGCAAAGAATTGGAGTCAGAAAAGGCTCACGGCGCCTCATTTACATGGCAAGTTACGAATGCCGAGCAGGGACCGGATTCCATAACGATGAATTTTGAAGTGTTCACCAATTCCAGTGTACACTTGTTGCTTTGTGCATCCTCAACGGTGAGAATGAATAATTTTGATAGTTATAGTGAACACTAGCGTCAAAATTTATCACTGCAAAAAGTATGCTGAATTGTGAACACTGAAATTGGTGAACATTTCAAAACTCATCGTTGCGGAATCTGGCCCTAGGAGTCTAGGAACAAAATATTGTAACCACACGTTATTAAGTAAATTAAAGATTTTGTTAAATTCGTTTTAAATAATCGATTTGTTTTTTTATTTTTTTAACAACTTCAAATTTATTTGTTTTTGTTGATCTGTTTGGCCCATTAAAATCTTTCGTTACTTATATAATTCCTTTAAGCTATCAGGCCTACCGTATTAAATGTCAATAAAAATGCATTTATTACATGTTGTCCCGACGTTTCGTGAATTTTTTGTTCACTTTTTCAAGGGATGTCGTCTATTTAATAAAATTAAGAAAAAACAACAACAATATTGTGGACATTTACATATATAAAAACATTTTTTATATAAAACAATATAAAACTTACTGTATTTTTTAAAAATTTTTTACATGAATACTATTTGAAAAATAAATATATTTACAATAACTTTTGTTGAAAACAAGTGTATTATATTTAAATTATAAAATGTTTTTCAAATTTTCTTTTGTATCACAGGTTCTTGACAATTGCTAATTTGTAGTTTGCGCTCAGATTGTCCGTGTCTTCTTCAAATTTAGTTAATATAAAATTGGGGTTGTTTTCCCTCTATACTTGTTCCATTAAGTTACAGTTTGTAAGGCGGGCAATTGTTCGTATTCATTGGCAATGTCCTGAGACAATGCCATCAAAATATAGATATATGCTCTGCAATTGAAAAATATAAATTGTTTTTTTAGTTATTGTGTGTAAATTTATTTAATAAAAAAATTAATACTTACTCGAATGATTTTCCCTCGGAACAAAAAACCAATTCACCTAATACGAAAACAGTATTTTGACAAGCAGAATGTATCCAAATAGTTTCCGGTGAACATTCGGCAAAAGCTCTATATACAAAGGCCCTTTGTAAATCCAGTTTCTCATCCTTCTTAGTTTTTTGCTGCAAATATATTTAAAACCCGCAAGTGCTAATTATTATAAATTTAAATTTATATGAATTTTTGCTTAATTACCTGTCCCAATAATCGCAGCAAATTACCAGCACCTTCGTATTCACTTTCGTCGTCATTGCCGCCAGCAGGCTCATCAAAATTGCAATCATTCAATTTTCACCCGGCAGGGAATTGTGTTTCAAAATATAGGAGAAACTTTCAAGTGCAGCAAGCACAAGGGAAACCTTTTTATCGTCACGCACAATTTGATCCAATTTAGGAATTAGTATGGAAATGGCATTTCCAACACCTTGTACATATGTATGTATTGTATTCCATTCTCCTTGTACAAGGCAATGAATGTTTTGTGGCACTGATGAATGTCAACAAGGCATCGATATAAACTTTACAAACATCTTCCTGAGGATAATCAATCATTTGTAGACAATATTGTAAGACTCCCCAATATATGGAACAAATGCAACTCCGGCACGTTGAGCGAATTCCTTAATGGCCAATACAGACTCCTCGTTCTCACCCAGATGAAGTTTTCTGCACTATAGCCAGCAATATTGCCATTGAAAGATGCCGGAAACACTTAATGAACACTCGCAACCTTTTATTTCACCTTTTCTTTTTGCTTAAACACATAAAAATGATTAAATTTAAATTTTTTAAAACTTTTCTAATCATTTTTGCTTTTTCACATTCTTATAATTTTCGTTTTCAGTTTGTTTATTTCCATACTTTCTTAATAACAAATGCACTATAGTTGTCTCTTTTTCCCACGAATTTTAAAAACCTGATCCTAGCTTTTTTGACCTGTCACTTTCTTCACTTCTGTGTATTCTGTGATGTAAACAATAAGTAATACTGATGGCTAGACCGATAGGGAATCTACATTTTTGCTATTCTTTTACCTCTTAACTTTTCCTTTTTAATCATAAAAAGAAAATAGTTAAGTAGTGTTTTGCATAGTACATACTTACCAATCAATGTATAAAAAATATAAAAAAGAGATTTATTATCTATTTATACTAGGGTGCCCGAACACGGGACAGAGTATATTAAATAAAAATTAAACATTTTGCTCTATAGAAGCAAAAAAAAAACTATTTGTTTCAGACATGTATTTATTGATTTAAACAGTTTCCAATTGTTGTACTCTACAAAATTATCTATTAGTTATGTATGAAACTGTTTAACTTAATAAATATGCATCTGAATTAATTAGTAATTAGTGGTTACGCATTTTTGGGCACATGTGTGCCAGATATAAAAGTCCTAAAGTCATTATATCGTATATCATGTATAAAAAAATTTTTTTTGCTAGTAACACCTTTAATTGTAAAAATATAAATAATCAATTAAAAATTTAATTGCGTCAATTAAACTTTTTAATCAATAAAATTTTTAAGCAAAATTTTAATACACTCAATTAAATTTTTAATTATACTTTTAATCAATTAAATTCTTTAACAAAAGTTGAATTTACTCAATTAAATCTTTAATTAAACTTTTAATCAATTAAATTTTTAAAAATCATTGCCATTGATTGCCTAAAAAAATGGATCTGATGTTTCGAAAAAGCCATATCAAGGCAACGACAAAGAAAAAATAAATTAAGAACATGCTGATAATATCATATTATGAAAGCTGTTGGAAACCGTTAAGAAAATTTAAATCGAAATTATCAGGCCTTTCACAGATATCGATCGAAATTGTTTTGATTACGAATTTTCATTTCGATAGCTTTTGTTTTATCGTCTGCAGATTTCGATAGATTTGTTCATTCCGAAAAAGCGGAATGAACTCGAAATAAAATTTGAAGATGAAATTCGATTGTTTTCAATTTAAATGTGACAATATTGGGCAATACAAAGCAAAATACATATGGTTTTTAAAAGGGCAAAAAAAAAAAATACCAAGGACACACCAAATTTTTTTTTTTGTGAAGTGAACAACATTTAAAAATTAATACACGAAATGTCTAGTATTGAAATAACTGCAATTTTGGATGGTTAGAGACATCAGTACTTTGCCGGAAAATTGCGACGAAGAGGATTAAGGGATGCTTCAGATCCACTTTCATATGCAAATGCAGTGTATGAGTGAAAGTTTAATTTAATTTTATTTGACTGAATGTTTCAGTTTTAATGATGCTGCATTTTTCTCAAGTCTTACTTAAACTTGAGAAAATTTCTTATATTTATACAAAATTTAATAATAGAAATAAATTTTCAACAAATTATTGAAAAACATTTTTCTCTGTTGAAATAAAGTTGTTTCAAAGAGTTTATTTTTTAACTTTCACTTTTACAGAAAATGACAATTCCGAGCATTGAATTTAAAGTGGTTTTATTTCGAGCAAATTCTTTGTTTTTCGTTTTCTGAAGAATCTAATTACGGAATTGAAATAATTTCGATCAAATTTGGTTTCTGTGAAGAAAAATATATATATACATACATATTTCTAATTTTCTAACCCTATACGAATATCCGTCAGTGTATGTAGAATATTTTTTGTATTGGCTTCATTCAATTCGACAGACAGTACAACAGGTTTGGGTTATAAATCTTCATCGCTTTTTCTGTTGTTGTTTCTGTTGTTAGTTGAAGGTTATTTAAGGGTTTTAAAGTGCCGTTAGTTATGTTTTTCATACTGGATATTTTTATTTCGTTTTTTTTTTTGGTATTTTGTTAACTTGGATTAAGATTTATTGGCATCTGGCAGAGACATAAATTGTCGATTTGTGTGATTGCATCTTATAATCGATTCGAAAAATCGACTTTCAAGCAGGACGTTCAAATCTATTTTTTTTGCTTATTTTTTTCATATGAGCATATGGGAATGCATGTGTGTGTGTGTGTGGTTGTTTTGACTTACCAGATTGTTTTGATGTAAAATTAGTCTGAAAAATGAGATGGAAATAAATATTATCGTTAGTTTTATTATTAGTGTAGTTTATAATGTAAAAGTATAGAAATGGTATTATTATGATATCCATTTCATCACAAGAGAGTTGGAATGGGAAATATTTGTTTTTTTATTTTTATTTTTGTTACTTCTTAACTTTATCGATGTAAAGATTTCGAGTTCTTAACTAATAAAAAAAATTAAATTATAGTTTGTGCTTTATGGGGAATATTTTATATTAAGGGTTAATATTTTTATCGCACTTTTCCCAAAATATATATTATAATTATTTCTTAAAAATATATTGAAATTGATTATTGAGGGGTTAACTAGATCCTAACTTCTTAATAATAGAGCCAAATTGTGAATCTTCTTCATATTTTATGAACAAAGTTGGCATTTTTTATTTGCGATGAAAAGAGCGAGAGAAAAAAATGGCTTAACATGAATCTTTGAAACGAGTTTTCAACTTGTTTAATTTGATGTACTTCTCATTAACAATTAAAAAAAATTGCATGCTACTAATTTCATGATATATTAAGTCCCAGTTTAGACTATGCAAGTCATATTGCTAAGCTGATTAGTTTGAGGAAGAGAGATACGAGGGGAAAATAAACGTTTTTGTTCCCCTCGTCTCTCTCTCTCCCTTATTCAGTCTTATTCTATTTCTTTTGGAATTTTCGACAAATTCAAATTTCTGTATTTTATTGTTGTTGTTTTCCATATAAATTGTGAAATGAAAATTCTCATTCGTTTTATAAAAATAGGCAGTAGAATAGGGTGTGTTCATAAATGCATCGCTGCTCTGCATCATACATGCAAACTGTTATTTAAAATGCAGTACAAGTTCGCTGATAATCTGTTTTAGTAGTAATCATGTTTGTATGCACACCATATTTGACATTTATTTGTGCGTTATCTATTTCAGTGAACCAGTTTAGAACATTTAAATTTCCATTTGCAGTGCAGTGATGCATTTGCGAACAGACCCATAATTTTTTTTAGTTTTATTTAATTAGACTAGAGTTTTTATTCTTAGGAAGCCAAAGATAGGTCTGAAGTTTGGATTAACTGGCATCATACATAGTGGACGAAACACATAAATGTTGATGAATGAAGCTGTATAATCTTTGTAAAACATCATGTGTGTTGATTGTGTGGCAAACCATTTTACAGCTCACTTTTGTTATATAAAAGTTGAATGTGTTACCCAGAGCACACTTTTTTAATAGAACAACAATTGAAGCACACCCTCCCTATAGAAAAGCTGCTTGTATCACATACAGCACACTTTTCTTATATAGAAGTTGACTGTTTCACACACCACCCACTTTTTTAATAGAAAAGTTGACAGTGTTATACACAGCACCCTCTTAATATAGAAAAGATAGCTGTGTTTGCACACAGTACACTTTTCTTATAGAAAAGTTGACAGAATACTTTCCTAATAGAAAAGTTGGCTGTGTTGCACGCAGCAGATTTTTATAATAAAAACGTTGACGGCTTAGCACCCATCAAACTTTTATTATGTAAAAGTTGACTGAGTCATGCACAGCATACTTTTCCTAAAAAAGTTTACTGTTTCAGACACAGCACACTTTTCTCATAGTAAAGTTTTCTGTGTCACGCACAGCACACTTTTTTGAACGAAAAATTTACTGTGTTACATGCAGTGGTCTTTTCTTACAGAAAATTTTTCTGTAATAAACGCAGCATTCTTTTCTTACAGAAAAGTTGACTGCATTACATAGGACACACTTACAGGCCACTGCACTTTCGGAACCCACGCTAAACGTATGGGTCTCCCATATAATGATTACTGTAACATCTGCAATGATGAGAAAGAGGAGGAAAGCATTTCGCATCTTCCATGCTTTGGAGGATATCCGTATGCAAATAGGACTTAGAAACCTAACTCCATACATTAGGAGCAGCGGCTGGTGTGGCCGCTAGCCTTCCTCTATGGCATGTGCATGTACTAGACCCTCTCCTGTCCCACTTCTCCTCTCCTTTACTCTCTCTTATTTTACAGAAACTCTCCATCTACACCCTCTCCATCCATATCTTCCCTATACTCCCGGTCTCCCTCTTATTCTTACACTTTCAACTTACAGGCAGCACAAAGGGATCTTCGTATTGGACCCAAGTGAGCTAGACACCCAAAATTTTCATTCTTCACTAGCAGCCTGCTAACCTAACCTAACCTACATAGAGCACACCCTTCTTATACAGAATTTGTCTGTTTCACAGACAGCACACTTTTCTCATAGCCACCCATTTTTTAACAACAGTGTGCTGTCCCACATATCGTCGCTGTTTTAACTAACTGACCTAACTGACATTTTGTAAATTTTACAGGAGAGGAGCTTTTATGATTGTTTTCTACATGTATTCTCATGGAAACGTCTGAAATATTTTTACTGTTATAGGCTCGACCGTAATGTTTACAGTCATAAAAATACTGGACTTAACTAATTTTTCAAAATGATGTCAGTTAGGTCAGTTAGTTAAAATTAGCGACGATATAACTAAATGTGAATTTGGCTTCCTCTTCATACGAATTGTAGCCTCGCTAAAGCAAATGAAGAAATAAAACTAAATTCGAACTGAAACTAAGAACTAACTTTAATATGCTTTTGTTTTCAGTATAAATTATCATAACAACAGGCAGTAAATTTGCAACTAAGATATTTATTTGGTATTTTTAAATTATTATTTTATTAAAATTAAAATGAAACTCATAAAAGTTAAATCAATTCCAATACTGAACAAAATTTTAATAAGAAATCGAACAAGTCATTGACATGTGCCACTCAAAAGTAACGAAATTATTAAATGAATAAAAACAAATAACCTCAGGGAATTATTCATTATGTCGTCCCCTTACTTGGCTGTTATTTTGAGCCATTGCCATGAGGAGAAAACCATAATGAAATCATAATTTTTCAAAGTTTAAGTACAAAACACAACAACATCATGGTCTTTTTCTTAAATTCAACAAATGTTGCTGATGAGAATCAAACAAAGGACGATGATGAGATGCTGATGGCGGGTGTTGAAAAGGGATGTATTGAATGTGTCTGCTAACCAAAAGGAATATAGTTGCAGAAAAATGGGTGTGTGAATAAAAAAAATTTAAATAATAATAATACCAATATTAAAAGGACCTTATTCACAGCATATGATTTCAAATAGTGGTTGAGTGTTAAAAAAAATAAAAGGCCTAAATGTTTAAAGTGCCACCAAAATATAATTTGCATAATTGCAGTTTAAGCTTCATAAATAAATATTATTCTGTTGCCGAATAATATTCTGAGTTTTCATTGCATTTGAGAGAGCAGGAGTTTTTAACCTGATTCAACGAAACGAAATATTGATGAGCGAACTTGAATGCTTGATTCTCAAATTACTTATAAATATTTGACAGATCAGCCAAACAATGCAACAACTTCAATCAAAAAATCTGGAGTTAGAACTTAAAAATTATACCAAGCAATTTTTTTCTATAATCTTATGGAAGCTAGAAGCTCTAATAACTTTTCTATAGAAATGTCCAACAAAAAATCTTTTTTTATTTTAATTTAATTTTACAATTTGTATTTTTCAATAATTCTCCCAAATCTCTTAACCCTTGTCCACTGACCACTGTGGCATCCATTTGTTTGCACAACTCTAAAGTGACTTTATGAATTTAACATTTCTATTAATATTTACATTTGTCATGATCTAAAGGATTAACAATTGTAAAACCCAACACTTGCACATCAACTTTCTGTAGCATTTCTTTTCAAGAGATGAGGCCAAGAATCGAAGACAACAAGTTAAAACAAATACACAACAATTTTTTACAACCCTTTTTGGAAAATTTTAAAATTACCCTTCGCACCCTTTTTGCCTTCTACTTCACAGTCATGCTGTGAAATTATTTATTTTAACATTTTAAAATCGTATTAATAAAGAGAAAGAAAAAAAAACTTGACTGGGGTTCATTTTGCTGCTGCCTAATTCGATTTAATGCAATTTGACCTGATGTCAACATACGAGTCAAACCCCTTTTTAAAGTTTTTCTAAATTTATCATACGAGTAGAACAAAGCGACTCATATGAAAAAAAGTTCGAGAAACATATGCAAAATGTATGCGAGCGTGTGTATGTAATTTTAGGAATTTCAGTTGTCCTTGTATTTGCCTGGCAAGGGTTTTTATGAATAATCAAGTGGATTTGTTTTGTTAAATATTTTATGAGTGTAAACAGTAATTTAATTTTCACAAATGCAACAAATTAGTGGTTTCATTGTGTCTACCGACAGTGTGAGTGAGTGAACGAGGGCGTATATTTTCATTTGCTGTTGCTGTCATTTCTGGTGGTTTGGCTGGTATCACAATTTAACCGAAAAAAGGTTAAGAAAATTTGCAAATGAATAAAAAATTTATTGCCACACGACTAAGCTGAGTCAATATTATTCGACTATATTGGACTCCCAAACTGGTAAGATGACTTTAGTTTCAGCCAACTACTGCAACTAATTAGTAATGAGAGAGTCCATCTCCTACTCACTTATACAATAACTTCATACAGAAGTTCGACTGTACAAAAATGGTTAGGTTAGGTTAGGTTAATCTGGTTGGTCAAAGATCTCGCATAGACCGGGATTGGTCCTTAGCGATACCAGCAGATGAGAAGAAAACCTGTAAGTATGGCAGCATAGTTCGTGGTGCCTGTATCAAATGACTCCCACACAGATTTAACAAACTTTAGCAATCTACACAGTTCCACTCTCGATACAAGTTCAAGACTACGAAAAGTGTGATCACCAAGTCAGTTATATCTAGTGCGGCTTTCAATTACCCCGGGTTCCTTACATTTCCTGTAGGTACCGTCAAGTATTCGTCTTATTTTGACATCATACGAAGCCGTCCAACACTGTCCAATAGAAGTTTACAGTTACTTCTACATAGTTAATGATAAAATGAATTTAGTCGATTTGAGATCATAGGAGCTCCACATGATTTTAGAAGTTTTGCAAGTTTTCGTCGCACTCACATTTCTCCGCTTCTTTCCTTATTTTAGAATGTATGATCCCTTTCAGGTGTTGAATTGGTTTTTGGACATATACCGTTTCCTCAGCCGGTAATTGAATTCCCCTTTTGGCCAGTGTATCGGCCATTTCATTTCCCTCAGTTCCTATCTGTCCACGGACCCAGAATATATTTACTTGTCTATCAGCTCATAACATATTTAGGACATTCCTACACATGAGCACAACCGAGTAGTAGCTGTAGTGAACTGAAATTGCTTTAATAGCTGATTGACTGTCTATACATATAAATATTTACACGCGCATTCATGCTTTGAGGGGTAAAGGCTAACTCTGCTGCCATTTTGGGAGTTTATAAGATTCCTCTATACCGAGTTTCGGACAGTAAACCGCAGCTCAAACCCTTCCATCCATCTCTGAACCATCAATGAAAAAGCTGAAATTAAAACCACTATGGTTAAGACTTTCAATATAGCCTTCTTCCCTTATAGTGATCTGTGGTTTGGCAAAAAAGTTCATTACTGGAATGATGTAGTCCGAGCTACACTCCACGTCTCCCAGAAATTTTACGTGACCAAATGATCTGTACGACATCTGTCCTGTTGTGCTGAGTCGGATAACGGATTTGAATGTAATGCTCATTTATTGGTTTTAGGTCCAATATAACGTTTAAAGCAGCAGTAGGTGTGCTTTTTAGAGCTCCAGTGATGCAGAGCTCTGCTAGTCTCTGGATACTTTCTAACTTTTTCGGGTATGACTTTGTCTCAGTCGCCCTCCACCATACAAGTATTGCGTAGATTAGAATTGGTTTAGCTACCGCTGTGTAGGCTCAATATGTAAGAAAAGGCGAAAGGCCCCATGTCTTGCCCAGCATACTTTTACACGCATATAGAGCAATGATGGCCTTTTTAACTCTATATTCTATATTGGGTTTCCATGTAAGCTTACTAACCAAAATAACCCCCAGGTATTTTGTGTGTGTTTTGGGCGAGAGCGATATACCATCTAATTTTGGTATTTTTCATTTCTTGACTTTCCTATTAGTAAGAAGCACAAGGTCAGTTTTTTCAAGGTTTAAGTTCAGACCTACACGCGTTGACCATCTATAAATATCCTTTAACGAGGACTCCATGAGGGAACTAGTTGTGTCAAGAGTAATTGTGTAAGTTCATGGTTGAGGTTAAACCTCTTTCCGCTGAGCCAGTTAATCAGGCTTGGAGACAAGAAATAGTGAGTCGGGGTTAAATCCGGAATACAGGTAACAATTCGTAGCCTAATTCAGGGATTTTTTTTAATGGAAACTTCACATTTGTGCACACTTGCATTGTTTTGGTGGAAATGATCTCTTTTTCTTCGACAAATGCGGCCGTTTTTCCAAATCTCATTAAATGGATCAAACAAGTTGGAACAATATTCACAGTATATATTGTTTTACCCTTCTAAAGGTAGTCAATGTGGATTATACCGCGTGCAACCAAAAAACGGTTGGGATGACTTTATTATCTGACAAAACCAGCTTGGACTCGTTTTCCGCCGATTAACCTCCATAAAGCAACTATTTTGATTTCTGTTTGGTCTTTGGTGTTTTCTGGTGGATTCACGTTTTATCCTCGGTTCCGAAATAGTGCAAAACCTTGCCCATTTTGTGTTTAAGCAATGCCAAATACCACCACAAACTCAATCCTATGATAACAGGATCATAGGATTGAGTTTGTGGTCAATTGTAAGTAATCGCGGCTCCCATCTTGGGAAAAACTTTCTCATACCCAAGTGATCATTCAAAATTTTAACCACTAACCCATGTGAGATGCCTATGGCTTCTACAATCTCTCTCACTTTCAAACTCCGATCGGTCAATACAATATCTCTGAGAATATGCTGGAATTGTATCAGTTAGTGCTTCGCATTGTAAAGCACCAAGATATGTGACGCAAGAATAGCATTTATGGGTTGGTTTTACTGCCCTATCAATCCATGAAGATTACTTAAAAAAGTTGAATGGATGAATATATACTTGCTGTAACAAATAGTTTCGGCAGAATTGTTGCTCTTACTCCAGAGGCTTGGCTTCTATATATTGGGAGGCTTTTTAAAATTTATAATTTTTGTTGAATTCTGTTTTTTCTGTTTTCATTGTATTAAATTTTTATGAATTTTGGTGTTTGGTTTTACGAATTCTGTGGCAGGTCCTATTTCTGTTAAAATATTATTTAATTTTTTTGGAATTTAGTAATTGAATACAAAATAAATTTTTTTTCTGTGCACCTGATCCCTGTCGGGGACAAGCGTAGGATACTGATGAGGATGATGATGACTACATTTTATGTTATTTATGTGATACCAACTACGAGTATATGACTTTTTAATCTTTTTTATTAAATTTTACTTTTTTTATCTGCTCTATATTTTATTACTTATTTCGTTTTTTACATTGAAAAGCAAAAATATAAATCTTTCTTTCATAAAGAATAAATAAAAAGAAGCCAAATAAAATTATAAGCTTAATTTAATACTACACCAACTGTAAAACCAAATGCCCCAGAGAATAGTTTAGCCTGTGCGTATGTTTAATGGTCAGTCATAAATTTTGGTCATCCCAACCATTAAGGCAATAAAATTTATATGGTAGAAAAGAAAAATTGCTAAGTGCGTTTGGTTTCTGTTTTTTTTTATATGAATACAAACAATAAAATATTTTTAAGGGATCAATCTATGAAAAATTCAAGAACCACATTCATAAGTACATAAATATGTGTTCAAGCTTTTGTAAAGAATTGATATATGAGAATCAACAAAACACCTTTATAAAGTGGAAAATTAAATTCCTACAGAAAGTAGGAATTTAAAGCAGTTCTCAGATTAGAAAAGCTTTTGGATATGGACTGTAAGACGATATATTAAACTAAGGTCAACAAGTAACCAATATAGTCGTAGGCTAAAGAACGAAATCAAGCTTGAGCACGCCCAATAAATAGTGACGCGTCAGCTATTAGCTTATCGCCCACATTTGCTTTAGGATTGATTTTATGAAATATTCAGCTTTAAGTATATTATATGCTGTTGCAAATATAGAATTGCAGTGTTTTTATAACTAAAATAATCCTCGAGAAGCAAGAGTTTGATTCGATGCTTTAGATGAGACCAAGAAGTGTTAGAAGCGGAAGCAAAAGTTTTCATTTGAGTGGTAAGACTGTATCATAAATGAGGGCGCTTTCGCTTAACCTTTGGTGGACCTTATAGGAAGGCAGATTATATTCACATTACTCTAAGAGTCCAGAATTATGCAACTTGAAATGGTGCAGTCATAAGTGATAATTAATCGAATTCGGTGGTTTTTGAAATCCGGATCAACCCTTTAAGACTTTGGAATAGATGAATGTGGAATTAATGCACAGTGCCTACTAGAAACCTCATAAACTAGAACAAAATTAATAAGAAATCTCTATGGTTTTTTTCAATAAAATCTTATTAATTTCATAGGGAAAACCTTTTTGAAAAAATCAAGAAGAAATCTTCTAGTTAGGTTATCTTATTGAGTTTTTCAATAAAAAAAATTGCGTCTTTATTCTCTGTACTTATGTATTTTCATTTAAAGTCTATACCATTACATATGTATGTATGTATGTAGTATATTGTAGATGTTATTTATTTATACATACATACATACACATTATGTTATTTTCTTAACTAACTTACTCACCAAGTACTGAACCAGCAAACTTCTATCTGATAGACAAGCACTCTAACCAAATCTAACAAGCAGCCTGAACAACCAATGAAATAATAGTACAAACATGCTTATACAAAAATGAAAAAGATCATGAAAAAAATTGTCTCTATGTCTATTTATAGAAACGAAATAACAAAACACCACATAAAATCAAGAAGATTTTCTTATTAAAAAAAATCAATAAAATGCTTTACACATAATCATATAGGAACCTACTAAAATCAAGAATAAAACCTTATTGAAAAAATTAATAAGGCAACCTAATAAAATCAAGAAAAACTTTTTAAAAAAATCAAGAAGGCAACCTAATAAAATCAATAAGAAATCCTTATAGTTTACAATTTATAAGAAAACCTAATAGAATCAAGAAGTTTTTCTCTACGGATTGTTTTTTTGGTGCCAAAAATAACGGAAATTGAGTAAAAAAAAGTTGTGAATAATAAGATTTCTGCTTGATTTTATATGGTTTTCTTCTTGGTAAAATTAATAAGATTTACCACATAAAAACAATAAGGAATCTCTATGAAAAAATCTTCGCTTCTTTCTGCTGGGATACCCCTTAGCAAACAGATGCTGAAATTGATATGAAGATACAAAATGTGAAAAGTGGAGAATCTCGATTAGGAAAGAATTTTCTTTCATTTCGAATTACAGCGTAGAACCCCATCAATTCTCTCACCATCTGCTTTTGTATTGTAGAAAGCTTGAAATAATTTGGAAAAACTATGACACATTATTGTTAGTATGCAGCTCAAACTACTTCAAATGGATTCACAACTCACCATAGACACGCTTGGCAACGCGGCAACCAGTTAATCCCCGGAGTATTTTTCTAAATTGGCTATTGGAGAAACTCCTTGAAAAATTTTATTCAAATCCAAGGTACAGGAATAAGGATATTAATATGATGATGCCTACTGATATTTCTAGGTGCTTTGCAATTCAACACAGTGATGAGTATTTAATGTTATCGCTTTCAACTAGGGACCCCCAATCATGTGTGTATAATCTCGCCACTATAATTTTAGATATCGCTTGCTTTAATTCAATAACATCGAGGCAACCATTTGTCAAAAATTTATAAATTTTTCAGACAAAAAATTATAATAAAAACTAGAAATTTAAAATTTGCTCAAATAGACTTTAATTTTTTTCCATGTTGTAGGTCAAGAATTCAGTTTTCGATTATTCTAACAAACAAATCAATATTAAGTGAAAGAATAACATTTAAAAGAAAATTGCAAAATTTTTTTTTGTTATTTGTAGCAAAGAAAACAATGAATCCGCCCAAAAGGTCAAAATTAATAAATATGTATCTGCTCGTTATTATTCAAAGCGCATAGAAATCATTTTAACTATTTAATGTCCAATAAGGTTCCTACCAAGCATTTAGTTCGTGCCTTGTTTCTTTTTCAACTTTTACTCTATTCTTTTGTTGGCATTTTTTTTTTCATTAAATTTTTGCAAGAGATCAATGTACACCAGCGTTGCCAGGCAGTGATTAGGGGAAACTTTTGATGGAGGTATTAAAAAAAAAGAAAAATTTATATTTTATTTCTTTATTTGTTTATGAAATAAATAAATAATCTCTATTTATTGTAAGAAATTTTTGCGTAAAGGTCATCAGGTAGATCTGCATTAGCAGCAATGAAATGAGAATAAGAACTAGCTGACTAGCTATGCAAGGAAAAAAGGATAACGCTTAGCGATTTTAGCGACCAATTTTTTTACAGGCCTCCAAGGATTTCAAAAATCAGTGCGCCCTTAAGAAATGATGTCATCAGTTTTTGGCCAACAGTGAATTCAGCGCTAAACTATATCTGTAGCAATAAGGAAAAAGTGCTTAAGTCATATTTTACAGTTTTGCGGGAGAGCAGTTTTAAACTTTCAAGTCGATTTTCAGAAATTTACTTCTTTTGCAGTTAAATTGGGAAATTCGGTTTAAACTTTTATTTTATTTACAAAAATATCGTTCTACACACTGTAAATAATACATTCAATTTGAAGAATACCAAAGTATAAGCTTAATTATATTATTATTTTATATGAGATTATAAATCGAAAAAAAAATCAATTCATCACACAAAATAATTGAAATTTTACTCAGAGATGCTTTTGAATATGAAGATTAAAGTGGTGCCATTAACTCAAAATTAGCTTATACCCCTTTTAGACACGGAAAGTTACTTTGCAAAGTCTTAATTCAGCTGTGTGAAATACAAAGGGAGGAATACTATCTCTTTCTGTCATTCTCCCAGCTGAATTAAGACTTTGCAAAGTAAACTTTCCGTGTGGAAAAGGGGTGATACATATATTATTGAGGTTTATTTTCACTAAACTACTTGCATATTCTTATTTACTTCGCATATGTACACACATACATATATCTTACACATATTCTGAGCAGATTATATATAGGTTTTTATTGTCAAATTAACGCTTTTTCGATTCAAATTCAAACTTTTTCAAATCAAACTCAATTTTTTTCAAAGTAATTTCAATTTTATTCAAAGCAAATTAAATTATTTTCAACTCAAATTAAACTTTTTACAAGTCGTATTGAATATTTTTCATTTAAAATTATTTTTTTTTTTCATTTTACATAAAATTTTTTTCACTTCAAATTAATTTTTTTTAATTAAACGGAAAATACTTAAAAAATAATTTTTATTTATACAAAATTAAATTTATAATAAGCTTCAATTACTTGCTATATAAAATTTTCAATGTAGCGGTTCTCCAGTTGCAGCTAATGATAAATTCATAGTCATATCAACATAATAATTGTTGCAATCTCAAGGTGTTACGGATTCTACTGATCGATTAATTATGGTGACCAAGTCCATGTTACTCTCTGGATCAGCTACCGTATTACGAGCATAGAGCTTAGTCTTTGAGAAAACTTTTTCAATTGAGTTTAGCATAGGGGAGTATGGAGGAAGAAAAACTAAAATGTGACCGGACTCAGCAATTTTATCTTTAACCACTTGCGTTTTGTGTATCTTTGCATTGTCAAGGATCAGCCAAGCACCTGTGATGTTGGATTCAGCTAATTTATCGAATAATTCTTCAAGGAAATGTGTGAACATGTTGGTATTAACCGAAGAATTAGCAATTACTTTTTTATGTAAAATGCCATGTATGTTCATAGCTGCAATAAGGGAAACATTGTGTACCAGTTTTGTGTGTGAAAGGGTTAACCGGCGGTTCCATTATTGTACTAGGAAATATTTTCCAGTACTATAAATAACAGAATCAGGGCTATCATGAATAAAATTCCACGTGAAATTTCTCCCTTTTCCAATTAGAATATCTTGTTTTCCCTATTATATGCTATTAGTTGGAACTTTTACCCAGGGAAAAATTTCACGTGGAATTTTATTCATGATAGCCCTGAATAATAGAAAAAGAATCACGAATAAAAGAAAAAAACAAGTTTTTAAATCTTTCTGCATTGAATTTGTGGAAAAATCAATTTGAGGTGGAAAAAAGCGAATTAAAAAAAAATTTAATTCTAAAAGAAAAAAAATTAATTTGAAATGAAATAAAATGAATATGAGTTGAAAATAATTTAAGTTGTTCGGAATAAAATTGAAGTTGCTTTGAAAAAAATTGAGTTTGATTTGTAAAAAATTTAATTTGAATGGAAAAAGTGTTAATTTGAGAGTAAAAGCCTATATATACATATTTTGTGTTATTTAGCTTTATGTTAGTTATGTTTGTTAGTTCATTATTAACAAAATATATTTTAACTGAATTTGATTTCGAAAAAATCAAGGTATATTAATATACATGCTTTCAGTAAAATCATTTTTTATCATATTAGATATTATTAATAAAATAATAAAATTTTTTTGGTCGACTTGAAGATTTTTGAAAAATAAATATGGTATCATTGGATATGTAAATAAATATATGTATCTCTCATACTTACATTATTAATATTTTATCACTTGTTCTTCTTATTATCTTGTAGATAATTCTTGATTGCTCTCAATTGTTACGCTGATAAAAAGATAAACAAACATTGTTACATACATACACACGTACATATGTATGTAACACGACCGACCGAACGCGACGAAGTTGTAAATTTATTGAAGATAAGATGATGATATTAATAAAACACTTTTTTTAACACGTAAAATTTATGATTAATATGCAACCTTCTTAAAATATTTTATTATACACAAATAAAACTATTGTTGCACTATATTTTCATGCAAAATTTTTGATATAAAAAACAATTTTTACCTATTAAATATTTAATTTTAATTTACTGATTTACGAACGACCACGCACTGTTGGAAATAATTTAAGAAACTGATAAATGAAGAAGAAATCGAGTTCATGTTGGTTAGTGCTGCCATATGGACGATTTTGTAATAGATTATAATTTATCACAAAATCACAAAACTTATTGATGAATGAAAAGTATTGACGATTTTGCTGAATATACATTATATATGGATGTACATAGGTATGTATGAATATTTTTTTAAATGTAATTTATGTGCAAACATTATTTTGTGTAAAGGTAAATAAACTAATAATTTTGGGAGACCCAAAATCATAAAATAACAAACATTGGAAAAATATTCTAATGAGAAAGAGCTAAAATCCTGTTATTTTCTAAGCAAACAAATGAGAATTGCCGAGAAATTTAAAAACCATTCCCGCTTTCCCGGGAAATGGAAAAGTCCGAGAAAAGGAAAACTCTACTCATGTCACATTGCACATTGTGCAAAAGCGATTTGGGGGTAGCTCTATTCCATTAGATTTTTTCTTGTGCGGGTTTTTCGCATGCTTATACGAATGATAATGATGACATCAATAATAATACCGTAATAATGATATCAATAGGCAAAAAATTTCGATGATATTTGAAGAGCTGGCGAACAAAACTAGAAATGATTTTTTTTTAATTTTTTTCGGACTCTCCAAGTACACATCTACATTATTATTTCGACTTAACCACTTTTTCCTTTTTACCTTTTTTTTATATGGCAATAATATAGCTAAAAGTTCAACGAACAAATCTTATTAACATTTTACCCAAAAAATAAAGAATTTTTTCGTGTACCTTTTTTGAAACATACAGGATTACTCGATTTTCGACAATTGTCGTTCAAATTCGATAACTTCCTTGTAAGTGTAATTTTGCAGACACATGTATGCACATATGTATGTATAGTGCGGCAACACTGGTTTACTGCATGCACATTTTGTGACAACAAAAACAAAATAGAATTTCGTGTCCTCTGGACATTTTTATGCCAACAGTAATGGAAGGAAGTCAAGTAGCAAAACTGGAAAAATGTCAGACAAAAAGTATGATAAAAAGTGAGTGTTAATGGGCGGTATGTGACTCCTGCATGTTTGTTTATCTCTCTCAAAGCTCTGGCAGTAATAAAATGGATATTTTTACACGAATGTGTGTAGAGGAATATAAACAAACACACACTTGCCACAATAAATAAAGGTATGGGATGTATTTGTAAATTGCCGCTATAATATTGAAACAATGGGGAAAAATAACAACTAACTGCATGCACACTCGACCATGCATCCATATACATACATATTTATACATATGTATGTATATATATGCATACATACATACATATACATATGTATGTATATGTATGTATGTGTATATGTTTATATGTATGTAAATATTTGCAACTACGTGTTTGTGTATGTGTAAGTCTAAAATAATTTATGCTGTTTCCATTTACTCCTGTTATATTTCTCTTTCCTGTTATTTCGTATTTTATTCCTTTAGCTCCTCCTCTTTTTTATATACTCAAACATGACGTTCATACATACATACATATGTACTCGTACATAAACATCCATCAAGGGTTGTTTTTATGACTTTTGTAGTTTTGTTTCATTTAACTTTCCCATATACTTTTTAACATTTTTAAGCTACAAAGCTACAAATCCCTCAAGCAGAGTATAGTCTTCTCTTTCTAATTTATGCACAGTTTCCTTTGAAGGTTTTTAATTTATCCTCTTGTTTGTTAAGATACTGGTATTGTTTATTATCCTGTTGGTGTACATAAACCATTTTTATGATAATAGTTTTAGGTACTTTTCTTGTATTTTTTTATACTTTCTTTTTTGTTTTGTCAGACTTTATAACGTTTGAGTTGTAGGAATGTATGTATGTAAACGACAAATAAAGGGAGAAACATTTTACTGAAATTACAGTAAGTGAACTTAATATTTCATGTAGAATTGTTGAAAAACAAGTAAAAAATTTAAGGAATACCTAAATAATTCTTTTAAATTGTAATAAAATGTTTAATATGTACCTATTTATACAAAAATGTATGTACTTAAGTATAAACGACAAGTATGCACTTAAATTGTAAAAGTTATAACCCCATAAAATATAATATTGTTATGAATAATATCTACATATCGTCACCTAGAATGCCAAAGGGCTTGAGTACACTTTTAAATTTTTTACAGGAGAGTCATTTCATTATTTTCATTATTTATATTTACAATTATTTTTTTACATTATTACACAATTGGCAAACTTTTCACTGGTTAACAAATATTTTGACGCATAAAACAATGACTGCATTAAAATTGATAGGTATCAATGTTTCGAATTTACAGTGGAGGCTCGAAAAACTTAAATCATAGAAAAGTTAAGTATATGGAAAAGTTAAGCAGCTTTTATTCACCATTGGTGACTCCAAAAAGTTAAGTAATTCTCAACTTTTCTGAGACAATTTTTTTATATATAGTTTTTTTCTCTTTCTAAGATGATCTCAACTTGTGTATGTAAATCCTCAATACATATTTATATATATAGTGAGTCGTATACGCCTGTATACATGCAAAAATAAAACCGTTACCGTTATATATTTTTTTTTTTTTTGTGAATTTTATATGCATAATGTAGAGTTGCTGTCATCAGTTGGTTGTAAAAGAAATTAGTCGTAGAATTTGTTTTGTTCTGATTGCAACAATGTTAGCAGCAGGGAAGCAAAAAAGGTTGTCAGTCGGCGAAAAATGCAAGATTTTAAAAAAATTAGATGAAGGCGTTCTTGATAATCGATTGGCTAAGGATTTTCACGTATCTGAAGCAGCAAACAGTAATAAATATGTATGTATACAAGTATATATGTACATATAATTCTAATTGAAAATTAAAAAATAAATAAACAATGTACAAATACACATATAACCTCTTGAATTTTTCATACTACGGAAAAGTTAAGATTTCGGAAATGTTCATCACCCCCAAAACAAACTACTTAACTTTTTTGAGCCTCCACTGTATTTTGTTTTTTGAAATAAATATGTAGGTACATCGCACACTAAATCATAAAGAGTCACAACTCAAACAATTTCAGATGCTGAGTTGTTGCAATCAACTGTTAATACTGTACAAATGATGCAAGTATATGACATAAAAACAAGTATAACGGTATTTTATATTCTTCAAGAGGACTGTAGTGCAAAATAAATTGTTGAGGTCTTTGTAGATTTCTTCAATTAACTGGTTTATAAAAAGCAAAATCACTTTTATAATTTTGAGTTGTGACTCTTTATGATTTAGTGTGCCATATGTAGTTACAGCTTTCTTCTTTATGAAATTTCATAAGAACTTTAGGTATTGTAGGTAGTACATAAAATAGTTTATTTTGGTTAATAGCATCAAAATCAGTCGAAAATTCTATGTAGAATTATTTGGCGTTTACGGTATTTTGGATTTCAGCTAACGATATGCCTGTATCTGCATACATATGTATATATTTTTTTTTTTAAATAATTGGTTTATAATATAATAGTTTAACCCAGTGTGCTCTGCTGCACCTTTCCCTCCTCCCCTTTATAAAAAAATTTCGTGAACCTCTTCCATATGTAAAAAGCTTTTTGAAAATTGGGGGGCAAATGACGAAGTTATTGAATAAATCAATTATTGGGGAGGGCAATTTGCGACACCTTTCCTAATTTCCAAAAAATAAAAAATTTAGTGAACCTCTTCCAGAACAGAATTTTGGATGTCAAATATATTTGAAAAAATTTTGGAGCGGGCACTTTGCTTCGCCCCCGCCCCACAATTTCCAAACAAAATTTGGTGCACTGGAAAAGGTATAAATAGTGAGGTTTTAAGAGCTTTCGGATTTGATTAAAAAAAAACACATAAAAGAAATGTATGAAATCTTTATTTAAGTCGGTAGAACAATCTATGTATATATGTAATTCAATGTGTAAAGATGATTTCATGTAAATGTTGACAGCGGTTCATACGCTGGGTCTAATTTGTTATACTCCCTTGAACATATCGCACGGTATCTCACGAATAAATTCTTCAATATTGTCTTCCAGTGCGCCAACTGTTGCGGACTTGTCCCTATAGACATGAACTTTAACATAGCCGCAGAAAAAAATAGTCTAAAGGTGTTAAATCGCAAGATCTAGGTGGCCAATTAACCGGCCCCAAACGTGAAATAAATTGTTAACCGAGCTCGCGTCTGAATTAAGTCATTGTTTCGCGTGGTGTGTGGCATGTGGCATGTGGAAAAAAGTAACAGAGGCGATTGGCTTTGGATCGATCATTCACGGTCATCAACAACAATGACAGATACACTTTACGTAGTAGAGTGGCCGTTAGTTGTATGGAGAATATTTTTTTTGTTGATTTCGTTTACTCTCACCCCCCAAATCGGTTCAGTTTTATGTAAAAAAAAATAAAAAAAATTTCATAGCGATAAGTTGTGTTTTAGAGGGTGCGTCCGGCCCTCAAAGTTAGCCCTCAAGCCCATATATTCAATGTATGTTTTTTAGTTTTCTTATGACTATACTTAGATATAAACTGTTATTGTAAACGCTTAGTAAAATAATTTCCATATAAATGCATTTCTTCATTATTTCCTAAAATATTAATTTTAGTAAAAAACTTTCTTTGAGACTTTCTTTAGTCTAATGTTGTAGACTAGAAGAGCTAAAATACTGTCATATATCATATTCATGTAAAATGTTTTTTTAAAAAGATAGTCATATGCAAACAAATTACATTGAAAATGGGCTTGAAGACCAACTTTGAAATTTAGTCACACAATTCCGAATAGCCGCCTCAGAAGGTCGCCCAAACTGATCATAAAATGGAAGAAGTGCACGATACACTTACTTAGCCGAGCATGAATTTTGCCAATAAAATTTTATAATATGCAAGCTTTGTTCATTTATAAGTCAATTCATGGTTAAGTTGTAGAACAAACTGAAAATGTTTAACAGTAACATGATACACGAAAACAGCTGAGTTGCCAAAAAAAGTGCTGCCAAAAAGAAAATTGCTAAAAAATCTCCCTTTACAAAAAGAATTTTGAAAATTGATCCACAAACGACAAAGTAATTTGATAATCCATTTTTGTGGTGGGCGCATTTCACCCCCTCTCCATTTAAGAAAAAAATTTACTGGACCTATTTCATATGGAAAAAGCAATTTAAATTCGTCGTGAAATTACGAAGTTATTTGATAATCAATAATTGGGGCGGGCAATTTGCGACACCCTCCCACTTTCCCAATTTCTTTTATAATATAAAATCTGTTAAGAACTATGTGGAAGAAGTAAAAAAAGTTAAATATTTTTAAAATTTCAGTAAGATCACTCCAGAGGTCTGCTTTCCTATACGGTATGTACAAACAAACAAATAAACAAGTTTCCATTCCGTTTTATATACATATACATATGTATATATATATATATATATATATATATATATATATATATATATATATATATATATATATATGTATATTGTGTTCTGGTGCAAAAGGTTTAAATAAAATATTTTACCGGGAAGAACAACTCTCAACTACAAAAATTTACAGGAGTAAAATTTAATGTATTACACTGAGAGAAAAAACATCAATTGAGCCAATGTAGTAGCATCATTCATAACTATTTATTGTATGAATCCAATTTTTCATTAGTTTATGGACAGTATACATTCATTCATTCGTTCAAACGGTAGTCATAAAGGTCATAATGTTTTAATTTTTTTAAGGTCAGTGTCATAATGTTTTAATTTTTTTTAATTAAAATAATTTAAGACAATATGACAATACGACCTTTATGACTGCCATTTGAATCCCCCAAAATATAAAGAAGGATTCTCATATATTAATTCATCAATATTAACTAAGAAAAACCATTGTTTTGAGTTATGACTTTCTTGCAGCAAATGCTAGATACATACTTGCATTATTATTACTTAACATTTTCCTTGGACACTCTAACAAATGTCCAAACTTTACTTTATTTTTAAAAAATGTACTTTTTTAATATTCAAGTACATTCTCGTTCGTTCGAGTAACATTCATATTAAAAAAAATAAAATAAAATCCCCATCAATAAGTCATTCCTCCCTTGAACACAAGGATCAACATTGAGTAAAATTTAGAATGCAAAGAAAATAAATGTAACAGGTCATCATTATCATCAGCGTAATCCAATAAACATTAAAGGTGAGAAAAACGCAATAAAAAATTCGATTACCATAAAAAAGTAATTTGTTTTACTTTTTACTTTTTATTTGTTCTTAAGTTTGATGTTGCTGCTTTTTGTCTTAAAAATAAAAACATTGTTTACAGAAACAAATATCGATGAGGATGAATGAAGTCAAACTGAGATATTTAAGATACGAGATAAGAAAAAAAAACTTTTCAAATTAAAACAAATAAAGATTAATTGCTATTTAAGACCGTTTGTATGTTGTGTTCTTATGCTTGAGTATCAAACGAACGAATGGATATGTATTGCAAAATCCAAAATAAAGGTAATATATGTAAATAAAGAATTAATTACCAGAAGAATTAGTTAAGGCTTTTAAACAATATAAATATGTATGCAACTGCTGAATTTGGAATTTAAGGATATCCTGTGGCACCTTGATGTCGTTTTTTGTTTAAGGTTTTATGTTGCTCTTTTCCTCCACGGATGTCCACCGAATTATCGATAATTAAGTAAGGATTTGTCGCACTATGCTTGTAAATTTATTCCTGTTCGAACTAATTGCTGTTTTGCAAAAGTACCAAGATGATGTTGCCAGGATAACTAGTCTCCAATCATGTTCAAACCTACATATTTGTTTTTTTAATATCTGGAGGACTAAAATGTGTCTAAGATTAACATGAGTCCCTGCCATGAAGGCCTTACCTCACGATATTCCTCGCACTACGTGAACTTAAACATTCGCCAAAGCCTCTGGCTGATCGCGTCAGACCAACCACTAGCATTGATTTAACACTGGGACGCCAAGACTATTCACCCAGCGTTTTTGGTAGCAACTACAGCCACCACATTTGATTCTCTCGGTTCTCACGCCACAGGTGTTGTGTATACACCCACAGCGAGGTCCCAAAGAGAATTCCTCAACCATTGCCGGCACAGCCCAACCACTCATCCGAGATGAACGCATGCCTGTGTCGTCACACCGCTACATGCACCCGAAACTTCCGAGCAGCTCGACTGTCGGGTTGTAGCCTCTGATTAGACGTCGAAGTTCCACCACAAGGGCTTCATCTCTATCGTCTTTTGAACTCAGGGGTAGTTCTAGGTGACGCTGCACCTAACTGACATCAACAGGAACCTGTCTTTCTTTTATAAATATGTACACATCCTTTCCTCTGTTTCCAGAGATCGGGTAGTAACACATAAGTTCTATGGGTAATGTACCAAAGGTACGTCAATGGTAAAAGCCACATCACCCCAGCTGGGGCCCCGGGCTTGCCATACCCGTAGTCAAAAATAGACTCCCCTGGAGGAGGATGACTGGGGTCAACTGACACTTGCTTGTTGACAGAAGCAGAAAAAGTTACAGACTAGTATTAAACTTCGTGGGGTTCCTAGTCTACCATGACTTTCAGCCAATGAATGATGCCCCTGTATATCAGCTGTTGGGCCACCAGCTGCTATGTCAGAGATTGGCTGTCTGAAATGCTGGATTATCTCAGAGATATACACCCGTGGTAATAGAAGGAATGTTGTTAATCAATTTGTGCGCGTCATTAATACGATGACAAAACAATTGAATACCAATGCATCTCCACCAGGCATATATCAAAGCTATTTCCTTTGAATAAATATGCACATATCCATTTTCTGGTATTTCACAGATTGTGTAGTAAGACATAAGTTTTATGGGTAATTAGCTAAAGGTAATGCCTGAAAAAGCCGGATTGCCCAGATAAGGATTCGGGGGATTGTCGCACCCTTTACCTCAAAGAGATATCAGTGCTTACTTTTTCAATTTCCACAACTAATCGATCTATCGCTGTTTAAGCGACGTTTTCGCTACTTTTGGCTTTGGAACCGAACATTGGTATATCTTAAAACTAGATCTATTAGCTCTGCTAGATTGCATATATGCAGCAGACAGCTACTAATCAACACATTTAACAGCACTATTATATGGACTTTACTGTTCCTGATCTTCGACTAGTACATAGTATATCCCTACGTTTATACGCAGGGCTTATTTGCAAATAAAAATGTAAATTGTTGCCATATTATTCTTTTTATTGCGACTTACTAATTCAGAAAACTATTCACGATTAACGCACTATTTGCACATAAAATGCTTGAGGTTGCCACGCTTACAAATATTTGATAACAAAAACAATAAATGGACAAATATTGCAACAAAAAACATTGATAGAAGCAAATAATAACAATTAAAACAAATAATTATTTGATATTTTGTGCATTTACACTATTTTTTTTTGTCAACATAAGTAAGCTTTCTATAGAAGTGCTGCCAAGGTTGTGTACTTTTGCTATACCGTATAAACAGTGAGTTAATTTATTTGCGAATAATTTTATTTGCAAATAGTGCGCGTATAAACGTAGTAATAACCAAACTTAATCTTAAATTAAACGTGGCACAAAACAGCTGTTCGAACCAAACTTATGTGCAGCATTGTATTTGATTATAGGTGACTCGCAATAACGCCATAACCACAACCGTAGAAACCAATTGAATTTTGGTATTTTGTCATAACCAGAATAAATTTGTTGTCGCACTTTTGAAATGAATAAACAAATGAAAACATAAAAAGCAAATATATTTACGATTTTGGATATGGCATTATGGTATGGCAAGTCTGATTGACAATCGACATATATATATTTCTGAAAACTTTTCTTACAGCAGACTGCACATTTTCAAATCAAAATATATACGAGTATATTACGTTAATTCAAACTTCTAGAATAGATTTAAATTTCATAAAAAATAATATTTCAATATACGGACAGTCAATAAACATTTATTTCATGATGTTTCCTCTTTTTTTTCGAATGCCAAAGGAAAATATCTTTCTTTTCCAATTACAACAAGAAACTCCCACTAATCAAATACATAAAAATCAAATAGAGGCATTATGAGGTCACGAGACATTTGCAGCATTGTATTGGTATCTAAATATGTACATTGCATGTTTATAAATTTCTATTGTATTTCTATTGTTGCATTATGTCTGTGTTAATATCTGTGGCAAACATTTTGTGGTCCTGCTTATTTGGTGTGTGTGACATCTCATCTTCCTCTATTAAAATGTGTAACTCCTTTCGGCAGGCATGTGACAGTGACTTAATATTGAAAGTTTTTTTTCTCTGTTTTGTTTCCTTTTTAAAGGTGGGAGAAAATATTGTTTCTGTGAAAGTTTTAAGCTGGCATTAGTGGTTGGTATTGGCATTGAATTTGTTAATACACAGTGAAAGTTAAATGAAGCCGATTGTTATACACTTGAATGAATATCTTATGAATTGATTTAACCCCTCTGCATAAAAATAACGCTACTCTTTTTGTTTGATGTGTGTGTGTGTGTGTGAATTAGAAGGATTTTATTTTGGGATTTCTGTAATAGAAACTATTATGCTGAAAAATGTATGATTAGGATTGCAGCTTATTAGTGAAACTATTGTTGCACAATCATTGTTGTACGTTATTGATTGGCAGGCAAATATAATAAACAAAAATTTGTGGGATTTTTGCGACATTATTATTAAATAATTTTGTAACTTGATTTTATTTATATGCTCGTACTTACATATGTACATACACACACTTATGTACATACATGTGTATGTGTGTATGTATAATAAATGTGTGCAAGTGTTTAAGCACATTTTTGCTAAATAAGTAAAAAACCCACACATGATTAGATATTTTCTAGATTTTAATGGGAAAACCCTAGGGCATATTAATCTAAATAGCATAGAAATGCCCTCATTTTATTACACCACAAAGAAAGTCGAAATCTCAGCGTAGTTTTATTATTTTAGATTATGAGTTCTCATACGTAACGCCGAATTACCAATTAAACACATTTGGGAAGAAATTTAATTTCATTATTTAAACTTTTTACTTTGTCTACGCTCCTTTTTGTTTTGGAAGTTTCTCATCCTTTTAACAAAAACAGCACGAAAAGTCTTTTAGAAATTATAACACTGAAATTTTTTTACTCTCTATATTAGAAATAATATTCAATGCATTTACATACTTCGCTTATTTACTTAAAGAACGTCATAAAACAAAAAAATTAATTTTTGGAGTTAGTGATGCAAAATTTTTCATTTCATTTGTTTGTGTTTTCTTGGAAGAAATATCCCAAGTATTAATCAATTAATGCCCATATCGTTCTTCATATTGTGTAAAAATTTCATACCAATATCTTGTTTACTCAACTCTTGGGAGAACAATTAAATTTTCTTTTTCCATTAAGTTGTGTGTAGAAACTTAAGACGCGTTTTCTGGCAAACTGGTTTTTTGAGTTATGACGTTCTTTAAGTAAATGAGCGATATGCAATCAGGCGGCTAATTTCTTGAAAATGTTTGAATAATAATTATAGCAAAGGAAATGTATTTGTAGTAATTTCTATAAGAAGCTCGTTAAAGACCAGTTTACATGATGAAAGCTGAACACAAGCTTTCATTAAATTTCCGAGTTTTAAGTACTTTTTGAGTATGGGCCATCACAACTATGAATGCGTGCAGTTAAAAATAAAAAACACACAAAACGCAAGCACACGTATTAATTTTAAACCGAAGACCTATAACTATAAATATCCAACAACTATGTTTATACACATTTTTTAAATTACAAAAGCACAAACGACAACAACTACGATTTATAGCCAGTATGAGCTACAATCATACGCATGAGTATAAAAATACTCTGAGACTTATCGGGTATACATGCCTAAATACAGGGATATTTTATTTACACACATACACAAAGCATGTTTTCAAACAACCACATACATACATACGCCCACACATATTCCATTCCATTTTATATACACAACTGATTGTATATGGTGGCGAATGATGATTAAATATCCCGAGTATCAGCGTTTCTTTGCCGATTAACATCCATAGCCTGAGTATAAACATATTCAGACTGAAAGTATGATACGTATGTGCATTTTTATTTTTAGTTGTAGCATATTTTAGTTTTGCCCATAGACGAAGCAGAGATGCTCTTGTATGTTGGAATCGGCCTTAGTCATAGTTGCTCGAGAGAAATTATGTGAGCATACAAATTCTTTGCGCTATAATTAGGATTATACGAATTTAATAAAATTAAGACTATTTACTATTTACATTTTTCTTGAACGAGAGAGAGAACAAAATCTCTTAAATTTTTATTTCCCCCGCCCACAAAGAAAGTAAAACTTTCTGCAAAAAAAAATGTTATCATCTAAAGTGGGGCAAAGTTTCGTTCGTTTATGCTGGTATAAGAGACCTTGATTTAAGTGAAAATGGTATGAAACTTCCTTTTTTGATAGAATACCATAACTTGCGCGTTCGTTACTGCAATACCCTCTGAAGTACTGCTTTGGCACACTAAATCGATTGCATACTCGTACTTAAAAGAAACACTTTCAAGTCAGCCCTCTTATTAAAAGTAAGATATGTATGTACTAAGGTCTAATATATTCTCTGTGATAATCTTAATAATTACATATGAAACTAATTTCTTTTGCTAATATAACGTTCTTACTCCTTTTTAAAACTGCACACACACACGCACACACCAACATTCATTCACAAAAGTAAGAGAAAAGAATTTGTATGATTATTCATGGAATATGCAAATTATTCTAAGGTTGCTACTCTCTAAATGGGAGTTTCTATAGATAAAAAGGGGCTCATGTGTATCATAAAATATGTCATATTTTAACAAAAATGACAATAAAACCATTTACACACCGTGCACTTTTAATTGCTAAGATCTAAATTCATATGAGCGTATACACATACAAGCATTCGTATGGTAAGTATGCATAAAGGGTGTCTCATTAAGAGTGCATTATTTCTTATGCTTAAGCGAGTTTTGATATTTTTATTGCATTGCAATGTAGACATGTTCCCGGCAAATGGCGTTCGTAGCTCTGAATGATGAATTAGTTTTTAAAATGTAACTCTTATCGCTCGGAGGACACTTAAGAACTCGTCTTGAAGCAAAGGAATTGTTTCTGCTTTGACCACAAAATACCCAAAATACTCGTACACACAAAATCTCAAAGAGACAAAAGCACATCGATTGTTTTATACGTGGTATGGCAGGTTACGCTTTTTGCTGACACTCAATGTCGCTTAAACCACTGGTGTCTATTTGAGTCCATTATAATTCCCGTTGCTACATATGTTTCTCTAATAGTCACTTTAATTCTGGCCTCATTTTCAAAAAGTATAAGAGCACAGCTTCCCAGTGAAAAAAATTGGAGTAGTTATTGAGGTAATATTTTTTCTCTACTTCCAAAATATTAATAAGTGTGTATTGTCACTTTTCCGGAAGAGATTATTAACAATATCCAGATAATTATTATAATAATTTATTCGACTTTTATATTTAATACACTCGTATATAATTTCATGTCCTGAAGAAGCTACACAACGTTGCAGCGAAATATCGATATATCAATAAATTTGTCATCAGTTTTTAAAAAAAGGACCTAAAGCTGAAATAATATTTATATGTAATACCTAGATACTTAATTAGAAGTTATTTATTGATTTTTTTTAGCAAAAGAGTTCGATGTGATGAAACATGACATTTTTAATTATACAAAATATATTGATTTAAACGAAATTTTTGCTTTTGAGTGTTTCAATGGTTGAAAAAAGGAATGAAAAAAGTAATGCAAAAGTAATGAAAAATTACTTCTTTGCACTCATTAAAAAATCAAATTTACTTAACATCATGAGGACTCTTGCAATGACAACCACATGTAAAAATCATTAGAAATTGTCCAAATTAGAACTACTTCCGGATCACAAGTTCGGGATCTTATTGAAATCCTTGAAAGACCTTTTTTTTGAGAGTATTAGTTTGCGCTTGTGTGTGCGGAATTTTTGAGTAAGAGAATTTACAATTTCTCTCATTAATGAGCTCCTTGGAGTAGAATTTTGTTTAAGGGGAGATAATAAATTTTTTTTCCAAAAATTTTCATTCATATCCCTTTTTTCAATTACCCAGAGATAATGCGTACTAATAGGAAAAAGTCCAAATACTTTAAAAAGTTCGTTCTTATTGAAACACCCTTTAAATAAATGAATGTGCATCCTTTTATGGGACACATTGTCTTTAGTACCGTATCGTGTGTTGTATGTTTGTGTGTGGTTAAATAAAACTTTTTCCTTTCTACTGTTTCAAAGGCAAAGGACCTTTCTTTCCATTATCAAAATTATTCACATGTGAATAAGAGATACTAATGAAGCTATAATGAATTGTTTTTGATAATAAAATGCAAATAAGGTACAAATAATATTTTTATTTAAAGTTAGTCTGCAATTGCTGAATAACTTTCAAAGAATGGAAAAATAAATATGTAAAAAATATGAAAAGTAAAAAACCAAAATAAATCTTTTTTTAACTTGATAATTAAATCAGTAATTAGATAATTTAAATTTAAAATGTATTTAAATAAAGTTTAATTTTTTGAGTAATTAACTAAAGTTCTTACATATTTAATTACGATGAAAGTATGCCAACACTACAAAATTTGCGAATATTATGGACAGCTTTCCAAACAACACCTGTTTTTGCCATAAATAAGGTAACACTTTTCACGTGAACTTTTATTCACGATAAGAATGATTATTCAAATTTTGAACTAAGTCGACTTAAGGAATTATTCCAAGGCAAATCCATATCAGGTGGTTTCGAACAGCCCAGCTGACTGTTTTCGCCGCTTGTAATTAGTATGTCCTTCATAAAATTTTTTTTTGGCATTCCAGCTAATAATTTCTTAAAGTAAATTGGGGCGAATATACCTTATGTAAACATGTCATGATTTATTCCTTCTTGCCGGAATTCGAAAAAATTTTTCGAGACCATATTTCTGCTCATTTTTCTATTTCTGATAGCAGAAAAATATGCATTAAGTACGTATTAATCTTTTCTAATAATAACACAATTAAACAATTCATGTAATTGTATACACATTTCTTTCACTTTAGGGATATGCACTAGTTCACAACAAAGCTCTTGGCCAAGGCGAGTGCTAATTTAATATTTATGGATATTTGTATAACAATAAATTTTTATTAACCTTATCTAAATTATGCTTAAACTTTATTATTCAAAAATATTACTACAACTTTGTCCCAATAGAAGCCATAAAATTACAATAAATTTCTCCACATCCTTTTTGGTGCAACATACAACTCTATGTATATCCTTTGCCACCAAAAGGGTCAACGAAATAAAAAAATATATATATATAAATAAATGAGAAATGGAAAACGAAAGTATTAAATAAACACAAACCACAATAAATCTTGAAGTTAAAGATAAGATGAGAGAAATATTTTTAGAAGTGTGTGTGTAAGCGGCAAAATTTATTAAAATGTTATGCAACATCAGTTCATCTATTGGGACATTTCTGAACAAAAGGACAGACACTTAATGTTCCTTTGTGAACACAGATACAACAAATACAATCGAATGAATTTAAATTCTAAATCTTATCTTAATGTGTTTTTGGTTTGCGATTGTGTAAACATTGTTAAAATACATATATTCGTTCGAATAATAGAAAGCAAAACTCGATTTATTTCATTTGTTGTCCCATTTGTTTAGCTACAAATTGTTTTATTATGCCAAATAATTGTTCTACAAGGAAATTTCCTTTTAAATAATTAATTTAAATGGTTAAGATAAATTCTGATTCTTATTTTTTTTTCTTTCTTCTATTCCGCAATGTGTTTCTAGCAGCAGGCTAACATTTTGATAACATTAAATGTTAGAGTTACAGAAATTTCAAATGTAAACGAATGTTCTATTACAGAGAACAGTTACATTGTTGCAAATGTTTATTTATATCTCTTCTACTTACGACCTGTCCCACGATGTCACCAGATATCGTTCGATCGACAACTTGTATTAAAAACAACAACAAATTTTATAATGTTATTGTTGTTTGCACTACAAGTTGTCGTTCGAACGAATTCTGGTGACATCGTGGGACAGGGCGTTAGTTGAAAAATTATTTTAAACATAAATTTATTTTCAAAGAATATTTTTTTTGGACAAGGCTATTAACTTAGAATTTATTTATTTATTTATTATTTCTGACTTTCCGCTGTTGAACGCTTAAAACAGGGAAACTATATTATTACAGTGATGAAGAAAAATGCGGACTTGTTCTAATTTCAAAATAAAAAAATGGATAAATCAATAAAGAATATTTAACAATGCATGATAATGGTTTAGCTTTATAGAAACTAGAAATAATAAGTTTATTGAAACAAACACTAGCAGAAGCATACAATATACACCCAAAAAAAAATTGGTTGAATAATGGTTAGGCCGATAAAATATTACTTGAATCAACTAAATATATTTAGACTTACGCTATACAATTCTTATGAATCCAAAACACAATACATGTTCATTAAGGTAAGAGCTAAATTGTAACACTGATATGATTATGGCAATTCTCAAATTGATTAGATCAACAGATCGAATACTTTTGTCATGACTAAACAACGGATAAGATGAAGACAACTGAATAAAATATTACGAATTCGATGTTAGTACCAATATTTGGTATTTGAAGCTAAAAAAATGTTATATCTAAATTTAAAAAAAAGACTATTAATCGGTTGTTGCAATTGAATGAATGTTAAATGTACTGAACGGTTTGATAACAGCACCACTAAAAGATTTACAACCGAGCTCTGTGATGTTGCAGCAACGGTCAAAATTTCATTGGCAAAAAATTCGGTTGTCTCAATGAATCCGTTTTGTCTGTGTATTCTTTGTTACAGAAGTTTTGAAAAATCGAAACGTCATTTTAACGACGTTATTGCTTGTGTTAAATAATAAACTATTGCTTGACTGGACGGATGGTTAATATTATATTAATTTTTCACTTTCAACTCCCACTGTATCTTAATACCCCATGGTCATAAAGCTGTACGTCATTTCTAGTAAAAAGTAAAAATTGAATTTTGTTTAACAATTTATATCAATTTGTTTCAGCACACGTCAATTTATGTCAATTTGTAACCCGAACTTTTTATAAACTCTTCACAAAAATCTATGTATGAGTATGATGCACATACACATATACATACATATGTACATATGTGGGATTCATACAATTGTACAATACTTTTCTAATACAATTTATACTCCCTCTCCACATGTCATCTAATGATGTGTGATGTAAAGTTGACATTTTTATAACACCCCTCTTTTATACGGGTGTTATTTTAAAGGGATTCCGAGTAACGTATATTTTTCAGTAACAAAAACATTTGAGTATGAACATAATATTGTTACTTTTCAGTTGCTTTACATAATTTTTAGTAGCCAAAAAATATTTCTGCAACATGTACGTGCATATGGGTAACTCCACAGATGTATATGTACTTCCGTTGTATGTTCCCTTAATTATGAAAGTGATCTAAGTCACATGCATTTGTGCTTCGAAATATTAAATAAATCTGAAAAAAAACTACAATAAATATTTAATAAATATTAAATAAATTTATAGAAATCGAGACTGGGGCAATTTTTTGATTTGTTCAAATGCAATCTGCTAAACATCTCGACACAACAAATATATGACTTAGACCACTGTCATAATTATGGAAAAATACAATCATATATACCGATGGCTTAATACGAGTATAAGAAAGGCTGAACTGGAATTTTCGATATTTTATAGTAGAAGAAAAAAATGAAGAAAAACTAAAGCATTTACATGCAGAAATAATATTTTTAGTGGTCATAAGTCCTTGATTTTTAACTGTAACGTACTAAGATCTTCAAGGAGGATGCAATTGTACATTGTCTCCCAGAAAACGTTAAAAAGTCGATTTCGAAAAAAATTGAGATACGGCCTTTTTGTATTAATCCATCGATACATAGTTATTTAATTGTAATTCTAATAAATAAAATTTATATATCACAATTAAGCTTTTCAATTGATTTTTGTTTTTTTGTTAAATAGTTTTAACAGTACGGTGACGTTAGCAAATTTTCTGTGGAAACACCCATATAACCATATATATTTACCTTAGGGATCTTATTTTTTCCATGTGCAGCAAATTATTCCTTTAATGTCTTTCAATTATATTTATTAGTTTCATTCCCACACATTCACAAGCACACGTACACCACCCCCACTCCTCTAATACTTATAGCTTATCTTTTGTGTAATAATTATTGCTGCTAATTATGAACATGAATGTGTAGAGGCTTGCAATAAGTCTTATTCTCTTATAATTTATAGATATTATTTTTCTGTTGGGTGTTACATACAGTTCTTACAGAAATTATTTTGGTAGTAAGATTTCTTATTGAGATAAGAAGTAAATTTTGATTTACAAGAAAACTTTAAAAATGTAGGTACACATAAATATAAAGCAATCATGCACGACAGGAAATGGTAATGAGTACTCAAAAAAAATAGTCTTAATTTAATTTTAGTAACTGCGTATAATCATACTTGTAGTGCAAGCAATTCGTACGTTCCCATATTTTCTCTCAAGCAACTATGATTATAGCCGATTCCAACATACAAAAGCATCTCAAAAAAGGAGCCTTAATTTTAGTAACTGCGTATAATCATAATTTTAGCGCAAACAATTCCTACACTCACATATTTTCTCTCAATCAACTATGACTATAGCCGATTCCAACATACAACAGCATCTATTTTTGGCTTACAAAGTAATACGAACTTTAGCCCGTTCAAATAATAAATATAGAAACAAATGAAGTTCGAATAATAATTAAAATTAACTAACATCTCTACTTCGTTTATGGGAAAAACTAAAGTACGCCACAACTAAAAATAAAAATATACATACGTATTATACTTGCAGTATGAGTAAGTTTATACTCAGGTTATGGATATTTAATCGGACGAAAAAAAATATACGTATGATATACTGGGGATATTTATTCACACTTCGCCACCTTATACATATATATATTTGTTGATATAAAATTGATTGGAAACTGTGTGTGTGTGTGTGGATATTTGAAAACATCCCTGAAGGAAACGTGGGGTTAAGTGTACCCAAGCCACCACTTTTGTCAACTATTTTGGTGACATTGTCAACGGAGCGTCTGCATATTAATATTGTTTTTGATGCGTAGAAAACATTTTTTCAGATACACACAACGATACTTCTTCTTAATGTTTTATTGGTTTGTTGAAAATAAAAGTTGAAGTTTTTATAAAAATAAGCTTAAGAAATCAAATTAAAAGGTTAATAAAGGTGTTTTGAACAATAATTAAAAAAACATTTATATAAAAGAAATTACAAAAAAACAAATAAAATAACAATCCATATTTTATAAAAATAGAAAACTAAAAAATTTCCAGTGAAAGTGCTAATTATGGAACCTTTTTTGACCCTATGGAAGATTTTGTGCTATCAGTTAAGGATTTGTCACACTTTCAGATCCATACTTAATTAATCAGTATAATTTTACTATTAACATTTCCTGCAGGTGGTGACCGTGTCCATAGTAAATCAGTACAGTTTTACTACGGACATTTCCCACAATGTGGTGATATCGTCAATACTAAGTCAGTACAATCTCACTACTGACATTTTCGCCATATGGTCCCACAAGAACTACCTAGTCAGTATTGACGAAGTCTACTGGTAGATTTCGTAGGACAAGCCTGTGTTAAATGTCAAAAGTAGATAACATTTGTTGGGGTATAATTTGTCAGTAGTAGTGGTGACATCGTCAATAGATAATCAGTATAATTTTACTATTGACATTTCCTGCAGGGATGCTTTATGTGTGCGAGTACACAAAGCATACATACATACATACATACATAGACACTGGGTTTTCAGTTTGTTAACTGAACTGAGGTGTAAATGTACTTTGGTAATTTTTTTTTAATAGGACCAGCACTCAGGGGATAACCCCCACTCATCAATGCATTGTGCTAGAACTAGGAAAATATGTTATAGGAGAGGAGGATAGAGAGAGTAGTGTCTATCGACATTCGATTTAAACCCTCTAACGCTGATAGGAAAGACTTCCGCAGGTAGCTGGTTCCACATACGAACAGTGCGGCTAAAAAAGGAAATGCGTAGTGCGATTTATTGGACAATCGACCTCAAAGAGATGTGCTCTGGATGAGGCGTGTTGTGCGTATAAATGTGCGGGTTTTAGGAACAAGTTCCCTAATTTCATTAGAACACATTCCGTTGTAGTATCGATAGAACAAGGAAATGCACCCCACATTGTGTAGATGCTCCAATGAATCAATAGAGTTGGATACCCTACTGTCACCGATGAGCTTCTTCGCCATCTCCTGTACGCGGACGAGCAGCCCCAAAATAGACTTTGAAGCGCCGGCCCATACATGAGAGTTGTATTCAATTTTCGGTCTGATATAAGTGGCATAAATAGTAAGGAGATCAGATGGGGTGAAATATCGTTTGCACCGTTTAAAAAATCCGACGCACTTGAATGCTTCTTTACATTTTTTTACATTCACTGAGAACTGACACCGGGAGAAATAATTCAGGGCAGATTCACGATAGCATTTTTCTCTACGAGAGGAATACAAATTTCATGGCAACAAAAATTCCACTTGTTATTCACGTTAGAGGCGAATATATTTTTTTTTAAATAAATACCTGTATTAGCTTATTTACGCATTCATATATATCCCTTTACTATAAAATTTTATTAAATTTAAATTAAATTTGAGAATAGGAAGCGCTTAGCATTACCAATAATTGTATATTTACTCGTAGTTTATTTGAAATAATGAATTGCCTTCTTAAAAGGGTTAAGTTTACCACATTTAGAGAATAATATGTACAATAATTACAATGTTTCGACTTTTGTGAATGTAAATATAATAAGTGAAAGCTAATAAAATATGTCATATTTTAACAAAAATTATGCTGATAAAACCATTCGATACGGTTAATAAATGAAAATTACATCCTTAAAGAAACAAATAAACAACAAAGTCATAAATGGCACACTTATTCCAAACTTATAACAAAGGCTCACTCATACTCATATGTGGGACACTCGAACAAAATAAAATTATAATTACTTTCTTATTTATGCTAATGAAATCCTTTCTGTCCTTTATTATGAGAAAAACATTCTTATTTATGTTAACAAAAAATACCTCATACACATTTTGTGTGAAGCAACAAACACGGTTAAGGGAGATTTAGATTTTACTGTGTTATTGTGTATGTATGTGCATATGTATGTCTGTTTTCTTATTAAAAAATATGTCTGTATATAAAAGAGAATCTAATATCCGGTTAATATTTTTTGTAACCCTTCTTAGAAACCCCTTAAAGTGTGATAAAACGTAAAACATTAAAATGTTTCCTCTTGCTCAAAACTATTGCAAGTTTTATATGAAAATGGTAATGTGCAATTAGGGAATAAATTTTAATGCATTTACTGCATCTTTTTGAGCACTTAAGCAACTGTTTTATTAAAAGAAAATCCATTAGAAGTAGCAGACCAGGAAAAAAGCGTCATAAAAGCTTAAGAAACTTTGTGCACTTTTTAAGTAGAATATTGTGTTTTCTTATTTAACTATTTTATTATAATTTGCAAGAAAGTTGAAAAATTTCTATAAAGTTTTTTTTAATAAAATACTTGCATTTTGTTTTTTACTTTTTTTCTTCTCTTGCGTACATGGTTAACATTGCAGGAAAATCTGATAAATGCAATTGTATGATTTTATTTAGCCATAAAGGACATTTCTTTGCCAAACAATGTTGATGATGACAACGATTACGATTCAGTATAATATTTAGATTATGATAATGCATTTCATTTATACTTTTATTGTGTATTGATGTCGAAATGCCACTTACACTTGAATGCATAATAATAAAATGATTATCAAGATATTACATTTGTGTACTGTTGCTAAAAAAAAAGATATCACAGATAGATGATTATAGAACTGCCACAGCAAACTTAACAGTAATTGGTTGCAATGGCTATAAAAGCAATGTTTAACAGTTATTTTCCTTATTTATTCTAAGGAAGGCTTTAAGACAGAAATAAAAAATAGCAACTTGACACTATATGGTTTTCCATGTAATTTTGATATGTAAAAAATTAATAGTTTTAAGAGAAATCACCGGATGTTGATTGAAAAGTAAAAAAGAGGATATAGCATTAATAATGAAAAACAATATCAGCCAAATTCCCACATTTACGGCTGTATATTCTCGATAACTTCATGAATTCCATCCTTGAGCACTTCAATCGATTGTGGACCATGGACTTTCACGCAAAAGACCGATGATATCGTTAGTTTTGTAGCATGTCCTTAAAAGCCTCAACAGCTAAGGTTTTATGCAAAATATGGTATAATGTCGTTTGTGGAATGCACAAGTGAAAAGATGGACGAGAAATGGATAAACCTGGGGTTTCCTTAACACAATTTTTTTTTAAAGAGAAGTATCACTCGGGCAGTGAATACTATTACTAGGTGTTACTTTATTTAGGAAAGGGATAGTGATGGAGAAGACAGGCGGTAAAGGAAGAGAGGAAGGTTAGCTTCATTCTTTTACAATCTACTTTTAGCACGTGTTATTGTTTGCAGCGCCTCTGGTGTCAATGAGGCATATTAAATTTTCGATGCTGTTTTTAGTAGCCTTTTTATGGTTATTTTACTTCGCCAATGATTCTGCTACACAATTCCGACGAA
This sequence comes from Tachina lurida, assembly GCA_944452675.1. Classification (NCBI taxonomy): domain Eukaryota; kingdom Metazoa; phylum Arthropoda; class Insecta; order Diptera; family Tachinidae; genus Tachina; species Tachina lurida. The sequence continues at coordinate 132,902,464 of OX101754.1, read as the reverse complement.
GGAGAGCGCTTTGATGTTACATTAGGATTAGTATCCGCTGAAGCTGGTGTAGTTCAGTGACCAGTGTGTACGCCTTCATCACTTGAACGTTCCTACAACAACTGATACAAGAAAACTTTCTTAGAAGTAAGACGTAGAAATTTATTATATAGATGAAATAAATGGCTAGTGGTACGAATTTTCAAGATTTGTATATTATCAGGTTAAGATACAGCCCCACATAAGTTCTAAATATTCATATTTCCTTTGCGTTAGAGATATTATCAACAATTCATAAAAAATATTAAATAACAATATCGTTAACAATAAAATTTAGAGTAATAAAAACTTCCTTACGACCAAAAACACACGATTCTTTTAAACCTGATCGAAAATAACAATAAAATTATTTTGATTGTCATCAAAAAGACTGCTTCAAGTATGTCTAAATTAAAGACTAAATGATATAAATGTGTAAGAGTCCATAGACACCATCGTTACCATCGCTTTCATCGTAGATATCAAATCAAATTTAGCTGACAGAGCAAAGAACTACCATAAGGAATCAAAGTAAGACAAATAAAAAAAAATATAGTAATGAGTATAAATAAATAAATTTTATAATACAAACACAACAATGAATACAAAGACTAACAGGAAGTTCGTTATCGATATTTCAAATCACACCCCTTCCATTTGCTTTTTATAAATACAGGCAGCAACTGCATTTACAAAAATATATAAAGGAAAAAATAAATAAAGAAATTATAAGAAAACTAAGACTAAAAAGACCAAAATTAAACGTTTTCCAAGAACATAATAAAAGTAAAATACATATAAAAATAGAAAATGCGTAAACATGTAATGAATAAAACATGAAATTGGAGTTTTCATCAAGAAAATCCTTTAATCGCCTCTAACAAACCAACAGGAAAAAGTTATTATGAAACATACAGCATAAGGGGAAAAAGTTAAACTGAAGCCAAGTGCTCCTCACACTTAGAAAGAAAGAAACATGGTCAGTGCTGAAATGTAATGACCATTTCAAATGCTGTTCGCTTCAGCAGTTAACTAGAGGAGGCATGATGACATTTAGCCACCAGTTGAAGCCAAGATATGATGTTGATGTGTGTATGTGTGAGGGAAAAAGGGGTTGAAATATTAATTACCCTTTCCATTAAATATTTTCGTATTTGCTTTTTGCGAGAAATTAGAAAAACAAAACTAACTAATGGACAGGTATCATTAGGAAAAAATTTCCAACAAAGGGATGGGAGGCTGAGAAAAAACACTTTTGAAAGCAGATATTTTAAAGTATTTTTCGTTATTTGAGCAAACAACAAACTTAGATTAGGTTAGGTTAGCAGGTTGCTGGTCCAGCTCACTTGGGTCCAATACAATGATCCCTTTGTGCTACCTGTCAGTTGAAGAGAAGATAGTGGGAGAGGGTGATAGGGAAGGTGGTGAAGGAAGAGATAGACGAAAGCTTCATTCTTTTACAACTCTGCTCTTTGCACGCTTTTTGATAATGCAGTGCTGCAGCGTCATCTAGTGTCAAATGAGGCGTATTAAATATTGTAGCCATTTTATTGGTTATTTTACTTCGCAAATGATTCTGCTACACAACGAATGAGGGCGCTCTGATGTTACATTAGGATTAGTATCTGATGAAATCGGTATAGTTTTTAGTGACCAGTGCCTTATGCCTGCATCACTAGAACTTTTCCCACAACAACTGATGCAAAGGACACTAATGCACATCAGAAAAATAAGTGGTGTTTTAATGACTGTCGGAGACCGGACCTTCGGTTTTGTAGTCAACGTGCTTACTACTTCAGCCAACGCCACCCTAAACAACAACAAACTTATTGATATGTATTTAACAGTAAAATGAGAAGTAAATACAATGTAAAATTTTACGATTGAACAATCACATACAACAAGACTGTTGTAAATTAGTGATGTTAAAATTGGAGCTTTCATTTCATAAAATAAAATCTTTCAAAACAATTCACATATTCCATTTGCTTTGAAAACTATGTGTGTATATGGAGTTGAAGTTTACACCAATTGACACCACACACAGTGGACCAAACACAAGAACGCGATGATTAAAGTGTGGCGGGTTAGCCATATTAATTTACAACTGTCTTTAGTGCAATTTCTTCTCTAAAAATTATCACATGTTCACTGAGGGAAAAGCTGGAACTTAAAAATAAGAATATAATAAAAAATATATATTGAGATACTTAAAAATAAATTAATATTTTTCCATATTGAAATAAGCAATATCAACATGACTAGACTTTCGTTAATGTTTCTTATTAATTCAATATGGTTTTTATTGATTTTAAGATGTTTTTTCTCTGGATGTAATTCGGCTTACAGAGCTATACGATCTTATAGCCTAGTCAAATCATTAACTGAATAATAACTGATTTTCCGTAACCAGATATTTTTGCAAAAACACAATATTTTCGTCGCGACAATGTTACAGCCATGTGTTTTGTCTTCTTGTATTATTTATGTCAACACGTATTTATGTACATATGTATTTTAAAAACTCGTAACAAGTTTTAATTTAAACTACACAATTACATATGGGCATAATATTACATACATACATACATGCATTTACATATACATACATACTATGTAATTTATCCCTCTTAAAAAAGTAAAGTACACAATGTGTTAAAAATTGAAATTTTATTTAAATTTATGCGATATTTAAAAAAAAGCTAGAAAGAAATTGCACTAAAATATTGCCAAACATAAATAAGTAGCCGTGAAATTGGCACAATCATGTTTAACAATACTTGTCGCATATATTCTAATATGCATCCCCTGCCACTCACAACCAAGTACGAGTACAAACATACAGCCTTTTACACATGTAGAGAATTTTTTAAGTACTCGCTCGTATTTATAATACTTCGAACATTGATAAATTTTAAGTCATTTTTAACACTCGTGATTTTTAACTTTTCACTTTTTTGTTGTTACTGCTTGCTGTTTGCAAAAATAGCAACAACAACAACAGCAACAACAATGATGATGACTTGTATTACAAACCGTAAATAACAAAATTGCCATTACATTACCTCCATAATCATTTTAAAATTTAAAATTTTTGTGCCATGCATGTGTGTGTGTGTGTATAGCGGCAGCAAGGATGTTGCTCAGATCTGTTTTGGTGACAGTTGTTGTTTATTGACGTCTTTGCAGCCACCATGACAACATTATAGCAAAAATTTTTATTAACACTCCCATTTGACTTTTCATTTATTCGCAATACAATAAAAAAAGTTTGAATTTTTTACACCATTTATTTTATTTAAAAATATGTATTTCATTACGCGATTTATTGTTTGCCTTGTTTTTAAATACATATGTAAGCTTTGAATGTTTTGTTTATTTTGTTTTTAATTCATTCCTATGAGCACTGTCAGAGATTAAGTGAGACCCTAATGAGAAATTTTAGAAAACTTATATCTACTTACATATGTAGGTATCTATGTATGTATAATACTAATTTGAGCCAATAAATTCAAAATACATACCGATGGTCATAAGTAGAAAGGTCCCAAGTCGTAGAGTTACAGATATTTGAGTTAGAGCCTTTCTACTTGTGACCAACGATATATGTATATGTACATATCTAGATAATACATAAAAAAAGACATTCACAAGAGGTCATGAAAGCAGTACAAATTTGGATAATTTCTAATGATTTTTACAAAGGGTCGTCCTAGCAAGAAGTTCTCTTTTACAATTCCTAATAACCGAATTTTAAGCCATGTTAAGATAAATTCCCCTTTTGGCGTACTATAATGATAATTTCCTTTGGAAAAATGGAAATAAATTTCCGATTTTCGCAACTCATTTCTTTTTATTCGAATTTCAGCGCAAAACGCAAGATCTTAAGGACCCGTGTCTTAATCATCGCTTTCGAGAAAGAGCTGATTCGGTCACGTTTTCTCAGTTCCAGATTATGGCATTCGATATCGAATAATATTGTTACATTGTTCGATGGCGAATGATGTAATCTCAAACTAAATACATGTGTTCAAATCAGCTCGTTATCGGCTTCCATTTTTAAGAGCAGTGGGTGGTTCAAACGCTAATTTCAGCTGCAAGAATTTTGCAGCACGCCCATAAGTCCTAGTTTACACTATGCAAGTTTTAGATTTTAAGAGAGAGAGAGAGAGAGTGGAGGGGAAAAGAATCGTTTCTGTTCCCCTCAGCTTAGCAATAAGACTTGCATGTTGTAAACTAGGACTAAGCGGACCTTCCAAGTCTTAATCTCTTTTATTATTTTCTGTAGCAAGCCCCCATCTCTCTTTCTCCTTTCCTACTTCTAACACTCTTTACCAAACAGGTAACACAAAGGGACCTCATTACATGGACCCAAGTGTGCCGAACACTTTTTATTTTTTCAGCAACCTGTTAAATTTCAGTAAATAGTAAAAAAAAAATTTTAATGAAAACTATTTCATAAATTTCTTCAAAAACGTAGATTTTTCAAAAATATACCGGAATTACCAATTTTTGTGTGGCTAATAAAACGTTGACTGAAGTAGTTCGCACGTTGACTACAAAACCGAAGGTCTTGTGTTCGAGCCCGGTCTGCAACAGGCATTTTATGATTTGCGTTATTGTCTCTTTGTATGAGTTTTTGTAAAAAAGTTCAAGTGATGAAAGCATAGACACTCGTCACCAGTGATGGGAAAGTTGGTACGATCGTACTTTTTTTGATACTATTTGACATGAAAAAGTACCGTAGTAGTCCCCTTACACATTTGATACTCTCACGGACAACTTGAAAATGCAGTCAGAAGAGGTGCTCATGCATGTATTTTTGAAAATAATTAATTTTTTTTCGACAAATGGAACGAAACTTATTAGTAAATATTTTTTAGAAAAATGTAACCTTTCACAATTAAATATCAACGAAAACCATATTTCACTCAGTGATATTTTATGTGGCACAGAAATTAATCTATTGAAACAACTGTTTTAAATCAGTTTAAAGAAAATTTTAAAAAGTTTATATTAAGTTCTAAGGGCAAAAATGGACTTTGACAATGAAATGTTAGTTTGGTTTAGTAAGTTTCCTCCTGAAAATATTTGACCTGGTAAAACCAACATCATTATTAATTAAAATGTTCCCAGGGAAAAGAAAAAGTTTTAAAATATGAACAATCAATTTATAGAGCATTGACTATTATGGAAGAACTGAAACCATTAACAATAGGATGAAAATAAAAACGCATTAGATGAATAAATGTTTCCTGATATATCGAGAGTAGCTTACGGAATTTTGTCCATACCTCACTCCTCTGTAAATGTCGAAAGGATATTCTCTTACCAAAATCTCATGAAAACAAAATAAAGGACAGCCATTCTGTATTCTGTAACTCGCTAAAGATAAATCTCTATCGCTAAAAATCGATAAAATCAATTTTACGAATGCAATTTTCTAACGTGTATTGATAAATCAGGTAATGGGTTAAAATGTAATTCGCCAAAATTGTATTGTTTTATGTCATCGGCAAAAATTTTAAATTTTCTATTTGTTCAGCATTTTAGCGATCGAATTTAGCTTTAGCGAGCTACGGAATACGGGGGGCAAGCCTTATGTTCCCACAGTAATAAGTCTAATCCAGGCTATACCTATTGTATATTTGTACCTATGTGTTCCTTTTTTATATCTTTGTAAATTAATTTTTTATAATTTTTTGTTATCTAATAAAATTAAATAAAAAATATAATTTTTGGTACTCTCGGAGTCAAAAAAGTTCTCCAAAAAATATTTTTTGATACCGAAATGCAAATCTCATTTCCCATTACTGCTCGTCACTGAACTACAGCGGCTTCAGCGGATACTACAGCGCATTATTAAAAATTTTCAAAAAGCAGAGTTGTAAAAGAATGAAGGTTTTCTCTATATCTTCCTTCACCTCCTGCCTTCCTAAAGAAAGTAACACCTAGTAATACTAGTATATATTCATTGCCTGAGTGTGGCTTCTCTTTATTAAAAAATAAATAAAAATGAAAATGAAGTTCCTTAAAAGGGACTTCTATTTTTTTTACTTGGGCTTTTATGCTCATGTGTAGTAAGGACGTGCAAAGTTAAAAGGTAATGCAGTATCTTTGTGTATGTGAAAATAAAAACAGGCAATATTTGTTCCATTTATTCTTTAATTTTTACAAGTAGTATTTGATTTGCATTTACATTGTGGCAGTCCTTTGTTGTATACTTCTGCACATGTTTAATGTGTACAAGTGTGTTGAGATGTACATGGATAATTACGAAATTAATCATATCCTAATAAGTGTATGTATATAAATTTTCCCTAATTGATGCCAAAAGTGATGTTGGGTTCCCCAAAACTAAAAGCTTGATTTGTGTTGGGGTCATTTTTATTAAACAGGTATGGCAATATATTTTATTTAGGGCGTGCCATAATAGAAAAAAAACTTAAAAATTCAAAACAGCATTTTAAGCTTTTGGATTGAAAATAAGCTCGGTCAGTTTTGCAAAAATGCTTTCATAAAATAATACAAGTAGTAAGATTATTGATGAAAATGTAACCCTGATATAGTGAGTTTATGAACATTTTTAAAACTATATATAATTCATATCATTTTCTAGGGTATTGAATTGATGACGACAGACAGTTAAAGAATAAGAGGGAATAACTTAATTTTGAATTTTTAAATCCTTAGTACCTCATATTGGACATGCTGGATTCTAAAACCACATATCAACCATATTACAATTGGTTTGTATTGGCCACAAGTGTGAATTATGGTTTTTGGTAATACATAAACAACGAACTGAATGAAGCTCATGTGTTGGCCGCAAAACATAAAATTAAATTAAATTGTCCTCTTCGTTGCTTGCCGCCACATCAGTGGAGAACTCTTAAAAAGCCATAAATTTCTATTACACATAACTCAACATGTGTGTTTCGTGTCTCACGAACCCCTTAAACAAGCAACATAATATGCCCACAAAATAGCAAATGCTAACACACTCCAACCACAATCGTGCAACATGATGTTGCCATGCTCTGCCACGACCCATTTAAATCAAATTTAAATGCTAAAGAAATTTCCTGGCTGCCACTTTTTAAATCCTTTAAAATTTTCTAATTTAATTTCTCTAAAACAAATAATTGTATTATGTATTTAAGTTGGTAGTAATTAATACATCATGTTCATTTGAAATTCAAACATTTTGTAACATTGTAATTGTATGAATGTAAATAATTTAATTGTGAAAAAAACTTCCTTACAAATGAAACAACTCACTTTAACTGAGTATCTGCCCTTTGCCAAGGTTTAAATAGAGGGCTCTAAGCAAATATTTGTGCAGGTATGTATGTTTGTATGTATACACTTAGATATATATGTTTGGATGTTTATGCTTGTTTATGTGTTGTGGCTTTATGTAAATTTACATGCGGCAATTAATTTATTTGAAATAAAATTTTTGCATTAGAAATAAAATCCTTTTCACTATTGGAAACACATTAAAAATTCCAACTGTGTTTCCGAAACAATAACTGAATTAACTCTTTATTTTTGTTTGTTTTGATTGAATGTGGAGCTTAAAATAAAAGTAGGATTGAATCTTAATCAAATAATTAAGTGACAGTTTTAACTCTGCTGAGAATGATGAGAAAAAGTGGGAGACATGCCCAAAAGTTCACAAAAGATGCAAATGCGTTAATAAAATAAAGGTAATGGTTTTAACGACTGATGCTGGTAGAGGACATATGTATCAGTGATCGGCAATGAATCGTTTTTTTACTATTCATACTGACTCATGAGTAGACATCATTTAAACTGAACTACTCTGATTTACGAATACTCACGATGACATTGATTTATAAGTATAGTTTGAAATAAATATGAATGCGACATCGACATCTTAGTCATACGACACTCACACTCATAAATCACCTCAGTTTGATTTCTAATTTCAGGAAAATACTTATACTACTCACATTGATTCACCTCACTCAACTCATGCATGTACATATGTTTATTTAAAAGTTTAGTCATTAAAAAGTTTGCTAGTAGTATACAATAGTAGCAAAGAGGATTGTTTTTCAATTCCTAAAAAAAAAAAAAAAAAAAAGCAACAGAGAAACACATAACCTCATAATGAGAACTTTAATGTTCATATGCGAAGTTCGCATTGTGAATCATACTTATTTTGCATCTTACATAGGCATTGAGTTAAGGAGAGTCGAAATCAACAACATCATAAATGTTGCTAAGTATGAGTTCGATGCGCACTTCAAACTTTCGAGTTAATATGATTCATAGACAACATTGCAATAAGCATAAGTGCAAGAAGTCATGATTCAACTCTACCCAGTTTTTCACTACTCATTTCTATTCTCTGATTTCACCCCTGAATCTACACATTACCTTTGCATATTAGGTATGTGTACTTTATTAATTAAGCTTGAGGTCTAATAACTATATTGATTTATTTCGATATTGGTACAGAAAAAATTTTGATGGGAGAGTAATCACTTAAATTGCTTATAAGAGTATAAATAACATACTTCACACTACTTCTACTTTGGCTTATTAAGCTCATTACTTTAAGATGGCGATGTCATTGGATTACAAGTAATAATTTAGGAATATCAATACTTAGAAGTAACAGCATACACAAAATTAATTTAATAAAATGTAACGCCAGCTGGTTGATGTATTTTACTCTTCTTATGTTTGAAGTCAAACCTTTTACTTACTGGTCTATCACGCATTTGCTTCATTATGGGCTCAAAACTAAATTTCCCGAATATATACTCGTACAATTTAAAACAAAAAGACACAAAGGTTTCGACGTAATTTGAACATAGAACTATCTGCTATCATGGAACTAGTTACTACGTTAAGCAGAGAATAATTTATACATATATTTGTTCCTTTTAACTCCTACAAGGAGCGTAGGGCCGTTAGAGAATAACGGCCTGGCCCACGATGTCACCAGAAATCGTTCGATCGACAACTTGTATTGCAAACAACAACAAATTTTCTAAAGTTATTGTTGTTTGCAATACAAGTTGTCGATCGAACGATTTCTGGTGACATCGTGGGCCAGGCCGTAACTTAGTTTTTTTATTTACTTGGCAGTCGTTACACAAATGCTGTAAAGTAATGCAGATGGTGTATAGTTTATGTTGAAATGTAAGTTATTAACAAGTTTTTGCTGGAGTTATTTGTTTGTTTTTTAATAAAAAAATGTGACCTTAAGCTAAATTAATAAAGTGCAAATAACAAAACATAAGAAAATGCGAAAAAAAATTTGACTAACAAACTTACGTGGAACATGTTTGTGGAATATAAAAAGGTGCTGAGAAAGTATTCATTGGTTAGGTTAGGTAAACAGGACTCATTTGGCTCCAAGAGTATATATCCTTTGTGATACCTGTGGAAGAAGAAAAAAAAAAAACGTTAGAGAGGAGTAGAAGAGGGCTATAAAGCAATATGAAAATCGTTGGTCACAAGCAGAAAGGACCTAACTCACATAATTGTAACTTTACAGGAGAAGATAAACACATAATAATAAACAGTACAACTGTTTTGTACAACTGCTTGTAAAAGCGTTATTCTTTAAACAATTGGAATAAATTTTTGTTACAAGCTGTATTTGTCTGAAATGTATTGGAATCAGTGAAACACTAAATTTCATGAAAATACCGGTAAGGGCCTTTCTACTTGTGACCATCGATGTGTAACAATTCCGGCTGCCTAAATAGAAACTATGGCGAAGTGCATGATTATTTTTTTATCCGACTTCAATGTTTTTACCAACAATGTTGGGGAGGGGGTGCGGGGGCAGGGAGACTTATGCATTAATTCAGTTAAAAGATTTAGGACATTTTTATTTGAAAATATTTTTGAGTATTTGTTTTTATATTATCCAATAGAGCATCTACATCTGAACAAAATCTAGTGCTTACAAGAATGCGAGAAAAATCTGGTAGGTTCCAAAAAAAAAAAACAAAGTCCACTTCCTTACAAGATTTTGTCGAAATCTACTTAAAAACTAGTAGAAATTGGTGATGGAAATATGGTGTTTTTTAATTTGTACTAAAAAGTCAGCCTGAGTACATTAAAAAGGTGTGTGAATTGGCTACATTGCATTTGTTTGGTTGTAGTTTTGGAAATTTTTCAGTCAATGGGTTTTGTTTTCGATAACAAATTTTGATAAATTAAAAAAAAACTTGGTGTAAACGGTATAGATTTTCATAAAGATTTTAATTGAAACCTGCTAGATTTCGTGCAAGTGTAAATGTCTTATTAAAAAATTAAAGACAAGACGACACTATTGTCGAACAGAATTATGGCCAATTTCACCAACTCTATTTAAATATCAATTCACATTTAAATGCCGATTATCATTAATTTTTCTATGGAAAAGTGACTTTTAAATACGAATTGATATTTAAATACATAAGTTGGTAAAATTGGCTCTTAGAACATTAGTTTTTAAAAATTTTAAATATTAATATTTAATATTTAAAATTTTATTTATATATTGTTAATAATAAATTTTTTTAATGGTATCCACTGTATTAATTGGGTCTTATAGACTTGTATCTGATAAAATTTTATAAATTAAAATTAAATTGAAATTTAATTGAAGGCTTAAGTAGAAAAGGTCAACTGTCTAGAGCAGAAAAGAGAGCGGATGTAGCGCGAAAACTACCCGTGTTCCAAATCTGATATATGTATTGGATAGGCTACTGAGGGATTTTTTGCCCAAAAAGTGAAGGCGGCTATCCTCCAGAGCGGAATAAAGGTACTTAAAATTTCTGATACTTCTTCATCATTCAAGCTGCATCAGTTGTGCGTTCTGCGTTACTTTATGCAACTGCAACATTGGAAAGTTTAGAAGTTGCCGTCCAAAAGTGGAGTATAACCCTCATGTATAGGCCGGCGCTTCAAAGTCTAGTTTGGGGCTGCACGAGAACTAAGATGTTCATCGGTGACAATAAGGTAAATGCGGGGTGCATTTACTTGTTCTATCGTTACTACAACGGAAAGTGTTGTAAAGTGTTGTTGTTTCAAATCAGGGAACTTGTTCCTGAAACCCGCACATTTTCACGCACAACACATTCATTACAAACACATTCATTTGTGGTCAATTGGCCAAAAAATTGCACTACTCATTAAACAGAAAATTATTTTCACATGTGGAGCAAACTAATTGCAGAGGGGTCGTTCCTGGCACTTTCAATGTTGAAAAGTTCAAGTCAATTGTCCACAGACACTACTCCCTCTATATAGCAGCTCGGCTCATTAAATCATCAGCCCCCGTATTCTGTAACTCGCTAAAACTAAAGCAAAATTCGATCGCTAAAATGCTGAACAAATTTAAACTTTTTGGCGATGACATAAAACAGTAAAATTTCGGCAGATTACATTTCTAAACAATTGCTTGATTTAGTAATACAAATTTGAAAACTGTATTCGTAGCCGAAAATCGATAAATCGACTATATAGATTTTTAGCGATAGAGATTTAGCTTTAGCGAGTTACAGAATGCGGGGGCTGGTTTGAGCTGCCCGCATAGGAGTAATATTAATTCGTCTCTAGTGGGAAGAGAGTGGGAGACCGCAGAGATTGTCAATAACGATATCCTGAATCAGAGTTCCTCTCTTAGCCAGATCAATCGCTTTAATGTTACTAGAATTAGATTCACTTCCATTCATCCCTTTGGGTGTGATGTCTTAATGAAACGCCATCGCGTTTACTGATGTGAGACATTCTAGCACTATTATGGATATGGTGTACACGGGAGAGCCTTAGTTGCTCTTTTTTAAGGTTGACTAAAATAATAAATCATCCATATTGGTTTTTGTAAGCTTTTCGGAATTGTGGTTGAAGTGAAGTGTACTTACTGATGAGCTACTACTTGAGCAAGAGCGAAATAAGTCTAGACGTGCTTAACCAACAACAAACAGACCATTTTAAATTTGAATTCAATTAAACACGAGTTAAATAAAAATAAAAATGTACAATGCCAAATGAGTTTTACTATTTAACCTTAAATTTGTTTAAGACTAAATGTGGTTAAATGCTTTCTCAAGCATTTAAAAGTTTTGCAAATAATAAACTCTGCAGAGATGAACGTTTTTTAATTGTGACATTCACACAACCACTATAAGATTCCAACTCCAAGATTTATTAAAAATAATTCCAGCTTTAACGATGTCAGTACTCACATATCTGAACAAAATACATATTAAGACAAAAACAAAAAAACACAGAAATTTTAACTCCCCTTTAAATATTTTACTAATAATGCCCACATTCTTCCGGTTGATTATAATAATGTCGGATTAAAATGATTTACAATACGTAGGAATTCTATAATATTCATTAATTTAGCGCCAATGAAGTGAATAAGAAACTCACAGAAACACTTTTCCCCCATCTCTATGATGGAGGTGGTTGGCAGAATGTCAAGAATGGTAGAGAAACAATAAAGACAATCGCGTGCCAAAGTTTAAATGGAATTCGAAATTTGAAATAGAATTCATAGTAAAGACTTTATTAATACTCGTACCAGACAGACAGCCAAGTTGAACGAGATAAAAGAAAATTAAAGATGATATATTGACTTTAAATGACATCTGTATGATATTTTTCATAAGTTTTTCTTTTTCGTCTGGAATTATAATCACAAGTGTGATTAAGCTGCGTATTGTAAATATTTGTTAATAATGACTTGCAAATAATGTAAAGCAGTTAAAGGTATTTATGTCAAATGTCAAAATATTTGTCATCGCATTTATAATAAAGTTATTAGCATATTCATCATTATCAAAGAGAAATGAATGATGACATGAAGCGAGAGAGAGAGAGCGATATGACATGTTTGCATGTCTATTAGAACAAATCCATGTTTACTGAATTACACTTTTAAAATTGCTGTATTTTGTTTAATTTTGTATAAAAAATTTACATAAATTTGTAGTAAAAATGTACAATTTGTTACTATAATTACGAGTGGAATATAAAGGGTTGCTATTTAAATGTCAAAAAGCCGTTGTGTTGTTTGAAAAACATTTAAGTTACGCTAATTTGTTGTCGTTGCTGTTGTTACACTTTAAATGTTCGAATTAAAGAAATGCCTTAATGTTAAACGGCCTGTGAAAAGGGTTTGACCTTTTTAATGGCAACGGCAGTCTTTTAAAACAATCAATTCATTTTTAAAATAAAACAACATGCTTTTAATTGTAATTATTTTGGCTGTTTGATGTAGAGCTTCCAGATCATAGATATTATTGGCAATTGTTTAAATTCAAAAATATTTGAGTACAATTTTTTAAAAGATATAGTCTCTCCAATTGATAAATAGGTTTAATGAGCAGCACCTTTGGCCGCCAAACGACATACAGCCCTATTCAAAATAAAACGAAGTTATTGTCGGAAAAAATTAATTACCTGAGAATTATTTCCCGGGGAATATTTAAAATTGGGTTGGTATAGTAATTTGAGAATGTCCAACCGGTCGGCAGCAGCTATCTAACAAAGTTTGATAGGTTTTCATTTTCTTTTTTGTTAACTCTTTCCATAATTGCCCTTCTTTATCAACATAATGGAATAAATTTTAAGTTCTGGGGGTCTACTATGTAATTCGAAACGAAAGCAAATACTTTCGAATTGGATGCTAATTACATGCTAATTATTTGCTAATGATATGCTAATTCGAAAGCATTTTCTTTCGTTTCAAAATACAGAGTAGACAGACCTCTGTTCGATTATTAGAATGATTAGCACATGCCATTTATTTCGAATGTTATTAATCGAATATATTTTTAGTAGAGCGCACAACATGCTTTGAAGGCATAAGCATAATCTCATAATGGAAAGGGCTCAACATTGGTTGCGCCCCTTTTTTCAACGTAACTTAACCTAGTTCTTTCCGATTATTAGCGTAAATGACGCATGAAAAAATTTATTCGAATAATATTAATCGAATAGATTTTTAGTTCTTTTTGACAATTCGAATAAATCATAACAAAAATTTTTTTAAATTATGAATTTTATTCGACTATTCGAATAAGTATCGTTTAAAATATTTATTGTAGCAAACACTGATTCAACCAATTAAAATGTTTATTATATTATTCAAATTAATGACGTATAATAATAATAATTACACATAATCGAATGAATTTGATTTTGCAGTGAATTTTACAACGAATTTTTTTTCGAACATCAATCATTAAGAAAATAAATCTCAAGTTCTATTCGATTATTCAAATGAAAAACAAATAAATAATTTAATTTGTATGCAACTAAGCGAATGAATTTTTCAGTTTATCAAATTACTCGAATAAAATAAAAAAATTATTCGAATGACATTATTCGGACACATTTTAAGTTTCGTTTGATTATTAGAATAAACAAGAACATAAATTTCAAGTTCTATTGGATTATTCAAATAAAAACTATATAAACAATACTATTCGAGTATAAGTAATCGAATATATTAATTAAATAATATTAGTCGAATAAATTTGAAGTTTTATTTGATTATTCGAATAAACAAGCAAGTAAATTTCAAATTCTATTCGATTGTTCAAATGAAAAACAAATAAATAATTTTATTCGGATATAACTAATCGAATAAGTTTGTAAATCTATTAAATCATTGGAAGGGTTAAATAATAAATAACAAAATTTATGCGAATAATAGTAGTCGAATAAATTTTAAGTTTTATTTGATAATTCGAATAAACAAGCAAGTAGATTTAAAGTTCTGTTTGATTATTCAAATAAAAAACAAGAAAATAATTGTATTCGAACATAACTAATCGAATAAGATTTAAATTTTTTTAAACTATTCTAATGATTTAATTAAATGAAAGAAATTATACGAATAATAATAGTCGAATAAATTTTAGTTAAGATCAATAGATGATTATTCGAATAAACAACGAATAAAAAAATGACTCGAACAGTGGAATAAACTATTTTTAATTAAGAAATAAGTCTAAAATTTTATTCTTGTATTCGAATAAAAATGCTAATGAAGTCTGAAAATGGAATAACTGCATAATATTAGTCGAATAAATTTCAAGTTACATTTGATTATATCAAATAAAAAGCAAATAAAAAATTACTCGAACAGCGAAATAAGCTACTGTATTCGAATAAAAAATGCGAATGAAATCTTTTTAATATCTGTGCTAATCTTGAAACATCTGAAGTGAACACTGGTGACAACAGCAATTAGTAGAGTTTATAAGGTGGATTTTATTACTCCCACAGGTGCCACCATCCCTCCGTCTCTCATCGGCAAACATAAAAACTTTTTCAGATGTTGAAAAAAAATCATTCAAGTTTTCACTTTTTCTGTCAAAATATGTTTGCAATTGCAAATACAACAAAAAATTTCAATAACAATAAATTTTATTTCATTTTCAGGGCATTTTTATAACAATCCTTTTTTTTTCTATTGTATCGCACAAGAAGGAAAATATTTGAAAAATTAGAGAGAAACACAATAAAAATCTATTGAAAATAAAAGAAATGTGCGCAACTAATTTCATTCACTTTTTATGTAAATTTTAAATGAAAAATAATTTTTTTTTAAACTAATTTTAGCACATTTTCTTTAACAATTTGAGAATAGGAAAGCGGGGCGCAAAAAACAAAATAATAGAAAAAGGTGGCGATGTCCTTGTGCTTGTTCTTTTCACTTTGCCACCATCATCCCATCCTGGTGGTTGTTTAATGGTTGTTATACTGAGGTGTGAAACTTATTTTTATGGTTCTTAATATTTAACGTTTCTTTTATTTTTTTTTCTTTTGACTTTTTTACGATTTCTTTTTTGTAGAAAAAGAAATTTGCATTTCACTTGTATGAAAGAAATTTTTATTGTTTTGGGTTGTTTTCTTTGTTGTACTTCGTATTTCGTTCATTTGGTTAAATATTTATTATTGCTACAATGTAGTTTTTTTATTTTTTACGTTTTTTTTAATGTAAAAAGTCAAGTTAAACAAATTAAAAATTGGTCTATTATAAATTACTCTAAATGCAAATTTTCTTTTAATTAGTTACAGTTTGAAAACATTTATTGTTCTTTAAAATAAATGACCTGTGAGTATTTGTAGAAAGAAAATTTATGTTTGAAAATGCAATCGAGAGCAAAATTAATATTGTCTGCTGACAACACGCAAAGAAAAAATATGGTTGAGGTAACCATAATCAAACAGCAACATACTATGATTGAATTATATGGTTGCAGTCAAATCATATTATTGTCAATGGAAAAGCAAAGCTTAAATAATATTATTTTCTTAATAATAATATTATCTACAAAAACAATTAACTTTGTTATACCTAATCTTATTATTGTAAAAAAGATAACACTATTGTTAGATGTGACTAAAATATGATTGAGACTTACCATACCATGTTCTAATATTATATTAATATTGTTAAATGCGACCATATTATTATTTTATGTAATAATAATATTTTGTTTTTTAATCATATATTTATTTTCAAATCGTTTGTTCACAACAGCTGTGCGGTAAATCCGAAATAAAAATAAATTAATATTGTTGAAATAAAATGTATGTTTGTATGTATAGAAATGTATACTTACATATATGTATATACATGAAATACAAACACATCTGTATAAAGAGATATACATACATACATATCTACATATTATTTTTATTTATCTACCCTTTTGTTTATACTTTTTTATTATTTATTTAACACCACGCGTGCACTACCGATAGCTTACAAACGAAACACTGAACTGACAGATGTTTCTGAAAAAGATTTTTTTAAAAACTTAACATAGTATTGTTTTGGATAACATTATATTGTTATTTACATCATATTATTTTTACACAATAATACAAATTATATTGTACTCATAAATTTTTAACAAAACTATATTGTTAAACTCTAACCATATCGCACTTTCTATGAATATAATAACATAATTATTAAATTCAAACATTACTCTGTTTATCGTAACGAAATTAATGATTAAAATAACAATAACTAGTTTTCAACGACCACACATTTGTTTCAGAGAACATAATATTGTTATCTCAACAATTTTACAACCATATATTTTCTTTGCGTGAATCTGGGTAATTTTTAGAGAAAAAAGAGAAATATTTAAAATTGTTAATATAAAAATTAATTACACTGCACAACAAAATTAAATTTTTTAAAAAATTGCAGAACAACCGATTCTGGCATAGGAAACTCTTTCATCAATAGTATTTCCTGTATTTTCAGAATCTAATCAAAAAGCCATAAGAACTAAATTTGCCATAATAAAATATAGAAAAATCCGCGGAATTCCAGCAAAATTTTACCAGGTTTCTTTCTGGGAAAACGTGCGGGATCCTGGGAATTTTTTTCCGGGAAATCCCGTTTGTAAAACACTAATTCCCAGGTAAACTTTGGAAACTCTATGAATATATATTTTGAATTTTGATCTCCAGTGCTATAATCAATCGTTAGAATGGTGTTACTTTTTCTTTGTTGTGCAGTGTTATTTAAGCTAATGGAAAGTCCCTGCTGTTGCTATAGCAACCTCCCAGAAGCATCTTGAATCTTAAATATAAACTCTTGTCAATTTAAATATGCTGCATTGCATAATTTCATACAAATGTAAAATATTAAAGTTTTAAATTTCACTTCATTTTATGTGGGAAAGAAAACAACTCAAGTCACAACATTTGACTACACAAACTCTAACATAAAGTTTTAATTAAAACAACTTGCACAAGTTAATACTAGACAAAAATTTGCTTAGCTTTAATCCTAAACCAAAAAGAAAACACAAATCTTGCTACAACAGATCAACAAAACTAAACAAACGCATTTGTTGTGGCGGCAACTTTAATTTAAAAACTTGAAATTTTAGTCACGTTTTCTATCAGCGATTGGCAGGAAAAAATCAATAACAAAAAAAAAAAAAGAAAGAATCTAATCAACTTTGCAGTAAAATTAAAAAAAAATACAAATACCTAGACAACTAAGATATTGAAATTTTCTATCTATTGAAAATTGTATTAAAGTAGCCGCTCAACAGCAATTTTAATTTTTGTTTTCAATAATTTCTAATTAATTGAATTAAGGGATAATTATAAATCAAAATTGTAATGAAAGCAATTGTAAATGATTGGTGATTTATATAAACACATTGAAATCAAATGCTGAATGGTTGGAATATGGTGCTAAGGGGTTTTGAAAAAATAAATGTATGTATGTATCAAGATTTATGACATCCTGCTTATGATTGGAAGGAAGGCTTTCCATCATTCAATCTAAACGGCAAGGAAAATATAATGTAAAATATGAACGTAACGAAATTACTTTTTATATTTGGGATTTAAAGTCATTTTTCAAAAATTACTAAATATTGCTTAACATTAGATTTCTTTTTCGTGGCTTTTAACTAAATAGTCTTCTGAGACCTTTTAGTTTTGTATGAGTGACTGCTGTTGGCTTACATACATACACACATACATACATACATACGTTTAAACGTACATACACGTATAAGTTACCCCCGTTTCCGTTTAATTTTAGTGTACTCGTACTTTGGTGTATGTGTTAAATCATTTGTTACGCTGTACCACTTATGTCACATTATAAATGACCTCTTGTCTCAATTTTTATCCTAACATCTTGGCATTATATACATATGTATGTCTTTTGAACAATTCAAAAAGATTCATACATTTTTGTGCAAAAAGTGCCCTACACTTGTTTCTTTCAATTCTAGAGTTGTCTCTTTAGTATAGAAAAGAAAAAAAAAAAATTGGTTGATAGCAAATGTTTACAATTTCAACAATTTGTGAATAAGGCTTTTTTAAGGTTTCATAAAAAAATATATTAGATATTTGATTTTTGATTTTATGTACTGAAAATTCCCTTAGTTCTTTGTTGCAGTTGATATACATATTTCGAGTTCAAAATTTATTAAATAAAAATTAAGAGAGGAGATAACGCGACTAATTTAATAAATTTTATGCTCTATTCGATCTATAACGAATGAAAATTTTAGTCGAATGTTACTAATTTCATAAATTTTAAATTCTATTCGATTATTCGAATGAATAATTGATATTTTTTCGTATATTATTAATCGAATAAATTAAAATTTTATTCGATTATTGATCAAAAATATTTCAAGTTTTATTCGATTATTTGAATGAAAGGCGAAAGGGAGATTCATTCGAATAATACAAGTAGAAATAAAAAAGATATTTTTTTTAATGTTATTCGGCTATTCGAATGCATAACTAATTTTTTTCGAATTTTCTTAATTGAATAAATTACAGATTTTATTCGATTATTCTAATGATCAATATTAATCGAAAGGAAATGTAGTTCTATAACATTTTTGAACTTAATGATTAATAAAAAAATTTGTTTGAGTATAATTAATCAAATATTAGGCGAATAGGTTAATCGAATATTATTCATAGAATAATTTTTCAGTTCTATCATTGGAATATATAAAAAAAAATATTTTATTTAAATGTTGTTAATAGATGTAAACTTATATGTATTCGCTTATTCGAATGCATAATAACTACATTTTTTCGCATATCATTAATCGAATAAATTATAGATTTTATTCGATTATTCAAATTATTATCGAATGAAAAATTTTATTCGGGCAATATTGATCAAATGAATATAAACCTTTATGCGATTATTTTAATGAATGAGACATGAGAGATTTGATTCGAATAATGCAAATTGAATGAATTTCAAGTTCTATTAAATTTTTCAAATGAACGATATTTAAAAAAATTTTGTTTGAATATCACAAATCAATAAATTGCAAGTTGCATTCGGTTATTCAGATGAATACTATTAGTCGAATAAATTAACCGAATATTTATCCAAGAATTTTTCAGTTCTATTATTTGATTAAATAATAATAAATAAATAATAATTCGAATGCTTATTAGCAAAAATTTTTTTAATGTTATCAATCGAATAAATTATGGATTTTAATCGATTGATTAGAGAATGAAAAATTTTATTCGGGTAATATTCATCAAATAAATTTTAAATGTTGTTCGATTATTTGAATGAATGACAGATTTCATTCGAATAATGCAAATTGAATGATGTTCAAGTTCTATTAATTTTTTAAGTGATAACAAATAAAAAAATAACAAATTTTGTTTGAAAATCACTAATCAAATAAATTTCAAGTTTTATACGGTTATTCAGATGAATAACTAAATAGACCCTTTATTTGATTATTTGAATAAATGACGAATGAAAGATTTCATTGGAATAATACAAATCGAATGAATTTGAGATTCTACTAAATTTTTCATTATAAATAAAAAAAATGTCTTCTAATATCATTAAACAAATAAGTTTTAGGTTCTATTCGATTATTCATGTGAATAATTCGAAATTTAATAATCCAATAAAATTTCAGTTTTATTATTCTAGTGAACAATAAATTTAAAAAATTTTATTCGAATGTTATTAATCGAATGAAGTTTATTTTTTGTTTGAAAATATGATTGACATTGATGCATACGCGATGTGGTTCCAGAATGGCCTTTCTACGCCCATGTATACGACTCTGAATACACCAAATTTCGAAGTTCAACTCAACATGAAACAAAAATCGAAACTTAAAATAATCTTAGTACGCATTTGAAGTTTTGATAAAGGAAACGTGTTCACTGCAATATTCTCATGTAGCATGGAAAAAATGTCTTCTCTGCTTTAACACAAAAGCACTTTCTTATTAACTTTTTATCCTATCCACCTCCCATTCTTTTTGTACACTAATTCTTGTTTATTGTTGCAGAACATTAGTTTTATACCGTTCTTATGCGTCCTATTAAGGATTAACCCTTTTTCCACATTGTTTCTGTTAGAGTAGCAATGCCAAATAAAAAAACAGTAGCATTAAAAAGGAAACGGAAATTATCTTAACACTTGCTAAGACGCTAATGTGCTGCTTATGCACGCGCCTTTGTAACTTTACTGACTTCTTTTCTTTTCTTTTTTTTTTGCCTGCCAGCTTAAATAAATGTACTAGATTTTTTCTCATTTTAAATTGTCATATTTCATAAGAAAATGCTAATTTGTTGAACCCTTTTCTATATACATTGTACATATAAAATATAATTTCTTATTTATACGAAATGTTTTCTTAAGAAGATTAATAACTTCATATTTCATGGAAATTGCTTAAGGGATTTTAAGTGTACGAGTATCAAACATTTGTTGCTTAAAGTGCTTTTTATTTTGTTGTTCAGTTTAATTAAAAGTGTGTTTTATTATTTCACTAAATTAAATAAATTTGATGACATAAAATTCAAATGTGTTAATTAAACAATATTTTATTTTATAATGAAATTCTTGTTAAGATTTCTTTGGGGAGTTTCAGCAAAAGCTTGTGAAAAAAAGTAAAAAATATTGCATAATCTAAAATAATTATTGAAATTAAAAAAAAATAACGATGTATGTTTATTTGAGCTTAACTCGGTAGTGTATTAATAATGTTTTATTACAGCTCTGCTCTATATAACTATAAATTACTTTCAAAGAAAATATTGATATGACTTAAAGAACTTTCATAACTATGGGCACATAAAAGTCTTTAATTTTGGATAGAACGGTATAATTATCAAAGTTCCAGGGGGGTTACTCTCTATTACGATGCGAAAGAAAAATGGTACGAAATCTAACGATTGGTACTCTGTAATGCGTTTGCGCATTTACCTTTCGCATCTATTATTTTCCGTTTCGCAAGTCTGGTATCACCGTACTCTGTAATGCGAAAGCGCCTGTCAAAATCGCTCGATAAGCGCAAATATCTTGCGTTAGCTAAATACCAAACGCAAAGTGAGAAAAACATGTAAGTACGTTGAAAAAAATTTTATATATTGACTGTCTTATTCATAAAAAATATTTTTGTTTTATAAAAGGTTTATTAAACAAATTTTCTATGGAAATTTGATTAATAAACCTTTTATAAAACCAAAATATTTATATTTAAATCGTAGTTTTTAGGGTAAAAGCCAAAAAATTACAAACAAAACAACAACAGTTTGAAATTTTAGTGGATTGCATGTGAGCAAATAAGCCGCAAATAATTTGTGGACAAAATTGACAGACGACCTAAATTCTAATGGACCTCCTGTAAGGGATAGAGCTGGTTGTTTATAATGAAATGTGACACTAATAGTACTTATAATATTACACATGTTTTTTTGTATGTATGTATTCATATTTGATTTAAAAAATCACACCAAGTGAAAATGCTTAAAAATTAATTAAGCATTTCCAGCACAGGTGATGGTCCCTCTCAGTTTTGTATTTTCTCAATCACTACGTAGAGCTCTTTTAAGCGACGGGACATTGACTGCTGCTATATTCCTAATGTATGAAACTGGCCAATTTGATGTTGGTATCCACCTTGGCCAAGTAATTTTAAGGCAGCGGCTAGTTTTATAAACTTTCAGCTAGTGTTGAACAGCGTTTAGAACATACAGAAACGCAAATTTTGTACAAAGTTAAAATAAAGCAATATGTATTTAATAACATACCGTTACAAATTTTTTCTTACCTGCGGTCATTTAAGAAAGTATATATATCTCTTAAGCTTAAATTAAATGACATACCCATAGCCATAACCAAACCAAAATTCAATTGGTTTCTATGGTGAGAGTTATGGCGTTAGTGTTGTTTTCTATGGCTATGGTTATGTAACGTCTAATTGAACCTTTAAGACTCGTTTTGCAACTCGTTATACATGGACGTTTTCTTCATAAAACCATAATGCTAAAGAATCCATCACTTTATTTTCAATTAAAAGCTGTTACACTTCACTTTTTTTTAAATTTTGATTTTAACTGTCGTTTTTTATACATATTTTGACATTTCAGTACTGCCAACCTTTGCCATATTTTCTTTTGCAATGTCCGTGTTGCCACTTTTTCAAGCAATTTTGCGAAAGGTTTTGCGAAAGTAATAGAGAGTACCAAATTTGCATATCAACGCATTTAGCTTTCGCATCGTAATTGCTTTCGCATCGCAATAGAGAGTAACCCCCCAGGTAACCTAAGAAATAGACTTTGGTTGTGTTGTGGCACAACTTTTGTAGGACACTGTAGTTTTTTAGAGCAATTTATCGCGAATGCGATTACTGTTTTAGTTTTTGTGCTTGAGCGCAATTGTTTCCCATCGATTTAAATGTTATTTCTTACCGAATATTATAATACTCGTAGGCAGAGATAAGCCAGTCTTCAACATTCCAGAAAGTTTAACTAAGAACAAAACTCTAGCGGCTAATTAATGATGTTGTAATAAAAAGATTTGTAGAAAAGATGTTCTCTTCCCACGATCGTTCATAAAGGCGTAAATTGGTAAAATTTTAATTAATCTAAATCTTAATCTGTTGTGTTAAAACGTAATTCATTTTATCGAAACAATATTAATGTAAAAATAACTGAAGCAATAAAATCATAAGGAATTTTTTATTTATTTGCAATATAATACGTAAATGCAAAAAAAATTAAAACGAATTTAAACAATGTTTGATAAAAACAAAGTTACGCCCACAAAAACAAATTTTTTTAATATTAGATAATTACATGATCAACGTTAAAGATAAACAATAAAAAAAGCATTTTTTTAAATGAATACGTAACAGCTATTTTAAATAAATTTCACACAAATAGAAGGTAGCAAATTTGTATGCTCTAATAAATTGCTTGAAGAATTTTCGCAGATAGTTTTAGATAGCAAATTATTCCTTTAACTACACTATACAAAAAAGTTCTATAACTTTAAAGCAATAGTTAGTAAATCCAATAGTTAGTCCGATATTATGTTCGAAATAGTCTATAAGAAATATAACTTGGTTAAAATGTTATTTTTTTTAGTTTCAATAAAATATAACTAACTTTTACCCGCTCCGCTCTCGTTGATCTGCTTAAAAATACATGACAACCGGTTTTAAGACTGCTTAAACAATCAAACCCGAAATGAAAATTACCCTAACCAGCCCAAAAACGTGTTTCGCGGAAAAAATCCGTACCAAATCTAAAAAAAACCGGCTCCGAACCGGATAAAAAATATTTTATATTTGACGCTGGTAATGTAGCTTTCCATTTGTGAAAGAATTTTCAAAATCGAATTAGCGGTTTGGGCGTGAAAGAGTAGCAGACAAACAATCAAACAAACTCACTTTCACATTTATAATATTAAGGATATTAGAAAAATCTAAAACGATCCATAAAAGAAAATACCTAATGTTTTCAATACTCTTCCTCAAGTCGTCGCTCTCGATAACGAGCTAATTCTATCACGTTTTTTCAGTTTGAGATTAATGCCTTCGCTATCGAATAAATGTAATAATATTGTTCGTTATCGAATACTATAATCTCAAACTAAAAAACCTGGCTTTTTATATGGAACGAAATTTAAAAATATTTCCATTAAAACTCTATTGAAATATTTTGAAATTTCGATCGATATTGGATGCCATCATTTTCTCCCTGATCGAATCAGCCCGTTATCGGAAGCGCCGATATAACCTCTGGGGGCAAATGATGGCATTTTCTACCGATATCGATTTTATAATAAGCCCCATTGAAATTTTATTAAAATCGTTTTCGATAACGAGCTGATTCAATCACATTTTTTCAGTTTGAGATTATGGAAATCGCTATCGAATAATGTTTGATATCGAATGCCATAATCTCAAACGGAGAAAACGTGATCGAACCAGCACGTTATCGAAAGCGACAATGAAACCCCTGTAGTTTCTCTTCTTTTTCACGCTGCTGCACTTTCAATAGTTTCGGTTAATTCTATTAGAATCCTTCTTAATCGTTTATTCGTGCAAAATTAACCGATTTAATCGTTAATCGAAAATATCCAATTTTTGATTCAACGAACATTGAATTGGGTGGGAACAAATTGGTTACTTAAACTCCCAGGTTTCCCATCTTAAGTTAATTCTCATGATGTCTTTAGTATTATAAATGAAATAGAACACCAAACACATTAATTTTTTATAGTTTTTTTTATACATATATTTAATGTCTCTATTAAGGATGGCAATCCAACTTCAGTTGTATTGCTGGTTGATAACGAAACTGGCAACTTCCTCCAGTTAGCTAAAAAGTTTCGAAAATATGATTACGACAGATTGAAAATATAAGAAATATGATTGCAAAAAAAAATTGTTAAGTCAAATCAGTGGAGTTATTTGTCGATGAAGAGAAGGAAGTACAAAATGCTGCATATATTAGAGACAATTAAAATCCTTTAGAATTACCACGTCTACTGTGAATAAAGGCCTATAGAAAATAATCAAAAATTCTCGGCTGGCAGCTGTTAGTTGCCGGTTGCCACGTCTTCTGTGAACAACGGTCTATTGAAAAAAATTTAAATATCTCTGCTATATATTTACGTTGAAAAAAAGCACTGCAATTGGTTTTAGTTTTTTTTTTTTAATTTTACCACCTTTCTGCCTTAAAAACTGAGCAATAACAAAAATTTTGCAGCTATCAGCATTGACAATATTTTACAATTACACTTAACAGCTGTTAGTTGCCGGTTGTCACATATATTAATATTTTGGCAAGTGGCAACGCAACTACAGTTCGGTTGCCATCCATAAACGAGCCGCAACATTTTGTTGATGCATTTTCGAAATCAAGATATGAAATTAAAATAAATGTGTTTGGATTTCGTTTCAAGCCAAATCTCAAAAAATTATTTCTTTTATGGTAGTTTTTTATTTGTTGTTTTTTTTTCAAATCATCAACATTGTTCATTGTCAAACACAATTAAACAATTTCACACTCAATGAAAACGTTATGATACTAGAAATATACCAAATAAAGTTTTCAATACGTTTATTTAGTTATGTGTACATATATAGTTTTTATTTTTTGTTTTATTAAGTTAATTGTTACAGGTGCGAAAAAAGTAAAAAAAAATAAATAAATATTATAAAATAAAGTGACATCATCATTTCATCAAAATTTTTTGTAGAAACGTAGTCATAATGTTTTTTTATTAAAAATAAACACTGGCCTGGCCATAGTGTTAACTATTAAAAATTGAAAACAAAACATATTACCAGCCTGTCTGTGTAAGACGTTCACCGTGGAAATCTTAACGTTTCTGTTATAGATTAAAGAAAAATTTTACAAGTTTCATTTAATCTATTACAAAAAAGACAAGATTTCTAACGTCAACGTCTTACACAAACAGGGTGTACATTTTTATTGATTTTTCCCCAGGTGAACTTGTATGCGATATTGTATTCAATACAATTTTCAAATAAATATTTTATTCTTTATTTTCACCAGCAAAAAGCAAAAGATTTCTAACACATAAAAATGTCATCTAAATTAAAATTTTCCAAACAAATTTTATAAAAATATATATAAAAAAAATATACAAAAAAGTTTTCGAAAAATTTTTAATGATAAAATTTTTGAAAAATTTTTAATGAAATTTTCGAAAAAATTTTTGATGAAAAAATTTTAGAAAAATGTTCGCTGAAAAATATTTTGACCTGTTTGACGATATGGAAGCAAACTTTCGAATGAAAATTTATGTTGAAAACTTCAATAAATTATGAACATTTATTTTTGTTTTCAATATAAACCATGAATCGAAAGTTTTCTTTCGGTATCGTGAAACAGGCACTTACTTTAAAAAGAAATTTAAGGGAATTTTTTTTCTTTTTTGGGAAATGCTAATCAATTGATTTTTCTTTAATTTTTTCCGTCATTGTTAGTTGTTGGTTTGTTAGAATTCTTTGCTGAAGAATTCTTGGATTTATGTCAGAACGTGCGCTTGCATGTCGCACAGTGCATATCCAACTTCTCGCGACTGGGTGTGGAGAAGAGGGCATCATGTGAATATGTTGTTATTTCGACTTCATCCTCTGCAAACACCATTTCCAAAATAGTTTTAACGCGCATCCAATCGAGACGATCAATGCCACAACCCAAGCGTGGTATGGCCAATTTGGTAACACCATGTTGATTCTAAAACAAACAAGCAACACACACATACATGCATACACATAATGTTTATGTATGTATGGATGTATGTATGTATAATTTTAAGTTTCGAATAAATAAGTTAATTAAATGTAGTTGTCTTAACACCCACCATATGATCTCTGGTGGCGGTGAGAGCATAGAACAACGCTATATAAGTACATCGTTCGTGATGTCGTTCTTTGGTCACTAGATTGTAGACGTAGCGCTTTTTTTCCTTCAAAACCGCTACATCTCCCAGGTGTTTGTATTGTTTCAACATCTCATTCGTGGGTCCATATTTGCAGTTGAATTGCATGCCAATGCCATTGCACATGGCAAAGTCAGCGCTTATCGTATGCACCAGAGAGCAGTTCTCAGGTGCAGTTATATTGTGACCGCGCTGTTCTATTATGCGGCATTTGGGTTCTACAATCTGAAGACATGTATGGAGATGAAGTGTTTGTTGTTGTTTTATTATACTCGTATTAAATGGAGTTCTTACCTTTGGTGGGTGATAATTGCAAATGGTCATTTCAGTATTGTATTCATTAGCGAATACCCGCATAATGATTTCTTTAATACGCGGCCACTTTAATTCATCGCTGCCGCAACAAATGCGCGGCATAGCGACCTTGTGGACATTGTGATTGTGCTGAAATATAGAAAGTTATAAAGCTTTCGCACATTAAATTGTAAAGATTATATTATGAAGATAATATTAAGCAAAGTTTAGTAACTTTAGAAGCCAAGCAATAATTAAAAAAAATTTATTTCATTTTAAATTAAAGATTGCGAACACATTCAGAATCTTATGGAAATATTTTGTTTTGTATAATTTTTGTGCTTATTATAGATTTGGTGCGACTTTTATTATGACTTAAGTAAATATTGTTTTATAAATTCTCTTTTAACAAATCTTGTTAGAGAAATTGGCATTTTAAGTACAAATCAAGTTTTGTGACTAGAATAATTAAAGCGATCACAACTCCATTCTTAATTTAAGTCGACTTAGACGGTTATTGTTTATAGCCACAGATTTTAAAAACACTGCGCGACACATAAAAGAGAACAGGCTTCTAACGACTAATTCTGGGAGAGTGGCGTCTGGAACTTTTTCAAAGGAACTTTTGAAAAGAGAATGGGAGCTTTTCCCTTCTCGCCCACAAACTCAAGATTTTGCAAAGTAAAAATTGCGTTTGGAAAAGCCGTCTTACTCACGATTCAATATCTTTATTATTGCTTTATTTTTATTTTTTGCCAGCAAAACAAATTGTTTAATTCACAAGCACGCATTAACGTCGTATGCGCTGTCTTATCGTCTAATTATACAATATTGTATTTTTTTAAGATAAGTAACACTTGGGCAATGCATGCCTACTACTATACTTATAATACGTATTACCATCTTTAGGAAAAGTATAGTGATAGAGAAGACAGGTAGTGAAGGAAGAGATGGAGGAAAGCTTCATAATTTTACAACTCTTCCTTTTGCACTTTTTTAATAATACAGAGTTGCAGCACCTCTGGTGTCAATGAGGCATACTAAATTGTCGAAGCTGTGTTTATTAGCTATTTTATATGTAATTTTCGTTCGCCGATGAGGTCGCTCTGATGTTACATTAGGATTAGTATGTGCTGAAGTCGGTGTAATTCAGTAACCAGTGTCCATGCCTTCATTACTTGAACTTTACTACAACAACTGATACAAAGGGACACTAATGCACATCAGAAAATCGCGTGGTGTTGTTATTCAGTGACATTTCTGGTGACTGAACTCGAACCAAAGGCTTGCGGTTTTGTAGGTAATTTTATACGTTTTCCAGGCCAGGGCTGGGAATGTTCTATAGCATGCCATAACCGCAAAAAAAAGCTTATGCGCTATATTTTTCGAACTTAATTTTTTTACCAAAATTTATTACTTGCGATTGTACATAGTCAATTTTCGTTGAAAAAAAAGTGTCGCTTAAGCTATTTTAGCGGTTATGGCTCGATATGTTAGATTAATTTTTAACAATATTTCAACTATGTGATAAATAAATATACACATATGATATTCATTCAAATTAAATGTTCAAGCTATTTTAATCAAAACTGCTTATAGTGAAAAATTTGTAAACATTTCGCATCAAATTAAAGTTCCCACACCTGGTTAAACTTTATGCTTTCAAATGAAATTAATGTCAATTTAAATTTCAGACTTTTAGAAATAAAATAAATAACGATACAACAAATTGGGTCTGTTCACAAGCGCATAAATAAATATTGTTATTTTTACGACTGAACATGTGAATTCAACAAATATGTAAGCTTGCTTATTAATATTTTATTTTTATTTCGTAGTGACGAAAGTTTTACATATTAACAAACAAAATAAATAAATTAATGGAAATGTTACTTAAATATGTAACTAATAAATCTTAAAAGCTTTTCAAAGTTAATATTCCTAACGTTAAATAAAACCGCCTTGTTTGTGTGAAAACATTTTAAAATCTTTTAAATAACTCAAGTCAATTGCTTTATTATTTATTTGCCTCTTTAATCAAGTAAAATTAAACAGATAACCAGTTCTGATTTATGTTGCGCCGTTTTTTTATATAACATAAAGAATGAATTTTAATTGAAGTAAACTAAGATTTTTGAAATGTAACAAATTCGTTTAAGGCCTCTTAGCGTCGTAAACAATTCAAATAATTTATGCATATGGACTAAAGCTTCTCGACATTTTGATAAAATTATTGCTCAACGTTTTGTCACCTAAAGCTTCTCAACATTTTTACTACAAAATTGCTCAATATTTAATGTCATAATATAAAAATAATAAATAGTATGTATAAATTAAATACAACTTACCATGTGATGTCTCAAACATATTAAGGCCGCCTCTACATTTTCATACGAACTTTTTCGATAGACACTGTCTTTCGTCACCAGTGAGTAAATGTAGC
This sequence comes from Tachina lurida, assembly GCA_944452675.1. NCBI lineage: Eukaryota > Metazoa > Arthropoda > Insecta > Diptera > Tachinidae > Tachina > Tachina lurida. The sequence continues at coordinate 132,872,447 of OX101754.1, read as the reverse complement.
GGTCATTGTCCTCCAGTACCGCTACACTACCGTTAGATACATGCTGGCGACCCAATTCATCATGTTGGCCAAATATAACACCAAACTTCCAAGCCAATTTTCCCCTTTCCGCATAAAAATCAACATTACAAGTGTAAGCCAACGAATACGTGTGTGGCACGTGAAATAAGTCGGCTTTCACTTCGTGCAATCTGAAAGCCGTCATTCTTTTTGCATTTCACACTTTTCGCGTATGAATAAGAAACTACAAATTAAAACTTTAGAATGCCAAATTTGGATTGGGCAATAAAAATAAAAAAAAACAAAACAACCGCAAGACACAAATAAAAATAAACAATCACTAATAATAGCTTCTTTGTAGGTATTATGTTTTATAATTTATTTGTGTTTTTTTTTCTTCTTCAAGTTTTCTTATTAGTCTTTTGTTTTGCTTAAATTTTAATTAACTTCATTTGTGAGAAATATGGATAACTGCTTGTTAGTTATTAAAATTTATCTGTTGGTTTAATTTTTTATTTCTATTTCTATTTCTTTGTTTGGTTGGGAAATGTTTTATTTTTTTTTAAGTTAATGTTTAATTTGCGGTGTAGGTAAAGCTTTCTGCAAAAGAAGACGCGATAATTAAAAGTGATTGTTAGATTTTTCTAACAAACGATTTGTAGCAAACTCAAAACTTTAAATCTTTTTATGTTTTAGTTTAGAAAACTATACACACATGTCTTTCAGCTTATTAATTAACAGGTGAAGAAGAAGAAGTGGAGCGTCGTTATGATGCAAAAATTTCCCCTTCTCTAAAATAGTTTAAAATTTTGAAGTTTATTAATTTTTCTAAGTTGCCATTAAAAAACCAAAAAAAAAAAAAAAATCGTATTCATTTTAAAATTTAACTTTTTTAGGAGGAAATACTCAGAAATGGAAAGCCGATCGATCAATAGTTACTTTAACTTAAACTTAGAAAAAGTTTTCACTTCTTTCAAAAAAGAAAAAAAAAGCATTAACGTAGAACGTGTCACAATAAGGGTATGAAATTGAGTGGATTGAGAACAACATCAGTTCACTTAATACTGCGGCACTCAATGGGTTAACCGATTGATTGCAACCCGATAAACCGTTCACTTAATTTATTATTGGCTATAGTCAATTAATGATTAAATTGGTTGATTTCGTCCGATTAACCGATTTAACAATATTTTATAAAACTTATTTGCTCAATTCAAAGAACCTATTGTGGGACTTCGTTCGTTCGAAGTTTGTTGGTAATTTCACTAAAACATTGTTTATAAACAAATTTTTACAAAGAAATTACCAACAAGGTTTGTACGAACTAGGGTTGGGCAAATGAATAAAATGTATCGATATATATCGTATCGATATATATCGTATCGATATTTTTGAACAGTATCGATATATATTTTTTGAAAACATCGATATTTCGATATATCGATATTTTTGCCTACAAATGTTGCCAAAATATTCCAAATCTAAAATAAATACACATACTAACATATAGTGCCATAAACGCCAAAAAAAGTTTAAGCGATATAAATTTTGAACAACTATTGAGACCTTATGGGTTTTTAAGGATTTTTAAAAAAGATTTCCATAAAAAATGTTACTGATTAAGGCTTTAGAAAGCCTTAATAATTTTTATAAATAAGGATGTAATTTATTGATTAATGAATGCCCGTGCTTAACACTTCAAAGTTCATCATTCCGGGATACGAGAAATATCCAATTTGCATCCAAACAATAATATTCAAAGAAATCGCGAAACTTAATGAACTCCCTGAGTGAAGAAACCCCAAATTGATATTGGTATCGAAAAAGGAAATAAATGTATCCATACATCTGTATTTTTAATTTGTATTATAAGATAATTTCTGAAAAACTGCATTCATTTCGAATGCACAATTAGTCACTTTAAGAAATTTAATACAAAGGAACTACGTATGTTAAGTTATACGAAACGTTTCTATATAAAGTTTATTATTATAATGTTTCTCGTTACAGCTGGAAGAATCCCAAGAGGATTTTCCATTACCGTTATTTTTTGTCGTTATTATAATTATTAAGACGTCTTTTGTTGTTGTAGAACAGAATGAAAGAGAAAAACTAACGGCTTGTATAAGATCTATATAAACCAACAAGAGTCAGCTGATTCGTAACAGAACAGAAAGTAAAAGCTAATTCTGCCCTTAGGCTTATACCCACACAATCCAAAAAGTCACCTGGCTTAGTTGGGTCGCCTGGGCTGTTATTATGAAATTTCTCTTTTTTTTCGCATCAATAGCGTACAGTTAAAAAACGGCTATAGCTCTTAAAAGTATCGGAAGCCGATACTCGTAAATAAGAATCGATGTATCGATATATCGGTTTTTGAAATATCGGCGATATATATCGATATTTATTTTCTCAAATATCGATATTTCGATATATCGATATTTTTTGCCCATCCCTAGTACGAACTACAACTCCCACAATAGGTTGTGAATTGAACTATTGTATTTTAATATACATTTTATAAATTATAAAATATATTTCAAATCTATTTTAAGAAATTTTTTTATGAAAAAGATTTTAAATAAAATTCATTTCAAATTTATTTTAAATTTTATGAATATGAGAGAGAGAGAGAGTATGTCTTTAGTTATTTATTTTGTCTCATATATAGAAAAGAGGGAGATTAGTTTACGTCAAGAACAAGCAGAATTAAACGAACCTGTTAATAGTGTTTAGAGCAAGAAACTAATCAAAGCAAACAAAACTCTGTATTTCGAAGCGAAAGAAAACTTTCCAAAATTTTTATCTTAATAACAAGTAAATTCTAAATTAGTTTCTTTTATTTCGAATAACACAGCCTGCTGCAGGACTTAAAAATAAATAATAGAAGATTTTATATCGTGCCATAATCTCCAAAAAATCTTAAGCGAAATAATTTTCCCGCTTAATTTTTTTTTACCAAAATCGATTATTTGCGATCGTAAACAGTGGATTTTCGTAAAAAAAATGTGTCGCTAAAGCTATTTTTCTGGTTATGGCTCGAAATATTTAGAGAAGAGCATAAAGTGAATGGAGAATAAGATATATACGGCCATGTCACAGAGTTAAATTCCGTTCGGAATCGGAATTGAATAAACCTCAAAATATCAAGCCCTAGCCGGAGCGTACCCCAGCATACCATTGCCTCCCACAGTCTGGACACACGTGACAAATTTCTGTTTTTTAGTTTTCTTTTTCAGACACCATCTCCTACAAAAATGTTGTGGATTGAGTTCCGATTCCGAACGGAATTGAACTCTGTGACAAGGCCGATATTCTATTTTTTTCTTTCATCTACAAACAAGTGAAAAAATCTTTCTTATGTTAATTTTTTTCTTGTTATGGCGTACATCTGTATATGAACATATCGTTACCTTAATATAGAAAGGCCATAACTCATTATTTTTTGAAATCGATTTTTTTATATATTGCAAAAATCACGATTTGAAAAAAAAATTAGTTAAGGTATACATACATATATGCATTGTTATATGAAAATCAAATCAAAAACGTACACAGAAAAATATCACTTAAATGGAGGAAACAGTTTCAAGTTTTTAAGCTCGATAGACCTTTAAATTGTAAAAAATAATATTAAGAAATAAGTTTTGGTCCAAAAAGTTTTCTTATTCGAAAGATCACTACATATCATAAATATTTGAAAATGATTTAAGCATATGGCCACCGTGGATGTTGTTGACGAAGCGCATTCTGGTCGAACATTGCTGGTTGTATGTCACGAATAAAACAAATAATTTTGGCCTCCAATTTTTACTGACTTATCAGCACAAACCAGTGACTTTATGTGGCCCCACACATTAATCGAGATTAATAATTGACAGGTCGACTTCTCGAAATCAACTTTTAGCCAAATTTGGTTTCAATAATTCAATCATGACGGTCGCCGTATGACACATAGATCCATCCTATTGAAACCACATCTCGCCCAGATCAATGTCATTTATATTTTTCAACAAAAACTCATTCATCATGGTGCGGTAATGCTATCCATTGACCGTAATGTGAGCTCTGGCTTCATTTTTGAAGAAATAACTTCCAATGATGGCAGCAAACGGTGCATTTTTCTGGAAGCAATGGAGCTTATACTATATCTTGTGCATAGGTTTCACTTCATATGCAAAAACTTTTTTTATTAACAAAGCCGTTAAGTTAAAAATTATCCTCATCGCTAGGACATATTTGGTATTAGCTTAAGTAGTTAGCCAGTTGACTATAAAAAAAAAGTCATGGACTCGAGCCCGGTCTCTGACAGTCATTAAATAACAACACCAATAATTTTTCTGATGTGCATTGGTGTTCTTTGTATCAGTTGTTGTGGGAAAAATTCTAGTGATGCAGGCATAAGGCACTGGCTTCAGCAGCAGATGCTAATCGTAATATAATATATCAGAGCGCCCTCCTTCGTCGGTATTGTGTAGCACAAAAAATTGATACTAAACACAGCTTATAAATTTAATACGCTTCATTTGACACCAGAGGCGCTGCAACACTGCATTATTAAAAAAAGCGTGTAAAAAAGCAGAATTGTAAAATAATGTAGCTTTTATCTATCTCTTTCTTCACCATCTGTCTTCTCTTTCACTAATCTTCTCTCCAACTCACAGGTTGTACAACGGGATCATTGTATTGTACCCAAGTGAGCTGGACTCTAATCTTTAGCTTTCCTTAACAGAAGCCTGCTAACTTAACCTAACCTAACCTATTTTGCGATAAAACATTGTGTATAAGCTGCGCGAATTGATGGTTGATTTTCAAAATAAATATGGATGATTTGGTAGCGTTATCCAAGCTTCAGTCTATTCATGATGATTTGCCAGAGAATACTGATCATAAATGTCAAAAAGTGAGCGCAGATCATAGTTCGTCATGACAAAAAAATTAAATTTTTTATATTAAAAAACTGAAAAAATATATTTCGGCCGTCAGTGGAGTGCTAGGTATTCTAATGTAGGGTATTTCATTAAACTTTTTCTATATTTAAATTTAAATAAAACAAAGTGTTTAGATGTGAGATATCACAGAGATTTTTTATTCGTTTGAAAGGCTTATCTATGCCATTTGCCATCGTGAAAATCTTCGTCGCGGCTTGGTTTAAGGGGGTGGTGGTTTGGGCGCATCCGAAGTATTCAGTCCACAACACCACCAATTGAGATGGTCAGGCCCAAAAATCTCTCATGCAGAATGCCCTATGTAACATGAGCTGTGTTAAAATGGCATGTTGAAACTGGTAATTTTCAACAATATACACCATGGCGTCACCTGTCAAAGTTTGGAAATCCCTATTGGAATACCCTGTAACACGCATATACGAACACGCTGTCAATATGGTGCAGCATCGAATATTGACTTAATTGAATGCTGAATTAATTGAGTTGAAAATAAAAGGAAACACCAGCAAATTTGAGGAACAGAAATACTTTTCTTAAACTAAATTAGCCAAATATGTTATTTGCTGTTGTATTCAAAGACCGCTGTACGCATACATACGTATATACTTATACAAATACACTATATAGCAAATCTATTCAATGAAATCAATTGAAAAGTCAACATTAAACATTGGACTTGTAGGAGAGAGACACTGTGTCGCAGTGCAATTGGAGCATGTATGAAAAATATAATTTTTTTTAAATAAAAAAAATTTCAATTACATATTTCACGATGTGTTTGTGTGTATGTATTTCAATTACGAGTAAAAATATTTTCATTAGAGCTTAAATATCAGCCTACAATAATTATTAAAAAGACTGTGACTGTTTGCTGTTGTTGCTGTATCGTCGTTACAATATATTTTAGATATTATTAATTTAAAACTATTAAGCGTTGCAAAAATCATTAATCAGTTGAATATTAAAAAAAAAAAAAAAAATACAATATCATAACTATTGAAAACCGCATGACACACAACTAGACTGCATGATCTTTATTAAGATTTACTGCTCGTTTACTATTTTAGAATGGAGACTATGAGAAGAGCAGAATTTATTTAAATTCAATCATTGAAAAGTACACAAATTCACTTGCAATTATTATCGGATACATTTACGAGTATTTATAATATCGTAATACCTCCTCCACACTAGACTGAATGATGATGAGACATGATTTATACGAGTAGTTGAGGTGATTTATGATTTGCCCTTTTTTTAAGGGAAGTAAATGACAAGATTCTGATTAAATTAAAACGAGAAAATTTACTGTTTTTCTAAGTTTCTAAATCGTTATGCTAAGTAATATGATAATCGGACCTGTTCTGAAAATCACGATGATTTTAACAATAAAATATTTTGTGATTTATAACATAATATTTTATTCCAAGTTCCAACGCAACTTCGTGCAATTTAAAAAAAGCTATTTTTTAAAATCACTGTGATTTGCACAACAAGCCCGAATATTTTTGTCCAGTTTTATCACACGAGCAACCAACCGGCCTATCAATTAGGATTATTTTGTCTTGTTTTAGAATCGATTTGAATTCAAAATCACATTCGATTAAACCAATTTAGATAAAGGCAAATTATTTTTACGTTGCGCAGATACCGTAGTACAGTTGAGTTCGGCTATAACGAACAACGGTTACAAACATAATAATAGTGTTAATTATTACACTTACAATATTAAAAAAAACGCAATTCCCCAGCAAAAAAAAAATTTGAACTATTTCCAAAGATTTACCACTTTCATTCCATACCAATCACTACAGGTACTGAATTTAATATTATAAGACTGTTGTTTGCATAAAAAATTGTTCTAAACGACCTTTTATTTTCCATCCTAAATTAATTGATGTTTAACCAGAAATAGAACTACTTGGAGCTGAGTTCATCAATGCTGCAACTAATGATTTGTATTGTAATTTTTTGTTAGGTCTTTGTGTGGTAAGGATAGAGGCTTAAAATGTCCTACAAAAATCTTTCCCGTGGGATTTTATATGAAACTTCCGAACATATCTTAAGACTTAAAATGTAAGAGCGAGGGAAGAGGTACGAAATTAACCCTAATCATAGGCGTAGAAAGGCCATTCCCCCCAAGAATTGCTGTTGTCCCTCCTAGAATTATTAAAAATTGCATGTAATTATTTATTTTAATATTATTCAAGAAAATTGCCAGTCATAATGCCTCCCCATCCCTAAAAAAATTTTTAGCTACGCCAATAACACTTACGGTCAACTAAGCCACTAACTATGGCCTAAGAAATAAAAATATTTTCTCTTAACACCTTAGAGTGAAAAAAATATAAGTAATCAATTAAACTTTTAAATAATTCAATTAAAGTTTTGTTTAGGAATTTACAGCCTGGCCCACGATGTCGACAGGATGTATTGAAAACAACAATAATATAAGAAATTTTGTTTTTGTTTTCAATATAATTAAGATATATGTAGATAGTTTCTTACCGACATCGTGGGCCAGGCTGTTAATTGATTAAAAGTTTAATTAAAAATTTGATTAAGTCAAATAATTTTTTTTTAATTTAATTAATTAAATATTTCAATTGACACTAAGACTAAAACTTTTTTTTTAGAAATTTAATTGATTAAAAGTTTACTCAAAAATTTCATTGAGTCAATTAAACTTTCATTTAAAAATTTAATTAATTAAAAGTTCAATTGACACCATTAAATTTCTAATTGATTCTTTTTTATGTACGATATAATTTAAAGCATTTTAAAATAAGTTTGCAGCAACTTTTTACTTTTTAATGAAAGAGAGAGAGAGAGGAATACAAAATTTATATTTATATAGAATACAAATTTCTATTTCAACACTCTCAAACATATTCAAGAATTGCTGCAACAAATATTGCAAGTCTGGACCGGGACTAGTTTAGGCCTTTAAAAGAAAAAGAAAAAATTCACGAGCATAAACAAAGTCAATTTTATAATATTCTTATTGCAATAATTGAAATAAAAACCAAAGCCAATATTTAAAGTTGCTCAAGTTTCTGTTTATGTGGTTTCACATAAAATAAAGCTTTCACATAAAATAATACAACAAGTTGTTTTCAATTTCGAACAAGTATTAATTAAGTTTATACATATGCGACATATGTACAAGTATGTATTTTAATCTTTCTAAAATGTCAAAACTTAAAATAGAACCACATCACGCTAGTTTAGACACATCACATCAGTTATTTGATCGGCCATTTGGGTAAAACAAGTTCCCACTAAAATGACCAAAAACGACTACAATTTTATAATTTTGCTATTTAAGCGCACATTTAAAACGACATATGTACATAATTGTGATTTTAGCATTTCATATTGTCACTGAGTGCGAAACAAAGTTAAAAATGACTAAATTCCTGCTTGAAATTTTATTACTCTATTATTTATATAATTATTAATTGTGTAATTATTATGTAATTGTATATGGGAGTTTGTTTATAAACTAAAAACAAATGCGGAAAATTCTAAATTAAAAAAAAAAAATTACTCCACCAGCGCAGCGCGCCCACATAAAACAATAACAAAATATTTGTATTTAAAATTCTACGGCGAATAATAAAAAGAATATTTTTTTTAATTCATGCAATATTTTTTTCAACATGATTTATGTTAAGCAATTACAAAAACAAAAGAACAACAATAAAAAGCCGATTGTAATTTTTTTTTAAGTAAATTGCTGAAGCTTATGAGCAGCAAAACAAACGCGTTGCAATTGTTAGATATATTATAAATATTTGCAATTTAGGAAAAAACATATAAAATAAAAATAAATAATTTGAATTAAATTAAAAAACAATTTATATGAAAAATATATTTATGTATTTCATGACCCTGAATATGCATTACAGGGCGCTTGCTATGTAATTCGTTTCGAAAACTGTTCGAATATGTATGTTATTAGCAGGGAAACCAGAAATATGCTCTAAAAAAGTATTTTATGCGCATGCAATATGCACTAAAAACTTGAAAATATGCACTGAAAACTCAAAAAATGTGCTCTTAAAAATAAAATAAGTTGGATTATTTGCAAATGAACATACATTTTTAATCAAAAAATTCAACAAACTTTGCATATAAAATAAGACAAGAATAAAATAAACAAAAAAAGGATACAAATTTAAGAAAGAATAACTGGGTTTAAAACAAAATTGCCATACAAATTTTGACTAAAACAAATTACACAAATTAATTTTGATTGGATTCTCTCATAAGAATTTAACTTTAATTTCAAAAGATATCAGAATTAAGTGTTTGGAACTGTATTTTGGATAAATAAGACAATATTTCTATTTATAACTAGCTTAACCCGGTGTGCTTCGCTACCCCTCCCCTCCACGCAAAAAAAATAAATATATATATATGTATATATGGCTTTGGTGGTGCAATATGAAAATTGGATTTTGCCACGCCCTCCGCCCGCAGACAAAAAATCCATAATCAGACTTCACAGTGTCACCCGCCTGAATATTCTGAAGATTCCCTGAAAATTTCAGGGAATCGGCCCAGCCGTTTTGGAGTCCATACGTTACATACATACATACACACATCCTGTTTTATATATATAGATTTTGATTGCAATAAACAACAAAATATTGCCCTAGATTTTCAAATAAATATCGTTGCTGTCACATCTAAATAACATTTTATACAGTGACAATGTTCCTTCAACGTCTACTTTGGGCAAAGTCCGTCACAAATAACAAAACCGAATTCTTTTTGAAACTAACGTCCGTAATAACTGCGTAATGCATAAGAAAAATATGGAACATTGAAATTAAGATTTAGATGGCGCATTAAAATAAAAATAGTTCTATAAAGTATCAAAATATGCCCTGAAAGCATAAAAATATGCGTGCAAGACTGATATATGCAAAAACATGCTTTAAAGGGTAAAATATGCGAAAAATGTGCACTAACAAATCAATGTCAAAATTCATAAAAAGTTCTGAAACGGATAAATATCTAAATTGCATATTTGCGGTTTCCCTGGTTATTAGCATTAAAATTCGAAAACATTTCCGCGCGAATATCGTTGTAAGTAACAAACTAATAATTTTTCAAAAAAGTCTTTAAAAATGTTTGTTTCTTTTTAATTATGTCTATGCACTTTTTCGCTTCAATTAAAACAAGATTATTTTTTGTTAATTTCTTAAATATTTTTTGTTAATTTCTTTTAGCTTATCAAAAATACTGACAATGATAATAATGATAATTGACATTAAGTCCTAATTTACACTAACCAAGTCTTGTTGCTAAGCTGATTAGTTTTTTAGGAGAGAGAGAGAGAGACGAGGGGGAAAGAAACGTTTCTGTTTCCCTCGTCTCTCTCCCCAACAATCTAATCAGCTTAGCAATAAGACTTGCTTAGTGTAAATTAGGACTTAACTTTTCTTTTTTTTATCAATTACTTTCGACAATTCTTTTCGCATAGTTTTTATAGTTACCTACAAATTTCTTTCACTGACTGACGTACTCTTGGTAATTGTTTTCCATAAGATATATAATTTTGGATGGATTGATGTTTGAATAAAGAAAGAGAGCAATTGGTAATCTGTGAAAAAACATGTATTGCAAAATGTTTATTTATAACGTTATTAGTCAATTATTATTATTAACTTGTGACTTTGTTGAACGCTCACATATTATAGATGTTTGCCCCCCAAGACAGCAAAATATGACTTATGCATTAAACACATTCACCACAGCAGACTACACGAACACACGACTTCAAACGCCGCTAGCTGCATTTCTAGCCTGGTAGCCAGCTAATTAATTATTTTGGAAACGGCAGCGGTGTCATAAGCACCTTATACTCAAGTATAAATATATACATATTTCAGTATTGCCACCTTTAAATATTTCACATTTATACAAATAAAATGACTCATTTAAAATGCACCTAAATTACGTAAAAGTATAAAAATGTATCAATTTATTCTTTACATAAATTTTGGGCTACTATTTCTATTAAATAATATGAAATAATTCCACGATATCATTCATTCAACATTTTGTATTATACTGGCAACACTATATTTGCTCACTGTCGCCATAAAAATTTGCAATTAGTTTAATTGGACTACAACGGCAAAATCAGCATAGACAACAACCTAACGCCGTGTTGTCTTGCTGTCGTCAAAAGAATCATTCACATAAACATGCTTATGATATCTTTAACATTTTGAAGTCGGTAGCTTGCTGCGGTGATTGTGTTAAAGCTTTATTCTAAAATAATTTTTAACTGAACTGGCAACATTGCTGCTACTGGACATTATTACTATTGTAATCAAACCACAAAATAATTGTCGGAAATCTGCAAACATTTATTGAGGCCTTAGAATTATACATTCGATAATTTAGCAACTGTCGAAAAAAATATTATCGATAAGATGCGAAACTTGGATAAGCAAACAAAATTAACACACTTCATTTAATTGAAATGTATTAAAAAATAAATAATAAAAAAACATAAAAGTGTTTAACTGTTTATGACTCGATTAAGCCAAATTACCAAATTAAGCCACAACCGCCAAAAAAGCAGCTTAACCGATAAATTTTTTGGACCTCGTAATCGATTTTGGTAAAAAAAAATAGGTTTGAAAATTATGTCCTTTAAATTTTTTTTTTTTGAGGTTATGGCACGATTTGATTGATAAAGACAATTGTAAATTATTATGAAAAATCCTAACAGAACGGAACAACATTCTGTTTTCAAAGGCCGCCACAACCTCATCATCAGGGTTCTTGTGTTTTGTTGTGGCACTTAATGTAAACTTCAGCCCTGCAGACATATTTTTCAATGCAAATAGAATATGTGAATTGTTTTGATTCATCGTACATACTACAATTTGTTAAAAGCTTTTTATATAACCAAAGCTCAAATGTAACATCACTAACTTACAGTCTGAATCATAAATAGAGAATCAAATCAGTTCGAATAAAATAATTGAAAAGCAACTAATAAAAGTATTTAAATTTTGTTGAACTTATTACGATTTCTCTACTCTTTCGCCAAAAACATACAAATTTTTATCACTGTTTGTGATATAAAAGCATATAAAACTATGAACTACTTAGAATTTTGAGTTTCCGCATTTTAGAGTAACAAACGACCTGTTTTCGACAATACAAATTGTCGATCGAACGATTTTTGGTGACATCGTGGGACAGGCCGAAAGTATTTTTCGATCCCTTTCAGACTCGTTATATCGAACTTTCACTGTTATAAATTGTATAACAAATTATTATAGAAAAAAAAACAAATTCGCTACAGTGAAAGCCCGTAAAAAGAAATTTCACTGTAGGCACAAAATTTGTTTTAGTATGCAAAATGCATTGCTTGAATTCAACAAACATTGAATGAAAACAAAAATTAAAAAAAATTTGTTAATGAATCATCTCTTATACAGAGACATTATGACGTTAAAAATTTTAATCAATTATGTTTTTATACTATAAAATTTATAGTACATATTTATTTATATTAAGTAGGCATGACTGTAACATTGTATTTCATTAGGCCCAGCTGATAAAAAAAACAACACCAAACACAACTATTAAAGTAAGAAAAAAAATACTACAGAAATGAAAAACTACAACTTAATCTTTAGACAAAAAAAAAAGTTATAAAAAAAGACAAGATAAATAAAAAAGATACTACAAATCGTTTGTACATTATTTATTTGTATGAGAACAACAATGAAAAATATTTACGAAAAATAGTGCTTAGCAAGTTATTGAGAAATTTGATACATTTCAATTCTAGCAGCTGTTTTTTAATTATTGCATCTCAAATGGGGAACAATGAATTGAGCGGAGAATTAAATAGATTTCTCAAAAAAAGCACAAACTTCCCTTCTCTGCTGCTTAAAACTATTAGGAACTGGCGGCGGTACTAATCAACCTTCATTTATTCCACAGGGTGATATATTTTGATACTTGCTTTCTTGCAAGGTTTGTTGTAACTCGTCATAAAGTTATATTAGTAAAATATTTGCTTGTAAACGGTGATTTTGTTAAGCTACAATGACCTTTAAATTGTAAAAAAAATAGCAAGAAAGAGTAGATTTTTTACCACAAAAAATTTTTATTCGAAATATTTTCACTAAAAATCCATTATACGATATTGTTGCATATGTTGTTGTATATATTATTGTCGTTTTGACCTATACTATGCAATAAATGGCACAATATTTAAAAAAAATATTGCCCAATTTTCCTGACAGTGAAAAAGTAAACAACATTGAACAATGTTGCCACCACGTTATACAATTGTCTTGATTGTACAATAAAAATCAAGTATTTTGGTATTTGCCAATATATTATGCCACCTTCAAATATGACATACACATTGGCGATATTATTGTACAATAAGAAAAATTGCACAATTTATATTGCAAGTGTGTAGGCCACTTTAGGGCAGACAAGTAAAATTTCGAACTTTTCAGGACTGGCCCAGAAGAAAAATTTCGGACCGTATTGGATCGTCTTATTTCAGCTGTTTCATTTAAAATATCATGAGTTTAAGCAGTCGTGTGCTGGCGGAACATAAAACCCGCTGAGCAGCGTGCTAGAGATGTAAGTCCTGAAATCTTGGTATCAATCAGAAGAATTTCATATCTAACTCTGAGGGCAAATTACGGCATTCGATATAGAACAAATTTTCATACAATATTTTAAATCACATGAGAGCGCACAATAGGCATATACTGGCTTATGTGTACGTCCCCGGACATGAGCGTAATGGATTCTCTTTTCAACCCAACCAAACCAAAGTCAGATTTTTTAAATTGAAGATTTTGATCCTCAACGTAGTTAAACAATTTGGAATTTTTTAATTAATGTATAAAAACAAACCGATTTAGTGGGGTCTACAAAGTGCTCAGGAGTTTGCGGGTGATTTTTAAAGAAATTTCGGATTTTATATATAATAAAAACACATAACATTTAGAGAAATGTATGAAAGCATTGTTTGAGTTGGTAGAACGATCTACATAATTCAATGTTTAAAGATGATTTCATGTAAATTTTGACTGCGGATATGTCTGAAATGGTTCATACGCTGTGTCCAATTTTGGCATAATTCTTCCATCGCATCGTCGGTATCGCACGAATAAATTGTACAATATTGTCTTCCAATGTGTCAACAGTTGCGGGCTTGTCCTTATAGACATGAGCCTTAACATAGCCTCACAAAAAATTGTCTAAGGTCATTAAATCGCACGATCTAGGCGGCCAATTGGGGCCCGTCAATTGGCCAAACGTAACAAATGGCATTTTTTCGAGTGATGTGTGGCAAGGGGCACTGTCTTGCTGAAACCACATATCAGCCAAGTCCAGCTTCTCCATTTTGGACAAAATAAAAGTAACAGAGGCCCAATTGCTGCGAATGGGGTCGAGTCGATAGTTCACGATCATCAATAACACTGGCGGAAAAACAGTGTTGCCAATAAGAAAGTTGCTAAAAAATCACCTTTTAGTTTCATGGAAGTATTAGAAAATTTTTCCTATATCCTCTTTCCATCTAATTCTATCCTATTTTAGTTCTTGCCGAATGTTCAATAATTTGTCACAAAGTGATCCCTGTGATATTTCATATTACTGTTTTTATTATAAAATGCACAAATCTGTAGATCAAGGGTATTAGTAACCATGTTATAGAAAATATTCACAAAAAATTCAGATTTATCGTTGCAAAAAGTTCTGAAGACGAGAAATCAAAAGTTGAATATTATTGGGAATTCCACGGTATTTTGTTTTAGTATGACCAATAAACCAAAAAACATTAAGTAAGGCCTGAATATTAAACTGGGGGATTATTATGTAATTTGTTTCGAAAGTAAAACTTAATTGAATGCAGAAAAAATTAAATGAGCTGAAGGAAAAAGAAAATTGCGACTGAAAAAAAATTAAAGTAGAGTAAAATTTATTAATTTATAGATATTTGTTTAATTTACAAGATTGATTATATCGATTAAAGGTGTTTTTGAAACAACAATTTCCAACAAAATATTTCAGAACAAAAACAAATAATTTGTCTTTATTTATAGATATTGTAATTGAAATTTTGTTTTCAAATACAACTTTAACAGATACAACAAAATTTGTGAAATGCAAAATTCTGAACTGGGGTCAAAATACAGAATTCGATACGATTCGAAATTTTAAAATATTTCTATATAAACTCTATTGAAATATTTCGTAATTTCGTTCGATAGCAAGTGCCGTAATTTGCCCCCTGATGTTGCGTTTATGATTTAAGCTCAAATTAGACGTGTCATGCCATATTGCCAGAGTCATAACCAAAACCAAAATTTAATTGGTTTGTATGGTTATGGTTACGGCGTTATTTCGAGCCACCTATAATCAAATACAGAGTTGCCAGTTAGTTTGGTTCGATCAGCTGTTTTGTATGGTTATGGTTATCGTTATGGCACTTCTAGTTTAAGCTGTAATTGTTGGTTGCAGTTTGTGTTTCAAAGTAGGTCTCATGAATGAACGTGTTGCGTAAACACTTTGCAAAGTGTGTATCTGCAATTATAATCGATGAAAGTCTAAAAATGTCTACTATATTGAAATATTTCCGAGTCGTAAATATGTCATTCAATCTCGTTGTTCCTTGTTGCAACATTTCGACATTTCCTAAAAATTTCGGTATAGTGAAAAATACCTAAATAAATACCTATTACATTTTTTATAGATTTAGAATTTGATTTCCCAGGACTAAAAACAATTCTTCTCGATTTGAAACACTGATTCCCATAATAAAACTAAAAACTGTGTGATTCCGAATAATTACGGAAACGACAAATATTCGGTTTAATGCAATTCTTTTTTGAGAAAAATTTTACTACTCGTAGAGTCCAAGATGCTGTCTCTACCTTAAACAATGGATGTTTCTGCGGACAAACCAAAGATATTCGGAATTTGTGTAAAATTGAGTGCAGAAATTTCGTTAATACTTCTTTTAACTGTGTTATGCTTGCGTTCGTCTCAATGACATACCAACTACATAACAAAAAGTTAGAAGCCAAACTTAAAAGAAATCACCCTATAGTGAATCAACGCTCGCTCATTCATTCTATTAGCAAACAATTAAAAGTAAATAAACACTTTGTTGAAGGCCTCTGTTTTGTTTGTGTACACATTTCTTCATGCTTTTCCCCCTTTTAAGGAAATTAAAAACAAAACAAATGCAATTAAATAAAGTTTTGAGTTTGCTGCAAAAAGTTAAAAAAAAATTTTTTTTCATAAAGTTTCATTAATGCTTACGCAAAATACTGGAATTTCTGTATGCTTCTCTATATCTGGATTGCAATGGCACACAATGGCAATGACCACAAACCAATGAAAAAAAAAAATTTCACCAATAAACAAGATTCCTTAAAATAGCCATGATGATTTTTTTCGATTTTTCTGTACACCAAAATGTTGTAGGATATGTCAATTGCGTTCAGCTATTTATTTTTTTTGTAAATGACGAGTTATATTTTCTCCTATTTTGTTAATATATTTAAATCACTGTTTTGTTTATAAATATTTTGGTGTTTTTATTTGTTTATTTTTCGATTTAAATTATCGTTACCACTCTACCGCACAAAACAAGCAACCCCACACATCTATTAGTTACAAGATACTCTGTGTGACTAACATTAAGTTACGAGCTAGAAACCAGAATATCAAACTATTCAAATTGAAATGAAATAAACGAACTGAGAGGTAGACAAACAAAACGCTTGAATGTAAGCTTTTGCTAAGCTTTGACTAGCACAGTGCTTATTTCACACTCTTTAATTTAAAAATATTAAACAGAGTTGGGAGCGTGAGTGAATTTTTCACATTGGCGTGAAATAAGAAAATGGGTTAGTTAATAAGTCCGCAAGTAACTAAACTACTTAACCGATTTAGATAAAACCCACTGTTGTTAAGCGAAGAATCCCGAAATGTTTGAGCTTGTCGAATAATTGCTTGCATTGCAGTAATGACTAAAATATTAAAAAAAAAATATCTAAAATCTAATCATTTATAGTAAATTAATTATAAAATATTCAATAGCATGAGTCGGAAAAAGTTATTTCTAATGTGAAAAAGCCACAAATTCGACAAACTTTTTAAAACTGAATTCATGACATCCAACTGAATAAGAATAAATTAAAGAGTTCACATCTTCGAGTTACTGTTTTAGTTTGGTTTAACAAAAATTTGGAACTCAACGTTCGTTGTTTGGAAACAAACATTCAGAACTGCTGCCTGAAAATGAGTTAAAATTTTACAAATTGCGTGACTTGAATTCTGTGAAATTATGTGAAGTAAAATGGCGTATCGAAGTTATCAGTGACAGCTTTTTTTTTGAAACTTATAAGAAGTCTGTGTATGAGAAAAATCTAACAGTTAGATATATTTAGAGTCCTCTTTTTTTAAGGCTGGTCTAAGTAAAAACTGAAAATAAACTTACAAGGATTGTGAATTAGGCATGAATGAATATGAATTCTTAAGCAGGAACCTTAACCGGTAACTTTTCACAAGGAAAACGTGATTTAATCACACATGGCTCGTGACAATCACATTGCAAGTGTGTCCATCTCTATTGCTTATTAAGCTATAAAAGTTTTATTTTTTTTACAATTGCTGTATGTGAGATGTTAAGATATTTGTGGAATGAGGTGGCAAATGAAATGCCATACTTAATGTTAAGCTAATACACAAACCAATCTTAAGCAACATCAAGCTTTATTCGGTTAAAAATATTTCCGTTTCAAAGTTTGCTTTTAACTGTAAAAAAAAGTTGAATGATCGTTTAAGATCATTTTACGGTTTGAGCCTTGGCTAACAAAAATTAAGTGGATTGAAAATCCAATTTTTTAACAAATTCAACATTCTATTCATGAATATTATAAAACAAATACGTTTTTCTTAGCTCTTAATTTCTCAGCTGCCAATAAAACTCTTAGCTTCTTCCACCATTGAAGCCGCCCACACCCACTCTTCTCTTCATAAGCATGCTGCAGACTATTAGAAAAACATAAGTCTTATTTATGAGAAACAAAGAATAATATTGATGTTAAATTAAGTACCGGAAATGTTCAAAAAACAATAGAACGTTAATTCTTACATCAAGTCGACAACATAACAACAACATCAGCAGCAGCAGTAGCACCAGCAGTAGCAGTAGCGGCAGCAACAACAACAATGGTAATTTAAATAATATGAAGTGGTATATAATGATTACCACTACCACTGCCACCACCGCGAAAGCCGTCATCACTAAAACATCATCTACTCACATTTGACAGGCTCAAGTCAATGTCGTTCGTGGCGTAAAAGCACATCAGCAGGGTTGTGTTGGTTGCTTTTGAAATAAAATTTAAATTTCTAACACCAGTGGCTCTATTGCTTGTCATCTACTTCGCTTCACTTCACTCTCCTCAGTGGCCATGCAAGAAGCGAAAGACAAAAATTATGACTTCGCTGGAGGCATTGTAAACGGAAGTGTCACTAAAATTAAATTTGCATAAATTTACTGTTGCCCTCCCTTACTGTTACAAAAAGAAAAAAAAATTAACAACACTAGAGCAGGGAATTTGTATAGAAAACATATTTTTGTGACTTCTTTACTGGGTTGAGGTTAAATAAAAATCTTTATAAAGGAAATTATCTCGAGCAGCGGCAGGTGGTGGGGTAAAATCGAATAAACAATACAAATCTTAAGTAAAGTTTAATGAATATTATAAAATTTTCAAATACGATTATGCAAATTTTGGTAGAATGTATTACAAGAATTATTATTACCAGAGCATTTGATATATTTTGGTTTAGTGAAGAGCTCTTACAGTTTGAAGTTCTGGAAAATTGAACACATATCTACATATGAATATATACATGCTAATGCATGTATGCTAATATACAAAATTAACTTTAAAATTATTGTCACCTTCATCGTTTTTTTTTTGTTTGTTTGTGAAGTGATCACTACAGCTTGATAATGGCACGAAAAACATGCTATACTTCAATAAACTTATCGCATTCTTCTTTCATTTTACGTTCATCAGAGAATTTAATTCGAGCAGCCATGAATTATTTTTGTACCATTTTACTGTACAGGAAAATTGAACAGTGCAAACCAAACAAGCTATTCCTGCTGTAGTGTGCAGTATCGAGGAACACCTCAATAAGTTTGTTCGACATCGTGCTCATTAATTGGAACTGCGTCCGTACACTGAAAGAATTTTCGGCCTAAATTCTATGAATTTCGACATTAATCTAATGAAAAATTTATTAAAATTCAACCAACGTCACGCTTCGTTGAATTAATGAAACCAGTTTCGTCAAAATTATTTTATTGAAAACTTTATCAAATTTATTTAACAGTGTAACTAATGCAGTGCTATAACTTCACCGAAACAATAAAATAATTTCATGAAAAGAATGAAATAACTTAAATACAAAGGGGTTTCTCAATAATTAGAAAATATTTTTGTCATAAATCCAATAAAATATTCTTACGAAACCAAAATACAAACGAAGCAATTCCAATGAAATTCTTTCACAATATTCATGAAATTTTCATTGGATTTGTGAAATTATAATTAAATTTGTGAAAAAATTTTAATGAAATTTTTTCATTGGACTAATGAAGCAAAATTCTTTCGGTGTACGTTTTATGGAGTGCCCTTAACATGAAGCGTAACATGCCACACCAGTATGCACTGGCAAACCCGGGCCAATTACTCAACTCTTCCGAATTTTAAACGATTACTGAAAACATGCAGAAAGATGGGCCATTCATACACTCGACGCGGAGTTAAGGAAATTTGCGCGTCTTGCAGATCGCCAATTGCTGATAAGAAGAACGAAAGTTTGTATATGAATGCTACAAGGCTGTGTGGTTAGACTTCGACTGGTCTAAAGATAGATGTCGTAAAGACAAAAACTCCCCGCATTAGTTCGCCATCCCATCAACTATTTTCAAATGGCACAAATCAAATAGAATATACCTGTCAATTCTGCCATCTTTGGAAAATTGTATCCGCAAAAGAAGGATATACAACTACTTTTCTTGAATGTGATTTTCGCTTTTTTTCAAAAAAATTAAAAAAAACCCATTTCCAGAGGAGTTAGAGAGTTAATGTATGCCATAAAAATGTTTCTTGTAATGTTCTGAATAAATGCTGTGAAGACACTAAAAAAAATATCAAAAAGTATCACACGATTTCTACTTTTTTTTTTAATAGCTGATGTTAATAATAACCTCTACCCCAGTAGATAGACATGGGTGCTGATGAAGTGCGTGGCTGCACAGAAAAATATCGGTATTTCCCCCAGCTAATAGTGTCTAGTTTAATTTTTCTTCTATTCTTTAGATACTCACATTAATTAATAAAAATATTTCATTCATAAGAATTGAAATTACTGAACTCAAGCCTGATTAAGAAATTATTTCTGATTAAAAATTTCAATTTGTTATACAGCGATATCTAAACAAAACAAATTAAAAAGCTTTAATAAAAATTATAAGATATTTCTTTCTAATTTATCGAATGATTGAATTAATTAATAATTTTATTAAATACTATTTAAAAATTATTTAATTTTGTTCGGTAAATTTTAGTTTAATTTTTTTATTACACAAATAAACTGATGATAATTTTTAAAGCTTTAAACTGTTCTCAGTTTTTCATACTTTTACTGCACCAAGAAAAAAGATGAACAGTTTTCCATTTGATTAAATTGAAAATATTGACAATCGAAAGTTATTTATTGTGTATAAAATAAATTTATTTAAACATTTTTCATAGAATCAGCAACATCCCAGCAATCAGTAGAAATAAATATATTTAAAGATGACATGAGCTCGTTTTTCGTTTGAAGTATTATTGATGACTTTAATAAATTTATTATTATTATTATGACAATATGTGTCATAAGTTTATTCAAATCTGAAATTTATTTGCCGTTGGTTCAGCATTGTCCATATGCATTTCATTGTTGCTGTAACAAATCGTCAGTGTAGAAAGATTGAATAGATTC
The DNA here is from genome assembly GCA_944452675.1 of Tachina lurida. Taxonomy (NCBI): domain Eukaryota; kingdom Metazoa; phylum Arthropoda; class Insecta; order Diptera; family Tachinidae; genus Tachina; species Tachina lurida. The sequence goes on along the minus strand of OX101754.1, from coordinate 132,851,409 downwards.
ATATCGCATATAAATTATTTGCTGGGTTTTGTATAAGTTTCTAAGCCTACTACGTACGCTTAATTTTCTTTTGTGATTTTCAAAAATATTATTTGTGAATTCTCAAATTGTTTTAGCAAGTCTGTACATAAGATAAGAGGTTTGTGACTGTTCAAAATGTATGGTTAAAGTCTACTGACTATTTGTATTTATGTTACAATGAAATTTGTTACAATGAAATCCTGAACCACCGGCAAATAAATTTTATACTGATGAGCAGGGACAAGCGTTTCATGCAAAAGAATGTTTTTTCCGTTAACCCTGATAATAGCAAGAACGAAATATATTTACGAAACAATGAATTTGCGTAAAAATGGCATCGATTTGTTAGAGCATATTATTGCATATTTTGCTGGAAGTGCATATTTTTGCATAATTTGGTCATAAATGCATATTTTTGTCTCATATTTTGGCACAAACGCATGATTTTGTGTGATATTTTCTCAAAAATACAAATTTCAAAAAATATTTTTAACAAATTATTATGGCAAAACTGTTTTTTTGACAGTTTGGTCGCTTGAATTGTAGAACGATTGTACAAGCACACAAACCTACCAATTTTAATGGAAATTATAATTCTGATGATTTCAAGAGAAAATTGCCTGCTATTAAAGCCGAAAATAGTGAAATAATCATTATATCATATTTAATCTTGTGTAAAAATATACTGTAAAAGGCTTGTCAACGCACCTTTTGAAAAAAAAAAATATATATTTTTATATCTTTATTTAGTTGTATGTAAATTGAAAACTTTTCTTTAGAATAAAATTTTTTAAAATATGTGCATATTTTATTGTTTTAAGTGCATATTTTGAGTTTTTGATGTCATGTTTTAGGTGCCTAAAACACATTTTTTAAACGCATGAAGTCCTTGTCCATGCCGATGAGTTATGTAAATAAGCAGCAACGAAATTCGTATTGGCAAACAAAAATTCTTCTTTTTTAAAGTGACTTTTTTTGCTGGGATACTGGCCTTAACTTCTACATGTGTGATTGATTTTGAAAGAAAAATTACACTATACGGGTTAAATTTTTCAAAGCATTTGTAATCTTGACGTTTAGAAAAATGAATAATTTCATTAGCTATGCATTGAATTTAAATCGAATGGAAAATGTATATACATATGTACATACATACATATCTATGTATATAAATAAATGTTTGTTGTTGTGCTAATGCATGCATATGTATATTAATGCCTGCATTATTACACTCTTTAACACACTTTCATTCTTTAATTTTTAGCCAACAATTTAATAAAGTTTCCCAAGTAGTTCTCTTTCGGTTTCAATGCTTTAAGTTTACTTCATTTAGTTGAACTATTTTTTTTTATTTTGGCGCTAAGTAAAATAAATAAAAAATCAATATTTAAAATTGCATTCCATACACGTCGTCAACAAGCAAATTGTAAGAAAAAGTTCTTTTTATATCCCTTCAAAAAAAAAATAAAAAAATTAAGCAGAAAACTGGCTAAAATAGACAATTCTTTATGAGGAAATATCTACTACTGTTAAGACTCATAAGAAAGAAATGTGCAAAAGAAAAATAAAATAAAAACAGAGACGAGTAACACATAGTCTAATCATTGTAGTTGTTCTAAAATTCTTATCACGTGCCTACTCCACTACTCTTTCCTTCTTTTCCTTTTTTCATTTTGTTTGTTTCCTTAGCTTCTACTACAACGCATTTTCATTTCTGAATCCTGCTGCTCGTTCCATTTTATATCCTTTAGACATTATATTCCACTAATAGTGAAAATATTCAGCCAGCCGTTCGTTCGTTCGTTTGTTCTTTCATTCACTCATTCATTCATCCTGTCTATGCTTAAATTTAATACCAAAAATATTTCATAAACAGAGAATGAGGGAAAAGCCATATATTAAAATATGAGTCTGGAGCACACATTTTTTCATTCATTTGTAAAAAGCAAAAAAAAAAAAAAAAATTAGAAAAAAGCGTAACGGCCCACAATATGAAATAACAGAACTTGAAGTCAAAATGTATATTTACACATAAATAACAAGCAACTCATACAAAACATGCTGGCATATCTAAAGCTTTCAAATTTAATATTTTATAAACACACATGAGCGTTTTTTCCTAATTAAGCTAATGCCAACACGCTTTCATATTCACAAATACATAATTGGCTTTTTTTTTGCTTATACTAAAGATTTTTTTCTATTAAAAAAATACATATATAAAAAATTTTATAATATTAAAATATTTAGGAATATGCTTCCACTTAAGCAAATCATATGGAGCCATAAAGTTTAATACAGATTGTACAGAAAACAATATAAACACTCCTCCGTAATAGCGAGACTTTTTAAGTAAAGAGCTAGCTTCTCCATAGACTGCTTTTCACAGCCTCCAATGTTTCTCTTCGAGTCTCCGACACCTGATTGTGGTTGGACCAATAGGGCTAGTTTTCATTATTAAGAAATTTTTATAAATTCAAGGAAACAATTCTATTTCGACTTTTTAACTTTTCTATCTCCCATTATACAGCGGGTCTACTCTCTAATTCGAAACGAAAGCAAATTCTTTCGAATTGTAATATTAACAACATTCAAGTTCGAAAGCATTTTATTTCGTTTCGAAATACAGGGTGGATCCCTAGGATGTCTCAAAAGAAAGTTTATATTTTGAGGATCGATTAAAAAATAAATAACACAGGGTGTTACAATGGCACGTTTCGTTTCGAATAGCTTGACATTTTAACAGTTCTCCTGACTTAAGGTGTATCAATAGCAAACTAATGATAATTAAAAAAGAAAGAATAAAAAGTACACCACTAATAAAAATGGAACGATATAGGTTTCAACAAGGTATTGAAGCTATTAAATAAACTTTACTACAAATATAGTATGCGCTCCCATAGTTAGCACAACTATAGCATTTTTGGGTCGCCGTGAAGCTCCTGCATATAGAAAATGTTCATATTAAAATAGTCGAAAACAAGTTTAATTTAATATTTTTTCGGGGATGATTTTGCTTCACATATGTTTCATGTTAAATCAACATGATTTACAGTAGCCTACAAAGAACATTTTTCCTTTCGAAAAACAACTGTATTTCATGTTGATTTAATATTTCAGTACTGTCAAATCAAAATGTAGAATCATGTTGAATCAAAGTTATTTCACATTGAAACAGCATGATTTTAATTTATTAATTTATTCAGTAATTTTATGAATTACTTAAATAAAGTGACAATGTGTAATGGCACAGGCATTAGGAAAATTAATATTGAAGTTGGCTTCCCCAGCGAAGAACTCGGACTCATCGAGTGGTAGTCAACGCGCTTACCGCTGCAGCCACAACATTCTTAAATATTTGTTAGATACACACACCATGAATTAAAGTAATAGCTTTTCTAAACTAACACAAACTGCGAAACAACCAGAGTATCTGGCAGCAATCGAATCTGTGATCCTCCGACTACTGGTGATGAGAAGTTTATCGGCTATTTACACAACCAGAATATCAAAACAAACAACAACAAAACCAAAATAAGTCCACAACAGAGCGCAGCAATGCATTGTAAAAAAATAAGCAGAATTGTCGCATTGGAGTGAGGATAATCCACAAGCTTTTGTCGAAACACCATTACATCCATAGAAAATTACTCTTTGGTGCGATTTATGGGCTAGCGGAGTCATTGGCCCATATGTCTTCAAAAACGATGATGGTCAGAATGTTACTGTCAATGGTGAACGGTATAGGAACATGATTCGAAGTTTTTTTGTACCTCAATTAGCTGCGATTAATCTTGCTGATATGTGGTTCCAACAGAAAGGAGCCACTTGCCACGCAGCGGGCGCTACAATTGATTTACTCAAGGAAACTTTTGACGAAAAAATAATTTCACGCAATGGCCCAATTGATTGGCCCCCAAGATCGTGTGATTTAACCCCATCGGACTATTTTCTTTGGGGTTATGTAAAGTCACTTGTGTACGTCGATAAACCACACACAATTGAACACCTGGAAGTCAACATTCGAAAAGTTATCGGCGAGATACGGCCGCAAATGCTGCGAAAAGTTTGTGAAAATTGCTGTTCCAGATTGCGCCTTGTACGCGCCAGCCGTACCAATCCTATCCAATAAAGACCGTTTCATTGATATCAAAAATATATTATTATGATTTAAACTTGTATTACTCTATAAAAAACACCCTTTAGCTATGAAAAAACCGATTAACACCAACACACTTAAACAACATATTATTTCAAAAGGTTTGCATGTTGATTTTATATTGGCATTTTCTTTTTGTGTGTTCTCGGCGAACAATTGTAAAAGTCATGGCAACAAGTTGAACTGCAGGGACAAGTTAGTGATGTGAGGAATCGAACTAGTGCCTGACAATTTTGACTTGGAAGATATTGATGTGGACGACGTTTATTTTCAACAAGACGGCCCTACTTTTTTAGCATAGGTGAAATATGAGGTTATACAAGTGGCTCACAATCGGTTTACTCGTAACTTCTTCTTTCACCAAAACTTGGACAACAGCTGTACTAAAAGGAAAATACAGAGTGCCACTGTTATCAATTTAACTATTTAATATTTTCCGTAAAAAGGCATGAGATCTCAGTCTGAAAAACTGGCAGACAAAAGTAATTTCCCACGTTTCGACTCGCTCAGTCACCATTTTTATTTAAACCGTCTGAATAAATATCGGCTCCTGAATTATTTCCCGCTTCGTTCAATGCATTTCATTGCGGCATTAGGGACATGAAAATTTAATCGATATCATAAATTTGCTTGCTGGTGGACAATTTTATTATGAGTAATATCTTAATCTAATATCAACCAAATTGATATTACAAAAATGTTCACTAAATTTGTTTCAATGTGATAATAATGAATTTCTTGATGTTACAATTTTCCCACTTTGTGGTGATTCCTTTAAAAATCAAATTTTATTAATTGTTATCTAAATGCGTTAACATCAGTTATTCCTTTATGGCATATCTTCTAATTAATAAAAAATTGTAAATACCTTTTAAACATGAGATTGTTATTTACCTGCTAACGTTTTTGTTTGCCAGAATTAATTCATATAACTTTGGAATTGTTGTAATATTTGTTTCGTTTCGAATGTAATAAGCTTTAAAAAACAAAATAAAAATGTAGTAAATTATATTTTTATTGTACTTATTTATTGTGTTTTGTTTTTAATTTACTTTCGTTGTTTTTTTTCCTTCAGCTACTCCATGTATTTATTTATTTAACAAGTAACTGTCACAATGTATTTAATGGATTTGAAATGTTAACGAATGAATAAAATGAAATCTGTTCACGTTAGAGGAGCAATAAAAATGAATCTTACGATTTCTCATAACTGATAAGGTGCGTACAATTTTATATACGTATGTATGTATATAACTTCTTTTGCTACTTTTTTGTTAACATAAAAAGTTTGTATGTAAAGGGTCTTTCAATAGGGACTTTTGAACTTTTGGCAGTTGATAGCGGCCAGCTGTCGAATTGGCTATTTCAGTTATCCAGTCTGTTTTGTCAAACCATAATCAACAACATTTGCAAATGATAAAAAATTTCAACAAAATTGGGACCTGCAGACAATCAAATAAACCATCAAGCGCCTTATGTTTATATCTTAGTGCAGTCGTGAATTTTCGGATACACTCATACGTTGTCGGCTTTGATTGATAAAAAAAACAAAAGATTTTTTATTCGACAGTTGATTATTTGATCGTGTCCGATTCTGCTTGACAAAAAGTCAACTCAAAGAGAACTGTGTGGACGAAAAAAAATTTATTTTGCATTTTATCGAACATTTTCGTAATCATCTTTGCATGTTAATTTTAATTCACTTTGTTGCCCATACAAAACTTAATTAACCCAGGAGTTGAACGTAAACGACCATTCACAATGAAGTGTGGTCTGGACCAGTTGGAAACTGACCCTAAAGCATGAAAAATCATATTTAGCCATGAGGCCCATTTTTAGATGAAATACTACGTCAACAAACAAAATTGTCGAATTTGGGACAATACAAATCAACATGAGATCCAAGAGCCTTTAATAAATCCCGCAAAAATTCAATTATTGGTATGGATTTTTGGATAGCGGAGTTATCGGGCTATATTTCTTTGAGCACGGCGTTGGGCAGGCCACCACCGTCAACAGCAATCGCAAAAGGTCAATGATTATCAATTTATTTTGGCCAGATTTTGATGATATGAATACCAATTACATGTGGTTCCACTAGGACGGCGCTATGTGCCACATAGATCATACATGCAAAGTGTTTTTCATGTGGGTTTTCTCACACATTTTCCGGGAAAGAAATCCCGGGAAGCTTGTGCAGAAATTAGCGGGATTTTATTTTTATTTTTTAATAGCAAATTTAGTTTAAACATACTCACATTTTATTTTATGAATACGATGGTGCAATAATGAAATGACGACAGTAGTAAAAATGAAAATGTATCTAATTTGTAAACAAAAATAATTTTGTGTGAAGGCAAATGCACTAGATTCTTTATTCGCGAATTGGGAAAAGTTCAGAAATTTGGATGTGTAAAATGTGTAAAAAAGAGGCAATGTTGGAAAAAATATTCTAATAATACAAATATGAATTTGTATACATATTAGAGTTATATAATTATATAATTTTTAATACTTTTTATATTACCTGCCTTGAGGTCCTTTTCACAATGTAGAATTAAGAGTTAAGGTGAACTTTAATTGCAAGTTTTTTACACAAAACCGTTAAAGTCCCTGTTAGCTTTTAATTGTACATTGAGAAAAGGGCCGTTATTAAAAAAAATTGTTTTGGTTTATAAAAGGGTTATAAAACAAATTTTGTATGGAAATTTGATTAATAAACCTTTATAAAACCAAATTATTTTTTATGAATAAGTACTTACTTATATAAGTACATATGTACATACATACATAAATATGTATTTTACCACATTAATATTTATGCTACCTTTATGTAAATTTTTTGTTACACTATATTATTTTATTTTTTTGTGCGATATCTAATTTTCGCAGTATATTGGTAAACATACCTACTAAGTATTTCTACAAAAGTTTGGTTCTTATTCATTTTTATTTTAATTTTGATATGCACATAAATTGTATATTTATGACAAGAATCTAGGTCCTAGATTACACTATGCAAGTCTTATTTCTAAGCTGATTAGTTTTTTAGGAGAGAGAGACGAGGGGAAAAGATACGTTTCAGTTTCCCTCATCTCTCTCTCTCCTAAAAAAACTAATCAGCTTAGCAACAAGACTTGCATAGTGTAAACTAGGACTTACCACGAGCAAATAAATTGAGAAATTGATATTTCCTTTCAACAAAAAAAAAAATCAAGTCTTCCAATTTCTTAAATTTACATAGTTCATATCACTCATTTACTTAAACAACGTCATAACTCAAAAAACTAGTTTGCCAGAAAATGAGTTTAAACATTTTACACAATATAAAGAACGACACGAGGATTAATTAAAAATTTTATTTTTTTGAGTTATGACATTGTTTTAGTAAATGAGTGTTATGTACAATGTTACCATTTGTGAAGATGGATCTTGTTTTTAAAGTTGTTATACAGGTTAAAAATACTTTTTAACTTAGAATAAGATTTAAAAGAATTTGATATTTGGTGCTTTTAGTACATACATATATTATTGAAGTTTCTTTTCACTAAACTACTTGCATATTCTTACTTTCTTCGTATATGTATTATATCTTACACATATTCTGAGCAGAAAATACACATTTTGTGTTATTTAGCTTTATGTTAGATATGTTTGTTAGTTAATTTTTAAGAAAATATATTTTAACTGAATTTGATTTCGGAAAAATCAGGTATATTAATTAATATACTTTCAGTAAAATCACAAAAAAGATTTTTAATAAATAAATAAAATTATTTTGTTCGCATTGAAGGTTTTTGAAAAATAAATCTGGCAACATTGGATATGTAACTAAATAAATCTCTCATACTTACATTATTAATATTTTATCACTTGTTCTCCTTATTATCTTGTAGATAATTCTTGATTGCTCTCAATTGTTACGCTGATAAAAAGATAAACAAACATTGTTACATACATACATACACACGTACATATGTATGTATGTAACACGACCGACCGAACGCGACGAAGTTATCAATTTATTGAAGATAAGATGATGAAATAATAAAACACTTTTTTTAACACGTAAAATTTATAATTAATATGCAACCTTCTTAAAATATTTTATTACACACAAATAAAACTATTGTTGCACTATATTTTCATGCAAAAATTTGATATAAAAAACTACTTGCAACTATTAAATATTTAATTTTAATTTACTGATTTACGAACGTCCACGCACTGTTGGAAATAATTTAAGAAACTGATAAATGAAGAAGAAATCGAGTTCATGTTGTTTAGTGCTGCCATATGGACGATTTTGTAATAGATTATAATCTATCACAAAATCACAACAATTATTGATGAATGAAAAGTATTGACGATTTTGTTGAATATATGTACATTATATATGGATGTAAATAAACTAATAATGCCCTTATTCACCATTTGGGCAACATTTATAAAATTGGGACGGGAGACCCAAAATCATAAAATAACAAACATTGGAAAAATATTCTAATAAGAAAGAGCTAAAATCCTCTTATTTTCTAAGCAAACAAATGAGAATTGCCGGGAAATTTAAAAACCATTCCCGTTTTCCCGGGAAATGGAAAAGTCAGGGAAAAGCAAAACTCTACTCATGTCACATTGCACATTGTGCAAAAGCGATTAGGGGGTATGCTCTATTCACGTGGAAATGATGTGAACTGGCCACGGTATCGTGCGATTGGGTTCCATTAGATTTTTTCTTGTGTGTGTTTCTCGCATGCTTATACGAATGATAATGATGACATCAATAATAATATGATAATAAGGACATCAATAGGCAAAAAATTTCGTGATATTTGAAGAGCTGGCGAACAAAACTAGAAATGATTTTTTTTTTTAATTTTTTTCGGATTCTCCAAGTACACATCTACACATGTAGTCACGAAATATTTTCATTCAAAACCAGTTCGATCCTACCTTCAAAAAATAATTAAAACTGACTTTACCTTGCTACTCCCTATGTAGGTACATAGTTCAGTAATTTGCCTGTCCTGTAAAAAACATTTAACGGGACTAGTCTGGCTTTGTTCGCGCCAGCTCCTCATTTCACACACACTTTGTTTTATTTAAATTTAATGATAGGAAGGGCTTAATGAAATACCCTTTACTTGTACTTATGTTTTTTTAAATTCGTATTTGAGAGCTAATTTTCGGTAGTAATTTTATGTTAAAAGTTTTTCGTTTGTGTTTTTGTTTTATTACTTCGTTTGTGTTTTAACACACTTTTTAATCAAAATGAAACAATGTTCATTTCAACATTACACTTAATGTTGATGATGTGTTTAAATAAGAAAATGAAAATTAAAACTAAACGTTGATTAGAAATCTGAATTACTTTGTTTGCATGTAGTTATGCATGATTAAACGATACAATGTATAACAAAGTACTTTTGAATGTCATAAGGATTGAAATTGCTTGATAGCAAACGTAATGATAAAAAGTTAATTTATGTTTCTACTTGGATCTGTGTTGGTTAATGTTAAAGTACAAGTAGTTTATGTTTATTCCTAATTAGCGTGTGAAATTTGCAGAATATTTTTAAATTAATTGCGAGTACTTAATACTAGGGATGTAACGAATGTTCTCATTCGCTTTCGCATTCGCAAATTATTCGCTTAGTTTTGCTATTTGCATTCGCTTTTGCATTCGCTAAAATGTATGCGAATATTTCAAGCGAATACTAGCGACAAAAAAATTTTATTTCTTTTATGAAAATAGTTTGCGATTAACAAACATCAAAAAAACCAGAACTACTTTTGCAAGATTTTTTCAGGAAAAATTCATTCCAAGTTTTCTTAATATGTATTTTGACAGCATTTCACAGGCAATTTTGAACAGAGTACCCGGCTTTAGGGCCAAAGTAGGAATGGGTTGATTGCCTAACATATTGTAAACTTATAATTTTTTATTTTAACGAATTGTAATATTTGCATTCGCTTTCGCATTCGCATTCGCTAAAATGGTATTCTTTACATCCCTACTTAATACTTTTATTGTTGAATTAATAACGCACAGTGGAGTTAAACGGAAAATACAACATAATGATACAAAGTTAATTTATGTTTTTACTTGGCTTTTTCATTAGTACTTTGGAAATAGCTTAAATTTGTTATAAATTATTATGTTAATTTGCAAAATATACATTTTTCTATATCAAATGTTTTATAAAATTATCTTATGCACAGTGGAGTCATTGGGAAAATACAATATAACAAATATGACCTGTGCTTTATAGCTGATATTTTTTAATTAAAATTTGGAATACAGTAAAGTAAAACAAACCAATTCATTTCCGCAAAATTTTACACATTTTGTTAATTTAAAATGTATTGATCGAGTTTTAATTTTTATTTATTTTTTATCCTTTTATTTGTGTGATCAATTAAAAATTTAACAAACGTTTTTTTTATTCGAATTTTATTTTTATTATTAAGGGTGTGAAAAACATATCAGATTTTTTTTTTTAAAGATCGAGTAAAGTTTTTATACATATAGAAATATAATGAATGAATTTCTCTGATCGATAGCAGAGATAATTTTTTTCAGTTAGTTATTCTTTAAAAATTTTATTTTATTAAATTTCAAGTAATTAATGCCCTAATTCTGTTCCACGATTGTATCGTCTTGTCTATGAACGAAAAAGTTGTGATTCTTTAAAACAATTAAGAATTATTATTTATTTTCTATGCTAGAAGGTTCATGTATTTGCTTTATGATTTTGTTCCAAACATTATATTTTTTCATATATTTTTTAAATTGAATTTTATGTTTTAAAAACATGGTAATAATATTTTTATTTTTCATTATCAAAGACAACAACCACTTTTGATGAAAATAATTTAGAGACCTCAAAAATAATAACTCGAAAGTATTTTCAAACAAAAACGTCCTAAATCTTCTTACTGAATTAGGGCATAACATTTAAATAATTATTGTTAAAAAAATCGAAAGATTTTCTTACACAATCATTCACATGAATAAGAAAATTAAAAACTTATATTATTCTTTGAATTAATTTTTTTCTTTTATTAGATTGTTTTAATAAGCTTTTAAACGATTAATTGAGTGACTATTGAAATAAATTTTAATTCGACTATTCCAATAAATTTTTTACTATAATTATTTATTAAATTTCTCGAATTATATAATAAAAATTTTTTTTATTAAACAAATATATTTTATTCAGTTATTCGAATATTGGAATGAACTATTTTTCAAATACTTGAGTATATTTTCTCTCGTGACTCTTAAATAAATTTTTATTCAATTATTAAAATAAACTTTTACTATAATTATATGAACAAGTTTTAACAGAATAAATTTCTTTTCAATTGTTCGAATTAACAACAATAATAAGTTGTTTGGTTACTTGAATATATATTTTTTTTACTCAATTATTCTCGTAAATAAAATTTAAATAAATATTCGGTTATTCGAATAGAAAATTTTTTTCGGTTATTCCAATATCAATTGAATATATTTTGGTCAATTATTCGAATAAATTTTGATTTGATTTTTTAATTCGATTCTTAAAATAAATTTGTACTATAATTATTTGAACAAGTTTTTACTAAAAAAAATTGATTATTCGAATATATTTTGATTCGCTTGCTCAAATAATTGAATTGACGTTATTGGATTGCTTGAAAATATTTTTGTCAATTATTCGAATACTAAATAAAATTGATTATTCGAATATATTTTGATTCGCTTGCTCAAATAATTGAATTGACTTTATTCGATTGCTTGAAAATTTTTTGTCAATTATTCGAATAGGTTTTTCTTGCTTATTTTTTTTCACCATAACTTGTTTTTATTAAATTAAAAAGCTTTGAATCGGTCAACTTTAGTCGCTGTCTTACTTACAATTGTTGCATTGCAATCATTCTCAATTATAGAGTATTTTGCAAGGCAGCAGAAAATACCATTCATTCATTCCCTTCTGATTACTTCAAGTATTTTCATTAACAACTCATATGAAAAACTGGAAATTTTATCGGCTTAATTGAAAAGCAAATCACCAAAAACGAGTCCTTCCAAAGCAATAACTGATATCTGCCAAATATTTACAAGTTAATCAAGCACATTCGCATCTTAAATTAAATAGCTTTTGTTGTCTTAAGTTTTTACTTAAGATAACTTTGATTGGCCCTAATGAATAAAACATTTTTCTCTTGAATGGAAAATCTAAGCAAACAGATGAACAAATATACAGATTCTAAACAATTTACACCAGCAACTGCTAAAATTACATACACGCACACACGAACACACTCACTCGCTTACCCCCAACACACACTTGAAATGTTTATTTATTTGAGTGTGGAAAATTTAATTTTGGCCTTTATTTACATTTGGTCACTACTGCTGCTCGTTCGGTTGTTGGTCAGACACATGTTGTGCCTTTAGGGCCCCAAAATCAACACTCTTTTGTTTTCTTTTACAGCCGCTTGTTTATTTGGCTGTCATCGTGACGCTGACAGACAGTCAAGTCAGCAAGAGCAGTTTTGAATAAAAAATTTTTGCGTACAATTAATAACGGATGAACGCAAGGAAAAAAAAAGGAAAAAAAAGGAAGGCAGGAAGGAAGGAAATCACCTTCAACAAATCAACACTGATGAACTTCCTTTCAAATTCAAACAGACAGTTAGTTGTTGGTTTTTAAGGATTATTGAACATATCACGTTGTATAAATATTTAAATGAAACTGTCGCATACATATATATAATATTAACTTGTATTTTATATGTTCGTTTGTCATTAATAAATAACTGCAGCAAATTATATGTCGATTTAAGCAATAAATCTTTAGATTTTCTTAGTTTAAATTGCAAAAATTGTAGTTATAGCAAAAAAAGTGGTGGCAGGCACATGTATTTTTTTTTTTAATACTTACACATATTTCGACAACATGCCACATAAATCTCTAGCGTAATATATATGTATGTATTTATGTATAATATTATAATTAGAAAATCATTTTTATTTGCGCCATGTCACGTCTGATATAATAAACACCCCATTTAAATTTATTTCATATTTTATGGTTGAAATTTCTACTCTCAGTGATTATCCTGATTTACAACGTATTTAAAATGGATTTAAACACTTCATAAAATATTTCAAAAAGAAAATTAAAAAAAAAAATAAATAAATAAATCGAAAGGTCAGATGTCAGTTAGAGGAATAGCCAATTTCTTATGAAGTACAAGTATGACAAGCAGCTGATTAAATGTTCCCGGTAGGGGTGGAAAACTATCGATGGCACTGTCGATACTATCGATATTTAATTTTTTTGTGACTATCGATATTTTAATTTTGCAATCGATTAATATTTGAAAACAATCGATATTTTGTAGTCACTGTTGATAGTAAGTAAATGATACACCACTAAAAGCAAAAAATTTTAAATGTTGCTTTTCATAAACAAAAATAAAACTGTGCTTAAATTTTTAAGTAATGGAGGTATAGGGACTGCGAAGATATTTAGTGAAGGAAGAAATACAGAAAAGCTTCAGTCTTTTTATATTTCCGCTTCTGCACGTTTTTGTTTTGAAGCTGGAAGAGGTATACTAATCCTTCAGCACTTGAATTTTCCTACAACAACCGGTACTGAGGCATACTAATATACATACATCACAAAAATGGCTGATATTGTTGTTTAATGACTTTGTCGTAGACTGGGTTCGAACCCCCAGAACCTTTGGTTTTATCACCAACTATTTAAGGAAATGTCACCCCTAAAATTTTAGCATAAAAGTGATAAACTTATCCTATACCTAAATTCTAGGGATTTCTTGGTTTCCTAATGTACGAACCTCAACCCTCTTTATATGTTTTTAAAGAATTTTTTTTTTGTCCACTTGTTTTTCCGTCTATACATACAGTATGTTTAATCTTCATATATGAAACTATAGTTTTATATAGATTAAATTCATTCCTAATCTTATACTCCCTTAAGAAGATATTAAATACATACACAAATAAATTTAATTCCTAAATAAGCAACATGGATACGAGTACAAAGATGCTTAATTAATATTTACTTAACTTATTTGACTGTTTCGTCGTACAGCATTTGATGTAAAAATAAATTGGCAACCAGAAACAACATGTTACATATGTAATAAATATTACAACAAATTACAACAAATATTATCTCTAACAATATGAAAATAAAGCACAAGGAAAAATGCTTTATTAGCTTTTACTCACACTTGGACTCTTATACACACACACATATAAGACACACATGCATATATAAATACTATAGTGGAGAATGGCAAACTCCTTCCCTTTTTAATGTATCCATTTTTGTATCATGTTGGCCTATATTTGACTTTTGTAAGAGAAACAAATGTTTCGTTCGAAAAAAATGCCACTGCTTAAATGAAATTTCTAAATATTAATTTATGACCATTTAAATAAACATAAAGTGAGTGGAACGAAGGAAGAACGCCTTTTTTCAAAAAAGAGTGAAAAGAGAACAACATAATTTAATTTTGTGGCTGCATAAGCATGAAAATTTTTAGCCCAGACCTAAACAATCCTTCAGATACATAAATTTTCTAAAAGCAATAGTTCACACTTGTGACCATAAAAGTCCTCCTCATATGATTTCTGTTGTTTATTTCCGTCAATATCGTTTTGCCTTTTTTTATGTGAGTTGGGGTGAATACATGGTAAATTTGTCGCCACTAATTAGAAAATAATGAATAAGGAATATGGAATATGGAGTAACCATTTAGGTTTCGAAGTAAGTTTTAGTGCACTGGGATATGAAAAAAAATATTTTAAACAGAAACAGTTTAGCACATTAAATAAAAAATATTAAAAAATTACTAATAAAATGTGATAGTGATAATTTTCATGCAATTTTATGAAAACTGTTGCATGAGACTTTTTCTCTTTACTTGTACCTAATTTACATTAAGCATTTTTTTCATGAAATTAGTAACACGAAAATTTTTTATTTGTCAATAGGAGGCCTAGAGTTGTCAAAAATGCATCAGAGATTCATTCTACGTCCTTTTTTATATAACATTATCTTTTATAGCGTTGCAATTAGCAAATAGAAAAAGTTTCGTGCAACAAAATTCAGGAAATATCATGAAAAAATGCTTAATGTAAATCAGGTATTACTCTCAGCAGTCCATAATTTGACATTCCATAGAAAATCCCTTTCTCCCATTAACATCTTTAACTGAGAAATAAAAACAAATAATCAATTAAGTCTATTATACTTTTGTTTAAAAATTGTATTGATTAAAAATTTAATTAAGCCAATTAAACTTTTTTTAAAGTTAACTCATTTAAAAGTTTAATTGAAACTACTAAAATTTTAATCGACTTATTTTTTTTTTCAATTTTTTCGTTCATTGGAGAATAATTTTTTCTGTAACGATAATACTTTTGTTTGAACATTTCATTGATTACAAGTTTGTTGTTTGTTGTTTGTTTGTTTGTTTTATTTTAAAAGTTACTCTGTAATAATAAACAGAGAATTATTTAGATTACAAGTTTAATTTAAAAATTTAGTTGAGCCAATTAAACTTTTGTTTGAAAATTTAATTGATTTACAATTTAATTTAAAAATAAATTAATTAAATTGAACTTTTGTTTAAATAAAAGTTAAAAAGTTTATTTGACATATGATCAATAGGATTTGGTCGACAGTTTTCTACACTTATGCCGGCCATACATTACACAAGTTCAGTGCTCATATCTGGCACTGCGTAAACTAAGCTTGTGAAACACACTACAATACAAGTAAACTGTGCAGTTTTTATTTTAATGCGCCAGGTGATTCATATTATAATTTTAGGAACTCTGTCCGGAATATTTTTTCTGCTCTCATTTCTTGTTTTGAACTCTTAAAAATTCTAGAAACAATTGAGCGTTTGCAACATACACTACACAATATCACTGTACAGTTTTCAAACTTGAGCAATTATATAAAATCAAGATTTCCTTATTAAAAAAATCAATAAGATTGTTTACACATAATCATATAGGAACCTAATAAAATCAAGAAGAAAACCTTATTGAAAAAATCAATAAGATAGCCTAATAAAATCAAGAAGAAAACCTTTTTAAAAAATAACGGAAATTGAGTAAAAAAAGTTGTGAATAATAAGATTTCTTAGATTAGATCCTAAGCTGACATATAACATTTACAATAAACAAAGCTAGAGGTACACCTGGCTATATTAAAAGCGGCGCAAAAGAGTTTAACGACCCGTACATTGGGAACGCATTGTATATGTCACTGGTATGTTTGATTCTTGAATATGGATCAATAAAATGGGATCCTATTTACCAAATTCACACTGATGCTATTGCAAAGCAATTCCTGTTATTTTGTGTTAGAGTATTACGATTTAATCCTGTAAACTTGCCTTCTTACTCGTCTCGACTTGCCCTTATTAAGCAGCCTACTCTAAAAAGGCCATAGAACTTCAAGAACGCGATTGTAAATTTTGTAAATGCACAAGCAATTGCTTTTGTAATTTTTTATATCTTTTGTAATTTATTTAATGTTGTGAAATGTTAATTTAATATCAGTAAATAATATCATTAATTGTCTATAAGGAATTCAATTTCATAGACAAATAATAAATAAATAACTAAATTTTTAATTTTTTTTAATATTTTTAATCCCCGACTAAAAAAGGAGTGTTATAAGTTTCCAATGTGTGTCTGTGTATCTGTGTGTCTGTCCGGGTCCACGCACAGACCAAACGGCTGGACCGATTTCGATTTCGATTTTGTTTTTTTTTTGTTTGTTTGAAAGGTGACTTGATGGAGATGGTTCTTAGCTATTTTTCAAGAAAATCGGTCCAGCCGTTTAAAAGATATCACATCTTCTCTAGATATATTCGGGGGGTTTTAAAATGTTTAATTTTTGTTATTTTCCTGCAGAAAATGGAACTGACTAGCCACGTGACCGATCCCCAAGTGATAGAGACCACTGCGAGTTGTAACACTTCCTATGAAGTGGACCAGTCACTTTTCTATGGGGATGTCCTAGGATGAGGTTAATTGATACTTTGTATGAACCTTGTGGCTCATCACTGAACTATCTTACAGGGACCTATTCCGTGTATAATATAAATTATATATAAATGTCATTCCAACATTTATGTACGAGTAACTGTAACAACGCGAACTTGAACTTTTTTTTATTATTTTTAATTTTCAATAAAAAAAAAATGTTATATTCAAACTATCAACCTGGCAGGATTGCACACTTACCTACCCCATCATAGGGGCACTCATATTTCAAAAGCATAAATAAGTACCAGTTTAGCTTGGCAGTCTATTTATACTGATTCATTGTTTAACCTTCACAGTTAACAGATGTCCCAGCGAAGTCTTTCTTATATATATACTCAACCAAAAAAAAAAAATATTCGTAGTACATAATTCCTGCCCCAGCGGAGTGTTTCTTATATAGACAAACTAAAGAAAAAAAATATTCGTAGTACATATAATATATAATATTCGTAATAGTATCCTATTGAACTATGGATGAAGTTATGGAAGTGAACGAACAAAAGTGTGTTCAGGTAACATTTACCCTATGAAGAGAGAGAGAGAGAGAGAGAGTTGTTCCTCAACATTCACAAGTGAAATAGCTTGGTATACACCTTGATAGACGGCTTACATGGAAACATGACTCTTAAGCTAACACAAATGAAACTTTAATTAACTCAGATATAACATTGGCCGATTGGCTAAAATTAAATTCTCAGTCTAGATAGTAAACTTTTGATATACTTTTGAAACCTTTATGGTGCTACGGAATTCAGTTACATGTAGGTAACCCGACCAGACAACCCGCTTTTGGAATTTCCAATCTCTTATTAGATTTTTATTAAAATGTAAGTGATAAAAATTTAATCCAAATATTTTTTAAGTGAAGTTATTGCTTAACTATCCAAATCCCTGTGTGCTTCGTTACACCCGTTTTGAGATGAAGTGTCACGCTTGTAGTGCAGCTAATTTGTAGAATACAATTCTCATTATTAACATGTCATGAAGAGTTTCAAAATTATCACTGCATTATTTTCTGTTGGAATCGTCGGAATTGCAAGTTTGTGCTTGTATAGATTTATAACTCTTGACACAAACCTTGCGCTTTACCAGAACTCTATTAGTGTCCTAACAGAGCTCTGTTAAGCTATAAAGCATTTCGAAAGGGCTTTTGCAATAAATGAGGCAACCGAGACGGAAAAAAGTAATGCAAATTTATTGACAAGGTGCTCCTCCTCCTTTATTATTGCCCATGAATCTATTTCTGAATTTGAACTAGATATTCGACCCTGTTCTGTAAACCGATCGATTTGAAACCGCACGATTTTAGAAAACAAACTCCGACAGTAGAAGTATTTTATTATATTTTTTTATTATTTTAAATTCCCAAATATCATATTGGAAAGAAAATTATTGTGTATGATTTTAAATTAAATTTAAATTTTTTGAAAACGAGAAATTTACTCGGATTCGGTTTACAGAATAGGACCGATTGCCAAGATTTTAACTTGGTATTTCCTGAAGGATATGCACTTATTTTGGAGTCAATGCTGGTGGATAATATTGGTTTTAGATTCATGTCCAAGTGGTCCTCTAAAAACGTGCATACTCAGAATTTATTGAAGTTCGAGTTTTCAGGAGTTCTTCAGGAAACTTTAACTTTAAACTGTGAAAACTGTGTATCTTAAGTACATACCGCTTTTTCATATTTATTTTTAAATCCCACTTTTTGAGGATATATTCTTCAAAATCCCGCTTTTTGATGGGTCATGTTCCGCTTTTTGCCACATCTGGTCACATTAGCTATGGGCCACTGCTTCAGCTTCCAATGTAGAGAAAATCCAACGAAAAAGAGATATATTTATACTATTTGATAGGTCCTGGATTCAGCCACATCAAACATGTTCAGTGCCGTTTACTACAATACTAGAACGAGTCCCAATTTAAGAAAAAGGTGAATATGTAACCATTTACACGATATGTCTTCTTTTCACCATACACTACTCCCTACTTTTGTTAACACTCCCATTTTCTCAAGTCATAGGATGAGTACGCTTGCATCAATTGTCACCGAATTTTCAGCAGAGTTAAATTAAACGTGTTGAGTGGAGAAAAATTTTTTTCCGTTTCGAAATAATAATACATATAACTTGAATTGTAAATTAATCTATAAACGCTTGCAATATATTTAAACATAAAATCTGAAAACAACAACTTCCTTGTTGCTAAAACAGCAACAACAAAATCCTACACAGCAACAACAACACATTATTCATTTAAAAAAAAAATAAAGTATGTATTTAAAAAATCTAATTTAGCAACAAATTTAAAGGGCACAACGTACTTAAAGAATTATTAGAATTTGAAGCAAAAATAACTTCGTGCGGTCAAACGCACTTCACTCGTCTGCCTTTTTCAATTGGAGCCCAACAAGAACGTTTGCTGGCTTCTCTAAAATTACGCTGGTTAATTTCTTTCGAGATTTTAAAATTGTTTTATAATCAAATAAAAAATAAAATAAACATACAAAACGTTTCGTTTTTTTTTCTCAGCCACAATTTAACTGATTTTTTGTCTGTTTGTTTTTAGTTCAACATTTTTAAATTGTTGAATATGAAAGGGAAACGCACAAGCAGTCAACAAAAAAATTTTGCAACAAAAATACCAGAAATTCCAATAAAAATCGCGACCAAAACAGAGTGAAACACTATGAGTGGAAGGAAGTTGGCGGTCGGTCGGCCGGTCAGCCGATCGTTCGCTAAAATTGCCACAGCAACAAGAACAACAATCAAATAAACAAGTGACATTACGGCGGCAAATAAATAATACTCCTCCTGTACGCCAGTGAACTTTAACTGAAAACGAGACTCCTGTGCTAACGAGCAATCTTGAGGCTGGTGACGACGATGATCTGCAAGCAGCGGATGATGAGTTCGCATCTACAAAAATTACGAAGACTTCAGTGATGACAATAAGTGTGGGTTACAAAAAAAAATATTCGAAATGCACCAAATATATAAATAACAAAAAATTAAAGCAAAACCTAATAAAATCGGGAAAAGCTTTTTGGTGATTTCCAACAATGATCGATACAATAAGCAACGCTTTAAAACTCAGAGTAGAGCATTTCACAAAAATAAAGTAAAAACAAATAAATATAAAATATAAAAGTTTAAATTGATTTTGTGATATTATTTTTTTTTTTCATACATACATATGTATGTATGTGTGTACGATTGTTTATGTCGCTCAATGTATGTCATTTATATGTAGATATGTTGTTGTTGTTGTTTTATTTGTGGTTAAACAGTGTGATGATGTGATTTTTGCTTTGCTTCCTTTTTATTCGATCTCCAATTTGAAAAATCCATGTTTTTTGCACTCTTTTTTCATTCTACATTTTCAATACACAACACGATGATCGATCGATTGTTTGTTTGTTCGTTTGTTTGTTTTGATCAGTAAAACTAAATTGAGGGAAAAAAAAACTTAATAGTGTTCTTGGTCCAAACATTGATGATGATCTTTGATGGATGCGCACATCAACTATCGTAACATCATTTCATTACCAACAACTGCAGTTGTGTCGTGGTTTTGAACAAAAAACGAAAAAAAAAACAAAAAATACAAAATAAAAGTTGACAGAAAATTACAGTAGCAGACACTGCACTGCTGCTTTAACGAATTATACCAAAAAAAAAAAAGCTCTAAATTGTTCCAAGCTGGAGTATACAAACCGTAATAGATGAAGGGGTCTGGGTTTTAGATTTATTCTTCTTGTCACAAAACTCTATATAGGCAAGGGATTTAGTGCACTTTATCAGGAATTTTTCCCATACTACGGCAATGGGCCGCACAATTTTTACCTACACAGAAAAAAATATTCCTGCAATAAACAACTTTAACTGAAAATGAAACAAAAAATCAATTAAAAATGTACTTAAGTCAATTAAACATTTGTTTAAAAATAAAATATTCCAGCAAAAAACAACTTCAATTGAAAATAATACCAAAAATCAATTAAAAATGTTATTGACTCAATTAAACCTTGCAGTTAATTAAAATTTTAAGCAAAAGTCTAATTGACTTAAATACATTTTTAATTGAATGTTAGTGTTATTTTCAATTAAAGTTGTTTATTGCAGGAATATTTTATTTTTAATCAAAAGTTCAATTGAATTAAATACACTTTTAATTGATTTTTGATTTTATTTTCAATTGAAGTTGTTTATTGCAAACATTTTTTTTTCTGTGTACTTAAGGTTTGTTAGCTAGCATAACTCAACGACTTCACGTAACTGCGTTGGCTGAAGTAGTTAGCACGTTGACTACAAAACCGAAGGTCCTGGGTTCAATCTCTGTATCCAACAGTCATTAAATAACAACACCACGCAGTTTTCTGATATGCATTAGTGTCCCTTTGTATCAGTTGTTGTAGGAAAGTTCAAGTAATGAAGGCATAGTCTCATTGCGATGGTGCGTTGTCTTGATGAAAAATTATTTTTTTGTGTTGTAAGCCAGGACGATTTTCTCGAATTTGTACATTTAATTGATCCAAAAGGTTGCAACAGTACTCTGAATTTATTGTTTTACCCTTTTGCAGATAATCAATCAATAAAATACTTTTCAAGTCCCAAAAAACCGTTGCCATAACCTTACCAGCCGATTGAATTGTTTTTGCCTTCTTTGGGCACTTCCTCCAGCTTCAGTCCATTTTTTGGATTGTTCTTTTGTCTCTGGAGTATAGTGGTGGATCCATGTCTCATCAACAGTTATGAAACGACGCTTAAAATCCATTTTATTTATATGATCTTTGATGGATGCGCACATCAACTATCGTAACATCATTTCATTACCAACAACTGCAGTTGTGTCGTGGTTTTGAACAAAAAACGAAAAAAAAAACAAAAAATACAAAATAAAAGTTGACAGAAAATTACAGTAGCAGACACTGCACATGCTGCTTTAACGAATTACACCAAAAAAAAAAAAGCTCTAAATTGTTCCAAGCTGGAGTATACAAACCGTAATAGATGAAGGGGTCTGGGTTTTAGATTTATTCTTCTTGTCACAAAACTCTATATAGGCAAGGGATTTAGTGCATTTTATCAGGATTTTTTCCCATACTACGGCAATGGGCCGCATAATTTTTACCTACACAGAAAAAAATATTCCTGCAATAAACAACTTTAACTGAAAATGAAACAAAAAATCAATTAAAAATGTACTTAAGTCAATTAAACATTTGTTTAAAAATAAAATATTCCAGCAAAAAACAACTTCAATTGAAAATAATACCAAAAATCAATTAAAAATGTTATTGACTCAATTAAACCTTGCAGTTAATTAAAATTTTAAGCAAAAGTCTAATTGACTTAAATACATTTTTAATTGAATGTTAGTGTTATTTTCAAGTAAAGTTGTTTATTGCAGGAATATTTTATTTTTAATCAAAAGTTCAATTGAATTAAATACACTTTTAATTGATTTTTGATTTTATTTTCAATTGAAGTTGTTTATTGCAAACATTTTTTTTCTGTGTACTTAAGGTTTGTTAGCTAGCATAACTCAACGACTTCACGTAACTGCGTTGGCTGAAGTAGTTAGCACGTTGACTACAAAACCGAAGGTCCTGGGTTCAATCCCTGTATCCAACAGTCATTAAATAACAACACCACGCAGTTTTCTGATATGCATTAGTGTCCCTTTGTATCAGTTGTTGTAGGAAAGTTCAAGTAATGAAGGCATAGTCTCTGGTCACTGAACTATACCGACTTCAGCAGATACTAATCCTAATGTAACATCAGAGCGCCCTCCTTCGTTGTGTAGCAGAATTATCGGCGTAGTAAAATAATGAATAAAATGGCTACAAAACACAGCTTCAAAAAAATTAATACGCCAGATTTAACATCAGACAGGCGCTGCAACACTGCATTATTAAAAAACGTGTAAAAAGCAGAGTTGTAAAAGAATGAAGCGTTCCTCTATCTCTTCCTTCACCACCTGTCTTCTCTATCACTATCCCTTTCCTAAAGAAGGTAACACCTAGTAATAGTAGTAGGCATTCATTGCCTGAGTGTTACTTCTCTTTAAAAAAAAAGTTGCGCACGGACACTCCATATATAACGGGTATTTTTTAGAGTGTCACAACTTTGAGTTGGCATCACTGCTTCATTTGAGCACCCATTTAACAGCTGATAGTTTCTTTTTGTTTAGTTTGCTTTGTAATTTCATTATGAATCAACTTACACCAGAGCAACGCGTGCAAATTGTTGAATTTTGAATCAAAATAATTGTGCTATACGTCAAACTTATCGTGCACTTTTTCCATTTCCCGATGAAGCCCATTTCTGGTTGAATGGGTACGTAAATAAGCAGAATTGCAGCATTTGGAATTAGTAGATTCCACAAGCTTTTATCGAAACACCATTACATCCACAGAAAATTACTGTTTGGTGCGCTTTATGGGCTGGCGGAGTCATTGGCCCATATGTTTTCAAAAACGATGATGGTCAGAATGACCACCAATATAGGATTATTTTCGTTGGGGTTATGTTAAGTCACTTGTCTACATTGATAAACCACAAACAATTGAACACCTGGAAATCAATATTCGAAAAGTTATCGGCGAAATATGGCCGCAAATGCTGCGAAAGGTTGTTGAAAATTAGTGTTCCAGATTGCGCCTTCTACGCGCCAGCCGTGGCGTCAAAATGGCAAAAATCATATTTAAACATTAATGTCAAAAATTTATCGTTCCAATAAAGCCCGTTTCATTGATATTAAAAATATATTTCCTTGTTTTATTATGATTTAAACTTGTGTCACTCTATAAAAAACACCCTTTACTATGCGAACTTTAGGTTTTTTGAATTTTGTAAATTTTTTGGTTTTGATGATTTTTTAGTTTTGGCGCTTTTTCTTAGTTTTTACGCTTTTTGGTTTTTGCGTTTTTTTCGTTTTGGCGATTTTTTTTTTGTAGTTTTAGTGCTTTTTCGTTTTGGTGATTTTTTCCGTTTTTGGGGTTTATTTTAGTTTTTTGGGGACCTTTTTTACTTCTTGCAATTTTTTTAATTTTAGCGATTTATTTTATTTTTTTAGTGATATTTTTCATTTAAGCGCTTTTTTATTGTGGCATTTCTTTAAGTTGGAGTTTTTGTACTTTTAGCGTTTTTGAAAATTTTCAAGGGTTTGTCTCCTACGGTCTCCAAGTTGTTAAAATTACATTAACTGATACTGATACGGGGCAGACGGATAGGCAGACAACGCAGCAAAAAAGAAATTAAAATTAAATTAAAATTGTTCAATTCACAAACTCAGTCGTATGGTTTAAAAATAAACCATACATATTTGGTTATGCACTTGTGAACAGACAAATTTGTTGTATGGTTATTTTATTTTATTTTTAAAAGTCAGAAATAGAAATTGACATTAATTTTATTTGAAAGCATGAAATTTAACCAGGCATGGAAAGTTGAACTTAAAAGGTTATAAGTTGTTTGCCTTTAAGTAGTTTGAAAATCGAATTTAAATGCATTAAATATATGTTTATCACTAAGATGAATTTGGTTTGTGGTGCTATGTAGTTGTCACATAGTTAAGAGATTTTAACAAAACTAGTCTAATGTATACAACATTCCCAGACCCGGCATCAATACAACTATTTGAAAAACATATAAGAATCCATTAAATTATTAGATTGCACTTTTGTATGAAAATTTGTAACAACAAATGGAATATTGTACAACTATGTAGACGATTACACAATACATACGAAATTAATGCGAGCTTGTGAATTTAAGAAATTGTCAAAAAAAATTTTAAATTTTTTTATGTTTTTATTTTTTAATACGAGTACTGTTTCTGCTTGGAGTCGATGTTTCGAACATCTCTCAGATGCATGTATTTCTTATAAATACTTCATAACTTTGAAATGCATATCCCATCCTCTGGCGTGCCTTATCTTTCCCATGCTGGACCAACTTTTTCAAATCTCAGCAACAAAAAATTTTAACTTCTGCATAGTTTTTAATAGCAACATTTAAGCCTCATTAATGCAATAAAAAATATACACAAACAAAAAAATTACACTAAAAATCAATCTTCCTTCGATTTGATCACAAGAACAACAATAAGATTTTTATTATTGAATTCTTTACTCTGTATACACACGTATCGCTCTCTGAAGTAATTCCAATTGAGGTTCAGTTGAATTTCTTTTTCCTTTTTTTATAAAAATTTTTTCTGTGTCTGTTTCCACTTGTATTTTATCCAACTCCCCCAGGAATCTTTAAATACATGTTACTTTCATTTTATAATCATTGATATTTTTTATTTTTATTTTTTTTTGTTATGTGACGCTTCATCATGTGTATGTCTGCAATTTTTTTTATACATGTATGTATGTTCCTTGCTGCGTCCTGTAGCTGCTGTTGCTGTCTAAAGTTTTCATCTTTAAGTGTTATTAAACTTGTATTATAAATCAGATGCAGAGGCTTGCAAAAAGAATTAAAATTAAAATCAACTGATCTGTGGAAAATTATTATCAGGAAGTTATAAAGATTTATAAATTGATGAAATTATAAATGGATTTACCGGCACCAGTGGGCTACAACAGGCTACTGAGCGTTTAAGCGCTCTTTAGCTTGGTAAACATAACTGGTGTGTTCCATTATTTAAATGGATTTTAATTTAAATGGAAAAGTATAACAAAAACCGTCGCTTAACAGGCAACAAAATGCTAAAACTGTAAAATTGTTCTTCGAATTTTGAGTTTATCTCTGGATTCTATGAACTAAATATTAAGATAATTATTTTAGCTTCAAAATAAATTGAATACATTGAATGCAAGTAAGCACTAAGACAAAAAGAAGCACTTCGGAAGCACGGAAAATCACACAGTGCATCCCCTCTGCCTTACGCGGATGCAATAACGTAAGCTAATGACGAAATTCAACACAAACACTACGAAGTTGGTCGGCTGTTTGTACTCAAATTCGCAAAGTTTTTTATAGTGCATCCTCTCTCGCTTACCTGTATACAAATTTGGATTCAAATTAAATTTTTATTTCGAGTTTTTATTTTTTACTTTTTAATTCTTTTACGAATTGTTTATGAAAATAAATATGTGCTTCGGTAGTTCAGTGGGTAGTGTTCTAGTCTAACATACGG
The DNA here is from genome assembly GCA_944452675.1 of Tachina lurida. Taxonomy (NCBI): domain Eukaryota; kingdom Metazoa; phylum Arthropoda; class Insecta; order Diptera; family Tachinidae; genus Tachina; species Tachina lurida. Next base: position 132,824,986 of record OX101754.1, on the reverse strand, counting down.
AGATCCTGAGATCGACTCCTGACTCAACGCGGTAACAAAAAGTATTTGATTTGATATTGTATTTAATTAATATACAGGGTCCGCCATCTAACGTTTGTTTTTTCAACTAGTGCTTATTTCGTGAATGGTAACACTTAGCTCATGTCTGACTTGACAGATAATTAGTTTTATCCTTCCGCTGAACGAATATGGTTGTGGATACGCTTGAACAACGCTGGGAAATATTGACCATCCAATGCGTTTTCGCTTCGCTAAGTAAGCCTGCGATCGACTTACAGAAGATGCCGATTTTGCCAAAAAAAATCATCTTTTCAGATGAACCTCATTTTGATATTGGCGGGTATGTAAACAAGCAAAATTGTCGCATTTGGGGCACAGAAAACCCGCACGCATACATTGAAAGGTCGACGCACCCAAAACGAGTCACTGTTTGGTGCGGATTTCGGTCCAGAGGCATAATTGGGCCATTTTTTTCCCGAAAATGAGCAAGGAGTGGTCGTTACAGTCAATGGCGATCGTTATCGGGCCATGTTGAACGAATTTTTGTTCACAAAAATTGAAGAGGAGGATATTGGCAACATTTGGTTTCAACAGGACGGCGCTACGTGCCACACAGCCGAAGCTACACTCGATGTTTTGCGCCCTGTTTTTGAAGATTGCATTATCAGCCACAGAGCTGATCTCGTTTGGCCACCTCGGAGCTGCGATTTGACACCGTTGGACTATTATTTGTGGGGTGCCGTCAAAGATAAGTGTTACGCCGACAAGCCAGAGACAATTGACGCTTTAAAGGACAATATTCGTGAAGCCATTGATGAAATACAGCTGCACACAATCGATAATGTGCTTAAAAATTGGACCGATCGTGTAGGCTACTGCATGGCCAGCCGAGGCAGCCATTTGAATGAAATTATTTTTCATTATTAACCGGAAGGATTGTACTTTCAAATAAAAAAAGAAATTTGAGAAAATATTCAGTAGTGTTTTTTTATAGCATTTTCAAAAAAAAAAAGTTATCTGGCGGACCCTTTATAATAAATATAATAACAAAAATTAAAAATTTTAAAAACCACCGATATATCTAAACAAGATGTGATATCTTCTAAACGGCTGGAGCGATTTTCTTCAAGCATAGTTAAGAACCTTCTCGATCAAGTAACCTTTCAAGCAAAAAAAAAAACTAAATCAAAATAGGTCCAGCCGTTTGGTCTGTACGTGGACACGGACAGACACACAGACACACACTACAAACTTATAACAGCCCCTTTTTTAGGTACGGGCTTAAAAACAAAATTAAGCATTGGAAGTTAATCTAAGAATAGATATAAAAAAATACTTATCTAAAGAGCAAATTTTTTTTAATATTTACATATGAAAAAGGCATGAAATATGGGCTTCATTCTGCTCATCCTATATGCATTCCGAAGCTCATACCTGTGCTCTCTCTCCCTTAACAACCTGCTTCCAGGTAGACGAATATTTTGCTGGCAAGTAAAATCCTCACAAAAAAATAAATGGGAAAAAGGTCACGTTCCTATAAAAAAAATTCGGATGTCAAAAGTACTGAGATCAAACCTTCGACAGATTTTTTGTTTGGTACAATACCTTTCACTACAAACTGCTATGGATTTCATTTTGTCACCGTGATGATGTCATTTTTAGGCAACTTGAAATAACTTCGATTTAGCAAGATTCTTCGTGTTATTTCCATATCAAATTCACGTTCTTTCAACCTGAAATAGCTTTGATTCATCATGATTTTTTGCACTACTTCAGTATCAACTTCATTTTGATTTAACTGTAATGAAATATTAAATCAAAATGAAAAATAATTATTTCAAAAGGAAAAATTTTCTGTTAGGGTTATTGTGTAATTGCAATTCGGTGATAAGGAACCGTAAAGTAGAATGAAATAAAAAGCCATTAGGGATGGTCCAAATTTGCACTATTCCCGGATTGCAGATTTTAAATTTTCAGGACTTTTTTTGAAAGGATATTTTTAGTTTAGGCAAATTATTCCATTTGCGTGATAGAGGTCGAAATTTTCGATTTTCTAAAGAATATTTATAAATCGAATATATGCATTTATTAGTTGAAATGAAATGTTTTTTAAATTAAAATTAATTTAAAATTTTTTTCTTTATCTAAAGATTTGCCTGTTTACAGAAAACGAGCAAAAGTTTTCTTTTGGCTTTTTATATTGAGAAAATTATCAATAAACTTTTTCAGTTTTATTTTTGTTTTTCACCATAAATAGACAAAAGAAAATTCTTGTTTATTTGCTGTAAACATTCAGTAAGTTTTAAAGGACTTTCAAGTACAATAAAATATTTTTACATTTCCAAATGGATTACGTGCCATATTTTAAACAATTTAAAACTACAATTAAATAAAATAAGGACGGCATTAAATGAGGTTTCTCATTCGCTTTCTTTTCTTTTTTTTTCTAATCGAAGACTGTGTATTGTTCACTGAAAGCTTCAAAAAAATATATAAGTATATAAAAAAACAATGATCAGTAAAATGTTGTAAAGCAAAGTTAAACATTGTTATAACACAAATGATTAGACGACAACGACAACGACAACGATGATGATGATGATGACAATGAGTATCCATCTATCGTACAATGTTTATTTCAAATGGTCAAATGATAACTTGCAACAAAAAAAAAAAAAAAATACTAGACATCTTAACGAAAAAAAGCTAAATTTTAAACTCTGAGCAGTATGTTGCTGCCACTTATTTACACATCCATTCATACGTTCATACATTTATATAAAGTTCATATGCTTCTCCATATGTACTTCTTTTTGTTAAAATCAAAAAAGATATATTTTTTCTGAAATTGAATGTGTTTATATTGATTGATATGATGATGATGATGATGACGACGGTGGTGTAGTGTTGTTGCCACTATGTAGTTGTGTAACGTTCAATGATCACTGATGATGCCACAATGATGTCGTTACTTACATACGTTATTCATCTAAAAAGAACTTTTAGATGGCTCGTGTGTCTGGGCGCAGCAATTGTCATCAGTTTTGAGACAACCAACTATCGATCCATCCATCCATCTATCCATCCATCTAAATCAAATCAAAAAATCTATTGATTTTAAACAGAGTTTTTAAAGAACTTATTCTTATTATTGTTCCCGACAAAGAGTAGACAAGTGACAATATTTACTGCTGTCGTCTTGATGCGACGTCGACGACGCCATTCACAATAAGGGGGAATATATGTATATGTCCAATTGTTTTTGAATTTTATACGATTTTTGACCAATATAGAACATTTACGTATGCAAAAAATATAACAAATTTTAATTTAAATCTCTATGAAAATCTATATCGTTTACACCAAGTTTTTTCTTTGTAATTTATCAAGATCTTTGCATCCAAAACAAAACCCATTAACTGAAAAAATTCTAAAACTAAAACCAAACAACTGAAATTTAGACGATTCAAAAACACACCTTTTTAAGCAGACCGTGTAGCTAATTCACTAATCCTTTATATAAATATGTTGTACAGGGTAGTAAAAAATATATAAAACTATTAGACTTTAAGTAGATTTCCTACAAATCTACTGAAAAATTAGATTACGTTTTGTATGGAAAATCTGGTAAAAAGCTGCTAGATTTAGCGCAAAATCTTCTGGTAAAATTTTCAACTTCGAGTAAATATACGGATTTTATGTTATTCTAACATGATTTAAAGTAATCTTCAAAGAAAATGTTTTCTTTTGAAATAACTTTATTTCATGTTGATTTAACATTTCCGTACTGTCCAATCAAGATGAAGAATCATGTTGAATCAAAATTATTTCAAGTAGGAACAACATAAATTCGATACTGAAATAACACGAAGAACCATGTTGAATCAAGGTTATTTCAAGTTAAAAGAACATAAATTCAATTTAATGTAGTCATTGTATTTTATTAATTACACAGTGTGACAAAAAAAAAATACCTGCCAAGTGTTACTATTTTTCTGGTAGGTATTGTCTGTGTATTTGAAATTTTCCAAACACCTCCAAAATCTTGAGTTACGGGTAAAAACCGGTTTTTCGTACCCATAGCCACTTGTCAACCTCCAACTAAGCTAAATACCAACCGATTTTAAGTTTATAAACAGATATAGAAAAAAAAAGTTTGTAAAACAGTGGTCGCCAAACTTTATTCTTGAGAGCCTCAATTATTCAAAAAGTTTGGCGAACACTGTTGTATCAATTTTGTACTCTTTGTTGATATTTGTCTATTTAATTGTACTTTCATTATCCTGAAAGCTTAAATACACCGAAAGCGTATAAATAGAACGCGAAATACATCATACATGTAGTTTTTTTAATAAAAAGTCTTTTCATAAAATCTTTAATAACTCAGTAAATTTCTACGGAATTTTTTAAAACAAACCTGCGAATTACTCTTAATCAATTTTGTTTTATAAATAAAATTATAAACAGTAAGGTTCCAAGTACAAAAATACTGCCTAAGAAATAGTCCAAAGTAGAAGTGTCGAAAAAAACCGAAAAAATTTATTTGGTGAAAAAATACAGACATATATCTGAAATTCACTGAAACAATATATATATGGCTCGAAAGGTCTCAGTCTCTTCTTTCTATATCAATTTATAAATTTAAAATCGGTTGATATTGAACTTAGATAGATGTTGATAAAAGCCTACGGGTACGAAAAAGCGGGTTTTTACCCGTAGCTCAAGATTTTGGAGGTGTTTGGAAAATTTAAAATACACAATTTTGTTGTACTCGACAATACCTATCAAAAAAATAGTAACACGTCCCAGGTATTTCGATTTCATAAAAAATTTGTCACACAGTGTTATTTAACTCAATTATTTGACTTAGTGTGTTCGAGTACATTGGCTTCCCCGGTAAAGATTTGAACTCGAAACTCAGCCACAACAACTTTAAATATTCTTTAGAAACACACTAACGTAATGTATAGAATTTTAATTTAACATTATTTATAACATTTATTTAAAAAGTTATAGTTCTAGGCGAGACGATATTAGATCAAGTCACCTTTCAAAACGCAAATTAAAATTGGTCGACAGAATATTTCTAGAATTTTTATCAGACATATGTAGCTCAGAACATTCTCGATCTAGTCACCTTCAAAACAGAATCAAATCAAAATATTTAAATCAAAATCGGTCCAGGCGTTTGGTCTGTACGTGGAGTTGTACATACACCAAGATGCATAGACACTCAACCTTATAACAGCCCTTTTTTTGGTCGGGTGTTAAAAAAATATAAAGTTCGAATATCTTTGATTGTATCCAGGAATCGAACCTGCGAGCCTCTGACTGCAAGACTTGAACACTGCGTACTAGCTAGTAGCAGAGAGTTTACGCTAAACACCAACACACTTAAACAACATATTATTTCTTGTAAATTTAATATGAGTTGCAATTTAAATTTTTGCATAATGATTTTACATTGGTATTTTTTTTTGTGTGAAGGATCATAAGTTTTCTATATTTTATCAGCTGAGTGAGTTAAATTTGGGTGCATTAAGATTTCTTTTCACTATATGTATGGGTCGTAAGAAAATGTATAAATGTTTAAAAAGGGGATTTGCTTATCGCTGCCATCTTTTCAGACTTCAAATATCTGGCTCAAAGTGAGTGTTTGCACAACGTTTTGCTAGATATTTAACTTTTGACTATTTATGGTCAATTGCTGTTTAGTATTGGCAATTTTTCTTTCTTCTTTTTTTGGCTTTGTGAGTATTGGCTGAGTATTGTGTTTCTTGGCTGTTTTGCTTTTTTTCTTTCTTTCTTTCGTTTAAATATTGTGATTTTGGTTTTTGTGAGTTGGTGTGTTATGCGACTAATTGGATATGAAGGACCTTAAATAACCGATCACTGTTCTACATAATTAGCTTTATAAACGAACGGCATGCAGCTATGGTGTAAAACATAACAAAAGATGTCAGTCAGTCAACCAGTCAGTCAAAAAAGCAGCAAGGCTGGCCGGGAAAAATCAGTTACATGTAGCCAGTCAACCAACCAACCAACCAACCAACCGATAAGTTGACCAGGCAGACCAGTCTAAGGCAGCCACTCAGCCAGTTTAAGTGGTACATGATTCCTTGTTATCTATAGAATTAACAGACAGGAGCTAGCAGCAGCTAAACAAGCTTATTAAATACATTTACAAAGAAAATCTTTTTTAAAAAAAAGTATATTTAGTTAAGTGAAGTTAAGCAAGAAGAGTGATGTTGTCTTCTCTTTTTTGTTTTTTTTTTTTTTTTGGTTCAAAATATTTTTTTGTTTAAACAAAAAATGTTGTAAATCATCGCTGCAACAAAATTCCTCAATAATTGGCAAAAATATACTCGTACTTATAAATTTACTATGAAAAAGGCAAATTTTAATAGTTTCTTACACACACAATTTTCAAATCCTTAAAAGGATGTTGCAGGATTATTTATAGATTTTTTTTCACAATTATTATATGCTGTCAAATAATATCAAGAGCACAAAAACAAATTTATTAAGGCAAAAATTTCACACCTTTTAGCAAATTTGTCAATTGAGTTGATTTTTGAATTTTTAGTTTGCAACTGCAAGAAAACTTAAAACTCAACTTGAACTTGGAAAAATAATATATTTAACATGTACAACTCGTATGTTTAACGAGATACGTGATAGACATATTCAACCGCCGGCACTGCCGCCGCCACCACCACCACCAACTCCAACCACACTAAGACGGCCAACATCCAAACCAATCAACCATCCATCCTAAACATCCATCCACCAAACTCATCCATACAATCAATACCGTACTCGTACTAACAATTCATTCATTCATTCATACATTCATTGTTATTGATTTTTTCTTAGTTTTGTATTTTTTTTTATTTTTTATTTGGCTTAAAACCAAAAACTAAAATCCAAAAATACAATTGCGAATTGTGCAGAAAGAAAACCTGTCCAAGTCCAAGAAAACACATTCGTTCCACTGCCACTGTTTTGACAAACTGTAGATGACAACTGTGTTGGCTCGTTGGTTTGATTTTAAAATCATACATTCGAGAAAAGTATAATGAAAAAATAAAAAAACTAAACTTGCGTGTGAAAATATCCATTTCAAAAGATACGTGATATTTTCAATTTCAATGATTTGAGTTTATTAATCTTAAATTTTATATTTGTTTTGTTAAAACTTTTTTTTTTATTCAGACTTCTTTCTGTTGTTATAAAAAAAATTGATAACTCAATTGAATTAAAACTGAAATCGCATAACAAGGAAATTTTTAAGGATAAGACATAAGCAAGGATCTGAAGTTATTTTTTTTTTAAATTGTATAGTGAAAGCTCGTGATACGAGTATTTATGGTATTTTTAAAAATATAAAATGATTTTTGTATGAATCATAGTACCTTATAAGACCCATTTGCTCCTTGGGGCTAACACAGACTGTCCATCGGTTTCGCTCAATGGAATATCGATAATTAAAGTGAGTAAAAGGCGCTACACAGAAAACATTTAGCATTAGTTTCTTTTTTATTTTTTGAACTGCCGCCTTTGTTTTATATAGCATCTTAATGTAATTAATATTTTAAATGATTCAATACTCTTCTTATTTGAAAAATATATAAATTTGATTTCTTTAGACAACTTTTTAAATAATGTTCAATTAAAATATATTTATTTGCAAATTTTCTTTTTAGCACAAGTTAAATAAACAATTGACGAAATTAGTTTAAATTTTTGCTTTAATATTTCATTGTTCTACTCTTTCTTCCCTGAAGAAGATAACAAAAAAAAAAAAATATTAAATAATTTTTTTAATTGTTTATTACCAGGGAAACCGCAAATATGCAATTGCATGTTTTTTCTTGTATGAGATACTAATGCAGGGACAAGATATTTATCCTTTTCATAACTTTTTATGAATTTTGGCATCGATTTGTTAGTGCATATTTTTGCATATTTTACCTTTTAAAGCATGTTTTTGCATATATCAGTCTTGCATGCATATTTTTAGCATATTTTCTAATTTTTAGAGCATAATTTACGCTTTTAGGGCATATTTTGATACTTTATAGAATTTTTTGATTTTAATATGCTTACAAACTTATGTGTTGATCAAAATTTTTATTTTTATTTTTCGGCATCTAAATCTCATTTCCAATGTTCAATGAGTATATAAATTTTTCTTATATTTATATTATGCAGTTATTATGGACGTTAGTTTCAATAAAAATTCAGTTTGCGAGTTATGACGGACTCTGCCCCGAGTAGACGTTGAAAGAACATTGATTGTCAATGTATAAAAGTTTACTTCGATGTGACAGGCAACGATTTTTATTTGAAAATTTAGGTCAATATTTTGTTGTTTATTGCAATAAAATTATAAATAAAAATCTTGTCTTATTTATCTAAAATACACTTCCAAAGTTTTAATTCTGATATCGTGATCTCTTTTGAAATTGAAGTTAAATTTTTACGAGTATCCAAAAATAATTAATTGTATTATTTGCTTCAGTCAAAATTTTGCTTTAACGTGCACTTCAAACCCAAATTATTGCTTTTAATACGGCAGTTATTCTTTGTTAATTTTTTATTGTTTCATTTCTTTTGTTTATTTTATTTTTGTCTTGTTTTATATCAAAATATTGTTGAATATATTTTTAATTACAAATAAACCAATTTATTTTATTTTTAAGAGCATATTTTTCAGTTTTTAATGCATATTTTCAAGTTTTATGTGCATATTGAATGCGCATAAAACACTTTTTTTATATCATATTTCTGGTTTCCCTGTTTATTACTAAATAAAAACTTTTTGATAAAAAAAAACTGATCTTGTACTAAATATAAACTTTGCAAATAAATATAATTTATTAAAAAGTTCGAAGAAAATACTGTTAATCATTCAATTAAAATATTAATTGGTTCAATCATTGAACCGTTCTACCTTCTTATGTTTAGATATTTAATTATTCGTAATTATATGTGAGATTGCTAAGTATGTGACAGCACACTGCTCTCACAAAAAAAGATGACTGCCAAACGTGACTTTTATTATATAAAATATAGCTGACTCGATGGTATCACATTTTTTCTTATAGAAAAGAGTAAGTGTCACTGCTACTCTTCTTATTAGTATTTCTCAAAATAACCAAGTGTTACAAACTAAATACTGCTAAACTGTGATCACGGTCACAGTTTAAAAGCACAGCGATTTAGAAATCACTTTCACTCATCATCATCTCGCTCATCTCTAGTGGCTGACTATGTGACAGCACACGGTTCTTATGGAAAAAATGGCTGACTGTGTGGCAGCACGCTGTTCTTATAGAAAATATACTTCACAGTGTTACTGCACAATGGTGTTATAGAAATAATGACCGAGTGTGCTACAGCACACTGTTCTTACAAGAAAAGATGGTTGACTACATGAAAACACACTCATCTTGTAACAGAGATTACTAAATATGTGACAGCACACTGTTCTTATAGGAAAAATGGCTGAAGGATGTTCATTAAGGCCGTTTCACACTATAATACATGTATTAATACTTTTGACGAAAATGCATCCCTAATCTAATTTCTGTTTCAAAAATTTCAAAAGACAATAACAACTCAATATGTCAGAGTTGAATTTTCCACAAAAGTATTAATACTTGTATTATAGTGTGAAACGGCCTTTAGTAAATATGATTGATTATATGATGCCTGTCAATATCATCATTGACTGAGTGAAATATATACTCTCCTTATAGAAAATTTGGAAGACTTTGTGGCAACACGCTGTTCTTACAGAAAAGATGGCTCACTGTGTGACTGCATATTATTCTTAAAGAAAAGATGGCTCACTGTGTGACTGCATATTATTCTTAAAGAAAAGATGGCTGACTGTGTGCCTGGACAACTTAGAAATATTTTGAAATGTATTGACAACATTGTACAACAATTGTTTCCCGGTGTACCACTAAACTATTTTTTAATTAAAATTTAGTTAAATTAATTAAAAATTTAATAAATTTGTTTAGGATTTTGTTGTACAGCTACGTCCAAGCCATATGCGCCATACATTTTTTAATACTGTGCCATTTATTGAATAGTGTTGAGGAAATGAACTATAATAATAGCAATAAAGTACTCAATAATATTGCATAGTCTATGCATATCTTTACAGCGAAGATGGCTAATTATAATACAGCAATTGGACATATAGAAAATATGAATGACTGTGTGACAGTAATTTTTCTTATGGAAAAGACAGAAAAGACGAAAGTGAAGAATTGATTCCAATAATATGATAGAAAGGCTCCCAAATGCAGCATGTCCCGTAATCTGTCGTTATTTGGCTAACTTTGCTCACAAGATGAAAAGTTCTTCGGAAAAGCAGATGTAACAAAAAAAAAACAATTTTTTTTTTTTGAACAATACGAGTAAGATTGCAAATTAAAAATTAAATTCGAAAATTATGTCGCTTAAGCTTTATTTTTTGGCGGTTAGGGCCCGATATAATAAAACAGCTAAATTGGTTTAGAGTACAACAATATTTTAAAATATTGAATGGTGGAAACAGAGATCTGGTGGGCCAATTATAGATACTTGAGGGATACTTGAGGTCAAATGCATACTTTAAGAGCCGACTGTTAATGCCCACGATATAAAGAAAACTTTAAAAAGACAACAGCTGCGTTCGGCAAAAAATTAGTCTGTTTTTTCGAAATTTCCTGGCAATAATATTTATAGTGGAAGGAGAAGAGTGCCCGTTTTTATTTTTCTTGTAAGGTAGTACGCTCTAATAAACATGTGCAGATGTGAATGTGTTGTGGCTTACGTCCTCATTGTGTTTTTACTCTACACGCAAAGAAAAAATATGGTTGAGGTAACCATAATCAAACAGCAACATACTATTATTGAATTATATGGTTGCAGTCAAATCATATTATTGTCAATGGAAAAGCAAAGTTTAAATAATATTATTTTCTGAGTTTATAATAATATTATCCACAAAAACAACTAACTTTGTTATACCTAATCTTATTATTATAAATAAGACAACACTATTGTTAGATGTGACTAAAATATAATTGATAATTACCATACCATGTTCTAATATTATAATAATATTGTTAAATATGACCATAGTATTATTTTATGTAATAATAATATTTTGTTTTTTAATCATATATTTATTGGCAAATCTTTTGTTTAAAACAGCTGTGCGGTAAATCCGAAATAAAAATAAATTAATATTGTTGAAATAAAATGTATGTATGTATGTATGTATGTATAGAAATGTATACTTACATATATATGTATACACGAAATACAGACACATCTGTATAAAGAGATATACATACATACATATCTACATATTATTTTTATTTATCTACCCTTTTGTATATACTTTTTTATTATTTATTTAACACCACGCGTGCACTACCGATAGCTTACAAACGAAACACTGAACTGACAGATGTTTCTGAAAAAGATTTTTTTAAAAACTTAACATAGTATTGTTTTGGATAACATTATATTGTTATTTACATCATATTGTTACGGAAATGGCCGTCGACAAGATTAATGCATCATTATGCAAATAAATTCCAACAGGGTTAATAGTGCGAAAATATTCCTACAGGGCAATTAAAGAAGTATCTGGAATAATAACAAAGAAACATCCAGAAGAAGTAAACGTACACACGTACATACATACATGCAAGCACTATAACAAATAACTATATACGCATGCCTAGTACATACATACGTGATTAAACGTAAACAACCAACAACAACTACAAGCTTCTGCTTGTTGTGAAGATAGACATAGCTACATGCATACATACATACATGCCTGGCAATTCCAACGAAAGGTAGAAATAAGTAAACAACCACTTAATGATGTATGCATATACACACGTATGTACATAGTTACCACAAGAACTTAATTACGCGCTTTATAAACAACATTGAAGATAATGATGATTAGGTCTAGACTTTGCATGAAAATTCTAGTGGTTGTTGTGCGAAGTATAAAAAGGGGTTGACGCATCCAACAGCAGTTCAGTTGTGATTAAGAGTTCAGTCGCGATCAAAAGTTAGTTGGGAATAAGTCAGTTGCGAAGAAGCTCAGTTGCGAATAAGTGCAGTTGCTAATAAGAAGTCTGTTGTTAATCAAGTGAGTTGACAATTAAGTTGTGCGCAGTCCGTGATTTGTGATACAACAGTGAGTTGATATTTGAGTCTGTGCTTTACAATACGTGAGTTGGAAATTGAAGAGACTATAGTACAGTCTATAGTGACAGTTAGAGTCTGTCGTGATTTGAGATTATTGTGGAGTCCCTTGAGTAAAGAGTAAGGGAGCAGTGAAAGCTGATAGACGTGTGAGTGAAGCCAGCGAGTCCTGATTAGTGTATCAACTGTGAGAGTCTGCCATAGAGTTGTTATTGGTGTATCAACTGGAAGTGCCGGCAGAGTGAGTCTTGTGTGTGACGAGCAACAGAGAAAGCAGAATTGTGTCAACACTAGCGCAGCCAGTGGTCTAAGACGTGCGTATACAACAGCGTGGAAGGAGTAGTGGTAACCAGTTGTGAATATTGAAGTAACCTATGTGTTTGTATTTAAGCTCTTGAATTAGATTTGGATTAGTGTTATTTATTAGTAAATAAAGATTGTATCATTCTTAACCCTAATTAGTACACTGGGGTCTTTTATTTATTGCAAATCTACGAATCTACGGAAAAGCGTTTTTAACAGAGAATAAAAACGTAACAATATTATTTTTACACAATAATACAAAATATATTGTAGTCATAAATTTTTAACAAAACGATATTGTTAAACTCTAACCATATCGCAGTTTCTATGAATATAACAATGTAATTATTAAATTCAAACACTACTGTGTTTATTGCAACGAAATTAATGTTTAAAATAACAATAACTAGTTTTCAACGACCACACATTTGTTTCAGATAACATAATATTGTTTTCTCAACAATTTTACAACCATATCTTTTCTTTGCGTGTAAACAGCCACAAAACCGTATCTAAAAAAATTCACTTTCTTCCAACCAATAACTGGTAAATAATAGTAAAAAAAACGCAATCATTTATATTCCTTGTAAATGATTATAATCAAAACATATTTACTAAAAATATTATGCAAATAATTTTCTTTGATTGGCTGTCAATTTTGGCAAATGCTCTTCTTTATATTTTGCACAACTTGACGAAACTTCCACCCGCAGTTGTGCTGCGACAGCACCTTTTTTTATGAATTATAGAAGATTTTTTCTGATTTCGATAAATACAAGCAAACCGCACAACACACAAACACACACACACACATGTACACACCCATACACAGCCAGCAAATCCTTTGAGTAAACAGCAGCATTAGAAACGCGGCAATATGCCAAGAAATTTTTATTTATGAACCCAGAAAGAAAGTTTGTTTCGTTGCAGTTACCCTTTTTTTTTTTCTTGTTGGCATAATCTCTTGCTTTGCTTAAAATACATATTTTTTTTTATTATTTATTCCATACCTTTATTAAGGATTCATAAGGGCAACCACAATAAACTAAAAATAAAAAAATACTTGGCATTTGTAGAGGCAAAAAAAAAAAAAGAAATTCGCCAACATTGAAAACGAAATAAAATGACTTACAATTTACGGGATTTGTTCTGTCAAGTGTTACAATTTTGTTTATTGCCCCCGCTAAAGGCTTGTGCCTTATGCTTGGTATGATGGAAAACAAGTACATATGCGGCATTAGTTGCAAGTTTTAGTGGCAAGTGTTTTGTGGTTAATGGATTTTCAATATTATTTTTTTTAGGGTGCGAATAATCCGTATTAAGTATTTATTGCTTTATTTCTTCTTTTTTTATGAGTTTTCTTTTGATGTTATTTTTTTTTTTGTTGTTTTTTATTATTTTGATTTAGATAACGATTATTTGTGAGTGTGTGTTTTTGTTTTTAATGAAAGCAATTGTGTTTGATTTTGAGTGTAATAATCTTTTTTAAGCCCATTAATTGTGAATATATTAAATCCATGCATCCAATGGTGATAAATAAAATATATTCAAAGTTATGATAAATCAAAAGAAATGAGCTATAATTTCTTATTATTATTTAACAAGTATACGAATTTGAAAAATTTATTTGTGCTTGGTTAAGTAGCCAACCAAAATTAATTACTTTGTAGCGCATTGATGCACAATATGTATTCATGTATTACTGTTGCCTTTGGCCTATGGAAAAAATGTGTAAGTTGTTCTTAAGTAGCGACATATTCATTGCTTTCGAATAGGGCGAACAAGTTCCGATTATTTTATCCTAAGTTTTGCAAAACTGAACTTTAAAATTTTTCCATTATTTTAACTGTCCATTATTTCCTGTGCCCAGAAATGTAGCTGAAGGTGAGACTTGTCTACGTCGAAAGCCAGGCAGCGCTAAAGGCTTCGAAGGGACACAATGTCAAATCGAAAGTTGTTAGTGACTCAACTTGCTTAGTTACGGTCCAGACTTGCAATTTTTATTGCAGAAACTCCTCATTTTATAATGCAAAAGACCGGGAGTGGAATACAAACTGTATATATTTCTATTGTAGCAACAAAAATTTGCAAGTCTGAACCGGGACTTAAGGACATATATGTATATTAGAGTAAATGATTAAACAGAATAAGTCCGCAACTTCAGAAAAAATCGCTGCCAAATTAACAAGGCCCATAATAAAATCTACGGTAGTAACTTCATATGCTCTCTAGTTTTTGTTTCATCTTCTTTTGTGCTTATATTTCTTTGTAGTTTTGTTCAAAAAATTTATAAAATTTATTGAAAGTATATATACATATGTGAGAGCATAAGAAAAAACGTTGTCAAAATAAAATAGATTCTATCTCTAGACTGCTTTCTGGGGCTGTTTTTTTGTGTCAATTTGTATAGAAAATGTGTTTATGCCGCAATTCTGTTTGATCATTAAGGCTATGTTGGCTTCCTGGTCACAGCAGTGTCGAGGAAAATGAAATTGCCGATGAGTTGGCAAGAATAGGGTCGGCGTTAGATGTGTGAAAGATCGGTGAAATTATCGATAACTCATTACTACAGGGAACTAGTGCTGGGATACTATCGATAGTTTTACAATATCGAAAATATCGATACAGAAAAATATCGACATCGATATTATTTAAAATGTAGTTTTGCAAACGTGAGGTGTTATAAACAATTTTCAACTGACATCAACACAATTTTTCAAAAACTGTTACCTGAAATAACGTTCCTAAATACATACATACATACATATTAAAATAAACATAAGACTATATACTTTCAATAGAGTGATAAAAAAACTAACTAAATTAGTTATATTTTCTTTCTCAAGTACAATCATTCAGTCGATAGTAATATCGATAGTATCGATAGTGAAATCTGAACTATCGATATACATCAATAGTAGAAAATATCGATAGTATCCCAGCACTACAGAGAACTCAGTAATTGGGTAGAGAGCAGCCCCAACCGTTTATGGCGACGTACGGAGGATTGTAGTCTAGTGGGCTACGTATCCGAAATATAACTCAAGAAGATCCAAAGTGCTCCTTGGTATGAATAGGAAAGCGATGCGAATCGTGATAGAAGCTTTGACTGGTCACTGCTCGGCCAGAGCAAGAATCAACATTGGGGAAACTGGCACTAAGGATTTCTGTAGGATGGGCGAGTATGAAGATGAAGCAGAAATATATATCATTGAACATGTTACCTGCCATTGCTCAAAACTGCAACACCATAGGCTTAGATGGCTGAGCAAACGTTTCCATGAGATGATTAGTGATATCGTATAAGTGTAAACTGAAGGATATCAAGGACTTCATGGGAATTCGGTGGCCTAGTGAGGGATAATAGGGGTACTTCTGGGTGCAAATGGGGGTTATATATTATTATTAACAGGCCAATTGAAGGGTGTCATAATGGACCCAACTGGGTCTCCGAGTGGAGGTGCATTATAGCATCGCCCTTCCTAACCTAACCTAACCTATAGTTAAAAAAAAACTACAAACTGCCAAGCTACTCTGAATTGTCTCCAGAACTCGTACCTAACCCGCCGACTACAAGACTAGTGCACTGCGTACTAGCCACTAGCAGGAAGTTTTTCGTGGCAATGCGAAGTTTGTCGGATATATACGATCATCAAAATTAACAACAACAAGTCACACAACTAAGCACAACAGTATATTGCATCTGTGAACAAAGCAAATAAACACCAACACACTTAAGCAAACATATTCCCCCTTATTGTGAACGGCGTCGTCGACGTCACATCAATCCGACAGTAGATATTGTCACTTGTCTACTCTTTATCGGCAACAATTGGCTCTTATTGACAATCTCTTACTAATTATAATACTCAATTGTTGTCGACAAAGAGTATACACGTGCCAATTTTCATTGTCGTCTTGGTGTTGACGTCAACGAGGCCATTCGCAATAAGGGCTATCATTTCTTGTAAATTGAATATGATTTGAAATCAAAATGTTTGCATGGTGATTTTACATTGAAATTTTTTTTCTGTGTGCAATAAAAATATAACTTCAAGGAACTTCTACGTATTTAACACAACTTCCAATTCCATGAAGAGAAATTAAAAAATATAGCTTCCTGCAAGGACAAGCTTTCATAAAAATCATAAAAAATTAACAGAAGTTGCGCTACTTCTTCATGCCAGCCAGAGAGAGGATATTATTGCTTCTGTGTTGGAAACTATTTAATATATTTTTTTGTTGGAAAACTATTTGCAGAAAAATTCCGTCAATATATTTGATTTGTAAATCTCTTTGAATAGTTGTGCAAATTTATTGCAATGTGTATCATTACGTATTCACATGCGATCCTTATAAACACCACAATGGTCGCATGTGGGTAATTTCCAAAATTTTCGACCCAGATTTTTACACAAATCTGATTTTATTCAACACTGCTACATATATTAATTTAAAGGATGAAAAAACAAGTTCGATAACTGCGATTATTCTTATAATTCATAGAGCTATAACTTGCTGAAAAATTCCACAAGATAATTGAGATATTTCCCAGAGGTAGTTTTAAATACAAAGGCTACAGGGGTGCCCTCAATTAAAAGTTAGCCTAACTCGACTTAAGCACTTTTTCCTTTCAGCCACATAATTACTTCATTTCTTTTATTTTAATTAATTATATTGTAACGAAAAAAAGTTTTCAACACCTATTTATTGTCAGTAAAGTTTTTAATTATTTAACACACATTTTGCATCTATTTTTCAAACAAACTTTTCTTCGGTGATTTGTTTGAATTATGTAGAAATAGAAGAAAAAAAAAAACACTGACAATAAGACTTATATGTACCTGGGGACGAATTTGTAACAAGTATAATTTACAAACAAACAAACAAATAATTTACAAAACTTCAAAACAACTTTTTCATTTGTTTCACTTGATTCTTTTTTTTTTTGTCATACAGAAAAGAAACGACACTCTCATTTTAATAAAGTTATTCAAAGTATAAAGTTACGCTGAGAAATATTTTTTTAAAAATCATAATAAAAATTATGATATTTTTTACCTTGAGAAATAAACACAGAGACTCATTCTACTTGTATTGTAATAAGGATGTAGCACAAGGAGTCCGTGTTACTTTAAATGCTTTTGATGGTAGTTAATTAATCATTTTTACACAGACGAAAATATTTGTTGCGAAATGAATGAGAGAGAAAAAATGTAAAAGAAAGTAACAAATGTCTCTGGAGATAATGTCAGCGTAAATGGTTTTGGCAATTTTGTGTAATTTCTTGTGAATTATTAACTTTTATTTGTATTTACAACTTGGAATTTCTAAGTATTCATGTTGATCTGCTGCTACACTTTCGACTTCATTCATTGTTGGCTGCAGGGAATGTGTTGTAAATGGATATGAAAGTATAAATGTAAATATGAAAATATGATGTAATCATAACCGTGAAAAAGTCGATATGCATGTCTATATTTTAAAGGGTGTATGGAGGTAAAGTGTTATATGAGAAGGAGACAATGTACAATAAGCATTGCAAGGAATTAGCAAATGGCTGCAAATAGTGGGAGTATTAAAATTGTGTTTTGCTATGCAAACTTAGCGGATATAAATTGAAAGGATCTCCTACTTCTGTTAACAGGAATTTCAGACTCTTTTAAGTTGCTCATGTAACTCAAGACTAATTTAGTAAAATATTTTGTTTTAAAACATAATATTTATTGCAACAGAGGACTAACTCAAAAAAGCTAGTTTAACAGAAAATAAGTTTTAAGATTTCAATTTACATGCAACTCAGTGAAGATATAAAAATATTTTCCTTTCTCAAGAGGTGCGTGTACAATGTTGCAAAATTTTACACATTTTAGAGCAACAGCCTTTATTTATGTACCGTTGATATTAACGCAATCTCAGATGTCCCAGGAAATAAAAGCAGCATGCAGACATTCACTTGTAGATTTGAGAGAAATAAAGCGTGTTTTTTTTAGAGGTATAGAACTTCGAATTGAAATAAAACACATGAAAATCGTTTTAATGTCCATCAATTTGGCTTTATTGGAAGGATAATTTTATGCCATTAATGTTTAAATATGATTTCGGGCATGTGGCCGCCGCGGCTGGCTCGAATAAAGCCAATTCTACAGGTCCAATTTTCAACCACTTTTTCGAGCATATGGGGCCGTATGTTGGCAATAACGCCACGAATGCTGGCTTCCAAGTCCCCTAACGTTTCTGGTTTGTTGGCGTAGATGAGCGACTTCACATATCCCCAAAGAAAATAATCCAATGGTGTCAAATCACACGATCTTGGTGGCCAATTGACAGGTCCATTCCGCGAAATTATGCGCTCATCGAATGTTTCCTTCAATAAATCGATTGTGACGTGCGCTGTGTGGCATGTAGCGCCGTCTTGTTGGAACCACAACTCATCCACATTCAAAATCTTCAAAATCTTCCATAAAGTTGATGGACAAAGCTCCAATTGCTGTGCACGGTGGCGAATCGATTCATTCGGGTCCTCTTCAACACTTTGCTCTACAGCGGCAATTGTTTCTTCGGTGCGCACTGTTCGACGTCTCTGCGGATGCGTATTATCACATAGAGTAAACGTAGTGCGAAAACGATCCATGGTTAACCGAATTAATTGCTCTGATGGACGATTATGTCGACCATAAAATGGACGGAGTTTGCGGTAAACTTCGCGAACTGAACCATTATTTGCGAAATAAATTTGCACGATTTGCAAGCGTTGTTCTTTTGTCAACCTGTTCATGATGAAATGGCAAACCAAACTAAATATTAATCACTTGACAGCTGACAAAATGACCGCCAGTTAAAAAAGTGATGCCAACTTAAAGTTCTATACCTCAATAAAAAACACCCTTTATATACAAAATATATTAAAAACAGAACTAGACTCGTACCTGCCATTTCGACATGAATAACACCAAACAATTGCCGCAGCATTTCAAATCAAATAAAAAAAAAAAACAAACAAACAAAAAATCGTCCTGCTGTAATTGAGGTGTACGCCTGTTTCTTCCTTTGCAATTCATCCTCCCCAATAGTCTTAAATCATTCTTCAATATAACCTTCTGTCTCTTTTGTTGCTCTTTTCAGACATTTCCCTTTATGATAATAAATTTATGAAAAAAAGTGCTCCAAAAATGTACAACAAGAATTATGACTTGTTTGTAGTGAAAATAAAAAAAGAATTTTAAAAATGTTTTATTGTTGTTAGGCGTGTGATATATAATCAAAATAAAAGTATTATGGAAATAAGATTGCTTTTTATTGTAACATTCTTTTCAAAAAAAAAAAAATTTTAATGAGAGGATTGAAAAAAATTATATCTTATCTTGGGTATAAGAAGCCGTGGCGTGGCATATAATCCTCTTTACAATTAAATAAAAATGCCATGATTTCGCTCAAAATTACCCGTTTTTTACAAATCTAAATATAACCTCTTTTTGGAAGGAAATACGTTTACGTAAGTTACAAAAAGTACCTCTTACAAAAAAATACTTCTTACAAAAAGATTTTCATAGAATAATATAAGAAAAGATCTGGTCCACTGGATCTTTTGTGCCAAAAAGTAAAAAAAAAGAAAAAAGTTTTTGTTACAAAAGTACTTTCTGTAAAAAGTAGTTTTAACAAAAAGATCTTTTTACAAAATTGGCTTTTTGCAAAAAAGTGTCTTTAAAAAAATGTATACTTTGACAGAAGTATTTTTGAAAGTAAAGTACGTATAATTTACAAAAAGTTACAAAAAGTACCTTTTATAAAAAGTACTTCTTACAGAAAGTACTTGTTACAAAAAGTACTTCTTACAAAGAGTACTTTATAAACGAAAATTAACTTTTACGAAGAGTACCTTTTACAAGAAGTAACTTTTACAAAAATTAACTTCTAACAAACCAAAAATTTTAATAGAGTATGTTTTACAAAAAATACTTTAAAAAGTAGTTTTTACACAGGGTTCCTTAAAAATATTTAAAAATTAATTAATTAAAATTTCTTTTTGCAAAGGGTATCTATAACAAAAATTATATTTTCCAGAAATACTTTTCTAAGAAAATTTACCTTTTACAAAAAGTAGCTTTAACAAATAATACTCTTTAATTAATCGTATATTTTACAAAAAGTACCTGGGACTAAAAGTACCTTTGACGGAAAGTACCTTTAACAAAAAGTTCTTTGGCAAAAAGTACCTTTTGCAAACATATTATGTATTTACCTTTTATAAATAGTACTTTTAACAAAAAGTGTATGCCTTTGACAAAAAGTACCAGCAACAAAAAATACTCTTTACTAAAAATGCCTTTTATGAATCGTATATCGAGCCATAACCGCTAATATAGCTTAAGCGACACATTTTTTGGACTTCGTTTTTTTTACGAAAATCTACTATTTACGATAGCAAATAATCGATTTTGGTAAAAAAATGAGGTTCGAAAATTATGTCGCTTAAGCTATTTTGGCGGTTATGGCACGATATGTATTTTACAAAAAAAAAAGCCTCTTATCCAAAAGTACCTTCTGCAAAAATTCTAGTCAAAAAAGTACGTTCTAGAAAAAGTACATTTGGTAAAAAATACTTTTTACAAAAGTATCTTCTACAAAAACTAGATTTTACGTAAAAAACTTTTTACACAAATACCTTTTTCCCAGAAATACGTTTCTAAAAAAGTACCTTTTACAAAAAGTACTTTTAACAAAGAGTAACTTCAGCAAAAAATACCTTATTATAAATTCTACATTTTACCAAAAGTATCTTTAACACAACGTACGTTTGACAAAAAGTGCCTTTAACAAAAAGTACATTAGACAAAACGTACCTATTACAAACATGCTATTTGCTTAAAAAGATTACTTTTCATAAAAATTTTAACAAAAAGTACATACCTTTGGCAGAAAGTACCTCTCACGTAAAGAACCTTTTTACAAAAAGTACCGATTTCGAGAAGCACCTTTTACAAAAAGCACTTCTAACAAAAAGTACCTTCAACAAAAAAATGGCCTTTACAAAAAGTGCCTTTTATAAATCTCAAATCTTATAAACAACAATCTTTAACTGAAAATAACTATTTGCAAAATTCTAGTCAAAAAAGTATGTTTTACAAAAAGTACTTTTAACAAAAAGTATCTTAGGCATAAAGTACCTATGGAAAAAGTAGCTTTGGCAAAAACTACCTATGGAAAAAATACTTTTGGCAAAAAGTATCGTGCACAAAAAGTACCTTTGGCAGAAAGTACGTTTGACAACAACTACCTTTGACAAAAAGTACCTTTGGCAAAAAGTATCTTTGGGAAAAAGTACCTTTGGCAAGAAGTATCTTTGGCAAAAAGTACCTTTGACAGAAAATACCTTTGACAAAAAGTATCTTCAACAAAAAGTACCCTTGGCAAAAAGTACCTTTGATAAAAAGCACATTTGGTATAAAATACCTTTGGCAAAAAGTACCTTAGACAAAATGTACCTTTGGCATACAGTACTATTTAAAAAAGGTATCTTCTACAAAAAGTACCTTTTACATAAAGAACCCTTTACAAAAAGTTCCGATTTCGAAAAACACCTTTTACAAAAAGTACATTTCACAAAAAGTACGTTTTACAAAAAGTATATTTTACAAAAATAAAAAAAATAAAAGTAACTTTTTCAAAGTAAGTTTTGGTAAAAGTATTTTTTTCTAAAAATAAATTTTTTAAAACCACCTTCCACTATAAAAAAAATATTGTTATAAAGTAACATTTAGTATAAGTAGTTAAGAAAAAAACTTTTACATCAAAATTATATTAAAAAAAGATAATTTCATCTTATGCACCTTAGGAATGCTATGGTTGAAAAGAAGGTGGACCTTATGGAGAGCAAACACGTTCTCCCATTTCACCCAAAAAAATAAATTTGCATTGAAATGACTTCAACAATAACTGTGGCGGTCAAAGTCATAACAGGACTTAACATCTAATAAAATATTTATAAAACTCCAACCCAAGAAGTTGTAAAATAAAAACAAAATATTTATGAAATGAACACCATTTAAAGTTTAACATGGCGCAAGTACTCGTACAAAAACCCAGATAAGAAAGAACTCAAATGCATAAAGGACTCTTAAGGATGTGCTGGGATAAAAGTAATTGCGGTTAAACGCAATTTAAGGTTTAACTGGACTCAAATAATAACGGTCAATAATAGAATGCTAGTAAAAATAAAACAAACAAACATACAATTGGACAAAGACACAAATACTCAGACACACACATACAGAACTCAGCATATAAATGAATAAAGGAAGTAATAAAAGATGCCATTGACTTAAAAACACAAGAGTATGAGAAAGTAAAAGTATTAAATAAGTAATAAAATAAACATACTAAGATAAGAAAGAAAAAATACCTAAACACGCTTACGAATTATTTTAGTGTATGAAGAGATATTTGAAATTATTGGGTGAGTGCTAGAGATTTTTCCTTTTTCTCTATCGATTTATTGGACTTTGGAAGTTAGTTTAATTTAGGGAAACATTTTTTAATCAGGCTCAAGTTAGATATTTTTTCATTCAAACTGAATTTTTTTATTTATTTTATTAGTGCGTTTACATTTGAGCAAAATTTAGTATTGACGAGATTTCGGTTAAAATCTAGTAGATTTCTCATACAAAACAAAATCTACTTCGTCACTAGCTTTTGTCAAAATCTACTTAAAATCTAGTAGAACTTAGTGATTCAACTATGTTTTTTTTTTTCTTCAAATTTGTAATAAAAAGTCAACATGGATGCTTAAAAAGGTGTGCGAATTGGCTACATTGCGGTTGCTTGGTTGTAGTTTTGGAAAATTTTTCAGTTAATGGGTTTTGTTTAGGATAAAAATTCTGGATAAATATCAAAAAAAACAAAAGAGAAAGGGACCTAAGGGTTAAAACCGGTTTTGTTCAGGAGAGCCATTTTAAAGATTTAAATACGTGTATCTTTGGTGCACCATCACTGAGCGTGTTGGTATTGGTCTCATTTGAAAGCGACACATCTCTTGAGGTCAGGAACGTGTTGGTCAACCTTAAAAGCGCGCGTAGGTCGTCCCTAGTTTTCTACCTAGCGCGCTGTTTCCATGAGTTTGATATCAATTTTGCTCGCGTTTTTTTCGAATCCAGGTTTATTTTCTGAAATTATTAATTGTGAATTATAATAAATACTCATTTATAATTCTTTTAAATCGTGAATATCACTCTGTTAGCACGAACATTTTTTTATATAACCTTAGAATCGTCGACTTCAATTTCATAAAACGCGCATATCTCTGGAAGGGAACACTTTTGGATCGGTTTCATTCGATGCTCAGATGTTGTCCACATCAAAAAAAAAGTAAAAATTGATTTTTTTTACCCTTAGGTCCCTTTCTCTATGCGCTGTCACATATTTCAAATAAATAAACAAGTAAAGTCGCAAGCACCGGAGAACGTTTTATTCACTAAAGTTTGAAAATCGTGCTACAGTCCCATTTTAAGAATCATATGATTTAGATAATTATCGCATTTTATGAATATAATTGTTACTCGTAACGAACAAATCTCGATTTAGAAACACATGATGCCAAATTTTGCTTTTGAATCGGCGGCATATCGTGCCCTAACCGCTAAAAAAAAGCTTAAGCGACATAACTTTCGAACTTAATTTGTTTTTACCAAAATCGATTATTAGCGTTCATAAATAAACAATTTTCGTAAAAACTTACCAGGTGCGAAAAATGTGTCGGTTAAGCTTTTTGGCGGTTATAGCTCGCAAACCAATCTTTCTACACAGAAAAAAATATTCCTGCAATAAGCAACTTCAATTGAAAATAAAACCAAAAATCAATTAAAAATGTATTTAAGACAATTATACTTTTATTTAAAAATAAAATATTCCTACAATAAAGAACTTTAATTGAAAATAGTACTTCAGTCAATTACACTTTTTTTTAAGTTTTAATTAACTATAAAGTTTAATTGACTCAATATCATTTTTAGTTGAATTTTGGTTTTATTTTCAATTAAAGTTGTTTATTGCAGGAATATTTTTTCTGTGTAAGTACTAGACTTATTTATCTTGCCAGTTAGCTTAATTAAAAGAAATCATTATTTTTAATAAATAATCATTTTAAAAAATATCACAAATTTTTTTTAATAATGTGCGAAATAACTTCTTCCCTACCCCAATCAACACTGTACAGTGCACCCTGTACAGCCAAGGTAAAATAACTGTATGATTGGAAAATAGTTGGGAGTTGTTTGTTGTTGTCTTAAGCCCAACGATAATTGTATTAAAAAATTCAAAAGGTCAAAACCTTAAGGCATCAGGATAATGGCAATAAAAACAGCAGGGATGTTTACATAAAAATAAAATAACAGCGCCTCAGCAAACACTTGACAAAAAAAAAAAAATTCTATAGGTCAGCTGACAAAACACGAGAAGAC
Organism: Tachina lurida; assembly: GCA_944452675.1. Classification (NCBI taxonomy): domain Eukaryota; kingdom Metazoa; phylum Arthropoda; class Insecta; order Diptera; family Tachinidae; genus Tachina; species Tachina lurida. The sequence continues at coordinate 132,799,994 of OX101754.1, read as the reverse complement.
AATGGGAAAGAAAAGTGTATGTATAAGAATTGGAAGAGGCAAGATGAGCATGATTATGATGATGGGTTCAATAATGTTTTATTCGCATACAAATACACATACAAAATGTGAACATATTTATGCTTGCTGCCATACACATATACACATACATATAAAAATTTCACAACTAGGGAATACCATCGATCATAAAAATTCTTATAAAAATAAAAGCAAAAAAATATATATGTATATCGATGGCTTAATATGGAAAGGACGTATCTCAATTTTTTTCGAAATCGCGTTTTTAACGTTTTCTGGGAAATAACTTATAATTGCATCCTCCTTGAAGATCTTAGTACGTTACTGTTAAAACTCAAGGACTTATGGCCACTTAAAAAATTATTCCTGCATGTAAATGCTTTACGTTTTCTTCAGTTTTTTGCTTCTCCTATAAAATATCCAACATTTGAGATACGTCCTTTCTATATTAAGCCATCGATATGCAATATTTATATTTAATAGAATTAAGAAAAAGGGAAAATAAGCACAAATGCAAGGTTAACCTGATTATCACACTTATGGATAGAAGTACGAGTATGGCACATACAACCACTTTCACTACACTCCACTTACAAAGAACTCTTAGGCCAACTAAAACAACCACTTTGAAACACTTTTTATTGAAATAACCAGAGGAAGAAAAAGTTGTAAATTATAAAAATGTCAGTACATCGATTGCATGTATTTGCCCTTTGGTTGTGCACGCCCGCCCATACGAGGGCAAATTCATTTGGTCACTGTTGTTTACACGTAGATCCTTGTAATGCAACGTTTTAACTCGTCATAGAGATAGAAAAAAAAATAATAAAAATAATACTAATATTACATCATCTGTGGTGATAATTTGAGCTATTCAATTTTCTGCAAACAGAAGGCGTAAGTGGTTTTATTTCTTCTATTCTACAACTCACACGCAACTTCTTAAGAAACATACAAACACACACAGTGCTCGTACCATTTACAGTGTGCCGAGATAATATTTAGTTAGCATTTATATTGTTCAGAATATATAAGCAGTATAACATATTTTCCTTCCCCCAGAATCCCTCATAACTACATAGAATGTAATAATAATACTAAACCATTCTGGTGGATAGCTTGCCCACCAATAATCGCTGTTGCCCTTCCCCTAGAACTATTAAAAATTTCAAGTAATTATTAATTTTCTTTTTCTTTTTTGAGAGAAGTAACTCTCAGGCAATGAATGCCTACTACTATTACTTGGTGTTATCTTCTTTAGGAGAGGAATAGTGATAGAGAAGACAGGTGGTGAAGTAAGAGTTAGAGGAAATCTTCATTCTTTTACAACTCTGCTTTTTGCACATTTTTAAAAATGCAGTCTTGCAGCGCCTCTGGTGTCAATGAGACGTATTAAATTTTTTTAAGCTGTGTTTAGTAGTCTTTTATTGTTTATTTTACTTCGCCGATGATTCTGCTACACATTACATTAGTATTAGTATCTACTGAAGGCGATATACTTCAATGACCAGTGACTATGCCTTCACCACATGAACTTTCCTACAACAACTGATACAAAGGGACACTAATGCACATCAGAAAAACGCGTGGTGTTGTTATTTAATCATTGTTGCACACCTGGCTCGTACCCAGGACCTTCGGTTTTGTAGCCAACTTGCATGAAAATCTCGAGTCATAACACAAACCTCTTGGCAATTTAAATGAGAGCTTTCCTTAAATATATTTTTTTTTGTATAACAACTTCAGCGCCCACTGTACACGCAAGCAAATGGACATCTTATCTAATAGTATTGGACACTTTCATCAATGTTGATTCAGCTTAAAGTGTATAAAATTTTACTGCATGTGAGTGTTTGTGTGTGTGAGTGAATCCTCTAGAGAATGCTGTTTTCATTCCTTCTACGATGGATGTATTGACGGAAGGACATCATTGTGATGTTGTTGATGATGACTTCAATGATGATTTTGATGCTTCGGTCACTTGGATGAAATAACAACATTTATTTAAGAGAATTTACTTACATTTGTTGCAAATTCTTTGACGTGTTTAGTACATGTGTATGGTGTTTGCCAAAGTATGTGTGTTTTAGTGTATGAGTGTGTGTGTGTGTGTGTGGATGTGTTTGACATTTTATGAGGTCCCTTTAGAGCTGACATTGCACGAAAAACTAATTGAATTTGAAAAGTGCTTAGTTGTGCTCGCTCGTATTATATGTGTTATCGTAAAAATTGTTGTACGAGTACTGTGATGTTTTATTTTGTTAAGCAATTTTTGTGCAACTAATTGAAGAAAATTGTTTAAGGAATTTTTATACACTGGAATCTCCCTTAACGAACACTTCCTATAGGCGGACACCACCTTTATACGGACACTTTTGACAGGTCCCGGCAGCGCTCCATTTAATTGGTTAGTGACCGGACAGTGCCGTTGTACGGATACATTTCAATGGTCCCTTCAGTGTCCGTTCAAGAGAGATTCCACTGTATATGTCTATATATATATGTATATATATGTGTGTGTGTTTTTCTTTCTTTGTGTGTAATTCTTAATGCAGAATACAAACATGTTTTAAACAAAAATTTTTCAACAAATACAAAACTGGTTAAAGTAAATTGTAAAAGAAGTTTCACAATTTCATAAGGAGTATTTTGTTTAGAATAGGACTCCTCAGATGTTTTTAATATGTAAAATTTCATAATTTCCTATTTTAATTATTTTTGTAACTTTGAGAGTTTAAATACATAATTATAAATTGTTGAATATTCTACACTGAAATATTAAATAACAAGAAATTATACCACGCTACAGTCTCTACTGTAGAGACAAATTTTTTTCCAGAACTTATTTGGCTAAGTCGTTTAAGAAATTAATTGGATCTAATTTTTGAGTACTCGCTGCTTCTAAATTTTGACGTTATAATCAAGAGGGTAAGTTAGATTAGGTTTGATTAAAAATATGTGTAACTTGGACCCAATCCCATAAGGGATTATACTAGTGCCCAATTCAGCATCTAGTGAGTTTTACCAGACTATGTGGAGTACTAGAGTGGCCAGAAAAACCTATTCGATGAGACCAGCCTGCTTTATGTCTTTTCTTAGGTCTATCCAATCGGAGTCCCTAAGACGTTCCAAGTGCGATACTTTGTGCCTTAGAAAAAATTTCTTTTCTAAGCTGACTAATATTGTATCCTCCCCTTCGCATGCTCAGCATGTCATATTTTCTATCCGTCCCATACGAGCTAGATGAGACCTTATCTACGCGTGGCAGGTTATTATGCTAGCCCGTCGCCTGAGTGTTGGATTATTCAATATTAGAATCTCTTTTAACTTCTCTCGATTCGAATTATCCCACAGGATGCTGGTTAAATTCTTTTTTAAACTCTCTCTTCTGTACGGTATGAGATTGCCTCACTTTGACAGAGAATGACGTTCCTCATCCGATGAGATACGGCTTGCCACCATGTTATTAATTAGCTTTACTGCTTCGTTAGTTAAATCGTACCGTCTTACTTTTGAAGTTGTCGCATCTTTCAACTCTGTTGTTAGTTATTAAAAACGTGAGGCTGCACGCGAGTGTGTCAGCTGTTAAGGCTCAGTTAGCCGACTATAATGGAATGTTACTGCAACGGTAGGAAACAACTGATCGATATTGTTATGTGAAAAGTAATGAAAATGGTTATAGAGATGTAATGTAACGTAACTTACTTTTCACATAAAAATATCGATCAGATGTTTCCTTCCGTTGTATTAACAATCCATTACAGTCGGCTAACTGGGCCTTTACTGTATTTAGCTTTGCGTTATACGTGTGTGTATATATGCAAGACAGAACTTGACGTTTGTCACTTAAAAATTTATTTTCTATATATTTTTACATAGCAAACGTTGCCCAAAACATTAAAAAAAAACAGGAATCGTACGTTTTCTTGTGAACAACAAAATTTCACAAACAAAAAACACAAAGAACGCTGACGACTAAGGTGCAGCGACCTTCGAAAACAGCTAGTTGTTCTGTTCTGGTAGTTTTTGTCAAAATATTTACAATTAACTTTGGTGTCATTTGTTCCTTAAAAACTATCACATGTAATTTGGGTTACAGAGCGTTAGACCCATCTCTAAGGAATTGCCTCCATTGCAGGCCTAAATTTCTTTACATCTTTAAGTATCTTCTATTTTAATATTGTATCCACTATTCGTTTCAGTATTTTCAGTACGAGTACGAATGAAGTTAAGGTTATTGGTCTATGTGCCTTTGGAATCGCGTAGCTTTCTTTTCCATGCAATTGGAGTCTATGCATATTTTATGCAGGTACTAAGGATGGGAGATGCTTTAATTTGGAGGGATTTTTTGCTATCCCACCTTAAACTTAATTGGTAAACATACAGATTTGAATTATGCGGCATATTCAGTGTGAGTATACAAGAGAACATCGAAGATGACGCATATCCGAACTCAGTCTGTTTATCAACCAAATTTGGCGTGGTATGAAGGATGAAGGAAAATCAGTCCAAATTAAAGCAAACGATGTCGGAAGAAAAATATATCCCTGAAATCTTTTGAAACATACTTTGAAACATACCCTGTAGGAATTCGAAATGACACAGAACTAGTCACGTGACCGGTCCCTAAGTGATAGGGACCAGTCGGAGTTCTAACACTTCCTATGAAGCCGACCAGTCACTTTTACATGGGGATGGCCTAGGATGGGGTTAATTGATACTTTGTATGCAACTTGTGACTTGTCACTGAACTATCCCATAGGGATCTATTCGGTATAGAATAATATAAACTATTATTACTATTATAATAAATGTCATTCCGACATTTAATTGTAACAATTAACGCTTATAAATTTTTTTATTGTTACAAATGCAATGACATTTTATTTTTAGTCTAAAAAATTTTTGAGATTCTAACCGACAACCTCGTGCATGACAGGCTTGCACACTACCCACTCAACCACAGGGGCACTCATATTTCAAAAGTATAAATACCACTGAAGCTTAGGTTAATATCTAAGTATAGTTACGGGATTGGTACTGGAGGGAGCAATTAACCTTATATTTACACTATTTGATAGGTCCTGTATTCAACCACATGAAACATGTTCAGTGCCGTTTGCTACAATACTAGACCGAGTCCCAACTAAATTGGCTCAATATCAAGACGATACATCATGAAAATGGTGAATATGTAACCATTTACACGAAATGTCTTTTTTCACCATACACTACTCCGTACTTTTGGTAACACTCTCATTTTCTCAAGTCATAGGATGATACTTTCATTAAATTAAACAAAACAATTGATAATTCACAAGCAGTTATTTATATAGTACCCAAAGATTATGAAAGCAATTTAACAGGCACTAATTTATATGTGAGCTACGAGAACAGCTGTTTAAAAAAAATAACTTGCAGCGTTTTGTTCGTTTTAACCGTATATACGAGGGTGGATCATTAACTCAGCGTCTTTTTGAATTTCCCGCCTCTTGATTGAAATGGCAACACTGCTCCTGTCAAGAAGCAACTGTCAGTTGACTCCTGTCTAAATTTTAACAAGCATTTTGAGAAGAAAATGGAAAAAAGTGAAATTCGTGTGCTCATTAAACATTTTTTGCGAAAAAAACCGTCAATCAAACAAAGGGAAAGCTCGATAAATACTATGGGAACTCTGCACCATAGATTTCAATGGTAAAAAAGTAGTTTACTGATTTTCGTTGTAGTCGCACGAGCACAAATGACGCTGAAAGTTCTGGACAACCCGAAAATTTCGATAAAATCCACGATATGGTGTTGGCCTATCAAACAGTAAAAGTGCGTGAGATTGTTGATGCCATTTCATATGGCAGTGGGGTTTCGATTTTAAATTACCCGCTGGGTTTAAGAAAGTTGCCTGCAAGATGGGTGCCTCGATTGCTACCAATTGACCATAAGCGTAAACGTGTGACAACTTCAAAGGATTGTTTGGAGTTATTTAACCGCAATCCGAATGAGTTTTTGCGACGTTTTGTAGCTGTGGATGAAACATGGATCCATTACTGTACTCTGGAGACCAAGCAGCAGTCTAAACCTGCTTCGAATAAGGTCAAGGTGAGTTTTTCGGCCAATAAGGTGATGGCAACAGTTTTTTGGGATGTACGCGGGATAATCCACATCGATTACCTTCAAAAGGAAAAAACAATAAACGGCGAATATTATGCCAACTTATTAGACTGATTTAATGAGGATTTAAAAAGGAAACGACCCCATGTGACCAAGACAAAAGTTCTTTTTCATCAAGATAATGCACGAGTGCACACGTGTGCAGTCTCAATGGCAAAACTTTATGAATTGGGCTACGAATTGGTACCCCATCCGCCATATTCTCCGGATTTAGCCCCTAGTGACTACTTCTTATTTCCAAAGCGCAAGAAATGGCTCGGTGGAAAGAGATTTAGCTCCAACGATGAAATTATTGACCAAACAAATGCCTATTTTAAGGACCTCGAAAAATCCTAGTTTTTGGAAGGGGAACAAAAACTAGAGAAATGTTGGACTAAAAGTATTGAGTTAAAAGGAGATTTTGTTGAAAAATAAATTTTTATTTTGTTAAAAAAAAACTGTGTTTTATTCAAAAAGTCACGGACTTATCCGCCCTCGTATTTAAATTTAGTTTTATTTACAGAACTTGCAAATGAATTCGTTATAATTGAAAACGTGGCCTGCCCTGTAAGTATACTAACTTCTAAATCTATACGCTATAATTCCTTATAAACATGAGCTCCACTCTGTTTATTTGCTAGTTTTGAAGTCAATTAATTTTTTTTAGAATAGGTATATTTATTTAGTTAGTTGTGTTATTTATCCCCGATCTTATAATTATTTGTTTATCCTTCCTTTATTACGACGTTAATAATTTATTTATTTCCAGCAAAAAGGGCTGAAAAAATTCAATTCATTCATTAAACATTCATTGATAAAAATAATGTTTGTGGCTCTTTGTCTTAAATATTTAATTCTTGTTCATTTTTTGTCCTTCATACTCGTAATATAAATGACAAACACGTTTTAATCTTATTCAAATAAGTTTTTATTTTTCAAAGAATTTCGATAATTTTCTGCTAAACAGCCAGAGTATTTTAGAAAAAAAAGGTGTAATGCCAGCATAGATAAAATCATAAAAAAATACAAACAACAAACAACAAACAACAAATTAAATAAAAACACCTTGGTTTCAACTAATAAAAAGAAATCAAGTAAGAATTGAAAAATAAATTATAAAAAAAAGAACAAACTTAATAGAAATAAAAAATATCCCAACTTAAAAGGAATAAGAGATGAGAAAACGGAAATGTGGTGCGTGCCTAAAATAATCACAACTTTTTTATAAACATTTCAACTAAAAAAAGGAGATAAGTATCTCTTAACTTCTTGGCTAGATACTTTTATATTAAAAAAAAAAGCAAACTGAATGTCATTAACTATGAGTGCTCAACAGCAACATCATCATTATCATTATTATCATTGGTTACCAAGAAAGATTTCAAATGCAAAGACTTTTTTTATTTGTACAAACTTTCATTTGTCGCAGCATTTTGTTCATTCATTAAAAATTTAGTAGCTCGACTATTTATACAGGGTGTTTTTTTAGAGGTATAGAACTTCGAATTGGAATAAAACACAAGAAAATCGTTTTAATGTCCACCAATTTTGCTTTATTGGAAGGATAATTTTATGCCATTAATGTTTAAATATGATTTCGGGCATGTGGCCGCCGCGGCTGGCTCGAATAAAGCCAATTCTACAGGTCCAATTTTCAACCACTTTTTCGAGCATATGGGGCCGTATGTTGGCAATAACGCCACGAATGTTGGCTTCCAAGTCCCCTAACGTTTCTGGTTTGTTGGCGTAGATGAGCGACTTCACATATCCCCAAAGAAAATAATCCAATGGTGTCAAATCACACGATCTTGGTGGCCAATTGACAGGTCCATTCCGCGAAATTATGCGCTCATCGAATGTTTCCTTCAATAAATCGATTGTGACGTGCGCTGTGTGGCATGTAGCGCCGTCTTGTTGGAACCACAACTCATCCACATTCAAAATCTTCAAAATCTTCCATAAAGTTGATGGACAAAGCTCCAATTGCTGTGCACGGTGGCGAATCGATTCATTCGGGTCCTCTTCAACACTTTGCTCTACAGCGGCAATTGTTTCTTCGGTGCGCACTGTTCGACGTCTCTGCGGATGCGTATTATCACATAGAGTAAACGTAGTGCGAAAACGATCCATGGTTAACCGAATTAATTGCTCTGATGGACGATTATGTCGACCATAAAATGGACGGAGCTTGCGGTAAACTTCGCGAACTGAACCATTATTTTCGAAATAAATTTGCACGATTTGCAAGCGTTGTTCTTTTGTCAACCTGTTCATGATGAAATGGCAAACCAAACTAAATATTAATCACTTGACAGCTGACAAAATGGCCGCCAGTTAAAAATGTGATGCCAACTTAAAGTTCTATACCTCAATAAAAAACACCCAGTACAACTCAAATGTGGTGGCTTCCAGAAAATACTTAAAATGGAAATGTTGAAAAAGTGGAAAAATTATTTTACACTTTCTTTATCAAACAGAAACTTTTACCATCTACGAGTATTTCAATGTTTTGAATAAAAAGTTTATACTGCGTGGAATAGATACAAGGTGTTTTATGAAAAAAAAACCAACAACATATGAAACTGCTACTGCATCTATCCTATTCCCATCTTGTAGATATTTTTGTCTAAATTGTTTTCATACACGCTCTCTTCGTTCTTTCATTCATACGAGTAGTTATCCCAAAGGTTTAATTTTAGCCTTATATTCTCTTATTGGACACCAGATATTTGATTTTCTATTTCTTTCTAATCTGTATGCGACATGTGTTTTGATTTGTATTTTTAATTTTTTTTCCATTTTTCTTTTTTTTTTGTTAAAGTATTGACTTTAGAGATTTAAAAAATGTTTATCTTCGTTTTTTACGTTTGCCGCACAACAAAAGAAATTTTTAGATTTTTGCAAATTCAACTTTGCTAAAATTCTATTAACATTTTCCAATTTTATTGCTTGTTTGCTTTTATTATTTAAAAAAAAAAAAAGATTTGCATTGATTGAATTTAGTTTTTGAACATGTTCGCAAATTTCCATAAATAATGAGCAGATGCATAAGTAAACAAAAAAAGTTTTGCAATTTTAACGATATATTTATAATCTTGGAATAATAAAATGAAAATGTTAATATTTGTGCGTGTAGTTTTTATTTTGGAGAACCAACAAACTCTATAACCTGATGTCACGACCATTAATAATGTTACCGTGAAGATGATGCATTAGTTTCCAAAAAAAATTTACAGAGCAATCGTATAAAATTTATATAGAAAACAACAACAAAATTCGCAAAACCAATAAAATAATTATTCATCTTTTTATCTATACAGATTGGGGCAAAAGTAATCACCCTATTGGAAAATGCTATAATTTTTGCAAATGGAGCTAAATGTCATTCCCGCTTTGACACTTGTGTAGTAAACAATTACAAAATACACACCAATAAGACATGAATCGCTTTACTCCTCAAGAAACCTAAATAATAGTTTCGATTTTTTGCGACAGCTTTTCATCGAGAGTTATCATGAGCGACGAGTCCCATTTTCAGCTCTATCGATACGTGAATAAACAGAATTATTGCTTCTGGGGCACAATCGAAGAGCCATTAATTACACCAGCTCAAAGTTAGTGTGTGGTATGAAGGGCATTCTTTTTTCGAAAGCGCGGGCCAAACGACTATTTTGAACGGCGAGCGCTACAGAGCCATGCTGAACGACTTTCTATTTGTTCAAGTACACAAGTTCTTATTGGAAATCATATGGTTCCAATAGGACGGAGAAATGGCGCATACTGTTTTTCATTTATTTTAAAAAAAGAAGCTATATAAAACAAATTTCATGTGTTAAATAACAATGCAATAAAATTATATTATGGGCCATGTCACAGAGTTCAATTCCATTCAGAATCGGAATTGAATAATCCTCAAAATGTCAAGCCTTAGCCGGAGCATACGCCAGCATACCACCGCCTTCCACAGTCTGGACACACCTGACAAATTTCCGTATTTTAGTTTTCTTTTTTAGACACTATCTCCTGCAAAAAAAATGGAGTGGATTGAATTCCGATTCCAAACGGAATTGAACTCTGTAGCATGGCCGTATATTATGATATCAAATTTGCCGCGAATATTTCAAAACGTTTCCATTTATTTCTCATTGTTTTCTTTTCTAGAGGCGTACGATTAAATTAATGGCGATATTCGATGTTTTAACGCAAATTGTCTTACGTAAGTGCAAGTGCAAAATATCATAGGTTTTCTTTCAAATCCAACAACAAAATACACAATTCAAAGAGAAGCCATCTTTTGCATTTGCACTTAAGCAAGAGAATTTGCATCAAACATCGGATACCGCCAATGTATCGTTTGTGCTCATGTGCAAAAACAATACAAAACAAATTGAGTGGTCGTTCTCATTGTTTTTATTTTGTTTCGTTTATTTTCGTACCTTGCTTTTAAGTACAAAGAAATTGAAACAAAAATAAATTTAGTGTCGATTATTTTTATTACGAAAATCACGTCCTAACTCCTGTGTCATGGCATAAACAGCAGAGCTCTAAAAACTTTCAAAGAATATCGGGTGATTACTTTGACCCACCCTGTATGTATAAAAGCGCTGCATATTTGAGATATCATCGAAATTTTTGATTCGTTTGAATAAAAGCTTGTGCAAATGTCTGCAACCGGTTTGTACAAATTTTTTATGAGCTGAATTTCACCGATGGGTTAAGTTGGTTTTGAGTGCCGCTGTGTTTTTTTTTTAAGAGAAGTATGTGACTTATTAGTATAGACCTGCGAACACCGCACAAGAAAAAATTCTAGAGGAATCCTATCGCACGTTCTCGATGTCCAGTTCACAATACCTCCACGTGAGATGAACTGACCCTCAAATCGCTCAAGCAAAATGCTCAATGTGGCGAGAGCTGTGTGGTACGTTAAGCCGTTAACATGTCATGCCTGTCTCTATTATTTAGCTCTGACCAAAAGATGTTGGCAAACATCGGACGGTGAGGGCCGGCTCAAGCTCTCGATCACACCGCTAGCCCAAAATTTAGACCACACATTGACTTTTTTTTTAATATATATCACACTTTTGGATCACATGTGGACTTGCCTCGCGTCGCTCCATCTTCGCTGAAGATGATTTTTCGATAAAAGTTACGGTTAGTTGTCAATTAGTCCGGGACCCATGCCGCAAACTCTCGTCACTGTCTATGTTAGTTTCCCTTCAGCTCCTGGATCAGTTGCATTTTGTACGAGTGCAGGGCCAAGTCAATACTCAAACGCTAAACGCAGAAGCCGACTGCCCTAGTTTCCGCTGCACACTCTCGCAGACAGTGAGATCTTCAATTTCATTAACTGATTGTTTACTGAACCACTGGACTCAAAATTTATCCACTCACCACACTGCGAATACTCCTATCGGTAGGACCGCGAATGGAACAGTCAGTGATAAAACAATTTTATAGTTTTCAAAAGTTGTTGAACGCTCCACGGTGAGCGTGGCAAAACAAACTGAACACATGTAAATTCACTAATATGACCGATATTAAATGCCAAACTTCGGAATCCTTATTGAACGAATTTGTCAAGACTTCTTTCAAATATGTTGTGCCAATTTATCGTGAATAGGATAACAGGAAAATAACACATATAAATTTTATAAATTTACTTCAAAGTCACGACTCAGTTCAACAGTCATTTGGTGGGTGCTATTTATGGATCGGTAGAATCATTAATTCTATAACTATAGGAATTTACTGATCTTAGATCGATTTTCAAAAATATAGTATTCCTATATCCAGCTATAACCGCGAAAAAAATAGCTTAAACGACACAATTTTTAGACCTGGTTTTTTTTTTAGCGAAAATCGATTATTTACGATCGGTAATCGGTTTTGGTAAAAAAAATTAAGTTCGAAAATTATGTCACTTAAGCTTGTTTGATGGTTATAACACGATATTTCAACGTTTTGAGGTACTGAAAGTTGACTCGGAATATTTTTGTAGTGATATCCGTATGGATGCATTTTTGTGTATACAGTGGGATCTCTCTTTAGCGGACACCGAAGTGACCATTGAAATGAGTCCGTACAAGGGGACTGTCCGGCCAAGAGAAAACTAAACATTTAAATGGAGTGCTGCCGGGAACTGTCAAAAGTGTCCGTCTGAAGGGAGTGTCCGCCTATAGGAAGTGTCCGGAGATTCCACTGTACATATGTATGTGTGTGTACACTCGTATGTTAACATCTTATAACTTAAAGACGGGACCGTCCTAGATTAGCAAGAAAGAGAATGGCCACGATGGGCGCCCTTGAGTTCCGCGAAATTGCTGATGTTGTCAGTGTTGAGCTGCAACGTATTAGTAGCTTTATATTGAGCTATGGTTGGTACGACGACGGGGACTCCCCGTAAGCAGAGACTTCGTGGTATCACAATGGACCAACACTGTTTAAGCGAGTCCGGGATTTTGACTTCCACCCTTACCTAACCTAACCTAAATACATGACTACGAATTGGAAACAAGTTTGGCGCATTCGAAAGATGTTGAGCTCGTATAATAGAGAATCGATTCGGTTCGCTTGATCTCGTTTTGTAGGAGATATCGTTGACGAAAAAATTATATTAAAAAAAATTTTTTTTTACCTTTTAATAACTTCAAAAGTCTTTGTCAAATCTACTTCAAAATATTCAATGATTTTTAAAGACTTAAAAAATTTTGCCAGAATCTATAAAAGGGTTCGAGAGATATCGATTTTTTTCGATACACCTAAATTTTTTTAGACTTAGAAACTGGAGGGAAGTTCCAAGGGTGGCCTGCAACATCAATCGAATCCCATTTTTTTGCAATAAAGTAGGTTTTTTTAATATAAAAAAAACAGTATTTTAAATAAAGTTTTGTTTAGAAATGCCACAGAGGAGTTAAAAAAATCAAGGATCTTATTCTGTAAAATGCAACTCTAAGCGTTAACGAATTTAACGCTTAGAGTAATTAATTAATTTAATTTAATTTTTTTTTTTAATATAAAATTTGTCTTTTTACAAAATAAGGCCTGAAATTTTTTGTCGATACGAAGTTGTTTAATAAATTTAAGAGCACCAACTGCTGATATGTAGAATCATTTGTAATAGAAAACTTAACTGCCACCCCACCCACCTCCCTTCAGCACTCAGGGATAAATTTAATAGTCAAGCGAAATAAATAAAAATAATTATATTCTTCTGCATTAATACCGAATTCATTTTGATTGGAAAACACCTACTAAAACTTTTGAATAATTAATATGTTGAAAGTAAAGAAAAAATACAATAGACTATAAAACAATAGCAAAAACAACAACAACAAATACTAACATGTGAATTTTATACTAGATGGACAAGAGAAGCAACAACAGTGCTGCTCCTGGCTTGAACAAATCATAATTCTCTGGTGGGTCATAAAACAATTTATTGATGTGAACGCACCAAAGTCTGAATGAAAATGGACAACACATTCATGCGATACTCATAGATGCGTTTATAGTTATAACGACCATAAATAGAATGTCATTAGTTGTTTGTATATTTTCTTATACTATTTTTTCTTTAATTTTCTTTTTAATGAATTCATTGAAAAATAATAAAAATACGCCTCGAATAGACATATTAAAAGTTAATGAAAACTCTACTGCAAATTCGTATGGGGAAATTCAAAAGAGAGTGAAGAGGTCATTCTGTATGGGCTTAGAAGAGATTGGCTCCATTTAGGGTACAATTTTGTGATTAGTTTCTCGATTTTTACTTAAATAATTAAAATTCATAATAAAAACTAGAGATGATATTATGAGTGACAATAATATTTCACACTCACGTTGACCAGCACTATTTGTTATAAAGGTTGTTTTTGTTAGAGTGTCACAACTTTGAGTTGGCAACACTGCTTTAATTGAGCACCCATTTAACAGCTGATAGTTGCTTTTTGTTTAGTTTGCTTTAAAATTGCATTATAAATAGACTTACATGGAAGTAACGCGTACAAATTGTTGAAATTTTTAAAATTTTAAAAAATTTAAACATTTTATTTTCCGATTATGGCCATTTCTGGCTGAATGGGTACGTAAATAAGCAGAATTGTCACATTTGCAGTAAAGAGAATTCACAAGTTTTTGTCGAAACACCATTACATCTACAGAAAATTACTGTTTGGAGCGCTTCTAAAATGATGGTTTCAGACACAAACCGTCTTGTTTAACAGAGCTCCGTTAACAAAAAACAGACCTCTGTTAAATAATAATAATTAGTTTTTCCCACAAAATGAACCAGAAAGTTTAAACAGAGATCCGTCTCCATGCCTTCTTTATATCTATATAACATTTAATACATCCAACAACACGAAAAATTAATATTTTGACCCACAGTCATAATATGTTTTTTAGTATTTTTTTTTTTCAAAAACGGTAGCAGATGGGGAAAATAAGAATATTGGAGGAGACTCCTAGACGCCTCTAGATTAGTGTGTAATAGTCAAAAGTCATAACGGTCTGGTTTTGTAAAAATTACAACACAATTTCAAAAAAAAAATTTGAAATTTGAAAAAATATTTTTGTCATATTTTTCAAAAACGGTAGGAGATGGGGAAAAAAGAATATTGGAGGGGACTCCTGGACGCCTCTAGATAAATGTCCAATAGTCGAAAGTCATAGCAGTCTGTTTTTGTAAAAATTACAAAACAATTTAAAAAAAAAAAAAATTTGAAGTTTGAAAAATTAATTTTGTAATTTTTTTTCAAAAACGGTAGGAGTCTCCTCCAATAAGAGAAAAATAAAAATAAAAATAAAAGATATGTATATATATGACAACTAAAGAACAAGAAACAAAACGACAAGACAATTCACATACACAGAAAAAAAACAATTTTATGCAATAAACAGCTTCAATTAAAAAAAAAACAAAAATTAATTAAAAACATTATTCAGTCAATTAAATTTTTCAACAAAAATTTAATTAAAATCAATTAAATTTTTAGTTGATTTTTATTTTTATTTTTGTGTTTCTTGAAGGACATTTTTTTCTGTGTATTCCCTTTACATTGAAAAATATGCATAAAGAGGTGAAGTTTACACCAATTGACACCACACCAAATGAACCAAATACAAGAACCCTGATGATGAAAGTGAGGCGGTTTTCGAAAAAAGCAATTTTAGCCAGTCCACTGTTCTAGTGATGTCAGGTATTTTCGCCAATTATATAGTAACATATCGAAGATGTTTCAGCAAAAGAAACTTTTATAGAAAATATCGTCTTAAAGTATAATTATTGATGTAGAAACAAAGAGGGCTGTACAACATTCTCTTTTGTCAAATATAACTCCCTTTATCCTTAAATTTGGTTTTACTGCATATAAAAAACGAAAACAGTTGTCCCATAATTCTTATCATCTTTAAGGAAAACAAATGCCAAATAGGCAACAAAAACTTAATACAAATATGGCAAATTATCATAAATGAAAAATTGCCAACAATTTCGACACCGACAAATACGCGTAGAACTTGATGTCAGGAGTGCATGTACTTGTTGTATCGATAAAAATCAAGGCATGACAAAACGTAGCGAGCAATGAGAAGAAAGCAAAAATAGCAACATAGCAAAATGATGAATGGCATGGAAAATACCAAGAAAAATATTTGAAAGGCATAAAATTCATATCTACCACAACTTTTCAACTTGCAGGCAGATACGAGTAGATTTTATATGAATATCAAAAGAAAAATGCACATACATTTTACCCCAAACAATGATAATAATGATAAGCAAAAAAAAAAAATAAATAAATAAAATAAACTTTTTGCAAAACAAATTTCTCATCGTACAAATTATCAGCCGGTATAATTTGGTGGAATAATAAGGAAAAAAATATTAAAACATATTGAGCATAAATAAATCATTAATAATATTTCATATTCTCACAATAATAAAGTGGGCGAAACTAATGTGCAGCAACAGTGGGAGGCAAACAACACAGCGACAGCAAAAGTGTCTTAAATAGTAACTGTAGGCTGTTTAGCCAATTTTCCATTTAGCCTGGTACTGGTATTAAATTAAGCAATTTATTTCTAAATAACAATTGATTGTATATATTTTGTTAAAATATTCCTTTAAATTTTCCACTCTTTCTTCATTTTCTACTTCTTTCATGTTTGAAACGCATCAACCCTGTTTTGGGTGTATTCAAATTCGAAAAAAGGCAGACAACAAAATTTTTTCGAAAATTGACAAATTTATCTAATGAATATAAAATTATGTAAATTACAACGCAGTTATATTTAATGGTCTATTATTTAGTGAAATTTTTCCTTACATTTCTTCTGCTAAGAACAAGGTACAAAACAAAGAGGGTTCGTTATTTGGTTTGAAATTTTATTTTTCAATGGGAAAATAAGCTGTATGTAAAATCGATTAGTATTGATAATGTAAATTATGTTTGAATAAATACATGCATATATCGTTACCTTAATATAGAAAGGCCCTAAGTCATTATTTGTTTTAAATCGAGTTTTTTTAAGTTTTGATAAAAATAAACATCTAATGTATCGAAAAATGCAAAAATCTCGATTTCAAAAATATTATGAGTTATCGTTCCCTTTCTATATTAAGGGAACGATATGTATGTAAGTATGTAAATAATGTTATAAACAGTTTTTTTTAACAGTAGTGTAAATCAAACAAGTAAGAGTGATGGCTATATTCGGCTGTGCCGAATCTTATATACCCTTTACCACCGTATGTATGTAGTATACAGATACATACATACATAAGTACATACATACATACATATTTGTTTTGTGATAAAATTTATAATTTTTTGTTATAGTGCAATTTTTAGTAAGTGACCTCCCGGGTTTTTTTCGACTAAAGAATTTGCTTCAGTAAAGATCTTCCTAAAACATGAAATATGTTTAACTGAAAAAAAAAAAATTATTTTTGGTTATTTTTTTACGCAAATTTTTTTTTTCAATTTCCAACCCTGGAACCATAATTTAAATTTTTCTGGTTTTAATACGAGTACTAATTTATTTCTTTCTAAGATATAGAATATATTTAATTACCAAAGAAATAACTAGCTTTATTTAATTAGTTTTATATATAAAAAAAATGGTACTTTTCCCAACTCTGGAATCATCTTTTTAGATTTTTTTGGTTCCTTATCAATCTTGTTCTTTAAAAATATATCTAAAATATGTCAAGTGAACAAAGAAAAAAAGAAATAAGGAAAATGCTAGTTTTAATTAGTTACTTTAATATTAAAAAAAAAAATTTTTAATTTTCCAGCTCTGGAGCTGTGATTTTTATTTGTCTAATTTTCTATACCCAACTTTTCTTTCCAAAACATAAAATATAAACATAAATTAAAATATAAAAAGAAAATATTAGACCTAGTTAATTCTATATATCACAAAAAGTGTAAGTTTCCCAACCCTGGAATCATAATTTAAAATTTTTCTAATTTCCTACACCTATATTTTTCTTTTAAGAATGAAAGATATTTTAAATTTATAGATAAAAAGGCAAAAATTAGTTTTAGTAGGTTATTTTTATATAACAGAAAAGTTAAAGTTTCCAACCCTGTGCCCCGTTACTGTAACTTGTGAGAAAAATTAAATAAATATATTGGTTGTCCAATTTTACACTGGGTTACTCACATAAAAACTTACTAAAAATATCAACAAATGCAATTTTTTTCTTACTCGCCCTGTGTTTCACAGAATGATAACAATTGTTTCGACTCGAAAAGTTCTCACTTTTCTTGCATAAACGAGGCACTGTAAACGTATTTTTAATTTTTTTTTTTTATTTTTTTATATTTTTAATACAAATTTTATTCGTACTGCAATATAAAATAAGTTTATTTAACAAAAAAATTAAAAAATTTGTGTTATCTAGTTTCACTTATATATGGCAAAATCAAGTTTAAGGTTGCCAGCTCTGAAACTGTCTGCTAGATTTTGCTGATTTTCAATCAGGCTGACCGATGACATTTTTCAAAAAGTGGCACCAAAGGGATTTATCAAAAAAAAGGGCAAAACTAAAAAAATAACGAGAAAACTACATTAAACTTTTTATTTTTAATGCATTTTTATATAAATCACTCTAAAAAAAAGGGAGAAAAAAGTGGCAAGGCAGTCGAAAAAGTGGCAATTTGCCACTTTAGTCGGTCAAACGGTCACCCTGTTTTCAATACCAATATATTTTGGACCATTTCTGATACACCAGTCCAAGACCGAGCTTCGGAAAGCCGATTGCACGTACACCAGACGGACGGACGGACAGCCGAACAGACGGACATCGCTTATTCGTCTTCCCTATTCATAAGGACCCAGAATATATATATTTTATGGGTCGCATATGAATATTATGGAAATTATACACGGAATGACAAACCTATATATACCCTTTACTACTGTTTGTAAAGGGTATAATAATGTAGATTTTAATGTCTATAGCAGAGGTGGCCATAACACGGCTCATAAGCCGCATGCTCACTCTAGAAATCAATTGGAGTGGCAAAATATTTAATAGTTCCATAAGAAAAATTGTTTATAGAATATATAAAAAAATTAAATTTTTTATTAAGTAGTATATACATACATATATTGGCGAATTTATTGTACACAATACAACCCTGCATTATAATTATAAGAATATGTCTTGTTATGTAAGGGATTCAATAAATAAATAAATAAATAAATATATACATATATGATGTTTTACATGATCCACATGTAAATTTGACAATTGGCATATTGGGTTTACATTTGAATAATATTACACAGTGCAACATGAAAAATTATAACCATATACGGACACCACTACGTGATAAAAGACCAAAAAAAGGACCCGTGTCTACCAGTTTTGCCCCAAGTCATGCACTTTTTTTATCGGCCCCAAAGATTTGGGGCCTCGGTGTCATTTCTGCATTTTCCCAGGCTAATATCTTGCAAACCATTCGGAATTTCAATTTACTCTCTGAGGCAAACTTGTAGCTCTTGTTATAAAGAACAAAAATTGTCAACATATAAAATCAAAATAACTTCATCTTCAAGATCAAAATCGCAAAAAATTAAAAAAATTCGTTTTTTTCCTTTTTTTCCCTGGTCAAGTCTTTAGGTAGCAAACCGTTGAACATTCAAGGTAACAATTATTTACAAAAATGTACCTAAGATCTCAATAAACAACTTTTTAGAACATATGAACTTCCTAAGAATGATTGTTAACGCCAGCCACAAATGTGAAAAAGTTTCCAAACAAATGAAATTAAAAAATTTTTGCCATATCTGGTTATTTACTAATAGATACGTCTGGCTAGAAATAACACGCATAAGTATTTGAATAAGAAAAAAATCCTTCAGCAAAGAGCTTACTTTTTAATTAATCGATCCCTTAAATTATGAACTCTTGTTTGAGACACCCTGTACATTTTTATAATATTCGGAGATCTTCGAAAAACAAAAGGCGAGCTATAAAATTATTAGTCAATCCATAAATACTTTTTAAATACTTTTGTTTAAAAATAGATTAGAAATCTTGGCTTTAGAATTAATTGTCTGTGCTAGTGGCAGCACTATTTCTTCTCACTCAATTTTTGACACATTTTTGACAAAACAATATGTATGTATGTACGTTAGAGAGCAGCGACTTTTGTTCAATACTTGTATCACACAGGACGCCTTTTCTCACACCTTTTTTTTTGTTTTTTGACATTTTATGAAATTTATGATTTGGTGATTTCTTTATTTTCTTATTAAAGAGTCCTTTTTTCTTCTTCTTCTTGTCTTGCAGTTACTGTGTGGCTTTAAATATTACGAAGTGTGTGTGTGTGTGTGTGTGCATTATGATCCTGATGATTGGCCATAGCATGAAGTATGTACAAAATAAGTTCATAAATTTCCTGTTAAACTGTTTTATTGTTAACTCTTGAGATAACGGTTTAGTGTTTATGTTATTAAAGTTAAAAAAAAGGATACTTGTATACAATTGTTAGAACACTTGTATTTATTTCTCTTGTCTCTGATAGTTTTTTTTTTTTTTTTTGGTTTTATTTATTTGTTTTTATTTATTTTTTATTTTTTGTGTGATTATCTGTCACGGTATGTGGCCTGTATTTTTAGTAAATCATTTAGACAAAAACATTTATTTAGTTTGTTAGATAACATTTTTGTTTTAATATTGCAATCAAATTTACTAAAATTATTTGTCTCCTTTTATTTTTGGTTGCTGCTGTGGCGCCAGGTACTATGCAAGAAATAATATTTTATATGTATTTAGTATGAGCAGGGAAACCAAAAATATATTAGAAACAAAAATATGTGCTCTCCAGAAAAATATTTATGAGATTAGAACAGCTCTCAAGAAATATATTTCTGTGATTAGAACAGCCGGGGTCTACTTTAGTTACAATATACTACTACTTGGTCCTGAATTCTGTTATGAATATTAAGACTTTTAAA
The DNA here is from genome assembly GCA_944452675.1 of Tachina lurida. NCBI lineage: Eukaryota > Metazoa > Arthropoda > Insecta > Diptera > Tachinidae > Tachina > Tachina lurida. The sequence continues at coordinate 132,779,360 of OX101754.1, read as the reverse complement.
ATTTATTTAGACACATTATGTCATGAATAAGTTTACACGTTAAAAAAACATAAAATGCTCTTTACATCACACAGTGGCGCCAAAGGCCATTTTTTTGGGAATCAATGCATATCTACACAACTACTATAGTGAGGGTCACTAAATTTTATATGGGTAGATCTTATAGCAAACTGTATGATCCAATAAAATTTTGGCGGTATAGGAGGGGGAAGGCGGTTACCCCACACACAAAGTAATTATTATTTTTCCTTTATCTTCAGAACTAATATATTGAAGCATACAAAATTGTATGTGGATAACTCTTAAAACAATCGGCATGTTCCAAAAAAAATCTTTGGGGTGTAGGAGGGGGGAGACGCGTAGCCTCCATACAAAGTCATTATTAATAAACGTGATTTTCTTTTTATATAAGAAATACCGAAACAGAACAAAATGCATATAAGAGGTGCTTAACTAAAAAAAAAAACAAACAAAAAATTCATTATTTTTTTTAGTCACGCAAAGTCATGATAATTCGCATACGAATCATCTAAATATAGATTTTTTAACAAGCCTAAGAAAGTTATGTAAAATCACACACCTTGTTTTTTATATCATTATTATATACAGATACAACCACGACCCCGACCACGCGTGACTCATGCGTGAATCACGCGCTAAAAATCGTGACATTTATACATATCTAGTGAAAACGCATAAGACAATGACAAGAAAAACAGCAATAAAATTGTTATCGGAAGTCGTTAAGCATTGTTATTGGGAAACTCAAGGCTTGAGCTATTATCAATTCATGCTTATAATTATGAGGCACAACGATGAGCAGCACAAATTTTTCTAAAACAACAAAACTATCTGCTTAATAGATCCCAATTAATGACATTATGGTCACTTTAACTGAGAAAATCCATTTTTTCGCACTTTAAATATGAGCATCAAAAACAAAACCACTTCGCCAAATAATTTCGATAGCAAAACATTTGAATGAATACCTGAACTTGATGGTTTCATGCTTAGATTTATTACTTTGTCAAAATTACTTGAAGTAAATAGGATTTAATTACGAAAAGTTTTTAGCTTTTTTCTGCTTAGTTTTTCAGTTTTCTCTCACAATGTTCAAAGTTAACGCGTCATTACAAAAGCACCGTTACTTATTTGACAGTTATTTTTGATCTAGTGATGTGCAGTTTTCACGGTACTTGCATATTTTTTTAATGAATCCATGAAATGACCGCCTTTTGTCCCACTGTGCGCTGATGAAGCTTAAAAGATACTCCTTTTTACTCGACTGCGCGACGAAAAGAAGGTCATTGTGTTTATCAACATATGTATTATGTATGCATGCATGTATATATGTTACTTTGTTACACTATATAAATCGAGATCGAGGGCCGATTTTCAAAATTCAATATGGCGGTCAAATAGGCGCATTTTTGTGATTAAGGAAAAAATAAAAAGTGTGTGAACTATGTATATCAAAATGGGTAGGTATTTAAAAATCAACTTTAGATTTCTCTTATGATTTTTCATTTTGAATGACCATTTAGGATCTCTAACAGTTTAAAGTTAGTCACAGTAGGGTTTTTTGGATATTTTAAATTTTTTACTTGTTCCAATGTGTAATCTTGACATACTGTATGTATAGCATACATATATACATACATATGTATATATGCATATCTTTGTATAAAATATATTTTTGCATAAGAACTTGTATTTGACTCTTATAAAAATATTTTATTGCGTCACTTGTAAAATAAATTCACTTTGAAATCTCCTCTCTAAATAACTTTTATTTGCCTTTGAACATAAAATACAATGTTTACATAATTTTATCTACATTTAAAAGCACAAAATGCTCTTCCCCCTCATATCCTTAGTAGTTAGCATACATATAAACTAAATCACATAGAAAACTCTTTAAAATGGAATTAAATGCTTAAAATTTATGACATTTTAAAGCCAACTTAAAATGCAATAAATTCTCGCGCACAATTTGAAAGAAATAACCAAGAGGAAATTGACATTATCGGCATTTGTTTGCACTTGTGAATTTTCTGCAATTGAACATAAAGAATAAAAAAAAGTAAAAAAAGTTCCAAGAACAATAAAAAGAGAAAACCAAACGCTATGTAAAAGATAAGGACTGCGAAAGAAGTAACAAAAGAGCTAAAGTTCATAAATAACCGTGGCAAAATAAAAACAACCGATTTTAAAATATCGCAAATAAAATGCGAAATCGAACAAGAAACGGAAATCCACACAATAATAAAAAAAATTAAATAAGTAAGGCGCATATGTTTGCAATGGCAGTGTGCAAATAATAAGAAAAACAACAACAACAACAACAACGACAACACATATTAAAAAGGTACAACAACAGCAGTGAACTAAATAAAGCCAACATTATTGCTTTTAATAAGAAAACATGAAAAAGAAATATTTGAGAAACCCCCCAACCCTTGCACTCACGCTGTATCCTGATTTGTGTGCGAGTAGTAGTGAGTGCACAACAATTTCAAATCGGATTTATTTTTTTAATATGCCTCAGGGATCGATTATTACCATTCAAATTCATATAAAACGTGCGCGTGTTCATTTTATTTTGCGATTTTAAACTCTATATTTTATTTTTTAAACGCGCACACACACACACACACTTTAACAATATCTAGTCCTTTTTATTCCTTTTTAACTTACTAACTTTTGTGTCCTAGTAGCTGGCTTGTAGTTCGTTGCCTCCTCCTTAAAATTCAATAAATACAATCGACTTCCAATTGTTCAATTTGTGTGTATGTGTGCGTTTTTTATTTTTAGGAATTTAAAGTCAATTTCACAAACACTTTCAAGTAAAAAAAGAAAGTCAATCGAATTCTTGTTTGCAAGTACATACATGTGCTGCAGCAGTGCATGGAAATACTACAATTCAAATTCAATAGAAATGGGGGGCAATATTTGCAACTAAAGGCTGATCAGGAAAAAAAATTTTAATATTTCGTTGAAGTAAAATAAAAACACTGCAAAGTAATTCTGTAAAAAAAAACCGACTTCAATGCAAAGATCTGATAGAATATTTCAGAAAAAAATTAATAAATAGAACCAAACTGGAGGTAAACTCTTGAAAAAAATTTTAATTTTTAAATCCTGTTGGTTAAGAACAAGTACATGAAATAAAAAATTCAATTTTAAAGGGCGTGCCTTTGCCCATTTTTTAAATGCAAGATTGTGTATGATTTCAGAGCTCAGGGTGTGTGATAAGATTTTTAAAAATGGTGAAAAAAATATTAAATTTTAATGGGCGTGTCTCCACCCATTTTTTTAAATGGAAGAATGTGTCTTTTTTAGAGCTCAAGGTGAGTGGTAAGTTTCTTAAAAAACGGTTAAGTAAAACCACGTGAAATATAATGATAATAAATTTTAATAGGGGTGGTCGCGTCCACTTTTTTCAACTTTAAAGATGTGTAATTACAAGAACCGAAGGTGTTTGCTAGGTTTCGCAGTAATCAAATAAGTAGAATATCATTAAATCAAATAAAAGAGTTCGTGGGAGTATCCCGCCCACTTTTTTTATAATAGGACCAATTAGAAGCTATACCCTTTCAGACAAAAAAAGAATTTTCACAATTGGTCTAAAATGTACCGTGTTATGAAGCAACAATGTCAAAAGCAAAAAAAAAACGAATTGACAACCTGTAGTGCGATTTACTAACTTGTTTTTTAACGATAATCGCATCGTTAAAACAATTATAACGAAAATTTATCGAATTTGCTATTCAGTAACATTTTAAACTATATTAACTGTAGGTTAATGTCAGCGACAACAATTTATGTGCTGTTAATTTTATCGACAAAAATCAATAGAAAATATCAGCTGCATACTATCGTTAAAAAAAAGTTACAGAATCACACAATCATTATTGCCAGCCACAAAATGTGTAGACAAAAATTACGATTGTCAGATCGTTAAAAGTTACCGAATCACACCACTGGTACTGTTTTTCGGTTAAAAACAAATTTTGTTTAAGAAATAACCCATCGCACAGTGGTTCCAAAAAGGAAAAAAAAGGGTAATAAATATGTATGTATATGTGAAATGTGCGTTCCGATAATAAAATGGTGTATGTAGAAATTATATATTATGTCATATGTATATAGCTACATCGTGCATAAAACCCATTGTAGGCCTCATAACTTTTTTTAAATATCAACTGATTTCAATGGTTTTAAGTTTGTTGCAAAGTTTTTAATTACTCAGAAAAAAAGCATCTTATTTTATAGATATACATATTTTCAAGTTTTGGTTTTTGGCCTCGACTTGGTTCGAAAAATTAAAAAAATAAATATTTTATAATTTTTTATGTTAAACAAATTTTTGAGTTATCTCAATTCATATAGCCGCAAAGAAAAATTAAAATATAAAATTTTAAATGATAGTGAAAAATGGCTAAAGATTGACAAAAATAGAGCGAATTTCACAGATGGGTATTTCCACAGTAAATGAATGACCCTTTACAGTAACGACCGTTACATTTTTAATGGTAAAAAAAGTATTGAAATAATATGTTTACAGTGGAAGCACCCAGATACAGATGTATTACCCTTTTTTCCATTTCGAACTACTGTGCATTAGTAGTTGATTTGAGCACTTCCTTGTAAACGTTTACATTAGAACATTTTCTCCGGCCACACACTTTAAATTTATTTTTTATTCCCATTATTAACACGGCCATTATCAATAGGCAGGCATTGTTATCGTAATTGTAATGCATTTTAAATGTCAAAAGAATTTTTTCTCTTAACAAAAAAGTGTTTTTTCTTTCTTTTATATTTTATATTGAATGCGAAAAAAAATATTTGAAATTATTTCGTACTTTATAAAAATGTTCATTTAATATTGAAATTTATTGTTGTATGTACTTCTTTTCACATTTTGAATTTTTTTTTAACAAATGAACATTTATTGTTTTTTTTTGTAAATACATATAAAGCACATAATTTTAACAATTTTATTAAAAGAACAGATGGGGACAAATTTGAATTTTATTAAAGAAAACGCATTTGATACATTTTAAAACGAAATTATTGATAAGTCGAGCGATAAGTATGCAGCAATAAAGTATCCTTTTTTTGGGTACATTATTCGATTAGAAAACGAAGATATATGTTATTGTACTTTAGGGAGTTTTTAAGAAGAAAATATTTGAAATAAGTTGGAAATAAAATAAGAAAAATTAGACAAGAAAATTTTACAAAAATAATTCGTTTATGATAATTTTGTTTATCATTTGTTTGTAATCGTGCACATAGACAAATTTTCAAACTTTAAATCTAGGTAAATAAGGTTAATTTAACATTTTCCGGCAATGATTTTGCTTTATATGCGTAATCAGAGTAATCATCAAAGAAAATTTTTAATTTTGAAATAACTTTATTTCATGTACCATTCCCGTACTGTTAAATCAAAATGATGAATCATGTTGAATCAAAATTATTTCAAGTTGAAACAACGTAAATTCGATACTGAAATAACATGAAGAACCATGTTGAATCAAAGTTATTTCAAGTTGAAACAACATGAAATTAATGTAATGTAGTCATTCTATTTTGTTAATTATTTAACTTACGTATATAATTGGCTTATCCGGCCAAGATTTGAACTCGGATGTCCTCGCGTGGTAATCAACGCGCTTACCGCTGCAGTCACAACAACCTTAAATATTATTTAGATACACACTAAATATATTTATTATACTCTTCCAATAGGAACTTTCGAACATTGGCAGTTAATAGCGGTCATATAATTTTTTTTTTTCTTTGAGAAAAAGGGTAAAAAATGACCTATTTTCATCTACACTGACGGTCATTGCCAATGATGATTACTTCACTACTTCAACTACTTCTTTTAGCCAGAATTGGATGATATGGACATTAAAGACATGTGGTTTTAACAGGACGACATACAACACGTGTCACATTGGACAATCTGCATGGACCATTTGAGCGCCTGGTCATCACGGGTAAATGTGATATGAACTGGCCACTGAGATTGCCTTTTTCTTGTGGGGTTTTCTTAAATCGCAGGTCTATGCGAATAAGCCTAAAAGCCAACATAACCCGGCATCGACCAAATTCAACCAGCGTCAGTCATGGAAAATTAGATATATCGAATGCGCGCCACTCAGAGAAACCACAGCAAACATTTTCACGATGTTATATTCTACACATAAATGCCTTTGAAACGAATATAAAAACCGGATGATATCTCACACATAAGTTGGCGTTGGCAGAAGTAGTTAGCACGTTGACTGCAAAATCGAAGGTCCTGGGTTCGAGTCCGGTCCCCGACAGGCATTAAATATCAATACCAGGCATTTTTCTGTGGTGCATTAATGTCCCTTTGTGTCAGTTGTTGTAGAAAAGTTCAAGTGATGAATTCATAGTCACTGATCACTGAACTGCACCGACTCCAGCAGATACTAATCCTAATGTAACATCAGAGCGCCCTCCTTCCTTATGTAGCAGAATCATCTGCGAAGTAAAATAACCAATAAAATGGCTACTAAGCACAGTTTTGCAAATTTAATACGCCTCATTGACACCAGAGGCGCTGCAACTTTGCATTATTAAAAAATGTGCAAAAAGCTGAGTTGTAAAAATAATGAAGCTTTCCTCTATCTCTTCTTGCACCACCTGTCTTCTCTATCACTATCCCTTTCCTAAAGAAGGTAACACCTAGTAATAGTAGTAGGCATTCATTGCCTGAGTGTTACTTGTCTTTAAAGAAAAAAGAAAAAATTCAGATAGTAATAAATAGATGCCAAAGTCCTTAATCTGCTCTTTTTAAAACTTCATCAATATTTGCTTTCTACCAATAATTACCTTCATGTATGTCAAATTAAACTTCTGAACAGCATCTTTTCAACATTAATCAAAGCTCTATACATAACAAAAAAGCAAATACTTCTTAGTTAGTTTTAAACCTTATTAGCATACAAATTGCATCTGAAGACTTCAGCCAACAAAAGCCAAAATAATTTTCCATTCTATTTTTCTATGCCACTTAAATACATATTTCTGTACATACACTACAACATATTCATGTATGTATGTATGTTCGTTCATACAAGATTTATGACATTTGGCTTAAATCACACATGTCACTGTTTTGTGTCAAAAGATCAGCGACATCTATAAATTATAAATCGCTTGGATTCTTTTCATATTCTTTTTTTTCTCTTTATACATTTTCATATAAAAATATTGTTGTAACTTTAAGACAATAAATAGTTAAGGAAATCTTCCCCTTTTTTTTGTCCTTTAATATGAAAAGAATATAAAGAAGAATATGAAACAAACCCTTAACGCAATGTTGAATGGACATTTAAGTACATATATATATATATGTACATAATATGTATATCGGTTTAAATGTTTGAGGTGCCATTTTGTGTGTCAAGTGATGGACAAATAGTATTTTTTTAAACTTACAATAGCCTGCATAATTTTACCAAAATGTACATTTACTACGACAAATTCTAAAAACATTCAAAGGAATGTAAAAATTATAAAAATGCGCTTCCTATGCCTCGACGTACATCATCAGCATGTTTTGTTGCACAGTGGGGTTAATAGTGCTAATGCCTACACTATGATACAAATGAAGACTTTTGAAAAAAGCACACAGACTGGACAATATAGGTTCGATAGTACTACCAAAGGATAATAAAGCTCTATAGTCAGTTTAGCGATTTAGGTGGCCAATTTTTTATGGGGCTCCAAAGATTTCGAAAATCAGTGCGCCCTTCAAAAATGGTGTCATCAGCTTTCGGCCAACAGCTAATTCAGACTTGGTGATAGCGCTTAACTATATATGGCAATAATGTAGTTAAGAGCCCACCGAACAAATTCTTTTAACATTTTAAGCCAAAAAAATAATTTCTTTGTGCACTTTTTTGCAAAAGTAAAGGGAAACAATTTTTTTTCTCCGTTTTTCATAATAACTAAATTTTTAAGGTACAAAGTGTTATGAACCAGGGAAACCAGAAATATGCTCTAAAAAAAGTGTTTTATGCGGATTCAATATGCACTAAAAACTTGCAAATATGCGCAAAAAACTCAAAAAATATGCTCTTAAAATAAAATATATTGGTTTATTTGAAATGAAAATATATTTTTAATTAAAAAATTCAACAACATTTGCATATAAAATAAGCAAAAAAGCAAGCAAAAAAAAAATATAACAAAAAATAACTGCCGTATTAAAAACAATAATCTGGGTTTGAAGTGGACGTTGAAACAAAATAGCCATACATATTTTGACTAAAGCAAATAATACAAATTATTTTTTTTTGATAATCTCGTAAAAATTTAACTTCAAGTTCAAAAGAGATCATGATATCAGAATTAAAGCTTTGGAGCTATATTTTCGATAAATAAGACAAGATTTGTATGTATAATATTTATTGCAATAAACAACAATCTAGGTCAATATAGATTTTCAAATAAAATCGTTGCATGCCACATCTAAATAAACTTTTATATATTGACAATGTTCCTTCAACGTCTACTCGGGGTAGAATCCGTCACAAATAGAAAAACCGAATTTTTTATTGAAAATAACGTCCGTAATAACTACGAAAATGTATACACTACATGGAACATTAGAACTGAGACTTAGATGTCGAAAAATAAAAATTAAAATATTGTGCAATTTGCTTGTAAGCAAATTAAAATAAAAAAATTTATTTATTTTATTTTATTTTATTTATTTTATTTATTTAATTTCAAAATATGCCCTAAAAGCGTAAATTATGCTCTAAAAATAGAAAATATGCCAAAAAAATATGCGTATTACAGTGATAAATGCAAAAACATGCTTTGAGGGGTAAAATATGCAAAATAATGCTTTAAAGGGCAAAATATGCAAAAATATGCACTAACAAATCGATGCCAAAATTAATGAAAAGTTCTGAAACGGATAAATATCTTGTCCCCGCATGAATACGTTGCACAAGAAAAAACATGCAATTGCGTATTTGCGGTTTCTCTGGTTATGAATAAGGCATTTAGGACACGTTCATATTATTTTAACATGTTCACAAAAGTTATTCAGCTTTACCGTAGCTACAACTTTGCGAAATATTGTTAGCAAAAAAATTGGGAGTCCCTGTAAGGTGGCGTTGGCTGAAGTATATAGCACGTTGAGTACAAAACCGAAGGTCCTGGGTGCGAGCCCGGTCTCCGACAGTCATTAAATAACACCACCACGAATTTTTGTGTTCTGCATTAGTGTCCCTTTGTATCAATCGTTGTAGGAAAGTTCAAGTGATGAAGGCATAGACACTGGTCACTGAACTACACCGGCTTTAGCCGATACTAATCCTAATGTAATATCAGAGCGCCCTCCTTCGTCGATATTGTTTAGCAGAATTATCAGCGAAGTAAAATACCCAATAAAATTACTACTAAATACAGCTTTAAAAATTTAATACGCCTCATTGACACCAGAGGCGCTCCAAAACTGTCTTATTTACAAAAAACGTACAAAAAGCAGAGTTGTAAAAGAATGAAGCTTTCCTCTATCTCTCCCTTCACCACCTCTCTTTTCTATCACTATTCCTATAAGCTTGTATGGTGGATAGAAAACAATATATTGAACTATTATCCCGAAGGTGTTCGTTTAAGCTGTGCCACACATTATTTTATAGCTGTAAACGAAGGAGCAGACTCCTTCAGAGTAGAATCTTACTCAGATTTAATATTGGCTGTACTGAAAACTTTCAAATGAATGTATACATAACGGCGGCCAAATTTTTCTATGTCTACAAATTCACTGATGACTCCAAAATAAAAATACTAAACAACGTGGCATCTTGGAATTTGAAACAGATGTTTAATAAGATTGCCACTTTTCGCCAAAAAAGTGGGTTTCAAACTACTGTCGCCATCTATACGACAGTTTGTTAAGTCTTATGAAATATATTTTGCACTAAAAATTTTTATATACATATAACCTAAAAAGTTTTTGTTTTGCATTTTCTATAAAAAAAAGGATTTTTCGAATATGCTTGATAGATTTTCTTTTTTTCAAAGAATTCGTTGTGCCCCGGATAGGAAACTTGCTACAAAAGCATAAAGGCTGAGTTAGACGACTGTAATGGAATGTAACTGCAACGTTAGGAAACAGCTGGTCGATTTTGTTATTTTAAAAGTAATGTACAGATTCTTACATTCCGGTTACATCTCTACATTTTCATTACTTTACTTTTCACTTAACAATATCGATTAGCTGTTTCCCACGGCTGCAGTTACATTCCATTACATTCGTCTAAAGGCTCAGTTACCCGACTGTATCATTAATATAATCATTTTCATTACTTTTCACATAACAATATCGACCAGCTGTTTCCTACGTTCCAGTTACATTACATTACCTTCGGTTAACTAAGCCTTAACTGAGCATTAAGTGTAATCCAAAACGGATTAGATGAATATTGATTGCCCTTTTTTCAACCTAATCTAACCTAACCTATGTTTCAATATATTTTTATAGTAAAATATTTTTTTTCGTATCGTTTTAAGGAGCTTGCTTGAAAATAATTTCGCAAATGCTTTAGTTTATGTAACTATCGTGTGTATTAAATTAAAATTAATATTAGCTTTTGCACACACACACACATGTGCACACAAACCCCTGTTGCAATTTGTTGCCACTCATTGTGTAGTTTGTTGTACGAGTTTCATCGTCAGATTCCACTGACAGCCACATACTTTCTTGTACTTGTGTCACATGATAAATGACCATTTGCTATTGTTGTATTTTATGAGTTATGACACTGTTTTTCCTGCAAAATATTTGGCTTTTTAAGCTTATTATAGAAAATTACTTTCGCATGTATTCCTTTAATTCCTTAAAGTTATCTTTGAACGTGCCAAATATGGATTTTTAAATTGTAGCAATAGAAGAAATTGTTGTTCCAGAACATTGTCAGCAATTCATTTTAAATACCCTTGAGGTTCAACGTCAAGTTGGAAATTTTGTATTTTGAGCGGAAACCGGAAATTATGTTTAGCTGTTAAAAGAAATGTTTTCTTGGCATTAGTGGAAGTAAGCAACACGCGCCTTGTTCAACACTATTAACAGCCGCCTTGCAACACGTCACTGGAACCAAACAAATCCAGCAGAAAGCAGTAGTAAATGACTTAACAGATTTCATGTTGCATAAATCGGCTATATTACGTACTGTGAGTGTGTATGTTTGTGTGTGTATGTATGTTGGTATGCAAATTGTTTCAAAATTTATTCGCATCTTGGTGATTATGCTAATTTAACCCTTTTTAATATTCATTGTCTTGGAAACTTTCTTGTCTCTTTATTTGCTTATTTTATTACTCTCACTGGTTGTTTGATTTTCTTAAAATGAAGAAGTTGTTAAGAAATAAAATTAATCCGAAGTATATTTTATTTGCATATCATAACAGGTAGACAAGATGTCCTTGATGACAAAGTTTTTGATAAATTAGTTTGTTTCTTTATTGCATTAAATTAAATAAATCGATTTACAAGATTATGAGAAGTGACCGGAGTTCGTCTCATATTTGAACAAAATAATAAGTCCCAGTTTAGAATTTTTTTTGTTAATAAAGAGAAGTAACACTCATGCAATGAATGCCTACTACTATTACTAGGTGTTACCTGCTTTAGGAAAGGGATAGTGATCGAAAAGAGAGGTGGTGAAGGAAGAGATAGAGGAAAGTTTCATTATTTTACAACTCTGTTTTTTGCACGTTTTTTGTTAATAAGGCAGTGCTGCAGCGCCTCTGGTGTCAATGAGGCGTATTAAATTTTCAAAGCTGTGCTTAGTAGTCATTTTATTGGTTATTTTACTTCGCCGCACTGGTTGACTGATCTGCCATGGATAACCGTATAATCTTGCGATTTTTTGTGGAATTTCTTTAACAACCACGTGGCTACTTCCTATTTGAAGGCATATGTTGTTTACAGGCAGTTACAAAACTTTTTTAAAATACTGTTAATAAGAATTTGGGCATATGGTCTTAGTTACTCTGCCCATATTTGTGCAACACCATAATATGCAAATTTACTTTGTATAGTATGTTAAAATAAATAAATAAATAAATAAATAATAAAATGCAAAATTTTAATGGACTTGGATTAATTATGTTCATACATGCAAAATAATGTCATCCTGAGAGCTTATTAGATGTACAAAGTTTCGGCAGCCCCGCCCACTTTTTTAGCACACAAATGTGCCATTACAAGTGTACCAGGTGTGTGCTTAATTTTAATGGGTGTGCTGCCGCCTATTTTATAAACCATTGCATTTTGTAAATATATTACACCGAAAGAATCTTGCTTCATAAGTCTAATGAAACAAATCCATTAAAATTTTTTCACAAATCTAATGATAATTTCACAAATCCAATGAAAATTTCATGAATATTGTGAAAGAATTTCAATGGAATTGCTTCGTTGGTATTCTGGTTTCGTAAGAATATTTTATTGGATTTATGACAACAATATTTTCTAATCATTAAAAAACCCCTTTATATTTAAGTTATTTCATTCTTTTCATGAAATTATTTTATTGTTTCGATGAAGTTATAGCACTGCATTAATTACACTGTTAAATAAATTTGATGAAGTTTACAATAAAATAATTTTGGCGAAATTGGTTTCATTAACCTAACGAAGCGTGACGTTGGTTGAATTTTAATGAATTTTTCATTAGATTAATGTCGAAATTCATAAAATTTATGCCGAAAATTCTTTCAGTGTAGCAATCGATTGGATTAGAAGTACATTAAATTTAAAATAAAATTTTTGTGGGCGTAAACGCACGCTTTTACAAATGCGATTAAATGGCAGTTGTACTTCACTGACACAAAAAATTAGTTAATTTCCAATAAAAAAATGTTTGACCTTTTTATAAAAAATTAATTAATTTCCAACTAAAAAATTTTTGACCAGAGAATTATAGATCCTAAAGTATATGATTTTAAATGCCATATGCAACTCCGAAAAATTTCTTTTATAGCCTTTCTAAGCAATGAAATTGTGGCTGCTTATACAAACTAAAACTTTAAAAAATTATATGCAAAATAATTGTACATTTCTATTATTTTAGGTACTTCTCTTTTACCACTAATAAAGCCGGTTAAATATTAATTTTTATATCACACTCCCACAGGTCTGACTACTCGTATTTAATACAGAAGTCCATAACACATCTACGGGAAAGGGAACCAATGAATCTAGTAGAATATTCGCAGTTACAAAGCAAAGTTACAAACAAACAAAAGAAAATGCTATAAAATTAACTAAATTGTAAAAAAGACCGCAATATAAACGTATGTAAGAAAGACGTATTATCTTTTGTCGCCATTATTATTTCTATTCCTGGTGGTTTTTTCTACAGCATTTACCTTAAGAACTAAGATCCTTGAATAGCAGAAAAAAATAGGCAAAAGTAAATGCAATAAACTTCTATAAAGTCATAAATTCAAAGTCAGAGAAAAAGCTATAGTAGGTAGCAAAAACCTTTCAACATTTAGTAGAGTCATAGTTAATGAGAAATCTATATTTGCCACTGTTGAATAATGTACATGAAGATAAATTTAAATTTAAGTAGCAAAGACAAAAACCAAAAATTTTAAACGAGCGAATTTTGCACCCAACAGCGCAATGTTAAACAAAAATCCCAAACGAATTTTTTCACGACTGGGCTGAATATTAATTCAGCACCTTTCTGTAATAGCTTATCAAAAAGCTGAGTATATAAAGCAGAATTCTACATCAACTGACACCACACACAAAGAACGCTGATAATGAAGGTGTAATGACCTTGCAAAACAGCTAGTTGTTCCGTTCTACTTTTCTAAGTTCGAACAATAATAATAAAACTAACATTTTTATAAAATATTTTAACTCTTTTCGGTATGAAACCGTTTGGGGGTTAAGTAATCCAAATCTCTATATAGAAATTTATGTGTATGAAGATAAATTTAAATTTAAATGCAAAGACCAAAACCAAAAATTTCAACCGAGCGAATTTTGCACTTAGCTGCGCACTGTTAATCATTTGATTGGAAGTTACGATGCTACCGCTAAGAGATTAAAAGGCTCTGAGGCATGGTGCTACTTCTTCCATATCGCCACAGATTTATTGACTGCATTCTTCTATTTTTGCCAGTCCAACAGAATCTCTGAACTGCCCAAATGTGTAATATTACACAAGACGTACATGCATACATGCCATACGTATCAGAGAAGCGCAATGAATCTTGTTTTCACTATTCATACTGACTCATAAAATTTTGAATGTAAGTGAGTAGACATTATTTAAAATCAACTACTCTGATTTACTCATACTCACCATGACATTGATTTATAAGTATAGGTTGAAATAAATATGAATGTGACGTCAACATCAAAGACATCCACACTCACACTCATAAATCACCTCAGTTTGATTTATAATTTCAGGAAAATACTTATACTACCATGTTGATTCAGCTCACTCAACTCATGCATGTATGTTTATTTAAAGTTTTAGTCATTAAAGAGTTTGCAAGTAGTATACAATAGTAGTAAATAGGGTTGTTTTTCAATTCATGCAAAAAAAAAAAAACAAACAAAAAAGCAAGAGAGAGTTCGTATGCGAAGTTAGCATTGTGAATCATACTTATTTTGCTTCGTTCATAGACATTGAGTTAAGGAGAGTCCAAATCATCAACACCATAAATGTTGCTAAGTATGAGTTCGATGCGCACTTCAAACTTTCGAGTGAATATGATTCATATACAACATTGTTAATAACTATGAGTGCGCATAAGTACAAGAAATTATAAATCATGATTCAACTCTTACTTACTTTTTCATGACTCAATTCTGTTCTCTGATACGTATGTATCTACATAAAACATTTCACTGTAGTTGTGTGCATAAATATTTGAGGGTAACTTTTGCAGTACGGGCACTGTGTAACTTAATCACTCTTTGAGTGTTTTATTTGCACACGCTGGTTCCTCAATTATGCAACGTTATGGCTCTTTTATAGCAGATTCAAATTATATACCCAAGGATCATTATTATTTACTGCATAAAAGTACATCAGCATGTTTTTATCTTCAAAATTTCAATTGACTCTTCGTGTGTGTGTGTGTGTGTGTGTAAAGCCAAGGTTTATGCGTCATGTTACTTTAGTTGATTAGTGTGTTTTTCTTCATTCTTCTTCTTTTTTATGTGGCATTTACTTAAATGAATTCGATTTTTTTCTGTTCGTTTGGAGGGGAATGTCTATCATTCGTTTGACGCAATATGACAATTTTTGCTTCACTACAGTCATGAAATGTCGTTTAGTACATGAATGTTTAGCAGGTATTTAGGATGTGCATA
This sequence comes from Tachina lurida, assembly GCA_944452675.1. Classification (NCBI taxonomy): domain Eukaryota; kingdom Metazoa; phylum Arthropoda; class Insecta; order Diptera; family Tachinidae; genus Tachina; species Tachina lurida. The sequence continues at coordinate 132,763,945 of OX101754.1, read as the reverse complement.
GGTCTTATGTATGGATGTATGTATGTATGTATGTATGTATGTATATATGTATGGATGTATGTAGCACATCTACTGTATATGTAATTATATTCGTTTTTTTGTATATTTAATATGCATTTGTAAGTGGACATTGAGTTATTGGTAATTCGATATAATTGAAAGTTAATTATTAAGGACTTGCCTCTGTCACGTCTATCTTTGGAATGTCAAGAGATAATATATTAATTAGTTAGTACTATGACAAAGCGTTTTCACATGATTTGGGAAATGTTTATAATTTTTCATGCAATTATATCGCAGCCCTCCATCAGTTAATATTTTATCAGTTCTGTAAACCGAATACGAGTTAGGTCCTAATTTTGTAAAACGAAAATGTTAAGCGTTGAAAAATTTTGTGTGTATTTTGTTTTTGTAATTTATACTTATCCCTATAAAATTTGTCAACGCTTAACTTTTTCGTTTTACAAAATTTTACCTTTAATTTCTCGTTTCCAAAACGAATTAAACTTGCACGGTGCGACAGTCCAAAAAACCTTGGACCGGATATTATTTTTCTTGTAGGGCTTGTCGAGTTAAAGAAGAATCCAATAGTGAAATATGCCGGACACCTCCAAAATCCGGATTTACGGTTAAAAAACCGGTTTTTTTACCTTTGCGCACTTATAAGCCTGTAACTTTTTTGATAATAATCCGATTTTCAATTTCTTACTATATTTGGAAAGAAGAAACTAGGATCTTTCGAATGATATATAATTTATTTAGGAAAACTTGAGAAATTTTGGTGTTATTGTCCAGCAAACACAAATTTTGTAGATTTTTCAAAAATTTTTCATTTTTGGTAACGTTTTTATACATTATTTTATTAAGAAACTATAATACTATTGAATTTATTCAAAAAGTACATTCAGTTACAATTACAATGCATATTTGGGGTTAAAAATAGATAAGCAATTGACTGAGTTATTTAACTTTTCATGAAAACAAACAAATTTTATATTTGGTGATTTAACTCAAAAGTGTTTGCTTGACCGTTTTTTTTTAAATCAGCATCACCAGTTTCTCGTTTAAGTGACCAGCAATATTCTGAAATCATTTTTATCTTGTTTTTTCCTTCAAAGCGTTTTTCAATATTTCTCATTTCCTGGTGAAAATGTTCGCCTTGTTCATCACTGAACTGGCCCAGGTTATCTGGGAAAAAGTCCAAATGCGAATGCAGAAAATGAATTTTTATGGACATGTTGCAGCCCATTTCACCATACGCACTTAAAAACTCATTGACAACTGTGACATAGTCGTCGCTTCTGTGATTTCCAAGGAAATTATCGCATAGCGCAACAAAACTCTTCCATGCACGTCTTTCAACGGAACTTAGCTTGTTAATGAAATCTGCATCTCTCATAATTTTTCGAATTTGAGCTCCAATAAAAATACCTAAAAGTTATCAAAACAGATAAGAACGTACTAGATATGTAAACAAATTAATTAATACCTCCTTTTATTTTGGCTTCACTTAGTTTTGGGAACACCGCTTTGAGATGACAAAAAGCGTCGCCGTTTACATCTAATTTTTTTACAAATTGTTTCATGTATCCCAGTTTAAGATGCAGTGGTGGTAGTATCACGTCCTCAGCTTTAACTAATTGGTCATTTAAAATGTTTTTCCTCCCTATTCTATGTGACTCGCGAGATGGCCATACTTTGCGATCATAACGATTCGGTGAACGACTATCCCATTCACAAAGATAGCACGGATACTTTGTGTAACCACCTTGCATACCAAATAAAATTGTCAAAACCTTTAAGTCAGCGACGACTTTCCATTTATGGGTGGTATAGCTAACAAACATTAGTATATTTTTCATCACTTCGTAAATTTCTTTTGTATTAGTCGCATATACTATTGGAACTGAAGGTAATTGGTTTTGGTTATGCAATAAAACAGCTTTTAAGCCTAGATATTGCATTACAAATCTTAAATTAATAAAAATAAAGTCATAAATTTTTATAAGAAACTTACTTTTACATGAACCATCAATGAAAAGTCGCCATTCATCTGCATTATAATTGTGATTTAATGCCGAAAATAGTTTTGGTACATTAACGCAATACACGAGATCACTGTCATTGGAACTAGTCTTAAAACTTTCTTCAAGTAACCAAGTCCGGTCACTTTTTCTACCAGATGTTATAACGAAATCTTTTTCCACTAAATTCCACTGCTTCAATCGCGACCCGAGGACTTCAGATTGCCGCTTTGACAAGTGTAAATCGCGAACAAGATCGTCGAAATCAGCTTTTGACAAAAAATGCCGCTCCATTGTTGTAGATCTGGAAGGAAGGAACTCTTCTTGTTCAAAACCTTTTTCTGTTACATCGGATGATTTGCTCGTTGTCGGTAGATCATTACCTACAGGTATAGGTTTTATAACAGTTGCAACATTTGCGTACTTAATGTTTTTGCGCGTTTTAAAACAATGACCTAAAACATCGGTTTGACAAAAGTAGCAATCACTTGGTTTATGATATGGCTGATGATGCCAAATCATAGGCGTAGGAAAGGGCAAATCAAACGAAGGTTGAAATTTCTTTTTTTTATGTATTACAGCAATATTGACAAACAAATTCTGGCTCGTACCAGCGACTAGTATCAAAAAAAACAATTAAATACTTTATTGTACACTTCTACCACTCCAATATTGTTTTTAAAACCACGCCGGAGACTGATATCAGTAAATAAGCCACAAATATAGCAAAATTTGTTACGATTGTCACACATTTTTTAATTAATTTTAATTTAAATTGCACACGATTTTTATTAAATTGCAAACGGTTTTTTAAATACACAGATTCAAAGTGAAAACGTCAAACGTTATATTAAAAGAAAAAATAATAATTTTTTTTAATAGAAGATGCATAAAAACAACACCAAAAACATTGTGCAGGCATTTTGGTAAAAATTTTGTTTTCATGAAAAGTTAAATAACTCAGTCAATTGCTTATCTATTTTTAACCTTAAATATGCATTGTAATCGTAACTAAATGTACTTTTTGAATAAATTCAATAGTATTATAGTTTCTAAATAAAATAGTGTATAAAAACGTCACCAAAGTTGAAAATTTTTTGAAAAATCTACAAAATTTGTGTTTGTTGGGCAATAACACCAAAATTTCTCAAGTTTTCTTAACAAAATTATATATCATTCGAAAGATCTCAGTTTCTTCTTTTTAAATCTAGAAAGAAATTGAAAATCGGATCATTATCAAAAAAGTTACAGGCTTATAAGTGCGCAAAGGTAAAAAAATCGGTTTTTTAACCGTAAATCCGGATTTTGGAGGTGTCCGGCATATTTCACTATTGGATTCTTCTTTAACTCGACAAGCTCTACAAGAAAAATAATATGCGGTCCCAGGTTTTTCTACTTCATTCAATTTTGTAACACTGTGTTGTTGCTGTTTTCTAAACCGAATTTCCACAGTTAAATTCGTTTTTAAATCGAGTGAGCGTACTTTGTCGCAAGTAAAACGAATGTGCTATTATTTCAACAAATCACTGAAGAAACATCAACTAACAAATTTTAATTTAAAATTAGAGATCTTTTATTGATAATTACAATCAAATTACTTGAAGTTTAGAAAATTTATATGGAAAGCACTTATTTTTTTTTTATATTTTCATACAAATATGATATACGAGTCACCTGCTTGATCTGTGAAAAAAATTTGTTTAAAAAATATTAAATATTTTTACAGTTTTGCTTCAAGTATGACGAAAAATGATTTGGTTGAACTAAAATCTTTTTTTTTATTTAAACTTAATATAAACTGCTCTGAGCATTTTAAATTATCATTGTCACTAACAGCTGACTTTAACGTTCATATATTTGATTCGAACTTAATTTCAAATGTTAGTGCCCTTCGTATCCGTTGTTGTGGGAAAAGTTCTAGTGATGATGAGCGCCCTCGTTTGTCGGTATTCTTCAGCAGAATCATCATAAAATAACCAATAAAATGTGTACAAAACACAACTTCAAAGCTTAATATGCCTCATTGAGACCAGAGGCGCTGCAACACTGCATTATTATAAGAAAAAAAGTGCAACAGACAGTTGCAGAGTTGTAAAAGAGTAAGGCTTTCCTCCATCTCTTCCTTCACCACCTACCTGCCTTTCCTATCACCCTCTCTCACTATCTTCTCTTCAACTAACAGGTAGCACAAAGGGATGATTGTATTGGACCCAATGGAGCTGTACCCTAAACTTCACCTTTCCTTACCAGCAACCTGCTAAACTAATCTAAATTCGAATGTTACCAAATCGATTAATTTGTAGAACACCAAACAGCCATTTACTCACATTAGAAAATTTCTCGTTTTCGAAAATTATTCGGTTTATAGAACATATGTACACGATTATTACATTTCACAAAAAACTTTACGAGGGCAGATCAATAAGTTCGTGATTTTTTCAGTTTCCCACCTTTTAACTGAAAGGGCAACATTGCTCAAATTTTCACAGGAGTCAAGCAAGCTGCATAATTTATTTTTAGTGTGACAGCCACTAATAGTGGCTCATTGGTTTAAATTTTGAATGATCACTCTTACCGCAAAATGGATGCAGGCAGCGTTTGCTCGCAATCTACCACAAAACCAGTAGGGTGACAACTTTGCAGGAGTGCTTCTCGTTGTTCAAAGTGTTTGCATCTTTTCGTAGCCGTGGACACGAAACGTGGATTCACCACAACACAGCAGAGATCAAACACCAGTAATAGTAGCTTCTTCCTTTCGTGAAGCGGCACATTGAATGCGTATGAATTTCGCTCTCTCATCTGCCTTATTCTCCGGACTTAGCCCCGAGTCACTATTTCTTTTTCCCAAACCTGAGAAAATGTTTCGGCTGAATTAAATTTGAATCTAACGACGAAATCATCTCACAAGCAAATATGCACAATTTCAAGGTTCGACCAACCTTATTTTTAACCCCCGACCCAAAAAAGGGGTGTTATAAGTTTGTAGTGTGTGTCTGTGTATTTGTGTATCTGAGGGTTCTTAACTATGTTTGAATAAAATCGGTCCAGCCATTTAGAAGATATCACATCTTTTCTAGATATATCGGGGGTTTTTTAAGTTTTTAATTTTTGTTATTATTTGTGGGTTAAGTTAGGTTAGGCTATGTTAGGAAGGGTGGTGCTATACCGCACCACCAGTCGGAGACCCAATTGGGTCCATTGTGATTCCCTTCTGTTGACCAAGTAATATTTACCTTATTTTTTTGTAAGGGATACAAAAATTTGAGAAACGTTGTACAAAGTGTATACACAGAAACAAATATTCCTGCAATAAGCAATTTTAATTGAAAGTACTACAAAACCAAAAATCAATTAAAAATGTAATTCAGTCCATTAAACTTTGTAATTAATTAAATTTTTAAACAAAAGTTTAATTGACTTAAATACATTTTTAATTGATTTTTTATTTTATTTTTAATCCCCGACAAAAAAAAGGTGTGTTATAAGTTTGCAGTCTGTGTCTGTGTATCTGTGTGTCTGTCCATGTCCACAGACAGGCCAAACGGTTAGACCGATTTTGATTTAGTTTTTTCTATTTGAAAGGTGACTTGATCGAAAAGGTTCTTAACTATAAATCTGTTCAGCCGTTTAGATGATATCACATCTTTTCTAGATATATCGGGGGTTTTTAAAATTTTTAATTTTTGTTATTTTTATTTTATTAATTAAAGTCGTTTATTGCAGGAATATTTTTTACTGAGTAGAGCTCAAAGCAAATTACGTTGAAAAACAAAATAATTTTTTATGAAAAAAATCCTGGTATTTTAAACTTAAATTTAATAAATGCTAAAAAATCTATTTTATTTTTGTATTCGCTCCTAACCGAGAGCTTGCTGCACTGACAGCTCAACAGTTTTTGATTTATTGAAATAAATGTACAAGTATGTATGTATGTATGTGTGTATATATATAAAAAGCCCGTGCATAAACTTTAAGCTCATGTGCATAATTTCGGGCAAAATAAAAAAAATCGAAATAAAACAACATGGCTGACAGCAAGTAAAAAACATATAATAAAGTGCTTAAATACTTATGTAAGTATGTAATGTAAGTAGGTGTGTATGTACATGTGTATGTAATATCCATATATGTAAATATGTATGCTTTAAGTATACATGTATACAAACATACACACATACATATGTATGTATGGTATGAGTACAAATGTATGTTGTACCATGTTCGCACTGCAAATGCATTCTTATTTATATGTAAACATACATATACATATACACACATACATACATACATATTTATATACAGCTGTATAAGAGGGGCATACAACATACATACATATATGTACATAAATGTTATATGTTAACTTATACACTTACGTACACACACAAATATACGAACATCCATGCATATGTAAATAACATAAAAATAATTTGTCTTTGCGCATAAAAATACAAGTATGAACATTATTTTTATTAATTTTTTTTTTATTTGTTAATTCGAAAGAAGGAATTACGTATTCAGAGAGAGTTCACTGGGAACGTTAAAATTTTTCTACATTTTTTTTATTAAAATAAAAATAAAAACATTCAAATAAAAAATAAACATATATACGTTTTTTGAAATCCTAATGACCATATACATACATACAAACATATGCATATGCATGCATACACACATTCACACACACATACCAGCACACATAGTTACACGAAATAAAATTAAGAAAAAAAACTAAATTTAACGGCGTATAATGACAAGCAAAATGCCACAAAAAGAATCTTACCCAATCAACAAAGAAAAAGAAAATTCCGAAAAAGATCCACTCAATGCAGATCTTGTGATTTGGCAGAAGTGGCAACTCGTATTATTTGTTAACGTTATAATATGGACCTGCCTTACTAGAAGTTTTTGATTTTTTAATATATATCTAATTATTTTTCGTTGCCGAAAGGCAATTTTAAGCTATTAACAAAATTTTAATACTGATGAGACTCTTTACAATTAGTGCCGTTTTCTTTTTCGAAAAAAAAATTATAAATAGAAAAATATAATTTAGTGTTCGTTTAGAGAAAAAATTCAAGTTCGACAGGGATGGTACAATAGTTTCTAATAAACTGTATATATAAAAAAGTAATTTTATTGCGAATTTTCATTGAAAATTATAATAATTGTAAAATTTTTTTGTAGAAATATGCAATAGCATGTTCTTTTTTGTGTGACGTATTAATGCGGAGATAAGATAAGTATCCGTTTGAGAAGTTTTTATGAATTTTGGCATCGATTTTTTGGTGTATATTTCTGCTTATTTCACCCTTTAAAGCATGTTTTTGCATATATCAGTTTTACACGCATATTTTTAGCTTTTTTTTGGAACTTCGAGAGCATATTTGATGCTTTTAGGGCATATTTTGATACATATAAATTTTATTGCAGCTGAAGGTCCTTTTTTATATTGACACTCTATAGAATTTTTATAGCTATTGCTATTTATGGCGAGATACAGGGGTTAGAAAATAATTTTCGTAACAAAATTAATCGACACTATTACAGTTATAAATTTATTTTTGTTTTGATTTCTTTGTACTTAAAAGCAGCGTACGAAAATAAACGAAGCAAATTGTTGGAATTTGTTTTCTTTGGTTCTTTGAAATTAGTGAAAAAAAAACAAAACAACAACAATGAGAAACATCGCTCAGTTTGTTTTTGTATTATTTTTTTTTGCAAATAAGCACAAGCCAGAGAACATTGCCGATCGACTGTAAGACGAATAACAGCCGCCGCCGGCAACAAACAATATATTCATTTAATCGTGCTCCGCTAGAAAAGATAATAATGGGTTATAAATGGAAACGTTTTGAAATATTTTCGGCGAATTTGACATCATCATATAATATAATTTTATTGCATTGTATTGCATTAAGTTTGTTTTATACTATGTTCACACTAAATTTTTTAAACATGTTAAATACATCGTCAGCTGGTTTCTGGCTTGCGGCACAGTATATTCAAAATACATTATGTGTGCAGCAAACCAGAAACCAAACGACGACATTTTCACAATTATGTTTAAGACGAGTATTCTAAGAACCAAAGTTTTTTAAGAACTAAACACAACCGTTCATATTATATTTGAGATGTTTAAGGTTGACGTTTTGTCAATAAAAAATTGTAAATTATTATATAGTAAAAAATTACCAATAATTATGCTTTTCAAACAACAAATAATTTTGTAAATAATTGAGTATTTTTTAAGTAATTACTTGCTAACCAAATAATTTATCAGGTGCCGCCATTTAATAACAAAACAGAGGTGCCAGAGTTATCAAAAACGGACTGAACATACTCTATTTAAGTGTTTAAGGAAGTGTTTAAATCTTAAATACTTCATTTGAGATGTTTAACAAAACACTTCATTTGAGATGTTTAACAAAACAATTCAATGTATGGTAAAAAATCTCAAAATCATCGTGTTTAAGCTCTTAAACACGAATGAGGCGTTAAAAACGTTTAAAAACACAAGTGTGAACATAGTATTATATAGCTTAGTAGCAATTGCTATAACCGGGTGTCCTAAGACACCTCTCTCATTTTTATTTATTTTAATACGCCTACAAACCATCTACCTATGTATATATTGGTCAAAATTTTTATTTTTATTTTTCGCCATCTAAATCTCATTTCCAAAGTTTTGCTATTTGTGACGGACTCTGCCCCGAATACATCCGTCGATGTTGAAGCAAAATTGTCAATGTATAAAGACTTATTTAGATGTGGCAGGCAACGATTTGTATTTGAAAATCTAGGTCAATATTTTATTTACAATTTTTTAACGAAAATTTCAAATCCAAATGATTTTATTTTTTTATTGTTTCCTCACAAAGAAAACAGTGCCTACTAAATACCTCATAAAATAGAACAAAATTAATAAGAAATCTCAACAGTTTTTTTTTTTAATAAGGAAATCTTATTAATTTCATAGAGAAAACCTTTTTGAAAAAATCAAAAAGAAATCTTGTAGTTTTTATGAGGTTATCTTATTGATTTTTTCAATCAAAAAAATGTCGTCTTTATTCTCTGTACTTTTGTATTTTCATTTAAATTCTATACCATATACATATGTATGTATGTATGTATGTAGTATATTGTAGATGTTATTTATTTATACATACATACATACACATTATGTTATTTTCTTAACTAACTTCCTCACCAAGTATTGAACCAGCAAACTTCTACCTGATAGACAAGCACTCTAACCAATATGTTAACAAGCAGCCTGAATACCTGAAATTATTGTGCATACATTCTTATACAAAAATGAAAAAGATCATGAAAAAAATTGTCTCTATGTCTATTTATAGAAACGAAATAACAAGACACCCCATAAAATCAAGAAGATTTCCTCATTAATAAAATCAATAAGATGCTTTACACATACTCATATAGGAACCCACTAAAATCAAGAAGAAAACCTTATTGCAAAAATCAATAAGACAGCCTAATAAAATCAAGAAGTAATCCCTTTTAAAAAAATGAATAGGGCAACCTAATATAATCAATAAGAAATTCCTATAGTTTACAATTTATAAGAAAACCTAATAGAATCAAGAAGTTTTTCTCTATGGATTGTTTTTTTGATGCCAAAAATAACGGAAATTGAGTAAAAAAAAGTTGTGAATAATAACATTTCTTCTTGATTTTATGTGGTTTTCTTCTTGATAAAATTAATAAGATTTACCACATAAAAACAATAAGGAATCTCTATAAAAAATCTTCGCTTCTTTCTGCTGGGATACCCCTTGGCCTAAAAACGATTCATAGAGAAAATCTTCTTGATTCTATGAGGCAGTTTTTTCTCTGTGATTTTATTTTAATTTTGCCTTGTTTTATATGCAAAAGTTGTTGAACTAAAAATATATTTTCGTTTACTAATAAGCCAATTTATGTGCATATTTCTTAAGTTTTAAGTCCATATTTTCAAGTTTTTAGTGCATATTGAATGCGCATAAAACACTTTTCTTAGAGCATATTTCTGGTTTCCCTGGTCATCATTTTCTTCATTTCCCAATTTGAGTACACTGGAGACACGATTTGCGACACAAATCCCATCACTACTTGTTTTATTGATTGCAGCAAAAATTTAAATATTCACCAAAATAAAGTATTTTTATTATTTTATTAGTAGCTTCCCACGATTTCATTTACACCCCGGAAGAAATTGAGTAGGTTATATGTATAAACTGTTTTTCTAGCAAGTTTATCAGAAATGTAAAATTTTTGGAAAGTAAAATTTTTTGGAAAAACACATGTAGTCGACAGTAAACGTTCGATAGTAATACTAAAGGGTAGTAAAACCCTATACTTAGTTTGCCAATTTAGGTGACCAATTTTTGTTATGGGGCTCCACAAATATTTCAAACATCACTGCTCCCTCAAAAAATTGTGTCATCAGTTTTTGACCAGAAAATAGTTCAAACTTAGTGATAGCGCTTAACTATATGTGGCTATAATTCAGCTAAGAGTCTATCAAACAAATCTTGTCACCATCTTAAGGCAAGAAAATTATTTCTTCGTGCACTTTTCTTGCAAAAATTAAGGATAAATTTTTTTTTTCACTTTTTTCATAATAATGTACAATTTTTGGCAAAGTTATAGCTACGGAAAAGCTGGAAAATTTTGTAAATATATCAATATAATCTGAACGTGTCTAGGCACTATAAATAACTCATTAAGACCACCTTCCACCTTGAAAATTTTCATATGGATGAAAAGATAAAAAAATTCTTCAAATGTGATTAAGACATCTGTAAAAAATCCAGTTTTTTTTAGTAGCGATGCATATCGAACCAAGTTGACGGAAACCAAATTTTAAAGAGCATTGCAAATCAAGACGCTGCAAATAACATTGACGCAACACGGGACTTAATATTCTCGCCATTACATTTATCGAGAACATTTCATGATCAAACAAAATACAAAAACTAACTTAATTAGCTATTAAATAACAAAGATTGCGTGTACGTATTAATAAGGCCCAAAGAAATAACGCCCACATAAGAAATGAAATAAGCCCCAATAAAATAAAACCCAAAAAAAAAAACATAAGGCCCAAGAGAAAATTTATGAAAAAATACCCAATATAAATTAAATAAAGCCCAATTAAAAAATTCCTTAATTTTGGGCCTTATTTCGTTTGCTTATTTGGGCGTTCTTTCTTTGGGCCTTATTTCATAGCGCCCAAAGAAACAGCTTTGAAATATATTTTTCTTCGCAATTCCAGGCGTATGATTATTATATTACTTAAATAATGATTATATAACTCATACGCCACACTTTCCAGACAAGTCAAATGAAAATGGCGTATGTCAAATTCGTATTGGTGATTTGGCAGCACTGTTGAAAATTTAAATTTTGTTGTCTAAAGAATTTTCTATTGAACTATATTTTGCTTCTAATGTAAATAGTATTTTAGTGTGGGAAAATTATTAAAAGAAAATCTTAGTTTTAAGCGATAGTTTATTATTAACCGACTTCAAAAAAAGGAGGAGGTTATCAATTCGTCTGTATTTTTTTTTTGATTTTATAGATTTTATGTAACTCTAAGGTTAGTACTAGTAGTACTAAACCAAATCCCGCGAGGTTGATTTTAATTATGAAGAAAAATCTTCAAAATCAAATGTCCTTTTTGTTTAGAAGAGCAACACACAAGCGACTACTATGACCACCAACATACCTGCTTATATGTATTACATTCTTTAGAAAAGAATAGTGAAGAGAATAGAGATAATGATACCAGCCATCGGATGGTCGGCTTTCGAACTCGTTCTCACGTAGACCGTCATTTACCTTGTTGTCAATGCACTACATACAGAAAAAAACCAATGTAAAATCAACATGCCGCCATATTAAATTTATTAGACATAGTTTGTTGTTTAATAGTGTTGGTGTTTAGTTGCTTCGTTCACAGCTACAATGCACTGTTTTCGTTTGTTGTGTGGCTTGTTATTGTTTTGTTGTTTATTTTGATGTTCGTGTTGTGTAAATAACCGTCAAACTTTTTAATGAAAAACTATTAATCTAACCTTATATATCTTTGATTTAGGGTCATTATTACAACTTGCCGATAGTTAAAGGCAAGATTGTGTCGGACGGATAAATGGCTTAGCGTTATAAAATCTTCATTTCTTGATTTTTATTCATTAAATATTATTATTATTAATAATAATAGCAAACAAAAATTTAAGTTGTAATAATTCAAAGCTTTTTATCGGATAGACAAAATCCTGCCTTTAACTATCGGCAAGTTGTAATAATGGCACTTAATAGTTTTCACTCTTACAACAACAACAAAAACAACAGCAACAACAACAACAGCAACAACAACAACATTACATTTCATTTTAAATTAACATGACTATAATCATAATTTTAAATAAACTTTAAGTTAAATCATCAATAAAATCAATAAATGTTGTATTAAAATGAAATTTATGATGATATTTATTTAGTGTATATCTAAAGTATAGTTGAGGCTATTTGGGCTGCAGCCGTTAGAACATTGACTACCACACGATTAAGTAGAGTTCAAATCTTGGCTGGGCTAAGCCAACTACAACACAACACTAATTTACCGAATGCTGGTGCAAATACACATCACTTAGGTAAACTAACTAATAAAATTACAATTATATTAAATTCACTTTGTTTCAACTTGAAACTATTTGATTCAACATGATTCTTCATTTTAATTTAACATTACTGGAATGTTAAATCAACATGAAATTAGTTTATTTCAAAAATAAAAATATTGACATGAAACACATACATATAAAGCAAAATCATTGCCGAGAAAATTAACCCAGTTTTCGTAGTCGGAGTCACAGGTTCGAGTCCTGGAGACAACTCAAAAAATGATATGTTACGTCCCAGTAATGAAATACTGTCATGATATACATGAAAAATGTTGTTAATTCACTGAAATAGTTCGTTAAAAATTGTAAAACTAACGTTACGCAATAATTATATTTTACATTTAAAATATGAAAATGTACGTTGCTTAGCAAAAAAAAAACAAGTCGTTACATGAATGAAAATATTTCGTTGCATGTATGAAATTTTTTCAGCTGATGAAACAATTTTCATTATGCGAATGAAGCGTTGGTTGAAAAATAACGACAAATTATAAATATAGTGTTAAGCCTGGATCCCACTATCGGCACAATGTACCGATTTTCGTCGGCTCACTGAAATAAAGTCAGAAGTAATAAGCTAAATTTGCTTTATTTCTGAACTACACACAAAAAAGTACTATGAATGATTTTGTAATATTAATTAAAATATTTGTAATATCAATTAAAAAATTAATTAAATTTTCACCTATAAACAATTTGATAATATTAATTAAGTTTTTCCACTCAAATTAATAAATACGATTAAAAATTTAATTGAATCAATTAAATTTTTAATTGAAAATATTAATTGGTGAATATTTTTTTCTGTGTACTAGAAATATAAGGACATAATTTCCCCACAATGTATTGGTAATAAAGCCATATACACTTATTCCAGAATTAATTGAGTAATACTGCCATTTTGGCTTACTACTTATGACTTTATTGCAGTGAACCAACGAAAATCGGTACATTGTGCCGATAGTGGGATCCAGGCTTAAGAAGAATCATATCTCAATTGTTTTATGAATCTGACCAGTTCTAGTAAAATATAAGTTTTATTAAAAGAATCATTGAACTCTAATTCAATAATAAAAATAAAATGTGTGTAGGCGCCATTTTTCCAACATGAAAAAAGGAAATTTCTAAGCTAACTAGCCCATTTTCACATTCCCGCATAAATTTTAATTTTAATTCTTTCTTTAATGCCAAATAATTTTACTAATTGCTTACTGCTTGTTCGTTTGAGTTAGAAAATTCATATTTATTTTTCCAGCCAAATCCTATTGAAAATGTTTGCTGGGTTGCACCTAGTTACAATAAGTGTGTAAAGTACATTTGAATATCACAACAACGGATTACACATGCTCATATATCACAGAGACAAGTGAACAAACAAACAAACAACCAACCATTCCATCCATCCAGAGCCATCTATTTATCCATCCAAACCTACCGACCAACCAACAAACAATATCCACAGACCAACACGTCAATACAACAATAACAGCAATAATTGAGGGTTTAAACTTGGTGACGTTAGTTAAATGAAAAGATTTTCGTTCGTTCGTTCGCTCAGTATTTTTCTTCTTTTTTCATTTATATTTTATTTAAATACATAAATAAACAACACTAGAGCAAAGTAGTCGTCAGCGAGTGAGTGCCTCGCTGGGTCGCATAATGACCATTTTCAATATGCACAAAACGTCGCCATGACAGTAGGAAAAATAAAATAAAATAAAATAAATAAAAATCACACACAACGAAAACAAAGATCTATTTACAAAATGTTAAGAACTTTCTTTAAATAAAAAATGGGGGAAAAAAATTAAATAAGTCGAATACAGCAAAATAATTTTCTATATTTAAATGTGACTGGGTTTTTATGGGCGGGTTAGTGGCGGTACAAAGATCTAAGGAGTGCCTTCGCTGTTTGTTGTTTTCCTTAACACTATTGGCAACTGTATAACTGATCATACAGTTAAAAAAAACCTATTGCATGCACACGCACACTCATTCATGCATTTGCGCACACACTCACACTTAATCACATATTTTTATATATACAAAAACACAATCACTGACATTCATCACTAAATTCTAAGGTAGTCAGTCAATTGCATTGTAACGAATGATTGATTCACTGGAAACCATTGACAGTTCCCCCAGTGATAAAGATTTGCTTTTGTTGTTTGTTTTTAACTGTTTCGTTAAAAATAAACTATTTAGCATTAGTTAATACTGTAATAACAATAAAAACTTAAAAATAAAAAATATAAAAAATTAAAAAACAAATAATCCTTCAAGTTTTCAAATCGTACAAATCAGTTGTAAACAAAACAATAAATAGTTGGAAAGAAAAACATTTGTACAATTTTGAATCGAGTGTATGAGCGGCGCAAGTGCGTACGCTGTGCATATTAAATAGTTTTTATTTTCCCATCTTTTTCATACACTTGAAGAAAATTTTATTTTGACAATTAACAGCATTTGGCTTGACGGGTTTGTTAATATAAAAATTTATGAATAAGGGGTAAAGCCATTACATTCAGGAAAATACACCGGTTTACACGCTGGTGGATTAGTCAATTGACATTCAAGGTCATGCGATTTAGCACTTCTGGATTATTTCTATGGGACCACGTGACTTCACTGGTTTATGCTGATAAGCCAGCAAGAATTTACGCTTCGGAGGCCAACAGTGTTTGTGTAATTCGTGACTTATGTACGGCTAGCAATGATCGAAAAAGTGGCAAAAAATTGGATGTCTATATAGAATGCGATTCGTCAAGAACAACTGCGGTGGTCTTATGCCCAAAATGTTAGGGCCAACCCCACGATGTCGACAACGTTCGACTTGTCGCACACTTACATTCAAAACAAAAATAAATTTTAGTATCTTGTTGTTGTTTCAAATGTAAGTGTGCGACAAGTCGAACGTTGTCGATATCGTGGGTCAGGCTTTTAATGTCATGTATTGATCTTTCGATTGAAAAAAATTTTTATTATAATTCTTTTCTAGCAAGACCAAGGCATGACATAATATATGAAATATGATATCGATGAATTATTTTCCTGAAATCAATGACTCTGCCTGGCTGCATTTGAGCCATGATAAGGGATTTAATGCTTTTTACGAAAATCAATCAATTCCGATCGATTTGAAATCGCACGATTTTAGAAAACTAACTCCGACAATAGAAATATTTTTTTAGATTTTTTTTTATTTTTTAGATTATCAGATATGATAACTGAAAGAAAATTATCGTGTATGATTTTAAATACGTGTGCAGGATCATTATTAATTTTTTGCAAACGAGAAATTTACTCGGATTTGGTTTACAGAACAGGGCCGAATATAAAAAGTGTAGATGTGAGAAATTGGCAGATGCGAATCACGTTACTGCGAAATGCGAGTAATTAAAGTTGTTAAACTGATTTAAAAATGTTTAAGAATTTACAGCTGTTTACAAATTAGATGCGTTGCCTACTGTGTTATAAATTTTTGGCGCGTATGCAGCCTACTTATTAGAAATGAAAGAAATATCAAAAAAAAAAGTTGAAATTTCAATTATGCCCGCCCCAAAAATTTATTATCAAATATTTTTGTCAATTTTGGACCAATTTTTAAACGTTTTTTTGCATTTTTTTTGGAAATTGTGGGTGGTGGAACCAAAATGCCCTCCTTTACGAAATGAATATCAAAAACTTCGTCATTGAAACACCAATTTAAAAAAAAAAATTTTTATATGGAATTTGTTTTTTGGATATGGGAAGGGTATTGCAAAATACCCACCCCAAACATTGATTGACCATTTGACTACGAATTTTCAAACTACTTTTTGCATATGGAAATGGTTTGCTAAATTGTTTGTTTTTAAGGGGAGGAGAGGGGTGAAATATGCCCACCAAAAAATGGATTATCACATTACTTTGTCGCTTGTGGACCAATTTTGAAAATTATTTTTGCATATGAGAAAAGTTGACTAATGGAAATAATGAGAGGCGGAGGCAAAGTGCCCACCCCAAAAATTAATTATCAAATATTTTTATCATTTGCGGATCAATTTTAAAATTTTTTCCCTTAAGGAAAAGGTTCACTATGATTTTTTTTTTTGTAATTAGGGAAGGAGAGGGAGGGTAGCAAAGCACCCCGATTTAACCTGGTAATATTTAAAATTAGGTGTCACAAAATAAAATTTTATGCTTACGTGTCTTATTTTATTAAAAATAAACCTTAACCATTATTTTTAGGCCTCCTTACACCAAAGTAACCCTATTGATTTCGCTAAGCTGTCCGTCTGTCCGTTACAAGCTGTTTTCTCGAGAACCATAAGACCTATGGTACTGGAATTTTGACAGAATATGCAGAGCTTTGGTAAAGAGAAATCGTATGTACAATTATACTCGCATATATACCCTTTAAAATTAAAGGGTGTGATATCATATAATGTAATTTTGACTATATAATTTTGACAACTTGCTGTATCTTGAAATTTTCAAAAACGCTGAAACTAAAAATATCAGACCGAAAAAATCGCAAAAAACCGAAAAAAACGCCAAAGTAAAAAAATCTCTAAGACTAAAATAAATCGCCAAAAACCGAAAAAAATTGTCAAAATGAAAAAACCGCCATAACCCGAAAAAAAACGCCAAAACTAAAAAAAAAATATCTAAAACTAAAATAAATCGCCCAAATCGAAAAATGCCAGAACTAAAAAAAACCTCAAAAACCAAAAAAATCTCAAACATGAAAAAAAGCCAAAACTATATATTATATAGGCTAAAGTTCGTATAGTATTACATATCTGGTGTCCGTACGGAACTCTTTGTGTGCGAGTCAAAGTCGCCCTTTACTGAATTTATTTTAATTTAACACAACAAACCTCACACTGCTCTCATTACACACAAGCAGTCAGCGTTGCCATTTTGGCGCTTTTCGGGTATTTTTTGGCGCTTTTTTCCTTTTCTAAGTAACCGAATCTTTATTAAATACCCGTATCAAGAAAACTGGTATTTATAGTGCTTTTTATAATTTCTCGCAGCTGTTTTTTAGGGTTTTTTCAATAATTAAATAAATCTTATTAACTTACTACGGCTTTCTTTAAGATTGTAAAATAAAAACTTGGAAGAATAATCGAGCGGTCAAAAGCAAAAGATGCGTTGAAGGCACTATGTATTTGATGTAATTTTAAAACAACTGCCCGGTATAGTGATTTAAGATGTCATAGCCAAAATTAAAGACTTATTTATATGAAACATAAATAACAAACACTATTTAGCTTAGTGCTTTTTAACCGCAATTTTTTTAATTTTTACCCTTTCTTACACTAATTTTATATGCTCACAGTGCTTTTTATGATCCAAGAGTTGGCATCACTGCCAGCAGTTGCGGTATGTGATGAAGTCATGCGCAGCAGAAAATTGTTTTAAAAAACGGGATGCGCCATCTGTGTTTGTTGCTTCATGCATCCCAGCCAGCCATGTGAAAGAGAGTAAATCATATAGGAAGAGAGGCGGACTAGCGTTTTCTTATCAACTAAGACCGAGTCACACAGAATGCTTCATATGTTATACCTTGCCTTTTCTAAAGACGGAGCAAATTGGCACAATGAATACTTTATTCACGGAAAGATTTGAGCAGCTTTAAAAGGTTAGTTCTCCTATTCATTAATTCAACTTAAGTTTTTTTTTGGATATTTGTTTTATTTATTTATTTTTTCATAAATCAAAACGTACCTAAAAACCTACTAATAGCTGTCAAACTACTAAACGTCCGGTAAAAGTTAAAAGTTGCCCAACTTCTTTACTTTGCGTTGAAGGAGCAGTACTGCATGTGGCAGAGCTCATAAGAAACTCTGTATTGCAACTTAGCTGTCAGTGGAAAAAGGCGAAGTTTAACGTATCGCGGATTCTATGTGACTCCGGCCATAAGTTAAAAAGAGAAGGGAAAGCAGTATAGGATAGGATAATGCAGATATTTCTTTAAGTGTAGATATATAAACATAAGCAAACGTTTTATGAAAATCATGGACTTTTTGTTCATACATATTTGAATTTGAATTGTGAACTTCAAAAAAAATAAAAATTAAAAAGAAACCCGTACACTACAAGAAACAAAAAAAAAAATAAAACAATGATTTTTAATGCTTTTTCTCGCTTATACGAGTATTTCATTTCATTTAAGAAACAATTTATATTCATGTTGCACCTGTGGCGGTATAATTCGTGGAATTTTTTCTTTTATTAAAGCTGATTGTTTTATTTCTTTTTTCTACTGCTTCTGCTCCCTCTCAATTTTTATTTTCTGTTTTTTATTATATGATCGATTCAGTTGAAATCGATTTGCATATCTGGGTCTTGACACTATCTACATGTTAATGTTGCCAAATTCACATTAATAAAAAAAAAATGAAATAAAGAAATAACTAAACAAGACACAATAATAATTTTTAAAAAAGCCACTTGGTGGATACTCCTACAAAGTATTTACAAAAAAAGTAAAAAGTAAGAAATTTCTCTTTCAGAAATAATAGCCATTAAATAGTTTTTTTTTTCATTCTTATTAGTCTTAGTTCTGGGATTGTTATTACAGGCGGAACGACGACAATGGGCAATGAGAGTTGGTCACTACGTGTATAATTTTTATTATGATCATTAATAATCAATAATAAAATTATATTTTTATGAGTCATTAAATTAGTTTTAAAAAGACTTCTTCTTAGTTGTTAATAAGCATTTAGCATAAAATGGCATTTCTGAGAAAAATCAAATGGACTTGGTAGAAAAGTTTTTCAATGAATTGATAGTTGATTGATGGTCGGAACAGTAAGGAACAAAGTTCAAGTTGGAAGTTTATAGTTTATTTTAGCAATGTTGATGTTTTGCATGTTGCAATATCTTTGTACTTTTAACTTGCCGCACTTAATCAAATAACAATGACTTGCAATAGAAAATAAAGGATTATAACAGCATAACTACAATTCAATACACTCCTTGGAATTTACATAGTTTTTGGTATCACAATCGCCGTAGAGATAATATTAGTTATATCTAGAGTAATTCTACAGCTGTCAAGTTAAACATACTTTATAAAATTTATAGTTCTATTTAGATTTTTTGAATAACATGCAAAAATTCTGCAGGTACATTCCCATTAATAGAAAATTCAAGCAGAAAAATTTTATTCAAATAATCGAATAAATTTAAAGTTTTATTCGATTATTCGAATGCATGAAGGAGAGCTAATATTATATATGTACATGTATATAGAAAGGTCCTAACTCTTAATTTTTTTTTAAATCGATTTTCGCATTTTTCGATACATTAGATGCTCTTCTATCGAAATATGCAAAGAATTCGATTTCAAAAACATAATGAGTTAGGGTCTTTCTATATTAAGGTAACAATATGTAAAATAATTAAATAGTTG
Organism: Tachina lurida; assembly: GCA_944452675.1. Classification (NCBI taxonomy): domain Eukaryota; kingdom Metazoa; phylum Arthropoda; class Insecta; order Diptera; family Tachinidae; genus Tachina; species Tachina lurida. Next base: position 132,743,822 of record OX101754.1, on the reverse strand, counting down.
CAGTCTCATTTACAAAAAAATTCATCTTATAAAAAAATTTATTTGACTAATGAAATAAATTTATAGTTTCATTCGAATGCGTGAGTGAAGTAGAGTTCAGAGAGTAGAGTTATTCTGCAGCTGCGGTTTCATTAATAGAAAAGTAAAGTGGAAAAAAAATTTAGATGGTGCACTTAGAAAAACCTTGCGGTTGTAAGTGTTCCTAACGGGTTGAAGCATGCAAGGTCATGCATCATCCCAGTTAATTTTCCTCTTAAATCGCTTAAGCTCGTGTAAACGGTGACTTCAATAAGTTTGGATGACAAGAAATTTTAAGTTCGAAATGTCTAACAAAAAGTATTTCATTATCAAGCAGAGCTGTTAAATTTCAATTACATTAGATTTTAAAAAGAGTTGTAAAGATTATATAATTGCCTTCAAAAGAATTGCTTTTTTCAAAGATTACTTTTGATTCTTAATAAATAATCAAAAAGAATCAAAAGTGATCCTTAGAAGTAATTGGATTATTTTTTGATTACTTTTGATTCTCTTTGATTATTTTTGGTAATTTTAAGTAATTCAGATTACTTTTCCATTATTAGCAATCGTAATCAATTAGTAATCGTGCGAAACTAAATATAATCGTAATTTAATCATTAATTCACCTTTAAAAAAAAGTAATCAAATTAGTAATCATTACAATTACTAATCATTACTTAACAGCTATGTTTTCAAGGCAATAAAATTTTTTTAAAAATAAACGAAATTTAAAAATAATATATAATACGTATGAAGGTTTATTTGTTTATTTAGCTTATGTTAAGCTTACCAAGAGAAGCCCATTACGAGAGCAAGTTGTATGTAGCGAAATATGTTTCAAATTGTGGTTAAAATATTAGAACTAAATTCTAATAAATTTTCAATAGATTGCACTTTTTTGTTTTCTTATTCGAGATGCAATATCTACAACATTTTCTTAACCGCCTTCCATATGCAGTAAACAATTATTCACACCCACAAAATATTGCAAGAGAAAACATTGTCAGGCGTAAGAATCCCAAAGAAATGCAACTGCTTGAAAAAAAAATTCTAATCTTTTTTCAGAAGTTTTTGTACTTCCCGCAATATTCTGCTTAAAACAAAATATATTAAAAAAAAGTTCGTGGGAAATTGTTTTTAATTTTACAATTTGCAAAACATCAAAGCAATAGAAAAGTGCATGTGCAAACAATCCTAGATCAAATCTAGTTGACTTCTTTGCATCACTCTGGTTAGACACAAGCTGACTGCAAGCAAAAGCAAAAGCAACAGCAACAGCAACACAACAACATCGTTGTCGTGGCCGTTGTCGTTGTCATCAACCCAGCGGTATGATTTTATCGTAAAGACTTTGCAAAACATACACACACACACATTTGCATAAAAGCATTCATATTTTTTTTACTACTTTATGAATATAAAATGATTTTTGTTAAAACGAAAAAATAAACGGCCACTGAAATGCTCATCTAAATTATGATTTCATATTTTTCAACATTATTTTTTAGTTTTAATCTTTTTTATTTTGCAGTTTTTATGTATGCACTTAGAAAGGATACCGCCGGCCGACTCATCACAAGTTTTAAAACTAAATATAATGATGTCATAAAAAATTTATTTATAAGCATTTTTGTGCGTAGTAGTATATCAAATAAGGGCGACCATAAAGATGAGCTATAATATGCACAGAGAAAACAGTGCCTACTAAATACCTAAAAAATAGAACAAAATTAATAAGAAATCTCTATGGTGTTTTTTCAATAAGGAAATCTTATTAATTTCATAGGGAAAACCTTTTCGAAAAAATCAAGAAGAAATCTTCTAGTTTTTATTAGATAATCTTATCGAATTTTTCAATAAGGTTTTCTTCTTGTTTTTATTAGGCGACCTCATAAAAAATATAAAAAAAATTGCGTCTTTATTCTCGGTACTTATGTATTTTCATTTAAATTCTATACCATTTACATATGTATGTATGTAGTATATTGTAGATGTTATTTATTTATACATACATACATACACATTATGTTATACATATTCTTAACTAACTTACTCACCAAGTATTGAACCAGCAAACTTTTACCTTAAAGACAAGCACTCTACCCAATATGCTAACAAGCAGCCTGAATGACCATTGAAATTATTGTGCAAACATTCTTATGCAAAAATGAAAAAGATCATGAAAAAAATTGTCTCTATGTCTATTTAAGATATGAAATAACAAGACACCTCATAAAATCAAGAAGATTTCCTTATTTAAAAAAATCAATAAGATGCTTTATACATACTCATATAGGAACCTACTAAAATCAAGAAGAAAACCTTATTGAAAAAATCAATAAGATGGCCTAATAAAATCAAGAAGAAAACCTTTTTAAAAAAATTAATAAGGCAACCTAATAAAATCAATAAGAAATCCCTATAGTTTACAATTTATAAGAAAACCTAATAGAATCAAGAAGTTTTTCTCTATGGACTGTTTTTTTTTTTTTTTGGTGCCGAAAATGACGGAAATTGAGTAAACAAAGTTGTGAATAATAAGATTTCTTCTTGATTTTATGTAGTTTTCTTCTTGATATAATTAATAAGATTTGCCACACAAAAACAATAAGGAATCTCTATGAAAAAATCTTCGCTTCATTCTGCTGGGATACCCCTTAGCCTAAAAACGTTTCATAGAGAAAATCTTCTTGATTCTATGAGGCAGTTTTTTCTCTGTGTAGAGAATTTTCGTATACGAGTACGAGTATATGATTTAAAGCTTAATTTTTGCCTTTCTTAGGGTTGCGCACACCAAAGATGAAAGGGAAAACTATTGTTTTCGCTATTTATGATGTCTGCCACCGGCTGTTTTCTCGAGAACCGTAAGAGCTACGGATCAGAAATTTTCACAGAACTTTTTATTACTTTATTAAAATTAGCCTAGGCTGAAATCATTATACTTCAAAGGCTTGAAAGCGCGATCTCAAAAAATGTTTGAGTTATACAAATTTTTTTACAAGTGTCAATACCGAAAGTGAAAATTTTTACTGCCTATTTCACAATGTCGAATGAATTCTTTCTTTCGTAGAAATACATTTGAAACAAAAACAAAATTTTAAAATTTGTTTGTTGCAATCAAAAATTGCCGGCACAACATAGATTGCCAGTTCACATGGTTGTATCAAATTTGTCAGAAAATCTTACAATTTATTGCCAGACGGTTGTATGACAAAAAAAATTCATTTGACAAAATCGCCAGTCGAAAAATTGTCATATGCAAAAATTGTCAGATCTGTTGTTATGCGTTGCCAGACTCAAAGCATTTGTTAGAAATTGTTAAATATCAATCGTTTGCGGGTGTGTTAAATGTAAAAAGTGAAAAATATAAATTATTATTGACCATAAAGAAGCAAGGGCAATGATTTTGTCTGCATATATTTTATTATATATTTTTTCTTTAAAATCTTGAGTGTGCAATTTTGCCCATAAAAAGAATTATCTTACAATGACGCCATTGCAATAATTTTACAATGTGTTCCCACGATTGTAAGATGTCTGATAATTTGTTGTCAGCTGCTAGTCTGGCAACGACGTCTGACAAAAATTTGCCAGTTCACAAGGATGGAAGAAATTTTGACATCATTTTACTGGCAATATTGTAAGATCTGACAGCCGTCTGTACAATAGCTTAATTAATTTTAAATCATGAATGCCATAAGAGTTGTTGTTCTGTAGCGCATATTTTAAATATAACTACCAGACGTCGGCAAGTCTGAGGAAATAGTTCAATGGTAATCTGGTGCTTAATCAAAAGCCAGCAAAAATGCATAAAACTAAAACATTAACAGTAATATAAAAGGAGTTGAAATATAAATTTTTTTCGCTGAGAGAAATTTTTTTTTGTTAATAAATTTTATTCACAACAGCAGTAGCAGTAGCTGGAAGGCAAGCGAATGCTCTTAAATACACAGACAAAGGGATGAGATAACTCAAAACTTAAACAAAAATATTTAAGATACGAGTACTGCGTATGACACGTCTCCAAGCAAAAGTTAAATTTCAAGATGGCGACTTTCTTTTCATAGCCAAAAAAAAAATATATGTTTATTTTTAATGCAATGAACATGGCCATTAACTACCCCTAGCAAAATTTTAATACTCGTACTTACATAAGTCAAGACAACAACAACACCATAATAAAAGGGTTCAGAAAGAAGTGGATATTTAATATTAATGCCAACTAACTAAAGGACGCATAAGTCGAGGGAGCTTTTAGATAGATTTTGTAAGAAATAAAAAAAATTAAATAGTAAACATAAATAGAAACACTAGAAAGTCCAAGGGCTAGCTGGTCGTAGAGAAATTAACAACCAAGCCATAGTGACCAAAAGTAAAATATTCTATGCATGAAATTAATGAATAAATATTTATATGGAAATCATGTTTGAATACTTTTAAAAAAGGACAGCTAAAAGATGGCTGCAAAATAAATTTACAAAAAATAAAATCCATTTTTATCTATTTCAAAAGACTTTGTGTCTGGCGCCATATGTTTATTTGCATGCTAGTTAAAAGATTTCCTAAAAAAAAATAAAGTGCAAAGGAAACAGAAATTAAATTGTTCAATCAAATTGTAACAAAACCGTTTAAAAACATTTTGAAAATTTAACAAAGTTTTTAATTTAACTTTTGACACTTTTTAAGATTAGATTCTTATCTGGTTTGTGTGTGTGATGAGATAAAACGTTGAACACTCAAGCGTCGCACACAAAAAAAAAAGAAGAAAAAAACCACCAACCAACCGAGTCGGCCACTCATTCAAGCCATCTAGGACCAGTTACACCTTCGCGTTAATGTTCATCACTTTAACTCAATTACAGGCATTTGTAAACTGATACTGAACAATTAAAAGTCACTGTGTTGCTGCTTTTTTTTTCTCAGTTATTTTGTGTTTTAATTTTTCTTTTTGGGTGGAAAACACCAACAAAGAAGTTACAAGATTTTAACATTAAAAATGTTAATTAGACTCAGGCTCTATATTTAGTTTTGCCTGATTTTGTAGGCAAATTCTGGTAAATGAAAAAGTTACAGGTTTCCTTTTACGTTCATAGAGATTTTCAGCACATTTTACTATTTTTAAATTTTACTTTTGTGTGTCTAGTTGAGCCACGTCCTGCCTGGGCTTTTGTATAATACCGCTAAAGGAAATGCTAAGAAAATATATGTACGTGGGCTGTGCATATCCATAAAAAGCCTGGTACGCTGCTTTAAAAGATTTAATCCACTTGAATTCTTTTATACAAAAACTTAGGTATAGAATGTAAAAAAAAGAATATGGGAATTGGTTTACCTTGCAGGCTATTTCTGAAACTTCCAGCTAAGCTAGAGATTTTGGTCAAATTTGCGGCATCAGGTAAATTTTTTACGTCTATAAAAGACAGTGAATATCTATCTGTCTGTGGTTTTAATTTTTCTCCAATTGGTCCAATTTTATGATTTATGATTATGATTTCAAATTTTTATATTTTTGAAAAATATGCAACTATTTTTAAAATTATATCTCTTTGGCTCCCCTGAAAAAATTTAACTTTTTGACATACGCTGTTATTCACGGAAACCCCAGATATCTAAAATGAATTTAACAGAAAAGTTTTTCAATTATTAATATAAACAATTTTTCGAAATTTTTCGTCAACGATATTTCTCGAAAGAATCATCCGATTTGAGTAAAATTGGCAGCAATCGACGTGTCTTTTTGAGGTTAAAGGTTAGTAAAACTTTAAATCTGAATTTTTGTTAAAAAAAAGTGTTTTGTAAATATTCTATTTTTAAATCTCCGAAAATAAACGACTCACTGTTACAAAAAAAAAAAGAGTTTTGCAAAAATTCTATTTTCGAAAATTTTGGAAATCCCGCAAAATAATATTTTCACTGTTAAAAAAGAGTTTTGTGAAAATCTTTCATATCTCTGAATAAAAAAAAGAGTTTTGTAAAAATTCAATTTTCGAAAATTGTCGAAATCTCCAAATCAAACGATTTATTGTTAAAAAAAAATGTTTGTGAAAATTCAATTTTAGAAATCTTGGAAAATAGTTGATTTAATGTTTAAAAAAGAGTTTTGTAAAAATTGTATTTTGGAAAATTTTCGAAATTTCGGAAAATAATCGATTCACGGTTCAAAAAAATTTTTGTGAAAATTCTATTTTCAAAAATGTTTACACAAGAGAGTTTTCTGAAAACTATATTTTGGAAAATTTTGGAATATAATCGATGCACTGTTAAAAAAAAAGGTTTTTGTGAAAATTCTGTTTTCGAAAATTTTCAAAATCACGGAAAATAAACGATTCACTGTTGAAAAAAAGATTTTTATGAAAATTATACTTTCGAAAATTTTCGAAATTTCGGAAGATAATCGACTCACAGTTTAAAAAAAATTATATTTTCGAAATTTCGGAAAATAATGGATTCACTGTTTAAAAAAAGAAGAGTTTTGTAAAAATTCAATTTTCGAAAATTGTCGAAATCTCTAAATTAAACGATACATTCTTAAAAAAAAAGTTTGGTGAAAATTCTAATTTCGAAGTTTTTCGAAATCTCCGAAAATAATCGAATCACTGTTTAAAAAAGAGTTTTGTGAAAATTATATTTTGGAAAATTTTCGAAATTTCGGAAAATTATCAATTCACTATTAAAAAAAACAGTGTTGTAAAAATTAAATTTTCGAAATCTCGGATAATAAACGATTCCGTGATTAAAAGAGTTTTGTGAAAATTCTATTTTCGAAACTGTTCGAAATCTCTCAAAATAATCGATTCACTGTTTAAAAAAAAGAGTTTTGAGAAAATTCTATTTTCGAAAATTTTCGAAATCTCGGAAAATAATCAATTGAAAAAAGAGTTCAAAAAAAGAGTTTTCTGAAAATTCTATTTTCGAAAATTTTTGAAATCTCGGAAAATTATCAATTCACTGTTGAAAAAAGGATTTTGTGAAAATTCTGCTTTGGAACATTTTCGAGATCTCTGAAAATAATAGACTCACTGTTAAAAAGAGTTTTGTGAAAATTCTAAAAAAAAGAGTTTTGTGAACAAACTATTTTCGAAATTAGTGAAAATAATCAATTCACTATCTTACGACATTTAAGGGGCGAATTTGTTTCCGATCCGTTGACCCGTTATTAAGCTATGCGATTTGTATATACATACAGACATATACACACATACATACATACAAACAGTCATGTGAAAAATTGCAAAATTATTCAAAATAGATGACTTACAGGACCTTAAACACTTGAAATATAATAACTTCCTACACAAAAAAGGTTTGTTTTTTTAATAAATTGCATAAATCAGATCATAAAACCAAATTCGTAAAAGTTTAATATGTAGAATTAAAAACATATTTTTTTCTTTCTTAAAATAATTTAATACATATTCATCAAAAACTGTTTATTGAAACAAAAATTTATCATAATTTTCTGTGTATATCGGGAAGTTAAAAGTTTTAAACGATGGTTTTTTATTACTTCCCTTGCCCAAGTTGCTCTATAAACAAATTCAACTTCACCAGGCTTCTCTTACCTGCGTAGAATCTGATATTCTGGCGCAATTGCTGACTAAAAACTGTAACGCCTCAATTATGGATGGCAAACAAACTTTAGCAGCGTTGCCAGTTGCCAAAATTTTATTACGTATGGCAACGTACAACTAACAGCTGTTAATTGCAGTTGCCACATTGCAATAATATTCGCAGCTACAAATATTCTTTTGGTGCATAGTTTTTAAGGCTAAAAGTTAGTTAAATTAAAAAAAATTAATATTTAATTAAATAAATTATTCTTTCTTTGGGAATGCGAAAGAACCGATTTTGGTGAAAAAATTAGTTTGAAAATTATGTCGCTTAAGCTATTTTAGCGGTTATGGCACGATATGATAAATTTCATCAAACTTGACTCAGTCATGTCATTGAAAGAAAAGTTATTTACAACTTTTACTTTACGCTACTGCTAACTTAAAAGTTACCCATCTCTCGATAAATTACTTTACGTGTGAGCAAAATTTCCCGGAACTTCTGAAACATGCCTCAACAAGCTTCTTTATATTAAAATAAATGTACCTAAGTATTAATTTCAGTATTTTTTATATGTAAATTTAGCCTTTCTTTGTCGTAGATATATTTTTTTTATATTTCATTTCATTCCCATTTAACAACAGATGTGCCGCCTTATGTTTCCACTAACTAAAAGCCATGTCAAAAGCTAACAAATCCGCCTTCAGACACTTGAAAAAAGTTTGTGGCAAAACAACTACAAATCAACAGCCATACAAACGGACATACAACTTAACAAGGAGGGGAACAACATCAGCAAAAAAAAAAAAAATATGCACATGATTCGTAACGAAAGAACGCGCAAACAATGTGCCAACTAGAGAAGACGCTGGAAAAAATCGTTCGTAATTTGCATATAAAACAACCTGAAGGAAAAGAAAATCCACACACAAACAAACAAACAAAAAGAAAAAAAGTTGTTAGTAAGTTAACGAAAAACCAAGTGTGGCAGTAAAGTGGAGCATCAACAGGCAAAATGCTTTTGATTTCTCGTATACAACAAGACAAAGTCATTTCATTTGCTGCTACTGCTGATGTTATTGTTGCTGTTGCTGTTGCTGTTGCTGCTGTTGGCATCACCTCATCACTTGATTGCTACTTTGCATTTGTTGCTTGTAGCAGGCTCATGTTATTATTATGACCGAAGCCAGCAAAAACCAACAAATAATACTCCCCTCCAGGGGTTCAAACATTAACTAGCAATTAGGTGAAGTGTAAAACAACTTTTTCAGTTTGTTTTTTTTCATTTTTTTATTTCATGTTTTTGCTACTATAAAATTTTCTTGGGATGTCCTTCCTTTCATTGCGCAAAAAAAAAAAAAAAGATTCTTATAGACTGCATGACGCTAGTTTGGAACTTTTTTCTAAATATTTTTTTTCGGCTAAAAATGTGCATGAATGCAGGCAGGCATGCGTGTTGTTTAGTCGTTGATTGTATGTTTGTTTATGGAAATATTGTATCATTGAAAATCATGTTTTTGATTGCCAGCACGCTACAGCAGGCAGCGATAAAGTACTTAATTTAAGCTTCTATTTTAAGCGATAAACATAAACTGATATTAATCTTTTTAATAAAAAAAAGTTTTACAGAAATGCTTTCCACAAAAAGTATATTTTCCAAAAAGTAGACGCATTACACAAAAAGTACCTTTTACAAAAAGTACATTTAACATTAAGTTCACATAAACATTTTTCTACAATAAGTACTTTTCACAAAAACTTATTTTTACAAAAAGTGCCTTTCACAAAAGTACTTTCTACAAAAAGTATTTTTTATAGAAAGGACTTTCTATAAAAATTACTTTTTGTAGAAAAGACTTTCTATAAAAATTACTTTCAGCAAAACTATTTCTAACGAAAAGTACCTTCTACAAAAAGTAATTTTTGCAAAAAATACTTTTAACAAAAAGTACTTTTTGCAAAAAGTAATTTCAATAAAAACTACTTTTAGCAAAAAGTAGTGTTTACAAAAAGTACCTTTTATAAAAAGAACTTTCTACCAAATATAGTTTCTATAAAAAAAATAAACCTTAAAAAATTGCCTTTTATAAAAAGTACTTACTTTCAAAAGTACTTTCTATAAAAAGTCTGTACTTTCATGAAAAAGTACTTTTTATGAAAACTTTTTTTATAGAAATTGCATTTAGCAAAATGTATTTTTTTAAAAAGTATTTTTTACAAAAAGTACTTTCTACCAAAAATAGTTTCTAACAAAAATATTCTTTACAAAAATTAACTTTTATAAAAAGTAATTTCTACCAAAAGCAGTTTGTAGAAAAACTACGCTTTAAAAAAACTATATTTTACAAAAAGTACCTTTAAACAACAACTATCTTTAACAAAAAGTACCTTCTACAAAAACCACCTTTTACAGAAAGTACTTATTACGAAAAGTATCTATTACAAAAAGGAACTTCTAAAAAAAGTACTTTCTAAAAAAGAGTACTTTCAACAAAATGTATTTTGTACAAAAAGCACCTTTATAAAAAGTACTCTAAGTAAAAGGTACATTTTACTTAAAATAAGTTTTATAAAAATTACATTTGACAAAAAGTACCTTTCAAAGAGAGTCCTTTTTAAAAAAATATCTGCACCAGTAGTACTTTTTACAAAAAGTATCTTTTACAAAAAGCACTTTCAACAAAAAGTACTCTTAAGATAAGTAATTTTCACAAAAAGTACTAAAAAAACGTATTTTGAAGTAAAACTGCCTTTTTAAAAAAGTACTTTCAACTAGCAGTACCTTTTGCAAAAAGGAATTTTAGCAAAAAGGAATTTTAGCAAATAGGTATTTTAGCAAAAAGTACCTTTTACAAAAATCACTTTTAGTAAAAAGTATTTTTTACAAAAATCACTTTTAGAAAAACTACATTTTACAAGAATTACATTTTAAAATTGTGACTTTTACGGTTAAAAACAAACAAATAAAAGTACTTCTCACCGAAAGTATTTTCTACAAAATGTACTTTCAACTTTAAGTACCTTTAACAAAGAGTACTTTCAGAAAAAATTACCTTTAAAAAAATAATTTTAGGAAAAAGTACCTAAAATACATTGTAGCAAAAAGTACCTTTTACAAAATGTACTTTATGGCAAAAAGTACCTTTAACTTTTTGCTATATGTACTTTTAGCAACAAGTACCTCTTACTGAAAGTAAAAAAGGAAATAGTGCCTTTAAATGTACTTTTTGCAAAATGTACTTTTCACCGAAAGTATTTTCTAGAAAAAGTGCTTTCGACTAAAAGTACCTTTTACAAAAAGTACCTTGTAGCAAAAAGTTCCTTTTATTAAAAGTACAAAAATGTACTTTTAGCAAAAAGTAGCTTTTATAAAAACTAATTTCTGTAGAAGGCACTTTTTTAAAATGTATTAAAAGTACTTTTTGAAGAAAATATTTTCGGTGAGAAGTACTTTTAGAAAAAGGTACATTTTAAAATAATGCCTTTTATAGAAAGCACCTTTTGCAAAAATTATCTCTTACAGCATATAAATTAAATTTCATAAAAAATTCGGCAGCCTTAGAAAAAATTGTTTAAAAAATCACCAGTACAATTACTAAAATGAAAAATATCGGTAGAGCTTAAAATTTTATCACAACAAATGGTCTTTAACAATAAGTGGCTCATACCACTGCTGTAATTTAAAGTTGACCCACAATTTTTATTTCTTTGTAGTTCCCAGTCATGGTCGACCTAAAATCATGTGTCCTATTCCCATTGAATCTCTTTACAAAATTGAATTTCACTTGAGTTCTTGTCAAGTGCTAAAAGCTTTTAATGGATTTTTACTATTCGTATGTAAAGAATTTCCGTTGTTGTTTAATTTTTTATTATTTTTTTTTTTGTCTTGTAGCCTTAACAACTGACTAATTAAACTATGAATTGTGGCATTTTATAACTGCGTTGGACCCAAAAAAAATAAACTTAAACTGACATTTAAGGAATGCTACTTGGTTTTGTTTGATTTTTAATTGAAAAAAAATTTTTTAAGATTTTTTGTCTTCTTAATTCGTTTCATGTGACTGAAGGATCAAATGCAGAAAAAGAAAAATATGAAATAAATTCGTGCAGACATGAATTATGGCAGTTTGTTTATTTCAAGAGTACATTGTATCTTGTCATGATAAGTATTGCTTTGAACACGAATTAAGTTGTCCTAAACAGCAAAACAAAATTGTTTTGGAAAATACATTTATGAAAATTGAATGTTTGTGGCTTATAAGTACGAGTACATACAAACATATTAATGCACTCGTATGTTACTTTAGTACTATGAAGCTCATAACAGGTCAGTTTTATAATAATAAAAGTTAGTATTAAAAAATTTATTAATTTTTACAGCTGCAATATAACAAAGCTTCTATGATATATAATATTTAATGCCATAGCAAAAAAATAACTACTTCAAAATTATCACACAGAAAAAGTTTAATAATCATTTTAATCACCAACATTTTTTAATCACTAAAAACAAATTAATTTTGAACTTTTAATCAATATGTTGATTTAAATTACAGTGTAGTAGTTAAAAAATGTGTTTAGATTAACTCTTGAAAATTATGCTAAAATGTAAATAAGAAAATAATTGATTTAATTAAAAACTTAATTAAATTTAAATAAGACATCAAACAATGACTTTAATTGAAAAACAAAATTTGCCAGAATATTTTTAGGAAATTTTAGAGCGACAACAATTTACATTTTTTGTTTTATGTGGCTAGAAAATTTAAAATAAAATCACACAGATGCTGAGTAGAATTGCAAACGAGTGTTAGAACTTTTTTTGCTTCACACTGTAAACAATAAACAAGAACAGGAACTTTAAATATTATATCATGCATGTAAATTTCGTGATTTAAATTTACCAAAAAGAAAAATATGCCAGAAAAAAAATTTTATATAAACTATTATAAAACCGTGTGAATATAATGACTTGAAGTCAAATATTAATAAATATTTATTTTTATAGTTAATATATGATACATACATCTGTATGTATGCAGCTAAACTTTAACTATTCCAAGATGATAATTAGAAATACACACAATTCTTAAATTTCGAGGAGAACAATAAATTTCTTAACAAAATATTTATTTCAAAATAATATTAACTAATGAAAGGTCAATAAGTTAGTGACTTTTTTTAGTTTCCACCAGGAGCAATCCTGCTCCTGTCAACAGGCAACTTTGACATTTGACTGTTGTCAAAACTTCAACAAACTGGGTCATTTACTCGTAGTTTGTGTTTGACATCCATTGATAATGCCCCGTAATTTTAGAAGAAAATTAAGAAGAAGGAATTTCAGTGGTTCACTGAGTTTCTTTGTAGCCGCACATGCGCAGAAGTTGCTGAATGTTCTGGACGCCCAGTCGAGGGTCTCTGCAAACGAAACGATTAAACAAAATTCATCATATGGTGTTGATCCGATATTGAAAGCGAAATATATTATGAAGGCCAAAATCATCTCACATGGCACAGTGGCTTCAATTTTGTATCATCTATTGGGCATAATAAAGCTTTGCCCACAATAGGTGTCGAGTTTGCTTACAAGCGACCACAAACGCAACTGTTTGAAAACTTCGCCCTAGTATTTGGCGTTGGTTTAACCGCCAACTATGAACGAAACGGATTATCCAGCAAAACACACCAGAGATCAAACAGCAGTTAAAAAAGTGGTTGTTTTATCGATGTGAATCGGCGCCATATAAGACCAAAGTGGGTTCGTCAGACAATAAAGTCATGACGACCGTGTTTTGTAATGCACGCGGTATAATCCAGAGAATGACAATAAGTACTCAAAAAATATACTTCAGTAAATAGTCTTAATTTTAGTAACTGCGTATACTCATAACTGTACGCTCACATAGTTTATCTTAAGAAATTATAACTATGGCCGATTCCAACAAACAAGAACATCGTTTATGCAAAAATAAACTAAAATAGGCTACAACTAAATATAAAAAAGCTCCTGTGTATCAAGCGTATTGGCTGTATGTCGGACAAAAAAAAAATATACGCATGATACTCGGGATATTTATTCATAATTCGCTATAGTATACAAACATTGTGTACATAAATTGGAACGGAAAATGAGTTTTAAAAACATATTTTATGTGTGTACATAAAATATCCCTGTATGTGTGCATGTGTAGTCGATTTATACTCAGAGTATTTTTATACTCAAGCGTGTAATTGTAGCTCATACAGTATATACATTTTAGTTATAGTCATTTGTTCTGCATACTTTAGAAAAAAAAGTGTGTAAACATAGTTGTTGCATATTTATAGTTATACGTATTCGGTTTCATACGTGAGTGCAAGCATGAGTTTTATTTTCAGCTCTACGCATTCATAGTTGTTTGACAGCCAACACTCAAAGAGTACTTAACAAAGGAGTAATACTTTTGTCATTCTCTGGTATAATCCAAATTGACTACCTTTCGAAAGAGTAAAACAATCAAGGGATTATATTATATTATGCCAGTTTTTGGGTGGATTTAAAAAAATAATACAGTAAAAAAATAATACAGGCAAAAATCCATGATTACGCTCATACAGGAAAGGTTGATTTTGGGCACCTCTTAACTATACTTTTTGTTTAAAAGCGATCTATTACAATTTAAAAAAATATTGTGCCCTAATTGGAAAATTGTGGCGTCTTGTCTATGAACGAAAAAGAAGTCGCAATTGCGACTACAGATGGGCGCGTGTCGTGTTTTTTTCGCGACACGAACACGCACGACAAGTTGAGCAAAATTGGCACGAAAAGTACGAAATGATATTAGATGTAAAATATGTCTGTAATATGAATGAATTTCCAGTAGCGGAAAAATTTAGTATTTTGTATCGTCAAACACACAACGCCAGCATATTTATTGACATTGTATGGGCCTCTGAAGCTTACAGTTTTCTACGTAAACCGATAGTATTAGCTGTTGTGGCAGATAGTATCAGCTGCCAGTGTCAACTTAGTGTAGTAATTTGAAAAGCGTCTCTTGAAAAAATCAATAAAATTTTCTGATTTTCAAATGCCATACCAATAAGAATTCGTGCGTGTTGTACAGTATCGTGTTGACAAAATTTTTCGCGTGCGTGTTTTGTACGTGTTGTGTCGTGTTGGAAAAATTCGACATGCGCCCGTCTCTAGTTGCGACTCTTTAAGACAATTATTATTTATTGTCTCTGCTAGAGGGTTCGTGTATATGCTTTACGAGTTGGTTCCGAACCATTCTATCCAACACAGATTTTTCATATATTTTTCAAATTTTGGTTTATAGCGCAATTACATTGTCTCGAAATCTAGTGCTTACGAGATTTCATGCTAAATCTATCTGCTTTTTACTAGATTTTTAATTCAAAACAAAATCTATTTTATATATTCTTTGAATTGAACAGGCTAATGTTCGTATCGCCTTTTAAGCCAAATTACATGTGATAATTATTAATGAACAAATAACACCAAAATTACACAGAGAAAAATCTGCCTTATAGAATTAAGAAGATTTTCTCTATGAACCGCTTTAAGCAGAAAAAAGCGAAGATTTTTTCATAGAGATTCCTTATTGTTTTTATGTGGTAAATCTTATTAATTTTATCAAGAAGAAAACCACATAAAATCAAGACGAAATCTTATTATTCACAACTTTTTTTACTCAATTTCCGTTATTTTTGGCACCAAAAAAACAATCCATAGAGAAAAACTCCTTGATTCTATTAGGTTTTCTTATAAATTGTAAACTATAGGGATTTCTTATTGATTTTATTAGCTTGCCGTATTAATTTTTTTAAAAATGTTTTCTTCTTGATTTGATTAGGCTATCTTATTGATTTTTTTAATAAGGTCTTCTTATTGATTTTAGTAGGTTCCTATATGATTATATGTATAAATAAATAACATCTACAACATACTACATACATACATACATATGTATATGGCATAGAATTTAAATTAAAATACATGAGTACAGAGAATAAAGACGCAATTTTTTTTATTTTTTTTATTGAAAAAATCAATAAGATAAACCCATAAAAACTACAAGATTTCTTTTTGATTTTTTCAAAAAGGTTTTATCTATAAAATTAATAAGATTTCCTTATTGAAAAAAAAACCATAGAGATTTCTTATTAATTTTGTTCTATTTTATGAGGTATTTAGTAGGCACTGTTTTCTTTGTGTAGTTGTAAATATTCCGACAACACATAGTTGAACGGAACAACTAGCCGTTTTCGAAGGCCACTAAACCTTCATCATCAGCGTTCTTCTGTGTGTGGTGTCAGTTGATGTAGATTTTTGCTTTATATACTCAGCCATCATTGCAAATAGAATATGTGAATTGTTTTGATTCATCTTATTGCAATTTGCTTAAAGCTTTTTTGTAGTGAAAGCTCAATTTTACCACCTCTAAATTTACAACAGTCTTGCCATTGTCGTTTGTTCTTTACTAATTATGCACATGTTAGTTAATTTGTTTTTTTTTTTTGTTCTACTTAAGACAAACTTTTTTGGTTTGCTGCTATTAAGTATATTTTTATTAATTTTTTGCCACTGGCCGCCGATGTCATAAATTTTCTTATAAGGCATTTACACCTGCACAAAATGTAGCAAATTTCAATAAAAATCTTAATGAAAATCTATACCTTTTACACCAACTTTTTTTTTTGACATTAATCAAGATTTTTTATCCAAAACAAAAACCATTAATTGAACATTTTCCAAGACTACAACCAAACAACTGCAATTTAGTTAATTCGCGCACCTTTTTAAGCAGACCGTAGCTAATTCAATCATCTTTTTATAAATATGTTGTACAGGGTAGTAAAAAATAAATAAACATATTAAATTTCGATTAGATTTCGTTTTACATGGGGAATCTACTAAAAAGCAGCAAGAATTAGCTTGAAATCTCGTAAGTACTAGATTTCCTATTACTGAGCATTTATCAGGCTCATTTTTAGTATTTTTCAAATTATTTTTATAGAACGAAATGTTTTTCTAGAGAATGCAAGAAAAGTTAAATTAGAACAGTTGGGGAAAATGCCTAATTTTTCTGCTAATTGGGCAAAGAGTGGTTATGAACTAGAGCACTGCACTGACTTTTGCTAAACTGAAAACACATGGGCATGTTCATGGTGTTGCTCTAGCAACGCTCTATTATTATCTAATTAACACGAATTTTTTAATGAAATGGAATATGAGAAATGGTTTTATTGCATATACATATGAAATTTTTTTTTTCAAAATATAACAATGTTAAGTTTTCAACAATTAAAACAACTATCAATGCAAATAAACCAGGAACTCTTTGTTTTAACTCAAAAGTACTAAACTAGAGTCAGCATTTGCAAAACAAAAGGAATAATAAACTAAATAAATAAATAAACAAATAATACATTCCCACATATTACGAGTACAACATCATGCAGCAACAAGCATCTGGAGCGCCACTTGTCACTAAATTACAATAAATATAAATTCGTGATTACATGAGCAAAATGAACCAACAACGACACAAAAATAAAACAAACTAATATAAATAAATAAATAAACAAGATACTGAAAATGGTCTAAATAAATACAAAATACAAACAAGACATATACAAAAATATAAATAAAAATATAAACAAAGAATTGGCAAAAAGACAACAAAAAAAAACTACAAAAAAGAAAACAAAACCATGATTTGAGAAAACAAAAGAGTCTCACGGGATCGAATGAGTTGTATGAATTTATATATTTATTTTGAACTCGTATTTGATATTTCATACCTTCTTCCTCTTCCTTATTTTTAAGGTTTTTCAATCTCTACCACTACCGATGGCTAAAATGAATTGATATAGTGGAGACATAATGTAATCATGATTTAAAATATGACTCACATAAATACAGACATCAGTTGTCTTTTAATGCAGTGCATGCATGTATGTGTATATGCTTGGATGTGTGTATACGTGTACACGAACAAACCTAATACATGCACGTAGAAAAGTAAGTCTGGAATAAAATTGAGACATTTCAACTTCCGAAATCAAATCGTGTTGGGTTAAATGAATTGTATTCTGCATTTTTTAACCCAAAATAAAATATTTTCTTCCCCTCCCCGGATACGCTCTTTATCGCTCATTGTTCGCCAACTCTCATGTGAGCACAATTGAACTATTTGTCTGTCGGTTTTTGTTTATGTTGTGCCAAAATAATCATTTACTTATAAACACTGGAAATTTATGGATTCATACATATGAATATATGTATAATCGTATACGCAGCCCGTCTCAGAAGAATTTTAAATACATTTTGGACAACTTAAAGTTGTAAAATTTTGTCAGCTTGCTTAATTTTAAATTCAAGGCTTGAGAAGAAAATATGATTCGTCATGTCGTGAGTGAAAGTTTAAACTTTGAAAGAAATCTTTAGTGAAGCAAGAATTTTTTTTTCAAGTGCCCTGGAGACGCTCAAATAAACTCATCAATCACATGGTTGTGTGCGTGCAGTCATGTTTTTTCGGCTACACATACGCGTTATCGGCAATGATTAATCAAATTCGAAAAGTTTTTGTGTTTTTATTTGATTAACTAGTGATTATTTGATTGCCTCTAACTCTGATAGACAAAACAAAAATATCAGTTCCCTTGTGATTCTTGTTAATGATAAGAAACGAGCATATAAACAAAAGTTGATATTGCATTTTATTGAACTTTACAAAAATACAAACGGTGATTGATATGTTTACGTGTACGTCTCTTTTTGAACGACAATCATTCGACACGGGTTTAAATTTTTAATTCACTTAATTTTTATAATATTCTTTAATTTTATTAAGCTTAAGGTCTCTTGATTTTATATTAAAATTTTATATTTTCTTTAAGAATTTTTTTAATTCGACATATTGTCATAAATTCATTTTAATTTGAAATTGATTTGCTGGGTGTTGCTGTAACAAATCGTAAGTAGAGTTCAATCACACATTTCGAACAGACTTTCAAAAACTATTTGAGAATTCACAAATATTTTTGAAAATAACAAAAGAAAAATAAGCTTAGTAGAAATGCATATAGACAACGCTGAACCACCAGCAAATAAGTTTCGAATTAAAATTTTATATTTTCCTGTACAGTTCATTAATTGCCAAGAATATGGCCATACAAAAACATACTGCAATTTACCTACTGTTTGTGTTGTGTGCGGCGAATTACACGGCACTGCTAGTTGCAATAAACCAAAAGATCAAAGTGGCAAAAAATGTAGTAATTGTGGAGAAAATCACACCGCTAACTACAGAGGTTGTCGTGTGTACTCTATTGTAAAGAAGACTATGGTGCAAAAACCTAAATTAGCTCCAGCTCAATCAGCAAACGTTTACTCTGCCACTTTTCAGCAAATGAGCCAACCAGTTACTTCCCATGTATCGTATGCAGATGCTGCTAAGGCTAGTTCTATTCCGACACAAAATATTTCACCGCAAAATAATTCTACAAATACAAACTCAAACTTTAATTATAATCGCCTTGAAGCCACTATTGAAAATCTTGTGCAAACTATAAACAATTTTACAACAAATATGACTACCATGATGCAAGAAATGTTGCGAATGCAGAATACTCTGCTTCAAGCAATACTTAATAAGCCATGAACACGTTAACAATATGTTTCTGGAACGCAAACGGCATTCGCCAACATAAAAATGAACTTGAGCACTTCCTCACGGAAAAAAATATTGATATAATGTTAGTATCTGAGACTCATTTGACTTCGAGAAGTCTTTTTAAAATTTATGGCTACACTATATATGATACAAAGGACCCTAGAGGAAGGGCTTGCGGTGGATCAGCAATTCTAATAAAGTCAAGACTCAAGCACTATGTTCTTGATAACATTTGTGAAGAATACCTACAAGCAACAAATATTGGCATTGAAAGTTTTTGTTCAAATTTCGTTATATCATCAATTTGCTCCCCTCCCAGATTTACAATCACTGAGAATCAATATGAGGATTTCTACAAATCTCTTGGACCTTGTTTTGTAGCAGCTGGAGACTACAATGCGAAACATACGTTCTGGGGTTCGCGCCTTGTTACACCCAGAGGTCGAGCATTGTTCAACACTATTTCAAAAATGGGCTTGGATGTCATTTCGAGTGGGGAGCCCACTTATTGGCCTACTGACATACAAAAAATTCCGGACGTTATAGATTTTGGCGTCATAAAAAATATCTCTAGGGATTTAATTCAAGTTCAAGCTTCTCTTGATCTCTCGTCCGATCACTCCCCGACGATCATCACAATTTGTAGCCCATTAAGAAGTAACTTACCTGACCCATATGTGAAGATGATCAATCGTGTAAATTGGCTGGGGTTCAAAAAATATCTCAGCAGTCATTGTACGGAAAACATTACGCTTAGAACACCCGATGATATTGAATCGAACATTGCCAATCTCAGCGAGAATATTAAACAGGCTGCTGAACATGCCACTATCTCCCATCCGCAGATTGGGTTTAATAAAATTTATTCTACAGACATTGAACGTCTCGTACGTGAAAAAAGAAGGGCTAGAAGGGAATGGCAACAGCACAGATCACCACAAAATAAAATCAGATTTAAAGAGTGCACTAAACGACTCCAAGAGTTGCTTGCATCTGAAAAAATTGCATCTCTTAAAAATTATCTGGAGGGTCTTGATGTTACACCGGCGTCTAATTACTCCTTGTGGCTCGCTGCCAGAAAGCTTAAAACACCCGTTGAGTATAAGCCACCTCTACGCACATCTACCGGAGGTTGGGCAGGAAGCGATACTGAAAAAGGTAAAATATTTGCTGAGCACTTAAAATCCGTTTTTACGCCAAATATATGTACTGGTGTTGCTGATTTGCCGAATATAGTCGCTCTACCCCCTCAACACATAAAGTTTAAGACGCGTGATTTACAAAAATTAATTGCCGAACTCAACCCGAAGAAAGCTCCGGGTATTGATGGAATTAGTAATCAGATGCTGATGAACTTGCCTCGTATTGCAATGAGAATCCTGTTATTCATATTTAATGCTATTTTACGACTGGAGTATTATCCACACAACTGGAAACTTGCCAAGGTTAAAATGATTCCAAAGCCTGGCAAAGATATAACAAAGGCTGAGTCATATAGGCCAATAAGTCTACTATCTACAATGTCAAAGCTTTTCGAAAAACTGCTCAAAACAAAATTGTCCCCAATTCTAATTAGTAGTGGGTGCATACCAGACCATCAATTTGGTTTTAGAAGTCAGCATAGCACCATTGAACAAACTCACAGATTGGTTCAATTTGTAAGAAGAACTTTTGAGGAAAAAAAGTATTGTTCTGCGCTGTTTATAGACATTTCCCAGGCATTTGATAAAGTGTGGCATGAAGGCCTAATATTAAAATTGAAGACTTACTTACCAATAAACATTTTAAATCTTTTGGAAAGTTACATTATTTCCCGTAAGTTCACTGTTGCGGAAGGAGACTTTACAAGTAGGCCTGAAACAATTTCATCTGGTGTGCCACAGGGGAGTATACTGGGACCAGTTTTATATTTAATTTATACTTGTGATATGCCTGTGAGCAGTAGTATCCATACTTCCACATTTGCCGACGATACAGCCTGCCTTAGTATGCATGAAAACCCTGATGAGGCATCCCGCAAACTCCAGGAACACATTAGCCAGATGGAGCTTTGGTTAAACTTATGGAGAATCAAGGTAAATGAACAAAAGTGTGTTCAAGTAACATTTACTTTACGAAGAGATACTTGTTCCCCCATTCGGATTAACAATCAAGTTGTTTCTCAACATTCACATGTGAAATATCTTGGTATACACCTTGATCGACGACTTACATGGAAACACCACATTGACTCTAAGTTAACTCAAATGAAACTTAAATTAACTCAGGTACATTGGCTGATTGGTCGAAATTCAACACTTAGCCTAGACTGTAAACTTTTAATATACAAGTCGCTTTTAAAGCCAACATGGTGCTACGGAATTCAACTATGGGGCACTGCTTCAGCTTCAAATGTAGAGAAAATTCAACGCAGGCAAAATAAAATTTTACGCATGATAACATCGGCTCCATGGTACATCAAAAATTCAAATATACATCGTGATTTGAATATGCCACTAGTGACTGAAGAAATTGCAAAATACGCTGGCAAATATTTAACAAAACTCGAGTCACATCCTAATCCGCTTGCCCGTAATATTTTGAACTTTACTGGACACATCCGCCTAAAAAAGAGGGACACAATGGCTCTTATTCACAGCACTCCAGATGGGACTTCTTGAAAATACTTTTATTTTTTTTTCCTTTTGATTATCACTACTTACATATGTATTATATATAACTACTACTAAGCTTATGTCCGACATTGGTCGGGCCTAATTATATTTTTTAGATTTAAGATTTGAATACTTATTGTTAGTTCATATATGAAGATACAATAAATAAAAATTCATGCATAAAAAAAAAAAAAAAAAAAAAAAAAAAAAATATTTTCCTTAAGAAGCCACAGAAAGGTGTGTCGAAATATCGATATATAAAATTTTAATATAAAATCAATGGAACTTAAACTTAATAAAATTAAAGAATATTATAATTAAAAAAATTTTATAAAAATTAGAAGAATTATGTATTACTTAATTTTTTCTTGCATAAACTCAAGTTTTAAATCAAACAAACATGAAAAAAAAATTTTTTGTGAATAACAAAATTTCCGTATTAAAATGAAGCCTTATATTGATTTTAGCTTTTTAACTTTAACGTTAAAGTGACGGATAAGCGTAAAACATGATGTAAAAGCATAAGTATAGTCCGCAACGTATTGGGACAATATTGATTCATTGATTGAGTTTAACCTAACCTAAGCTGAAGGGAGTTTTATAACACCGGTTAATTTTTAAGTGAAGTTCAAATATTTGAAGTTGCCAGATATACTATATAAATTCAAATTGTTTGAACTTTCGAAGGTAATGTGAAGTGGCCACCGAGACCATGCGATATGACTCCGTTAAACTTTTTCTTCTGGAGTTGCCTTAAGTTGGAGACCCTCAAAGCTAACATAACCCATGCTTTAGGTCAAATGCTGGATATGCGCCACCTAGCGAAGCCGATGGGTACATATGAGAAAGCTTTGATAGGGCTTTCAATCGAGTAAAAAAAAATTAAGTTCACAAAGCCTCTGCGACATACTGAATATTTTCGAAATTTTTGAACTGTCCTCGTATTCTAATGTGAACATTGGAATACATAAATATGTATGTATTTGTTTTGTGTTTTGTGTTATTGCAGAGTTTTAAATCAACCTATTCAAGTTTCATTAGTTCATTCATGATGTTGAAAATATGTCAAACACTAAAAACTTATTCAAAGATCTTAAAAAAAATTTCATTGGAAACATTTTTGCACTGAGAAAAAAACATTCACTTAGCTAATGAAGTAACATTATTAATAATTCTTCATTGTACTCGTATGAATGAAATTGTTTATTAGCTTATTGAAAGTTTTCATTATATGCATGAAATTCTTCATTAGTACAATGAATTCTTACGTTAGCTCGTTATTAATGACAAAATTCATTCACAATTTATTTCCTTTCAGTGTATATATATATAACCTGTTGTGAAATGCTTTTTTATTTTCTATTAAATTGGCCTCATAATTTTCGAAGGCATTCAATGGAGATTATACCGCGTGCATCCCAAACAACTGTCGCCATGACTTTATAGACTGATAAGCCTACCTTCGCCTTTTTTGGCTGCAATTCAGCCCAATAAACCTTGTTTTAACTGAGTTTGGCCTCTGGCGTGTTAGGGTGTATCGACGTTTTGTTCACGGTGCAAAAACTCGTCTATATTTCTATTGAGCAACACCAAACACTCCCATGAAGCTGTCACACGATAGCATTTGTGGTCGATTGTAAGCAAACGTGTCACCCATCTTGCGTCAAGCTTTCAAATACCCCAGTGATCATATAAAATTAAAAACACTGACTCCTATGAGATTGTTATGCCTTTCACAATCTCTCTAACTTTCAATCTCTGATCGGACGACAACATATCGTGAATTTTCCGAAAACAAGGTTGCATTTTCTAAAGAGTCGTTTGACTAGGTGGAACTTGTTGAAATTTTGGCCTGTTAGCAGGAGTAGTATTACCCGTCCAGTTAAAAGTAAAGAAATTCTAAAGGTCACGGCCTTATTGACTGTCAACTGACAGTTGCCTGTTGGCAGGAGCAGTTTTACCTGTCCAGTTAAAAGGCGAGAAATTCAAAAGGTCACGGACTTATTAAAAGCACATATGTATATGTATTTATAGGCTGTCTGCTTTGAGAGTATATTGCGCATTTCGAACTGCGTTGGACAAAGCCGTTTTTATCATTGCAGGTGGCAATTGAATTAGAACTCATATATATATGTATATATATATAGCAAGAACGTTGGTCAATAACTGAAAAGGGACGATGGACTTACACATTGATACCCGACATCAGAATATGGTTGACTAAAAAACATGGTGACTTAAATTACTATCTCACACAGTTCTTGACTGGACACAACAATGTTCCGTTTTGTTCGATTTGTAGTGGAAACTTTGTAGTGGAAACGTTGTAGTGGAAACGTTGTAGAAGATGCCGAGCATGTATTTTTTGTCTATTCACGATTTTGCAATTGGTGGTCGTATTTAGAAGGCAGTGTAGGGCGTAGCATTAGACCGGAGAACATAGTCCCGATTATGCTAGAATCCTTGTATGCGTATAACTAGACCAGTGTGAGTAATTTTGTGAAGCTAGTTCTATTAGAACTGCGCAAGTTAGAAGAGATACTTAGAAGAATAAATATATTTTAGATTATACATACACACATATGTACATCATCATTTATATCTTGGGAAAAAGTAAATATATAACGCTTCCTCTCTCTCCCCCCCCCTCCCCAAAAAAAAAACAAAAAAAAGAAAGATGTAATGAGTTAAATTCTTACTTAAAGTAAGGAAGGTGTTGGAATAATACTGATCAAACTACCCACCAATACTAAAGCAGTCCCGTTGTGGTACTACTTGAGTTATCGTGGGGCCGTTATTAATAGTGCGCTATCATTACGATCAATATATACATATAGGGTGTGTTCGTAAATGGATAGATCATTTAAATTTCCATTTGCAGCGCAGTGATGCGTTTAGGAACGCACCCATATACATATTCTTTTTTTTATGCGACACAATATTCTTAAAAATATATTAATTAGTGAAACAACTCTTTTACAAACCTAAACGTTAAAATTACATATTGAACTGTTTGTCTAGCGGGGAATAGTCTATAGTTTAGTTCAACTAGTAAACTAACCTGCCTCCCAAACTAACAACTAAAATATCTAAAAAAAATATATTAAAAAAAAAAGCCAAAAAAAAGCAAACTTGACAAAATGTTGTATGCGAACGTGGTTAACGTGACTTTATCTTCTTTATTTTGATTTTTTTTTTTTGTTTTTCTCTTATTTATTTTTACCAATACATACATATTTTAGGGTTAGTTCGAGGATGAAATTCGCTCGTTTTCATTGATTTAATAAAAGTCTACTACATATTTCTACCAAAATACACAACCGGTCAATATTTGTAGGTTGAATTTATTGTGTACGAAAAAAATAAAATTAATACTCGTATCTGTTGGTTTGATTTTACGAGTATGTTGGGCACTGTAGCGCCACACATGTTTAAAAATTTGAACTTTAGAGGTCACAACGTGATTGGCTTCTAACAACATTTATTTACAAATAATTTTTTTCTTTTATTATTTAAATTTATGAAAACTTTGTGGTCTTAAATATTATGAATTTTTAACAACTTAATATACATTGTAAATCAATACATTGAAATAATTATGATTGTTGTACATTTATATCCTTGTTGTGATGACATAATTTTGGCATGAAGAGGATAAATCTTGGCTTTCAGCATATTGAAAAAAAATTATTTTTTTGTTGATTTCATTACTTTAAAAAAAATTCAATTTTGGAATTTTTGCGTGATTTTTTTAAATACATTTCGTTCTTGCTTATGGAACTCATCTGTATACCTCAACCCAAAATATTTTTTAAATAAGCTTAAAAAAATGTATGTATATAGCATAGCTGTTAAGTAATGATTAGTAATCGTAATGATTACTAATTTGATTACTTTTTTTTTAAAGTGAAATAATGAATAAATTACGATTATATTCAGTTTCGCTCGATTACTAATTGATTACGATTACTAATAATAGAAAAGTAATCTAAATTACTTAAATTACCAAAAATAATCAAAAAGAGTCAAAAGTAATCAAAAAATAATCTAATTACTTCTAAGGATCACTTTTAATTCTTTTTGATTATTTATTAAGAATCAAAAGTAACCTTTGAAAGTAGTGGGATTATTTTTGATTCTTTCTGATTATTTTTAGTAATTTTAAGTAATTCAGATTACTTTTCGATTATTAGTAATCGTCAATTATTTATCAGCAATTCTTTTGAAGGCAATTATATAATTATTACAATTCTTTTTAAAATGTAATCTAATTGATTACTAATCGTGATCGAAATTTAACAGCTCTGGTATATAGTAAGACTCTTAAGACGTTATTGAGAATCTCACTATACAAACATAGTAAGTTTAAAAGCCTCCAACAAAATCTTTACAAAACAAGCATCTTTGTTCGATTTTTGTATCCATTTTTCATCTTCCACAACCTATTTACAATTAGTTGCTCCATTGGGTAAAAATAAAAGTATTTAAGAGGCGAAAGAAACAAAATATTTAGTTTCATTGAAGTCTACTAAAAAGTTCCTTAAGCAGTGACGAAATGCATATAGACGGTGCTTAACCAACAAAACAAGAAAAAAATTTATATTTTCTTTTTAGGGTTCCGTACACCAAAGGTGAAAAGGAACCCTATTGTTTTCGCTTAGATGTCCGTCTGCCCGTCACAGGCTGTTTTCTTGCGAGCCGTAAGAGCTACGGACCTGAAATTTTCACAGAATATATAAAACTTTGGACGCTATAACAACAATTATATCACAGTTACAAATTACAGGGTATTCTAAAGCGAGCAACGAAACATTTTGAAATCCTAATGTTATATCGTGCCGTAACCGCCAAAAAAAGCTTAAGCTACAAAATTTTCGAAATTAATTTTTTTGACCAAAATCGATTATTTGCGATCGTAAGTAATCTATTTTAGTCAAAATAAAACGAAGTCTAAAAAATGTGTTGCTAAAACTTTTTAGCGGTTATGGCTCGATTTACAGACACTTGAAATGTTCAAAGTTAGTGTATGCAGACTACATTGAAATTTAAAAAAAAAATTTAATTAAAGGGTATTCTATCAGCTAATGTAATTTTGACAACTTGCTGTATCTTGGAAACCGTAAGAGGCAAACTCTTGAAATTTTCAAAAAGCGCTAAAACTAAAAAACCAATATTATAAAAATGCCGAAATGAAAAATCGCGAAACTGAAATAGCTCTTAAATGAAAAATATCACCAAAAATAAAATATATCACAAAAATGCAAAAAAAAACACTAAAAGTAAAAAGGTCGCCAACAACAAAAATTGCAAAAAAAAAAGAAAAAAAATCGCCAAATTGAAAAAAGCGCTAAAACCAATAACAAATTTCTTAAACTAAAAATCAACCGAAAAATCGCCAAAAACCCAAACAAATCGCCTGAACGAAAAGAGCTAAAGCAAAAAAAACCGAAAATTTAGACAAACCAAAAAAAAAGCGTCGAAACCAAAAAAAATTTAAAACTAAAAATCAACACACAAAAAAATCGCAAAATACCGAAAAAAATCGTCAAAACGTAGAAAAAGCTAAAACTAAAAAGAGCCAAGAAATAATGTTTTCAAACCCGTCTACAGCAAGACGATAAGATATTCGATTATATGGGCTAGTATAGTATTGCATATATAGTTTCCGTACATAATCTACTTTGTTACTAGATTTTGTCAAATTCTATTTAAAATCTAATAAAATTATGATTGTATGTGAATCGGCTATATTGCAGTTGGTTGGTTGCAGATTTCGAAAATTTTGAGTTTATGAGTTTTCTTTAGGGTAGCAACTCATGACAAATAATAATAAAAACTTGGCATAGATTTTTCTATAGATTTCAATCGAAATCTGCTAGATTTTGTGCAGGTGAACAATAACAATAACAGGTTGATTTAATTTATTTGGAAATACCAAAGAAAAAAACACACAAACTTGCGATGCTTTTCAATTATATTTTAATTGTATCACCAATATCAGCAATTTGTGAAAGTGATTGCCCGACTTGTTCTTTTTTTTTTTAAATAAAAAATAAAAGAATAATTTTTAAGGTAAAGCTGAAATATCATTTTTTTTTTTTAAATAATTATTTTAAAAGGAATTAATGAGATATTTTATAAATTTTGTACATATGTACATATCGCTCCTGCCATAAGTGGCGCCCAGAATTTAATGTCGCATTAAAAATTAACCCAAAGCAAAATATAATTCATAGTCAAGCCATGAACAACGATATGCACATATTGAGATCGGCGCTGTATACAGGGCGTGGCAAAAATATTTTTTTTCTTTTTTAAGTTTAACATTTGTTAACGCACTAATAATCCCAAATTATTATTTTACTTATTCAGTAAAATATTTTTTTTTTATTAAAAATACATTTAAATTGACTATCGAGGGGTTAAGCTAGATCCTATGAGCATTTCACTTTTGCTTATGCAAGAAACTTCATCGACATATCTTTCATTCTAGCAGATGACTGGCACATAACTTTTTTCGACCCACTTTATTGAACACCACCTCTTCCGAAGAAATATTAGAAAAATATTTAAATTGTGAGTTGAAAACTTAAAGCGTATTTTTGCTAAACTAACTTTTTTAAGTTATGACCAGGGACACCAGAAATATGCCCTGAAAGAAGTGTTTTATGTGCATTCAATATGCACTTAAAACTCAAAAAATATGCTTTTAAAAATAAAATAAAACAACATTTGCATATAAAATAAGACAAAAATAATATATGTATACAAAACAAGAAAACAATGAAAAATTAACAAAGAATATCTGCCGTATTAAAAACAATAATTTTGGTTTGAAGTGCACGTAAAAACAAAATTTCCATACTAATTTTGACTAAAGCCAATAATAGAAATTAGTTTTTTTTTGGATACTCTCGTAAAAATTTAACTTCAATTTAAAATAGGTCCTGATATCAGAATTAAGACTTTGGAACTGTATTTTAGATAGATAAGACTAGAATTTTATTTATGATTTTTATTGCAATTAACAACAAAATATTGACCTAGATTCTCAAATAAAAATCGTTGATGTCACATCTAAATAAACTTTTATGCATTGGCAATGTTCCTTCAACGTCTACTCGGCGCAGAGTCCGTCACAAATAGCAAAACCGAATTTTTATTGAAGCTAACGTCCGTAACAAGAAATTAGATTTAGATGGTGAAAAATAAAAATGAAAATGTTGACCAACATTTTTTTTTTTTTGTGAGCGTATTAAAATAAAATAAAATCAGAAAGTATCAAAAAATAAATGTCCTAAAAGCCGCAAATAAGCTCTAAAAACTCGAAAAAATTCTAAAAATATGCTTGTAAGACGGAAATATGCAAAAACATGCCTCAAAAGGTAAAATATGCAAAAATATGCACTAAAAAATCGATGCCAAAATTCATAAAAAGTTCTCAAACGGATAAATATCTTGTCTCCGCATTAATACGCCATACAAGAAAAAACATGCAATTGCGTATTTACGGTTTCCCTGGTTATGACTCTTGGTTTCTTTCGTTTAAAAGGTGACTTGATTTTATATCTTCTAGTCTATACGCGAAGAATATCAGTCCAGACGTTTTGAAGTTATAGGGGGATTTTGACATTTTTAATTTTATTTCTAAGTTATTTCTAAGTTTGTTATTAAAATAACTGTTTTTTTTTTGTCAATGAAAATGAAACTAAATTTTTTTAAATTATTCGAATATAATTTTTTGTTACTTGTTTATTCGAATATTCGAATAAAAGTTCAAAATTAAATAAAATTTTATTCGAGCAGTTAGGTATAAAACACGAATAATTGACAACACCACAGGGAAGGAACCCTTATCCCAAAATTGCTTAGAACAACTAGAGCAACAACAGCTGCACATAGCTTCCGCAAGAATAGAGTGTTGCCAGTCAACTATTTTTTGCCCGATTGTATTTTTAATAAAAATATAAATATTTTACTAAATAAATAAAATAATAATTTGGCATAAATAATGCGTTACCATCGCCCAAAGAGCTTCACTTATTTTCTTTTATAGTCTTACTGTCATATTCATAAAAAATATTTTTGGTTTATTAAGCGCTTATTTGACATATTTCTATGGGAAATTTGTCAAATAAACCTAAAATGTTTTTTTTATGAGTACGGCAGTTATTAGTGCAGAGAGTTACGAGCTTTACAAAATTTCCATAACCCTATATGGTCCACTTTGGCATCCCGTATTTCAGTTTGTGTTGTAACAGGATGTCCTCTACAAGCCAAGGATTTTTTTGTTTTTTCCTTACTGCAAACTGTAATTTATTTCATAACTCAACAAGGACTTTCTATAATTCAGCTGGAGAAAGTAAATTATAAGTTTTGAAACTCTCTATTTATTGCATGCAGAAAAGTTTGTTCACACAAAATTTGCAACAAACAAAACCAACAAAACTAAATGCAAGTAAATCAAACTTTTCTAAGTCGTAATCAAATAAAATGTAGTCATATACAGCAGACGTTAATGGTGGTGATAAATTAAATGTGAATTTCCATTGCACTCGTACAAGCACACGTACAAATGCTGCACTTAAATGCTTGCAACAACGATGCTTGCTAATATTTAAGCTATGAAAAACAAAACAAAACACAGCAATAACAACAACAGCGCAAATAAAGGCAGCAATAAAACAACAACTTACCAATCATTGTTGAGCAACAGTAGCTGCCACCAAATTGCATGCAGCAGCAACATCGATGCATCGATGCTTTCGTTGGTATTCGTAAGTGTGGATGCAGCTGCACCACAAACAACCCCAAATATGAATGGAAACTATGAACGCAACGTAGACGGACGGACGGACAAACAAGGTGAGTTCAAACGATTGTCGAGTTGTTGCACAAGTATGAAGGTAGACGACACAACAAAAACGAAAGCAGCAGCTGTGTCTACAACATTTTGCAGCTTGTGGTTTGAGGATGTGGACTTTATGTTGTTGTAGCTTTTATTTCATTTTATTTCTTCGTTATCATTCATGCACGCTGGAGTTGAGTGAGTTGAGCTTGTGGATGCTGGAGATTTTTTCAAATCAAAACAAAAACAAAAGCAACATTTATTCGAAAAAAGACTACCTGTGTTTTATACTCCAAAATCTCAGGTGTATACGAACGAACATTTGTTTGTTCGTCTTGGAGAGATGTTGTTCAGATTTTGATTTTGTTTGTTTTTTTCCTTTTTGGCATTTTAAAGGAGCACAAAAATTTGTGCCATAACTTTTTGCTATGAGTGCAATTTAAAATTTTGTGGGCTTTGATTTTCTCTTTTTGGTGTGGAAGAGAAGAATTATGCACCAAACGACCTTATAGGCAAAGCAAAATCAAAACATGAACCATATCAGTTCTGACGTTCGCCGTTCGCATGTTTATTGAAATCATGATGTTCTAAACAATATTGCACAGTGGGCTAAGAAAGGTAGTTATTTAAAATTTGCAATATTTGTTTATATGAAGAGGATTATTATTAAGCTTAAGGTTGGGCAAAATAAAAATCAAGCAAAGAGGCAAACAACTTAGAACGTTTTATTACATACACCGAATGTAAAACTTTAGATAATCAATGAAATAAAAGACAAAACTTTTATATGAAATGAGATCAAAATTCGGAAATGCTTTAAAAAGCGAGGCCGTATTTGGACATCTCTTTACAAGACACAGGGCTTTATTTTATAAAACGTAAGGCTAAGCGTTGACAAGTTTTATATGACAAAAAAATTTGAATTTTTTTACCTAATTTTTCGATCTTTTTATATCGTCACGTAAAATGCAAACGGACGTAACTACACAAAAATTCGAAATCAAGTTTTTGATTGATTTTGGTTCATTTTATCAAACTGTCAAAAAACTGGCGACTTTATTAAATAAATTTAAATGGACATAATTTCGAATGCATCTATTTTTTATTGCGAAGAACGTAACTAACATAAAATCCTAAATATATGTATATAAAAAGGAAATTAATTTGTTAAGAACATATAAATATATATGCTAGAAGTAAGTATCGTAGAAAATTTTCAAGAACACTTTATTATTACTGTTTTTGAAACGATTTTTGTTTCTCCTGTAAAAAATATAAAAGTGTAGTTACGTCCGTTTGCATTTAAGGTGACGATATGTTCAATTAGACTATTTTTTCAAGCTTCAGGTTTGTTTATACTTTTGTCTTTTAGTGCGATATTTTGTTAACCTAACAAAAATGTTATTTTATAATTGATTGAAAGGAGAAAATACAAAAGAAAAAATTAAATATAAAAAAAACAAAACATAGAGAAAAACTTCTTGATTCTATTAGGTTTTCTTATAAATTGTAAACTATAGGGATTTCTTATTGATTTTATTAGGTTGCCTTATTGATTTTTTTAAAAAGGTTTTCTTCTTGATTTTAGTATGTTCCTATATGATTATGTGTAAAGCATCTTATTGATTTTTTAATAAGGAAATCTTCTTGATTTTATGAGGTGTCTTGTTATTTCGTTTCTATAAATAGACATATAGAACATTTTTTTAATGATCTTTTTCATTTTTGTATAAGAATGTTTTCACAATAATTTCAGTGGTTGTTTAGGCTGCTTGTTAGCATATTGGTTAGAGTGCTTGTCTATCAGGTACAAGTTTGCTGGTTCAATTCTTGGTGAGTAAGTTAGTATGTATAAATAAATAACATCTACAATATACTACATACATACATATGTATATGGTATAGAATTTAAATGAAAATACTTAAGTACAGCGAATAAAGACGCAATTTTTTTTTATTGGAAAAATCAATAAGATAACCTCATAAAAACTACAAGATTTAAATTAATAAGATTTCCTTATTGAAAAAAACCATAGAGATTTGTAATTAATTTTGTTCTATTTTATGAGGTATTTAGTAGGCACTGTTTTCTCTGTATATGGACGTTTTTGCAGATTAAAGATTTTTTCTCAAGAGACCAGCCATTTATTTCGAATTGTAGAGCTTTAACGGTGTACGAATTATCGCGGCTTGATTGTATGCTAATATTGCTATAAATACTCATATTATCTCATGGGCAACAAGTCAATAAAAATTTGTCAGGAAAAATCGCATTTTTACCAACTCAAGCCATAGTGCATTAATAATGATCATTAAAAAGTTTCTTCACATTATGATGGCGATGGCTAAGAGGAGGATAACCATAATCATGATGATGATGATAATGATGATGTTGACGATAAATATGAAGATGGTGAAGAAGATGCAACACGTGATGATATTAAAAGTGTAGCAACACATCCAGAAGAAGAGCCAGATTATAAGGGAACAACGTTTTAAGCTTCTCCACAGCAGCATGGAAGGAAAAAATACGTATTGGCTGTTTTTGTGTTTTCGCCTTCCTTGCTGCCTTTTTTGCCTGTCTAGCACACAGCCTGTGCTCGTTTGCTTGGCCTGGTTGGTAGATTGTGCCAGCTTTTTGCTTTTGTTTGCTGTGGCTGCTGTTAATGTTGCCGTTGTTGTTGTTGTTGTTATTGCTGATGATGTTGTTATTGCTGCTGTTTTCATTGCTGTTTTTGTTACTGTTGTTGTTGTTATATATAAAAATGCTGTTTTTTTATTCTTCTTGTTATTTCTACAGAGATGTGATGTGGAGTGCTATTATATGATGTGTTGTGTGCTATTGCTGCTGTTGAATGACTAAATGTGACCATGTTTCCCGATGCGAGGCGATAGTTTATCGCCAATTTTCATGCCGTGCAGAGGTGAACGCGGAACAAAGACGACGACGACATCGACATCGACAAACAAACGTGCAAACAAATAATCCATGTTAAACAGACTCACACACACGCACTCACATATACATACATATATGTATGTGTAGTATGTGCACTTTCACACACACACACACACACACACACCCTGACACATAAAATTACTTTAACGTTCTAGAAAACGAAGTACACGATTTTATTCACACGAGATACAAACAAATAAGAAGAAGCTTAAAATACAGCAGCAACAATAATAATAATAATAACAACAACAACAATAACAACAAGCTGGAGAAAAATCAAAATAAAAATTTATGATAAAAACGTTCGTGAAAAACGGTTGCGTAGACGGCAAATAAAAAAAAATATCCTGCCTGTAAAATGATACAAAATCCCGTCGGGTGTTTTCTATATAAAAAAAATCTGTGCACCATTTTGCAAGAATAAAACAAATTCAATAACAACCACAACCACAACAACAACAACAACACCGACAACTTGCAAAAGTCAAAAAAAAAGAAAAGAAAAAATAAAGCCAGAAAAGAAAATGTGCTTAAAAAAAATGTCTCATAACAAATAAATTTTATTGTATGTTCAAACAACAAAATGGCTTGAATGGAAAGTTCTTAATTTGTTTTCTTTTTTAAGAAAAGTGTTTACGTTATTTAATACAAAAATAATCAGTTAATTTAATACAAAATTGAATTCTTTGGCGAAATGGATCACCACGGTAGTGGTTTTGTTGCCTCACCGTGGGCTGCAGTTTTAGGTCATCATGCAATGGCCGCCACAGCGGGTGCGGATGCAGGATTTGCTGCTGCAGCTGCTGCAGCGCATGTGCAGAATGTGGCTGTGGCAGCCCAACATCATCACCATCATTCACATCATCAAATAGCGGCAGCTGCCCATCACACCCACCATCATGCCCACACACATCCGCACTCGTCACACCATCATCATCATCATCACCACCCGCACTCGCATCACTTAAATCCTTCGGGTATGCCAATGGATTTACATGTTCCACAAGGATTTCCCTATTACAGGTAAATAAACAATTCTCAATCATCTGCTTACTTCAACTTTGCAATTGTGTGTGTGTATTGTTATTTATGTATGCGTGTATGTGTACGTGAGCAAGTGTGTTTTGGTGTGAAAAAATAATCATCGAAAATAAAGGCACGCCTAAATTATGCTGCAAGTAAAGTATCTCGCTCGACATGTAAATGGAAATTTGTGATTCTCGTCCATGTTCAAGTACGAGACCATAAAATATCTCATTCTTTGTACATGATTTCTTCACTGTCTTTTTTATACTTTAAATGTTCGGTTGATGTTTAATGCTGCCATAAATAAAAGTTTACGCGCGTTTTCCCCTAAATGTTTGAAAAAGTTTTTGCTGCACGCCTGCCATTTTGATGTTGTTTTGTTGTTTATGTTTATTTTTATGATTAACGTTTATGATTTGTTTTCTCATTAACCCTCTCCTCCGCCAAAAAAAAAAAAAACAGTATTTACTTATTTTATTTTTTGTTCTTTTCAATGGGCGTTGTCACCTGGTAAAGATTGACTGTGTTGTATGAATGTATGTAAATGTCCTGTAATCATTTTTGAGATCCTTTTGAAAGAAAGATATTTATAATTAATTAATCGGCACAAATGCCGTCGGTGAACAACGAAAGGCTAATTTTTTTAAACTGTTCATAACGGAGAAAATTAAATTCAAACGGTAGTCTTAAGTGTCATAGTGTCATAATGTTTTAAAATTTTAGTTTATATTGTGCTTAAGTACGAGTGTCGTATCTCGACTACGCCTACGACGATTTTGTGCTAGATTAAAGAAAAAATGCTGCAATGCTAGTTAGTCTAGTATTTTGTCGAAGTCGTAATACGACACTCGTAATAAGGCCCATTATTTGCTTAATTCACAAAACCTCTTATATCTCTGTATCGATTGTACTATTGTATTAAATACAATAGTGTAAAATTTGTTGTTTGTAATTTTCATATAAAAATGAAATACACTATTACAATTTTATTTCATATGTTCCCTCTAGTCAACCTAGAACCATATGACTCTATGTCAACACTGTTTTCTCTAGCGACAATTTCACTAGTTAAAATGTCGATAACTTTATGAGCGAGACAATAGTTCTAGTGTATTTCGGGTGACATTGTCAACGGACGCATCAGTAGTATGTTTTCTTTTTTTTTTCTTACGCTGTGCAGTCAATACCAGACTTGCAAGCCGATCATCGGCTAGCCACTGCCACTTTTGATTGGCTGTGGCAATTTTACACAAATGTTTTTAGTTGAATAATATAATTTTTTTTTGTACAAGGGTCACTTTAAATCTTTGGTTCAAATGTCTCTATATTGCATTAACAGAAGTACCTCATCAATAGTACTAAAGTCTACCGGTGGATTTTCAATGACAACCCTATGTTATATGTTAATGGCTGGGGTACACCTGGTCAGTAGTACTATTGACAATTTCACTAACAAATCTTTACAATTTTACAATTGACATCGAGCGAGGTAATATCGATATTGTAGACGAGAGCTCCTAAAATTTACTAGTGAACCTTTGGTGACAATGTCGCCATGTGGTCCCAAAAGAATTAATTAGTCAGTAGTGCTACAGTCTACTGGTGGATTTTCAATGACAAGCTAATATTAAATGTCAATAGATGATTACATTGGCTGGTGTACACCTGGTCAGTAGTACTACTGACAATGTCACTAGTATATCAGTACAATTTCACTATTCGCATTTCCTGCAGAATTTTTAAAAAGTTGTAATGTGACTGGCATTTATTGACAAGAAAAAAATATACAAAATGTTTTTTTTTTGCTTTTGGCAGAACAAAAATTATTAAATAAAAATTGAAATTAACGTAGATAATGCGGTAAGAATATAAACAAATAAAATACAAAATAGGTTAATACAATATACACTGGGTGTTCAGAAACATATAAACAGAAAGTGTATTTGAACCAAGATACAACGATACAAGTTGTTGTGAATTAAGCAATTATATTAAAATAATTTAAAATATTATGACACTATGACACTTAAGACTACCCTTTGAATGCCCACTTGTTTTTGCGGAATATTCCACGGATTAAATTTAATACAAAAAAATCAAAGATAAAAATATAAATTCACTGGAGACCGAGTATTTTGAATGCCCTCGCTAATACGATTAGAGAAATTTTTTTTGTTATATACATATTTACATATTGTATCTTCAAAAAAAAATGAACTAACAATAAGTAATAAAATCTTAGGTCTAGATATAATTAATGGGCCCGACCAATGCCGAACACAAATTTAGTGAAAGTAATTATTAATACAAGAATGATGTACAAAAATATTCTCAAAAAGTTTCATCTGCGTTATTGCGTTTTAGAGCCTTAGTGTCCCTCTTTTTTAATGGATGTGTCCAGTAAAGTTCAAGATATTA
Source organism: Tachina lurida (assembly GCA_944452675.1). Classification (NCBI taxonomy): domain Eukaryota; kingdom Metazoa; phylum Arthropoda; class Insecta; order Diptera; family Tachinidae; genus Tachina; species Tachina lurida. The sequence continues at coordinate 132,706,670 of OX101754.1, read as the reverse complement.
CGAGCCAGGGTATTAGGATGAGACTCGAGTTTTGTTAAATATTTGCCTGCGTATTTTGCAATTTCTTCAATCACTAGTGGCATATTTAAATCACAATGTAAATTTGAATTCTTTATGTACCATGGAGCCGATGTTATCAAACGTAAAATTTTGTTCTGTCTTCGTTGGATTTCCTCAACATTTGCAGCTGAAGCACTGCCCCATAACTGAATTCCGTAGCACTATATTGCCTTCGAAAGTCACTTTTATAGTAAAAGTTTGCCGTCTAGGCTGAGTGTTGAATTTCTGCCAATCAACCAAGGTATTTGAGCTAGTTTAAGTTTAATTTGTATTAGCTTAGAGCCAATGTGGTGTTTCCATGTAAGCCTTCGATCAAAGTGTATACCAAGGTATTCGACTTGAGAATGTTGAGGAATATTTTGATTGTTGATTCGAATGGGATAAACGTTATAGGACAGACTTCTTTCTGTTCATTTACTTTAATTCTCCATAAGTTCAACCATGTTTCCAGCTGAGCCATATGTTCCTGGGGATTGCGGGAGGCCTCATAAGAATTTTCGTGCCTGCTCATGCAGGCTGTATCATTGGCAAATATAGAGCTGTGACTATTATTGCTCGCAGGCATATCACAAGTATATATTAAATACAAGATTGGCATCAGAATACTACTCTGTGGCACAACGCAAGATATAGATTCGGGCACACTCATGAGTCTCCTTCCAGAACAATGAACTTCCTATCAGTAATATAACTTTCCAAAAGTTGTTGTATGTTTGTATTAAAACAAGTCCTTCGTGCCATACTTTATCAAATGCCTGAGAAATATCAATACAACAACAATAGATCCTTTCTTCAAATGTCCCAATCTAAGCGTTAGCTCAATTTTGCTATGCTGACTTCTAAAATCAAATTGATGGTCCGGGATGCACCCATTATTAGCTAAAAATTTGGTCAATTTAGTCATGACCAGCTTTTCGAAAAGCTTTGAGATTGTTGATAGTAAGCTTATAGGCCTATATGACTCAGCCTTAGTAAGATCTTTGCCCGGATTCGTTATGTGGAAAATACTGCATTCGTAAAATGGCATTAAAAATAAATAGAAGGATGCTTATTGCGATATGAGGCAAGTTCATCAGCAGCTCTTAGGGTTGAGTTCAGCAATTATTTTTTGTACTTCACGTAGGGGACGAGGGGATAGAGAAACTACACTCGGCAAAGCAACAGCACCCGCACATGAATTGGGAGTGAATACAGATTTAAAATGCTTAGCGAATAAGTTACCTTTCTCACTATAGGTTCTAGAGAAATGTCTGAAATTGTTGAGAAACACCAGTGAACATGTCATGATTTTTTTCCGTGAGGCCCGGGCCTAGGGCGGAAAAAATTTAATAACCCTAAGAATTAAAATATTAAATAGTTTGATATTGATCATTTTTGTCAATCAATGAAAAATTTAGAATATAATTCTGGGGGGTTATTATGTAATCCGAATCGAACGGAAATGTGTTCGAATTGCAATGTTAATAACATACAAATTCGAACAGTTTTCGTTTCGAATCGAATTACATAATAACCCCCCTGACCTTTCCCATTAATTAATCGGTGCTATGTAAATTGTTTTAGATTTATATTATAGTATTCTAAAACTCTTAAGTATACCATTGTGCATTGTTGGGATTAAACTATAGTTCGGGTAAGTGTATTTTAAATTTTTAATTACGAAACCAGAGCGCACTCTAGTTAGGAGGTATTGACAAGCAGCGTTAAAAAAGTTCTGATTTATGCAATTGCTTTTGCTGCTGCTTCTGCTTCTGAATGCGTTCAAAGCGAACGCATGAAATGAAAAATTAAACACAACGGAGAATTTCAGCAGTCGACATGTTCGAACAGTTGTTGGTTTGACTGGCTGATCCTTTAAAAAAATTCGAAAGTTAAATTTTTGTTTTTTACTAGACTATACTTTTTTCTAGAAAAAGTGTTATTGAAATTAAACAGAGAAGTATGCATTAATTATATAATTTTGAAAAAGAAAATTGTGAAAGCGACAATTCATTTTGTTAAAAAGTGACCTGTATCATCTATTAGGATGCCTAGACACGTTCAGATTATATTGCCAAATATTTAACAAAAAATTAGCAGTCCTTGTTAGTTATTCTGAAAGAAATTATAAAAAAAAAATTTACTATAATTTTGCAAAAGAAAAGTACAGGAAGAAATAATTTTTTCGACGCAAAATGTTAATGAAATTTCTTTAGGGGACTCTTAGCTACATTATTGCCATATATGTATAGTAAAGCGCTATCACTAAGTCTGAATTAGCCGTTGGCCAAAAACTGACGACTCCATATTTTGAGGGCATACTGATTTTCGAAATCTTTAGATCCATAAAAAAAAGTTGGTCACCAAAATCGCCAAACTGAGTATAGGGCTTTACTTCCCTTTGGTAATACTATCGAACATATACTGTCAGGACCCGAAGATGCTGCGTACTCCCAATATTAGGTATATCTACTACAAAAACAAATTCGATAAACCGTTCACGCAAAGAAACCAGTCTGTGGTATGTATTCTCTTGAGTCTCGTTAATCAGAGTCCCTTAGACATTCCAAGTCCGGTACATTATTCCCATGGAACATTTGTCTTCTAAACTGACTAAAGCTTAAGTTAGGCGTGCCATAGAAATAATGCCATAGCCATAAGCAAAACCAAAATTCAATTGGTTTCTATGGCAATGGGTATGGCGTTATGGCTAGTTATATAAAATCAAATAGAGTGCTGCCAATAAGTTTGGTCCGAACAGCTGTTTTCTATGGTTATGGTTATGACACGTTGGATTGAACCTTAAGAATGGGACAATAGCACAGGTTCGAATGTTTCGTCCTCTTCTTCCAAGGCTCTACACATGATATCCTCTATCATTCCCATGCGAGCTTGAGCAGACCCCATTTTCGTGCAGCCTATTCAATCTTAGAATCTCTGTTGACTTTTCTTGATTCAGCTTACCCCATTAAGATTCTGATTACTATTCCCTTTTAATAGCTTTTTGCCAAAATATCTGTCGATCTCCAATCGCCCATTGTTTGAGATAAATTGTGGGCCTCTCTTTTTAAAAGATTCAACATTCTGCAGTGTGATCTTACTCGAATATGGTCCTATTTTAACTTTTAATCTTATTTTAAAAAGCATCGAAAGCGTCTGAGAAATAAAAGCGTATGTTGTTAGTGCATGAACCTTATGCAGTGCTCAAGTCTGGCACTGCGTAAACTAAGCTTGTGACACACACTACACAAGTAAACTGCGCAGTTTTTATTTAATGCGCCATAATGCAGGTCTGTCTCTGTCCAGAATATTTTTTCAGCGCTCATTGATTGTTTTGAACTCTTAAAAAAACACGAGACAACTGAGCGTTTGCAACATACACTACACAGGTTCACTGTACAGTTTTCAAACTTGAGCAAATATCAAAATCGTTTTGATATTTACTCACTTCACTGCGTAAATAGTACAACCACCCCCATACACTACACAAACGCACTGTACAGTGCCAGACTTGTGCAGTGAACTTGTGTGTAGTGTATGGCCGGCATTAGCTGAATGTTTATTTTGAAAACTAACTTCGTTCGTTTCCTCTGTGTACCCAAAGAAGCAAGATCATCAAATTTATAATAACTCATTAACCCGCATTTTCCTAACACTTCACAAATTAAATAAATTTCCAATTTTTCTTATTATCAACTGTAATTTTAAGAAATGAAAAATTTATGTCGAAAGAAAGAGAACCAAAAATAAAACAAACCTGAAAATCGAACGAATCGGTGGTTCGATTTAACTGTTGTGCAACTAATGAACTGTAAATTGTAATTGTTGTTGATGTTGTTGTTTTGTTGTTGTTGTGTGTTGCTGTTTTTATTTTTACAAAGAGAAAATCATGATTAAATTGAAAACGTTAAATTAAAAAAATATATATTATGAAAAACTCTTTGAATTTGTTGCGAAATTATCAAACGAAGCAAACGAACAGCAACAACAGCAGCAACAACAACAACAACAGCAACAGCAACAGCAACATTATTAATAATTTAACAACAACAATAATAATAATAAACTTTAACACAATATTGCCGCAATTTAATATTTTTTTGATTTTTCATTCTTTTAATATGATTAAAGAAGTTTAAGAGAAAAAGAGATACAAAAAACAACAACAACAACATTAAGTTTATTAAGGTTGTTGTAGCTGCTACAAAAGCTACAAAAATAATCTTTAATAATTTTATAGTTTGCAGTTGTTGTTGTTGTTTCTTTTCACTTGGTTTAGCCGAATCAAAGTCACTGAATAATATTTAAGCATTGCAGATGAAATGTTGTTCCTTGAATCGCTGGTTGGTTGTTGGTTGTTGGTTCATCTGTTCGTTTTGTTGTTGCACAAATATGCATGTACATATGTATGTAGGCCCAGTACCTGCAGTGGACTGTGTGACTGTGTGACTGTTACTATGACTGACGACTGTATGATTTGAAAAATTCTCTCTCGAGTGCAGCAAGCACATTTTGTTTATACACGTTGTTGAGGTAATAACTCAGGTGATTATAGTAATTATGCGTTCTGACGCGATGCAAGTACGGATAACGCTATTTCGATATAATTGAAAAATTCTGATAGACACTGATTGTAAAAGCAAGAAATGATGATGACGACTACGAGTACAACTACGATGATGAAGATGAAGATGAAGATGATGGCGTATTTGGCGGTGATGTAAAGAAGCTTAATAATTCGTACGATCGGCCGGCCATGCTGTTTTGTGGCAGATGAGCTTTGAAGGCTTGTAATTCGTAATGTATGAATTTAAGGATGGCTGGCAAATGAAAATATAAATGAAAGATGGTGTTTTTAAAGACAGCTCCTGCTGCTGTTCAATCATCCTTGTCATAAATAATCAAATCGCTCTTTTTTGTTTCGTAAGTTACAGTGTAACGATTTTTTGTTTTTGAAATGCGCAGTTTTAGGAAGTTTTCAATAAATTAATGTAATTGTTGTTGGCTTGTAAATGGTAAAGGGTCCGCCATCTAACGTTTTTTTTTCAACTAGTGCTTATTTCGTGAATGGTAACACTTAGCTCATGTTTGATTTGACAGATAATTAGTTTTATCCTTCCTCTGAACGAATATGGTTGTGTATACGCTTGAACAACGCTGATAAATATTGCTTACAGAAGATGCCGATTTTGCCAAAAAAAAAATCAGATGAAGCTCATTTTGATATTGGCGGGTTTGTAAACAAGAAAAATTTTCGCATTTGGGGTACAGAAAACCCGCACGCATACATTGAAAAGCCGACGCACCCAAAACGAGTCACTGTTTGGTGCGGATTTTGGTCCAGAGGCATTATTGGGCCATTTTTCGAAAATGAGCAAGGAGTGGCCGTTACAGTCAATGGCGATCGTTATCGGGCCATTTTGAACGAACTTTTGTTCACAAAAATTTAAGAGGAGGATATTGGCAAAATTTGGTTTCAACAGGACGGCGCTACATGCCACACAGCCGAAGCTACACTTGATGTTTTGCATAGCATTTTCAAAAAAAAAAAGTTATCTGGCGGACCCTTTAGAATATAAAATAAAAAGGGTATTGAAAAAATATTTTTATCCGCATATTTGGTTTTTATGGTGTACACAGCAAATATAAATATATTTAATAATTTACTTTTAAAATTTTAATTTCTTTAAGTGGACTATTGCTATTTTTCTTCTTTTCAAATAAACTATGAAGGACAGGCCACTTGATGCTTGACACTGGGCTTGAAAGGTCTAACGAAATTCGGTAACGGACCACAAAATTTATTAGAAGTTTTTATTATACTTCAAAGCTCAAGTTGCTCGATTGAACTTTAAAAAAAAAAGTTATTCGAATAATGAATCTATATGTATATACAGTCGAACTTCCATAACTCGAACTTCTCTAACTCGAATTTTCTCTGACTCGAACTAGTTTGGTTGGCAGTAGCGTTGAAAGAACAAATCACATACAATTCTGTAACTCGAAGTCTGCGTAAGTCGAATTTTTTTTTTTTTGGGATAATGGTGATTCGAGTTACAGAAGTTCGACTGTACATACATTCTAAATTTTATTCGAATAATTTAATAAGAAAACACAAGCAAAAAATAAAAATTGATTAAAAATGTTTTCTAGTAAAAAATGTGGAAAAGAAATATTGGATACGATTAACTTTACAGGCCGATTCTTGGAAGAAAATACATAAAATTTTTAAATTATTTAAAAAAAATTCAAAACTTTTCCTCGAAATATTTAACGGGGGGTCTACTCTGTAATTTGAAACGAAAGCAAATGCTTTCGAATTGTAATATTAACAACATACAAATGCTAAAGCTTTTTCTTAAGTTTCGAAATACAGAGTAGATCCCCAGATTAAGGTAAAATTTTCAGAATTCGATATTTTTTGGAAATTTTTCCCCAACTATACCTCTCGAATAAATCAATAAAATAATAAAATTTGCAACAGTCGACGTTGTTTTTTATGTTTAAAAAGACTTGATTAGAAAAATATGTATATTTTTGAAAGAACTTTATTTTCGAAAATTTTCAAAATTTACCGAATCGAATCGGCTCATTATATCTGGAAATCAATAAACCTTGCAAATGCCGCAAGCTAGATTCTGATTGGTTAAGCTATTATTAAGGTATGAAAGGTTTGCAAAGGTTATCTGGTTGTCAGGTTACTGGGAAGAAAACGTAAGTTTTCAGCTCTCTGCAGTTAAAATAACAAGTCCCTTTCTGTCACCTGAGACTACAAAATGGACAGTGCAAGTACTGATGGCGAAATGACTGATGGATAGAGAGGAGGGAAGCATAATTAATTTTTCGTGTTTACAACACTGCTTTTGTGGGTTTTGTTAACTTTTATAGCATCGTTGCAGCGCCCCTGGTGTTAAGTAGGCGCATTACTTTAAGCTGTGTAGCCATTTTGTTAGTTATTTTACTTTGCCGAAGACTAATTGCTACAAATGTCGACGAAGAAGGTTGTTGCAATAACATTAGTATAGACACTAACGCGTTTTTAAGAAAAATATATTATGTTGGTCTGGCCAGGATTTGAACTCGAGGTCTGAAACACCCTCATTTGTTTTCTAGTTGATGCCCTAAATACTTAACAATCACACACACTCGAACACATACATACATAGCGACACGATAAAAAAATAATCGGAATGTATTCCCATGAAGATCTGATGAAAATTCTACTTTCGAAAATCTATGAGAAATCAATATATTTGCTTGATAGCTGAATGTTTTTATGTTTTAATCGAATAAACAAACGAACAGGCGATGTTAGTTTTATTTTTTTATAAAATAGAAGTTATTCGAATAATAATGCATAAATCATTTTTTTTTAATTAATTGAACAAAACATTTTTTTTTCGGTTAACCGAATATAATACAAATGAAAAAAAAATTTGGATTAATTTTTTCATAGATTTGTGATTGAAAAACAAGTTATTCAAATTTGAAAAATTTATTCGATTATTCCAATAACAATTAATCGAAAAATTTTTCAAATACTTAAAACTTATTCGATTATTCGAATAACAATTACTTGAATAGTTAATCGAATAAAAATTACTTGAATAATTATTCGAGTAATAAAATAAAAATTTAAATTTAATATTAGTTTAATTTGTAATAGAAAAACAAGTTATTCGAATTTGTAAAATTTATTCGATTATTCGAATAGCAATTAATCGAAAAATTATTCAAATACTTAAAAGTTATACGATTATTCGAATAACAATTACTTGAATAATTATTCGAATAAAAATTACTTGAATGATTATTCGATTAATAAAATAAAAATTTAAGTTTAATATTAGTTTCATTTGTAAGAGAGATTTTTTTCCATAATTTAACAGAGCGTAACTATTTTTGCAGTTGAAAACTAAATTTTCTTATAATTATTTAAAAAAAAATACTATAGGAAGTTACTGATTTTACCGCAATTGATAGGTTAGTGATCCTAGGGGGCATCCGCCATAAGTATCCAAATGCTTACGGGTGGCCTTTTGATTTTCTCTCATTTAAAGTGACCTGAATTAATTTTTCGAAATGTTTTTGAAAGATTTTATCTCATATTCATATATCATAGATTTACATAGAAAAACAAATTGTCCGCCATTTTGGAACGTGAGTTCAATGTCAGCTACCAGAGCTAATTATAAGTCTAAGCTTTTCAAGGACTCTTTTAAATATATCCAGCAAATTTTATCACAGTCAGTCGCGCGGTTTAAAAGGACACACACATATACACGAGAACTTTATCTTAACTTATGTTTTTTTTTAACTACTAATGCACTCTTTAACACCTCTGCTAGCTATTCTTGTTATAATCAGCCATTCTTTTTTTTAATTTCTACATATGCTACACAAATTATTATATGAATATAAAAAGCTGCAAGTTCAATAAATTGATTAAAATGAAATAAAAGCTAAAAGTTTGTTAAAAAAAATATCGCGAACAATTCTGCGAAAGCATTTTATTCGGCATCAAGCAGCCGCATACCGTATGTAAGCTGTAATATATTTATAGTTTATGGTGTTAAAGCTATTCAACACCACATCATATTTCTTTATTCCAGATAATTTATCCAATCAAAATGTTAAAGCAATATATGCATTCGCCTTTTTCCTGCATCTAAATTCTTTTTCAATGGAGAATTTGTGAATAAGACTCACTCCTCTATTCGCGCTATAATTCTATTGTGGGAATTTATTTCTTTAAAGCTTTACTACGGATACTTGAGCAGCAGGCAGTCAGTCAGTCAGCCAATCGATTAGTTGTTAGTGCTTGATGCACAAGTTCTTTTACTTTATTCACATAATTTTACTTTGGCCATAATCTGTGGTTAGTTTATTTGCTTGCACTGTCGGGGCGGCTTAAATCTTTTTGATGCTGATTTCACTTTAAGATATTTTTGCAAATAACCGCAAATTATGAATTGCTGGTTGTTGTTGATGTTGATGTTATTGTTTTTTATTTTGCAAAAAATTTCTTATATGCACTTTTAACAAGGTTTTATTTATTTATTTATTTACTTCTTTTTTATATTTAAAATTGTTGTAATTTTATTTTAATTTAGTTCCATCTTTGCAATTATAAACTTGCTATTAATAAGAAATTATGGTACCAAAATGATACAAGTAAAAAGTTTAAAAAAATATATAAAAATAAAATACTAAAAAACATGGTAAAAAAGAAAGGTTATCGAGCCATAAGCGCCAAAAAAAGCATATTTTTTTAATTTCTTTTTTTGACAAAAAATAGACTATCTAGGATCGTAAATAATCGATCTTCGTGAAAAAAATCAAGCTCGCAAATTATGACGCTTAAGTCACAAACCATTGAGGAGCTAGAACATATATTATCCTACAGTTATGAAACATTTAGGGAAAGGAAATGCAGTAAAAAGGCAAGTTTTGCCAAGTTAAAATAAAAATATCTATTGTTTTAAGTTATTCAATATTCACAAACAAATTAAATAGACTTCATAATTAGTTTTAAAATGTAAGGTTAGGTTAGCAGGCTACTGGTGAAGAAATGAAAAATCTAGGGTTCCAGCTTGCTTGGGTCCAATACCATGATATTTTTGTTCTAGCTGTAAGTTGAAAGTAGTAGAAGAAATCGATGAGAGGGAATAAAGGGGGGGGGGATGGTACAAAAGATCCATCAGGTGTCGCAGTGCCGGTCTTTGGACCAGATCTTCCCCTATTTTAAATCTAAGGGGGGGGAGGGGGTGGACATAGGTTTCTTTAGGATAAGAGAGATTAAAAGAGAAGAGAAGTGGGTCAGGAAAGGGTCTAGTGTATACACATGTCATAGAGGAGGGTTAACGACCATACTAGCCGCTGCTCCTAATATATAGACTTAGGTTTGTGAGTCCTATTTCCGATAACTCGGACAGCCTATTGAAGGATATTTTATCAAGGAAGCGCGGGGCAGAAGCAGAGGAGATGCGAAATGCTTTCCTCCTCTTCTTCATCATTGCAACTGTAGCAGTAATCATTGTACGGGAGGCCCATACATTTAGCGTGGTTCCGAAAGTGCAGTGGCCGCTTAGGGTGGCCAAGAGATTCCTCAAGTGCTTCCTGGTGAAGCTAATGAGGTTTTTGGTTCTTTTAATATTTAGGCGAGTTCAAAGGGTTTTCGATATAACGCAGGTAGACTCATTGCATCATCTGTCTTGAGCTGATTTGAAAAAGGCAGCAACGAAGCGTCTCCAGCAGGATGAGAGAGGGAGCCCACAGAGATTGTCAATATCGACTACTCCGAGTAGGTTTCCCCTCTTTGCCAGATCATCCGCCTACGTGAATTAGTCCCGTGTCCACGCACCCAATAGAGTGTGATGGATGAGTGTTGCGCAACTTTGTCCAGGACTATGCGACATTCTTGGAGAAGGAATGATGTGGAGTACACACCTGCGAGGGACTTGATTGCAGATTATTATTATATTATATGGATATTTCTATTATGTATCCGTTAAAAACTTAGCCAGTGTTTTGTTGCTCTTTTAATGGCGGATATCTCTGCCTGTAATATGCTACATTCGTCCGGGAGTCTAAAGTACATTACAATTCCGAATTCTGGAATATATATGCCCCGTCCAACTCCCCTACCCCCCTTCCCCCACTCGTCATCATCTTGAGCCGTCCGTGAAGATCTGCACGGCTGTGTCTATAGGGGAGAACTCTTCTGTCAATGGAATACAATTTCCTATTGAAGTAGGGTTTGGGAGTGCAGTAGTCAATGAGTTCAGGTCCAAGGTCTATAGTTCCATACGCCTATTGCGCTTTGGCTAAAGGCCGTATGTAGAACTAGTTTTCTAGCTGCTAAGTTCACCGGAAGCCAATATAGCATAGCGAAGAGTGCCTTTGTCGGCGTGGATCTTAAGGCACATATTATCATAAGTGCCATTTTGCGGAGAATTCCTTCTATAAGGGACTGTTTGCCCGCTGATTCTAGTGCTTTCCACCATACTGAGATTTCGTAAAATAGGATAGGTTTTATGACCATCTCTAGTATCCAACTGACTGCTTTTTGGTTAATTCTCCAATTAGAGCCGATTGCCTTCCTACACACGTAAATTGCCATAGACGCTTTTGGTACTCTCGCCTGAAGATTTTCTCTACAGGAAATTTACTGTCAAGGACAACGCCTAGATATTTGACACTATCCGACAGGGTTAGGGTAATGCCATTAAATTTTAGATGATTGAAGTGGGGGACTTTGTATCTCCTGGTCGCGTAGGCACTGAGGCCGCTCCCAGAGTAACAAGCATTAACCTCATTAAAATGTAAACATTTAACAAATGTCACTTTTGGGTGAAAATAATCGAAGTGTTCTGGAAATACCCATATGCTGCTCTCTAATTTGAGAATTTTCTAAAAACAAAAATTCACTTTTCAACTTTATTGCTACACTTGTTCGCTCGTTTGTTTGTTTGTACTCGTAGTTATTTTAATACAACGTGTTTCGCGTCGCATTGAAACGTTTAACAGAACGTGACTGCATAATTTGAAATTGCTGCTGCTGCTGCTGCTGCAGTCTGTTTCCTAATTGAGTTATTAAATAATAATTAATTATAGAAAACAATTTTTTATTTATTTATAATAATGTAATTTTTTTTTCCAAAGCATGCATTCATTTATTTATTTTGTGTGATTTTAATTGAAAAGCTCTTTAGAATGTTGTACGTGCATGTAGAAGTCAGCGATTATCGAATTATCAAAAAGTTATTAACGCTTTTTGTTTATATGTAAACAGGTGTATATAAGATAAAAAAAAAGAAACTGTTTAGCTTGCGATGGATGCTTTATTTTACACAAATTAAAAGTGATTTGAAGCTAAAAAATCATGACAAATTAAGACGTTTCATTATCATAATCTTGATTGACTTATTAAATGTGATTTAAGCCCTGATTAAAATAATTATGTTTGAAAATACCTGCCAAATTGGTGAGTATGGCGAATATGAAAACATCTTCATAAAGGTATGCAATAATCTTCTAAAAAGGAAACGATCTTGAGGTCGTTTTTATAGGGTTCCGTGCATCAAAGGTGTAAAGGAACCCTATTGTTTTCGCTACGCTGTCCGTCTGTCCGTTACAGGCTGCTTTCTCGAGAACGGTAAGAGCTACGGATCTGAAATTTTGACAGAATATGTAGAAAATTGACCGCTACAACAAAAAATATACGACTGTTACAAAATTAAAACTTCAAAAATCTAAATTAAAAGGGTATTCTATCAGTTATTTTAATTCTGACCCCCATATTCATAAAAAAATAAAATCAATTTCAAATCCATTTTAGGAAAATTTAGTATGAAAAATTTTAAATAAAATACAATTCAAATTCACTTTAAATTTTATGCATATGTGGGCGAGTATGTAATTTTGACAACTTGCTGTATCTTGGAAACCGTAATCTCCAAACCGAACAAAATCGCCAAAAACCGAAAAAATCGCCAAAAACGAAAAAAAGCGCTGAGACTGATATAAATCAATAAAACTAAAATAAAACGCCAAAACCGAAAAAAGGCAAAAAACGCCAAAACTAAAAAACCGCCAAATACTGAAAAAATCCCAAAAACGAAAAAATGCCAAAACTATATATATGTGGAAATGCCCATATGTGTGCAGATGCGAGTATTTTTATCACAATGTAAAGCTTTTGCAGCCAGGCTTGTGTTGTTAAATATGACGATTTTTTATAACAAAAAATGACGATAGACGATTTTGTTTCAAATACTCCTTGTTGTTGAATTTGTTGAAATGAGTAGTTAGTATAAATATAAATTATATGACAACAAGTCCTTGCAGAAAAGAGATTTGATGTCGATAACACAATTATCAAAAATTTTTATTTAATTACAGCATCAGTTATTTTCAATATGGACTCTGAAATTCTGCCTTTACTAAAAAGTTTTCAAATCGTGTGTCTAAAGAAAAATATCGAGACATTGCAAATGAAATAAGAGAACTTAAATTGTTTAACTTTCAAGATTATCACACATATTGCGTATGTCAAATCGAATATTCGTTTACGAAAGTTTTGTTCTAGATTAAAGAAAACTTGTACACGTTTCCTTTAATCTAGTACAAAATTCTCGTAGACCAATATTCGACTCGACATAGTACCAAATTTACCAAACAATAAACTTCTTTTTCATAACGAATGTGAGTTTGTAAATCACATATTGACTCTGTCAAACTCATCAGCTAATGTTGAACTAATATTTTGTACAGTTAATCTTAGTAAAACCAAAAATCTGAAATTTACTACACTGAAAGAATTTTCGGCATAAATTCTATGAATTTCGACATTAATTTAACGAAAAATTCATTAAAATTCAGCCAACGTCACGCTTCGTTGGATTATGAAACCAGTTTCGTCAAAATTATTTTATTGAAAACTTCATCAAATTTATTTAACAGTGTAATTAATGCAGTGCTATAACTTCATAGCATATTCATAAAATAATTTCATGAAAAGAATGTAATAATTAGAAAATATTGTTGTCCTAAATCCAATAAAATATTCTTACGAAGCAATTCCAATGAAATTCTTTCACAATATTCATGAAATTTTCATTGGATTTGTGAAATTATCATTAGATTTGTGAAAAAATTTTAATGAAATTGTTTCATTGGACTTATGAAGCAAAATTCTTTCGGTGTAGATACAGAAACCCTTGAAAGGATTATGTTTTCAAAAGATTATTTGAAGTGTAACTCTTCGGAATGTTACAGTGTTGACATTAAGAAAAATTTTATAAAAACACAATTCTAAATTCTATGTATAGATTTATTGAATCTACATTTATTTAGAAATTGTTATACACTGTTATATATTCTGAATTTTTTGCTTTAATTTTTTATTTTTTTTTTTTTGGCATTGGAAATGAGATTAGGACGGGGAAAATAAATATAGAAAGTTTGAACATTATATTTGACCTAGCATTAAAATATGCCCTAAAAGCGTCTAATATGCTCAAAAAAACTCAAAAAAATGCTACAAATATGCGCGTAAGACTGAAATATGCAAAAAATATGCTTTAAAGGATAAAATATGCAAAAATATGCTCTAACATAAAATAATACCAAAATTCATAAAAAGTTTTGAAACTGATAAGTATTTTATATCCACTTTACTACGTCACACAACGCCACATGGTGTTGACTGAAGTAGTTAGCGCGTGGACTACAAAACCGAATGTTCGAGCACGGTACCCAGCAGTCATAACATAACAACACCACGCATTTTTCTGATGTCGATTAGTGTCCCTTTGTATCAGTTGTTGTAAGAAAGCTCAAGTGATGAAGGCATAGACAAATGACCAATAAAATGGCTACAAAAAAAACAAAGCTTCAAATAATTTAATACGCCTCATTGACACCAGAGGCGCTGCAACACTGCACAATTAACAAACGTGCAAAAAAAAAAGCAGAGTTGTAAAAGAACGAAACTTTATTCTATCGCTTCCATATCAAATCAGCAATTGCATATTTTTGGTTTCCCTGGTTATGACTCATGGCAATCAACTTTATATTAAATATTTTTAGAGATCTCGGCCTGGTCCACTATGTCGACAAAAAATTTTAATCAATTAATTTTTAATTTTTCTGGACCGTAAGTTTTTTTTTTTTAATTTTTATTGGCCGATTTCTAAAGAGAATTCGATTGAAATCATTGAGACTTCTAATTGTACTTGCGATTACAGAAATTTTCATTATATATAGCTATAATTTTATTTCAAACAAAAACACAAATTTAAAACAAAAGAAATCTGCAGCATTGCGTTATTAATGCGATTCGGTCACCCAGTCAAACAGTTGTTGCACTCAACAAACTGCACAAGCAAAATGGATTTTGAAAAGAAAAAAAATTAAATGTGCAATACGTACCCGTATTGCATATTTTTTATAACTCTGCATGTGCGAGTACAAGTAGGGATGAGATACAAAATGTATTAAAACATCAGCATAATCATAATTTCTTGTATTTTATTTCATTTTCTTTTTAAGGTTTATTTTTTTTATATATAAGCAGAAAAAAATTAAAATTGTTTTTTTATTGCAATTTTGAGAAATGGCGATTTCATAAAAATCCACCTAAAAACTGAACTTCAATGTGAAGAAGTTACAAAGCAAAAAAAACAAAACTTCACTTTAACCAATCACGTACGTAAATAAATTGTAGAAATTATGGTTTTTACTAAAGCTTTTCTTTTATATTGTGTGTGTTTTTTTTTTCTTGTATTATTTATTTGTTGCTGGTTTATTCCTCTCTGAATTTTATTGTAAAATTACAGCTGGCTTAAAATGTTAAGGATAATCTTAAATTAAAACTTAGGAAAATATGCAAGAAACAAGAAAAAAAAAGGAAAAAATAAAGCCTGATGGTTTGAGTCATCGATAGGTGTAGGTAAATGTTAATGTATGTGCTTTAAAAGAATATTATAGGCGTAGAAAGCCCATTCTGAGGGGGCATCAGCCCATTCGTCCCCCCTCCCTCCTTTCCCTACAGAATTATTAAGAATTGCCTTCAATTAGCTATTGTATCTAATATTACTCATGAAATTCACTAGCCGTTATGACCCCCACCCCCTTCAAATACATTTTTTAACTCCGTCAATGACTAACATTATTATTAACCCCTGAAGGGAGCAAATAATGTAAGATAACATTAATGCGAGTGACTATTGCAATAAATTGCAGTGTTTTTTTTAATAAAATATTCATATTCAGTGTATAGATTTATAAAATTAAGTTTATAGAATGTAATAAAATTTAAAAAATATTAAACTGACTTACCCTCCCTCCAGAGTTGCACTCTGAAAATATAAAAAAAAAAATAAAAATAAAATGTTAGGTTATATGTTATTTTAATATAATTTGTTAATTTTTTTAAAGGTTTATTGTCCTATTTATACTTTTATAATTCTCAATAATTTGTTGGAAGTTTGTCTATAAGCATTGGGGCTTTGAAAGCTTTTTTTAATTGTGACTGAAGTCTACTGATGCGCTGCAAAAGCAGCAATAAAATTCATCTAGAAGTGCTTCGCCAACAAATGAATTTTGTTTCAAAAATATTTTTAATTTCTAATTTCATCAAAAGAGGGTGGGGTGGGCTGAATTAGTTAGCACGTTGACTACAAAACCGAAGGTTCTGGGTACGAGCCCGGTATCCAACAGTCATTAAATAACAACACTACACACTTATCTGATTGCATTAGTGTCCCTTGGTATAAGTTGTTGTAGGAGAAGTTGAAGTAATGAAGGCATAGTCACTGGCAGCGTGACCGTTTGACCGCCTAAAGTGGCAAATTGCCACTTTTTCGACTGCCTTGTCACTTTTTGTCGTCCTTTTTTTAGAGTGAATTATTTTTAAAAATGTATTAAAAATAAAAAGTTTAGTGTAGTTTTCTCGTTTTTTTTTTTAATTTTGCCCCTTTTTTTTGTTGATAAATTTACTATTTGGTGCCACTTTTTGAAAAATGTCATCGGTCACACTGGTCACTGAACTAATCCTGGGGACAAATCACGGCATTCGATACGACTCGTAATTTAAAAATATTTTAATAGAGTCTATAAGGAAATATTTTTAAATTACGAGTCGTATCGAATGCCGTGATTTGCCCCCTGCTTCAACAGATACTAATCCTAATGTAACATCAGAGCGAGCGTCCTCCTTCGTTGTGTAGCAGAATCATCGGCGAAATAAAATAACCAATAAAATTACTGCTAAATATAGCTTTAAAAAAATTTAGTACAGCTCATTTAACACCAGAGGCGCTGCAACACTGCATTTATTCAAAACAATTCTTTCTGCCAAACAAATCCGACTTCAATGCAAAAATCTGATAGAAGAAGATAAAAAGAAGTACGTTAAATATACAATTAAATATTAATGGGCGTGCCTCCGCCCATTTTTTAAATGCAAGATTGTATGTTTTTCAGGGCTTAGGGTGTGTGTTGAGTTGTGTAAAAATCGGTAAAGTAGAACCACGTAAAATAAAATATTAAATTTTAATGGGAGTGACTCCGCCCATTTTTTAAATAAAAGATTTTGTCTATTTTAGAGCTCAATTTGTGTGGTAAGTTTCGTAAAAATCGGTTAAGTATAACTACGTGAAATATAATAATTAATTTTAATGGGCGTAACTCCGCCCATTTTCTAACTTTCAAATTTTGTAATTACAAGAACCAAAGGCGTTTTACAGGTTTCGCAGAAATCAATTATGTAGAATATCATGAAATTATATAAAAAAAATTGTGGGCATATATCCGCCCACTTTTTTACAGTGGGACCAAAGAAGCTATACCCTCTCAGACAACAAAAAATTTTATAAAATCTGTCTAAAATGTACCGAGTTATGAAGCCTAAAAAATAGATACGAACTGTTAACCTCGTCCTTTTGTTGAAGTGGGTTAAAAACGTGCAAAAAGCAGAGTTGTAAAAGAATGAAGCTTTCCTGTATCTCTTCCGTTACCACCTGCCATCTCTATCACTATCCCTTTCTTAAAGAGGGTAGCACCTAGTAATATCAGTAGTTATCATTGCCTGAATGTTAGTTCTCTTTAATAAAAAATAAAATAAAAAATCATCAAAAATGGGTTAAATTGCAGCTTCTACCCAATGGCACGTCTAAACAATTGTAATACAAAAATCTTTGCTCTACATTTATATTTAAGTATTTCTAGCAAAAGACCACAAAATGTTAGAATAGATCAGCGGAATTACCGCCAACCATTATTAAGCCAGCCAACAACTTTAAAAAGCAGACATTATTTGAAATCTTGATGCTGGTAATTTGGTCGATTTGGTTTTGTTGGTCGGCAACATTTACTTAGCATTTGAACTTGTTACACTATGAAATCTATGTATTTCTTGATCTCTATTAACGTTTTCCAGTTTTAAGCAAACACTACATTAACAACAACAACAATAATAATCATTTTCTACTGCTGAGAAGGAGTGAGAACGGGTATCAAGTAATTTTGTAATTTAAAAATAAATATAAAATTACTTGAACATTAAATGAATTGTATGGATCATTTAAAATTAAATGAACAATCTTTTAGATACATTTTCTAATCTTGCCGGTTTATTATTATTATGTATTATGTTTTCTTATTTATATGTACATACATACAAGACTAACAACATAAGAGCAAATTAAAAGTAGAAAGAGAAAAAAAAACTAAAACAAAAACTTTCAATTAAATTATGTTAATTTTTTTACAAGTTGCTGATGCTGTTGCAGTTTTATTTTAAATACTCGTAAGAACAAAAGTGCCGCTTAAAATATATTTAAGTATTTGCGACACCTACTGCTTTGCCTTATACGTATCTAGATGAATTAGAAATTATGGGAACATCTTTTAAAAAGTTGTTAAGCCACTTACGCACTCTGCCGCAGTGTAATTGGATATGAAAAGGAGTGGCCTAACTATTCCTTCCTTGGCTACAAAATTTTTTAAACTATAAATATATTAGACCATTTAATTAAACACCAGAGGCTTTATGTCAAAGTAAGCTAGAAATAGTTTTTATTTTTGCTATATTTAATAAAAAAAATAATATATTATTGCACATTAAAAGGACTGCCGCTGAATTAATTAATTTTAAGTCAAAACTATGCAGAAAAACCAAATTATACTGTACAACACAAACAAAAACTATTAGGTTCTAACCTACTTCTGTGGCAATAAGTCATATTTTACTGTTTTGTAGTAGAATACTTTTAAACTTCCAAGTCGATTTTCAGAAATATAAGCAGCAAGTTATTGCGCTATAACTTCCTCAAAAATCACACAAACTGATTTAGATTTTGCCCAGCAGTACTTTCGAATATCAAGATTACAGAAATGCCATTAACTCAAAATCAGCTTATCTCGACTTAAGCACCTTTTTCATTTTTGCCACAGAATTGCAGCAGAATAGACCACAATAGTATACTACATGCTAATAATTTTAATTTTTAATAGGTTTCATAAGAAAAGATGGGCGGGGATACGCCCACTAATTGTTTATATATGATTTGAGGACATTTTACTTGTTCGATTGCTACACAACTTACCCAAAACTTTGAACTCTCGTAACGACTCAATCTCAAGGTTGAAAAAGTGGGCGCTGCCACGCCCAATAAATTTTATTATTACATTTCACATCTTCTAGCTGAGCGATTTTTACGAAACTTGGCACACAGTCCTAGCTCAAAAAATCTTGCATTCAAAAAAGTGGGCGGGCCACGCCTATTAAATTTTAATATTACATTTCAAATGCTTTTATTTAATGGATTTTTAAGAAACTTGGCACACATAATGAACTCTTGAAAAGACACAATCTCGCATTCAAAAAAAGTGGGTGGCGACACGCCCATTAAAATTTAATATTATATTTCACGTGATTCTACTTAATCGATTGTTAAGAAATTTGGCACACACTTTGAGCTTTAAAAAAATACTTAATCTTGCACTCAAAAAGTGGGCCGGGCCACGCCTATTATATTTTAATAGTATCAATTTTTACCAAAATTGGCACACGTCTTGAGCTCTTAAAAAGACACAATCTTTCATTCAAAAAGTGGACGGGACCACGCCCATTAAAATTTAATATTATACTTCTCGTGCTTCTACTCTATCTATTTTTACTACACTCAGCACTAACATTGAGCTCAGAAAAATATTTAATCTCACACCAAAAAAAAAAGTAGGCGCGACATGCCTATTAAGTTATAATATTATATGCCACATGCTTGTACTTCACCAATTTTTTATTAAAATTTACATACGTATTGGGGTTTTAAAAATACACAATCTTGCATTTCAAAAAGTGGGCGGGGCCACGCCTAATAAAATTTTATATTACATTTCACGTGCTTCTATTGTATGGATTTTTACGAAACTTGGCAAACACCTTGAGCTCTGAAAGATACTTTATCTCACCCTACAAAAAGTGGGCGGGGCTACATCCATGAAAGGTTTGAATTAAATGATATATATACATATACTTCTACTTATATGATTCGCACGAAACTTGGCAAAGACTTTCGTTTCTTAGGATGACATAGTTTTGTGCTTAGAGAAGTGGGCGGCAACATGCCCATTACATTAATTAATATTATACTTCACATGCTTCTACCTGAACTATTTTTACGAAGCTTAGCACACACCTTGAGCTCTGAAAGTGACGCAATGTTGAATTTAGAAAAGTGGGCGGATAGTAATATTTGCCAAATTGGGCATTACAACGCCCCCTAAGAATATAAACATGGCACTAATAATTTGAGAATAAAAGTCTTAAAAAAATTAAAACAGCTGCTAAAACAAGCACCAAAAAATTAAGACTAATTCAGATAAACAAATAAATTAGATTAAATATTTCTATATGTGTTATCTACAATGATATTCAAAGTCTCTGAAAATTAATTTTTAAAAACCCAAATTAGTCCTAACTTAGAATACATTTTTCTTTTATTTTATATACTTTTATAGTTACCCAAAGGTTTTGAAAAACTTAAAATAG
Source organism: Tachina lurida (assembly GCA_944452675.1). Lineage (NCBI taxonomy): Eukaryota > Metazoa > Arthropoda > Insecta > Diptera > Tachinidae > Tachina > Tachina lurida. Next base: position 132,686,071 of record OX101754.1, on the reverse strand, counting down.
AGGCAAAATCGAATAAAGATGATTGTTTGTAGAGTTTTTTTTTTTTGAGGCTTTTAAACTTTCATGTTTGTATGTTGTGATTCTCAATAATATATTAAGAGCCTTATTTGTAAAAATTATAAAGGCTTTATAAAGGCTTTATAAGTGCTTAATATGAATAATTTTGTATGAAAATCTATTTTAAACCCTTTTTATAAAGCCTTAATAATTTTTATGAATAAGGCTGTAAGAGTTTTACTATAAATATATGACATTGTTCAGCTTATTTCAAAAATCTCGGATTGAAGTCTGCTGCAACAAAACAAGCAAATAGTTCCTTATAATATTATTAGTTTAATTGCTTGCAAATGTCATTTGTACATATTTTTCCTGGCACAACTTCCCTTTACAAATCATTATAAATATTCAAAAGTGCGTTCAATATTCAATACACTTAAACGATTAGATGCAAACAATTTTTCCGTTTAACAAATATTGCGGAAATTATTGAATAGCTTGACTTACTGACTGACTGACAGACTGAATGAATGAATGTATATTTACTTAACCGTTTACAAGTTAAGTTAGCAACAGTAACATAGTTGCATGCCACTGCAAATGCAATTTAATATTTTGTGTCAAATATTGCTTAAAGGCTTTTTAGCATTTTACTGGTTGCAGTAGCTGCTGCTGCTGCATTTTTCTTTTCGTTTTTATTTTTTTTTTTTTATTTCGTATGGGTTTTTTTTCACAGTGCATGACACATACTTAAAGTGCAAAAGTACAAATTCCTGATTCGCATACATAATGCAGCGTGCAGCAATTATTTCTTCTTCTTCGTTTTCAGTTTTTATTAGTGTCTCTTGTTTTTAAGTTTATTTTATTTATTTTTTTCTAAAATGAAAAAATAAATAAATGCAATTTTAAAATTTATTAAGTGTTGACAATCTGTAGTTAATATAAATATTTATTTTTATTTACCCCTTGCTTAATTATTTTTATTTAACACTTTTGCTGTTTCACAGTTTATTGATGCATAAAACTTCTAGTCGTAATTATTCTTTTTATAATTTTTTTTTTTAATCGCAATTCAGTCTTTTGCTACTGTATGCAAATTAAACGCCACTTGCCGGTATGTGACCCAAAAATAAAGTGATTTACGCTAAATCAAATATTATCAGATATAATCGTGAATATTTTTATTATAATGGGGGTATTCAAATGTTAGTCTTAAAAAGTGTCATAATGTCTTAATATTTTAACATACAAGGTTTAAGAAAATTTATTGTGGTGGCTCAAACAAAAAAGTGATCAAATAATAAGACTTTAGGAGCTACGTTTATTGTCTTGTCTCATGACTACACGTAGAAATGTGAGAGAGTTTACCAAAGGAATTGAGAGAGAGAGAGAGAGAGAGTAAGCAATATACAAAGGTGCTAAGGGGCCATTCACATATTACGTAACGCTATTTTTAAAGTTTTTGTAACTGCCCGCCCCCTCCCCTCAATTATATCGCTTTTTACAAAATTTTCAGTATACATTTTATAAACTGTAATAAGTCCTTAAGCCCCCACTCCACCTAACCCACTTCGAGCGTAATATGTGAACAGCCCCTAAAGCGAAAATACAAATAAGCACAATATTTATAATTGTAAATTATGAGGGGTTTTTCACAGCAGTCATATTTTTTCGTGTTATTATTTTAAAACATATTAATTTATGACTACCATTTGAATACCCCAATTGCCTTTCTTTCAATCACAGTATGTTGTATAAATAAGTGTGAATAGAAGGAATAATTGAAGATGAATTAGTTAAATATTTGCACAAAATTTCAAATACTTTAGTAGTTTTATATCTCTTGAATTATTTTTTTAATTTAACCCACAAAATCCGGTTTTGTGGGACTTTTTACCATCAATTGTGAATAACTAGAAAATTAATCTTTAATGTTTCAATAGAATAAGTCTACCTACAACTTCGGGAAAAATCACTGTTAACTCAACAAAGCCCATATCAAAAGCGAATTCATACCATATGAACTCATTTTGCAAAGAAATGCAACACTGCAAAACGACATGTAGATTAGCAGCTGATCAGCATAAGCTGAAACGAGACCACCTGGTATGAATTCCCCTTGGCCCACTTTAACGGCAACGGCAGTAACTTCAAATGGTCTCTAATTTTATTGTTTTATTGCTCTTTAATTTTATTGGTTTTGAGAAATGTATTATTTGATATATTGTCATAAGTTTATTTTAATTGAAATTTATTTTCTGCAGGTTAAGTATATCTATAGGCATTTTATTGGTTTTGTTTACAAAAAGTATGGAATTTCATGAAAGTATGTTAGCATTGTTGAGAGAATGAACATCTATGTTTGAGAGCATAAGAAAAAACACTGTCAAAATAAAATAGATTCACCAGAAGTAAGTAAAACAAGGCGAATTCAGTACCATTTGGCAGCTGATCGTCAGATGACTTTGCCCCATCCGTCAAATTCCATCTAAAATAGAGTAAAATTTTAACCCGAACTGTCAAAATACAAATCAAAATAATCCCACAATAATTATGTACGTATGTTGTTGTAATTATAAGGCTAATTGGTATTAATTCGCTTGGCCGTAAGGAAAGCTCTCGTGTAATCGTAATTATTACTTACACCAAAAATGAATGAATTTTGTTTTTTTTTTTTCAATTAAACCTATTAATTGTAGGAAAAATTTTTCGCTGTAATTATTTATAGAATTTTTTTTATTTGCAACCCTTGAATATGTTTAAGGCCATGACTCACTATTGCACACAATCGCACGACTTATGAAAAAAATACAACCCTGATCTGATGAATTGTTATTGTCTTTTGAAATCTTGAATGAGCATCATCATAGCAGGGTTGTATTTTCTTAAAAGTCGCACGCTTGTGTGGGCTAGTGAATCACGAACTTTAGCAATACCGATTCCGATTTCATAAAAACTATGTCTAGAACATATATGAAACTGAAACCCCTATTCAAGTGCTTTAGTTTATTTAAAAAAAAAAATAATATATTAAAAACTGGAAAAAAAAAGTCAGCAAGTAGAAACAAAAAATCATCTACAGCACATTAATGTTTCGATAAAATAATTGAGATAAAGAAATAAATCGTAACGAATACTCATGCACTATAACTATAACGCATGTACGAGTAATGAATGTATGGATGGATGGATGGATGGATGGCCAACTAACTGGGAGTAGAAGGTAAAAATATTTCAGTTAAAAACATAAAAAACACTTTGTTGATCATCAAACCGAAACTTATAAATATGTATGAATTTTAAAATTATTGGAATCCCTTTTGATGAACACGAGGATCACACCGCAAACAGTAAAATTTTTATATAAAAATACAAAAGCAACAACAACAAAAAAAAACAGGAAAATTGAACACTGCAAAATAATATGAAAATCAAAAAAAAAAACAAAAAAAATATTTAAAGGTCGCTAAGAATAAAAAAGAAAAAAAAAAGAACCTAACCTCAGTTTTCTCATCAAAAAGCTGATACAATCCATCCAACCATCAACAGTGGACAGACGGACACTTGTGCAACTCTACGACTACTTGGCCAAGACAAAAAGAACTGAATAAGTTGGATGAAATAAAAAAAAAATAATATCCATCAATACCAATCATCGATAACAGTCAACAAAAATAAACTCTCAACGCTAAAAAGCAACAAAATATGTTTTAGAAAAAAAAAAAAAGTTTAATGATGTTGCTTTTGGATTTTAGTGATCGACCTAAAATTTACTATTTCTATAAAATTGGCAAAATTATTTCTACTCTTTTATTCAGTTTAATGATTTACTTTTTTTTTTGTTGATATTATTTTTCTTAATTAAACTTGGATGTGCTGATAATCAAGTGTATAGTTATTTGGCTAGAGTTTGCGTTGATAAATTTATTTTTTATTTAAAATAAGTGCATTTTGAATGTAATCAACTTAATTTAAATTACCATTTACGTTCAACGTTTATATCAAAAAAAATTTGCAGCAGCAGACAGGCTGCCAAATAATAATTCATACTGGAGGAAACAAACGATGTAACTGAAAAAATTTCAGATCTTCTGACTTGTTCTAAGGATGTTGATTATGGTTAGTTTACTAAATACGTGGACATGATAACGAAAAAAAAAACTCCAAACTAATTCTAAATGGAAAATTTCATATAATAAAACTGATATTTGTCTTTTGACTCAAATTGGTTCTTTTATTTTAAGATTTTAGAACTACAATAATTAATTTAATATTTTAACAAGTGTTTTGCGCCATCTTGATATTATTATGTCATGACATATCATGGTATATATGTACATACATACATCCCGTCACATAACATGTCTATGCTCCTTGTTAAAAGGAGCATATCGCTCATTTACCCAAAGAACGTCATAACTCATAAAATGGAGTTTTTTAAGATAAGATTTGAAGACAAATTGGTGTAAAAATTTCTTACAAATATTTTTTTTTTGCTCAGCGCTTGAGAGAAAAATTCAATTTTCTTTCTCCATTAAGTTGTGTGTAAATTTAAAACTTTAAACTCGTTTTCTGACGTTTTAGTTATGACGTTGTTTGAGTAAATGGCCGATGTGTTAATGATACGTATGTATATGTTGTAAAAAAAAAATTATGACATAACATAATTAGATCATAATATATATTTCTGTCAGGGTATATTAGCGTCAATACCAACATTTAGGTACATGAAATAATTATGTTATAATATGTCATAACTCATACCATACCATTACATTTTCACTTGCTTCGTTGTGTAGCAGAATCATCGGCGAAGTAAAATAATGAATAAAATGGTTACAAAACACAGCTTCAAAAATTAGTACGCCCCATTTTACATCAGAGGTGGTGCAACACTGCATTATTAAAAACGTGCAAAAAGCAGAGTTGTAAAAGAATGAAGCTTTCCTCTATCTCTTCTCTATCGCTATCCCTTTCCTAAAGAAGGTAACACCTAGTAATAGTAGTAGGCATTAATTGCCTGAGTGTTACTTCTCTTTAAAAAGAATATGTCATAACATATTTATGTCATGAAGTTTGTATCTCATGACATATTTATTTATTATGCTGTGAGATAAGTCATCACATCATGTTTCTACCATTACATATTTATGTTACTATATACTCATGTCCCCACAAGATGTTTATGTCAAAGGTAACATATTTATCTCATGACATATTTCAAGGTCATGACATAAAAGTGCTATCATATGACATAATTAAGTCATCTTGTAGCTATGTCATAACATGATTATGTGATAAAATGTTCACCTCATAACATGTTTATTTCATAACATATTCAATTCAAAAAAAAAACTGATTTGGAAGCACTAACAATATATTGCTTACATGATAACAAAAGCTTCGCAAAATGCTTCTGAAAAGCACTAGCGAAAGGCGGGGCGTCCAACAAAGTATAAAAAAGTATATAAAAAAATTCAAGTCAGTAACATTTGGCTTGTAATCCTAAAATCTTAAAATAAAAGAACCAATTTGAGTCAAAAGACAAATATCAGTTTTATTATATGAAATTTTCCATTTAGAATTAGAATTAGAAGGTTGTCAATTTTCACACAGTACACAAAAACTATATATTATTACTTCTGTGAAGCACTTTAGTAAGGCAAATAAAATTCATGGTTTCTTGGAAGCTAAATATATTGCTTCTAGCAGGCTCATCTCGAACAACAAAAAAATGCCTTATTCATGCGCAACAGCAAGTGATTCGGTAGCACTGTATCCCTTACAAAAACGCTTCTGAGAAGCGGTAATTTTTGCTGGAGATAGCTATGTTATGAAGTTCTTATGTCATAACATTTTATAATTACACTACTTCTATATTATAACAAGCTTATGTCAAGGCACATTTATGTTATGATGTATTTAAGTCATGACAAAATTAGCACATTAACGTTTGCCAAACATATCTTTGTCACCAAAAATATAACAAGATATAATATATGCATATGTGCTGGCGTATATATTATGACATAATTATGAAATTTTTTTAATAGAAAATTTTTTTGCAGGATTTTGTGAATAGATTAGAAAATAAAACAGATGTCAAATAAATTATATTCTTTCATTTAATATACCATTGCTTGCTTATGTCATGACATAAGCATGTTGGCGTACTTTTCCACAATGACCACAAATCTTCGCAAAAAATTTATTTTAAATACTTTTTTCAAATAAATTTTTAAAGTTCTAAAAAAAAAATATTGGAGAGTCCTAGATGACGACTCATAGTTTGAAGTGAAAAAAAAATAGTTTTGTGGGCACGCTTTTCTAAAAGTTCTCCAAATTAAACTAAAACATCTGCTGCATTATTGCACAACATTATTGGCATCTAAACTAAATTTTTATGGTTTTGAAGCAACATTTCATTTTGTCATGCTTTTTCTCATTTAAAATTTTTAGTTTCTTATTTATTCAAACAAGTTTGATTTAACAATTATGGTAAAACCAAATAATTTAATTTGAAAAACATTTTAATTATCAACATATCGCAATGTTATGTTATTTATTTCAAGTGAAACAATTGATAATTGTGTTACAGTGAGATAAGCGTGCTTTGGTACAAAAAAAATTTATTTGCTAGTTATAAACACCCCTTTTAAACATAGAAAAATTACTTTGCAAATTCTTAACTCAGCTGGCAAAAAGACAAAGGAAGAAATACTTGCTCTTTCTCCTTTCTCCCAGCTTAATTAAGACTTTGTAAATTAAACTTTCCGTGTGTAAAAAGGGTGAAACTTGCATGTAAATAACTGTAACTTTCGATGTAGACTAGTTTATATACATATCGCTAATTTACTCCAATAGAGTCACAACTCGAAAGAGTTGTTTAAATACGTTTAAGGATTTAAATTTACTTACAAATCAATGAAGATATGAAAAAATATTCTTCTTTCAGGAAGTTGTAGTACAACCCAGTAAAAAAGAAACTTCAAAAAAGTCATGAAAATGTAGAGTTCACGATTTGGAAGTAGTGCAAATTTCAATCAATAATGTTATAAACAGTATGGTGCCAATAAAAAATACTGCCTAAGAACGAGTCCAAAGTAGAAAAGTGTGAAAAAATAGAGACAAACATATATGTGAAATTTACTGAAACAAGATATATATATATATATATGGTTCAAAAGGTTTTAGTCTCTTCTTTCTAAATTCGTTTATAAAATTAAAATCGGTTCATATTTAACTTAGTTAGAGATTGATAAGTGCCAACCGGTACGAAAACCCGTTTTTTGGTGTTTGGAAATTTTAAAATACAGATTGTTTTTATACTCGATAAAATCTACCAGAAAAATAATAACACTTCGCAGGCGTTGGCTGAAGTAGTTAGCACGTTGACTACAAAACCGAAGGTCCTGGGTTCAATCCGTGTATCCGACAGTCATTAAATAACAACACCACGCATTTTTCTGATGTGCATTAGTGTCCCTTTGTGTCAGTTGTTGTAGGAAAGTTCAAGTGATGAAGGCATAGTCACTGGTCACTGAACTATACCGACTTCAGCAGATACTAATCCTAATGTAACATCAGAGCGCCCTCCTTCGTTGTGTAGCAAAAATCATTGGCGAAGTAAAATAATCAATAAAATGGCTACAAGACACAGCTTCAAAAAAAAAATTAATACGCCTCATTTAACATCAGAGAGGCGCTGCAACACTGCATTATTCAAAACGTGCGAAAAAGCAGAGTTGTAAAAGAATGAAGCTTTCCTCTATCTCTTCCTTCACCACCTGTCTTCTCTCTCACTATCCCTTTCTTAAAGAAGGTAACACCTAGTAATAGTAGTAGGCATTAATTGCCTGAGTGTTACTTCTCTTTTATAAAAAAAAAAAAAAAAAAAAAAAAAAAAAAAAAAAAAAAAATATGAGCAACACTGTTCTTTTATTTGTGTGTTATCAGTTCACATTGAATAGCACTAAGGCCCGTCATTCACTTTCAATCGCGCTATGTGTCAAATATGACGTGTGCTAAAAAAGTAAGGGTTTTCGAAGCGGTTACTCAAATTACAAAAAAAAACCAAAACCCAATTTTTTTAAATTGTGCTTTTCTAAAACCACTTAATCGGCCATGTCGCAGAGTTCAATTCCGTTCGGAAATGGAATTCAATTTACCGCATTTCTGTAAGAGTCTAAAAAAGGAAACTAAAATACACAAATTTGTCAGGGGGCGCTGGTATGCTGGGGCAGCGTGACCGTTTGACAACCAAAGTAGCAAATTGCCACTTTTTCGACTGCCTTGCCACTTTTTTGACTGCCTTGCCGCACAGAGAAAAAACTGCCTCATAGAATCAATAAGATTTTCTCTATGAACCGTTTTTAGGCTAAGGGGCATCCCAGCAGAAAGAAGCGAAGATTTTTTCATAGAGATTCCTTTTTGTTTTTATGTGGTAAATCTTATTAATTTTATCAAGAAGAAAACCATATAAAATCAAGAAGAAATCTTATTATTCACAACTTTTTTTTACTCAATTTCCGTTATTTTTTGCACCAAAAAAACAATCAATAGAGAAAAACTTCTTGATTCTATTAGGCTTTCTTATAAATTGTAAACTATAGCGATTTCTTATTGATTTTATTATGTTGCCTTATTAATTTTTTTAAAAAGGTTTTCTTCTTGATTTTATTAGGCTATCTTATTGATTTTTTCAATAAGTCTTTCTTCTTGATTTTAGTAGGTTCCTATATGATTATGTGTAAAGCATTTTATTGATTTTTTTAATAAGGAAATCTTCTTGATTTTATAAGGTGTCTTGTTATTTCATATCTTTGAATAGACATAGAGACAATTTTTGCATGATCTTTTTCATTGTTGTATAAGAATGTTTGCACAATAATTTCAATGGTTATTCAGGCTGCTTGTTAGCATATTGGTTAGAGTGCTTGTCTATCAGGTAGAAGTTTGCTGGTTCAATACTTGGTGAGTAAGTTAGTTAAGAATATAACATAATGGATATGTAAAAAAGACGCAATTTTTTTTTACTGAAAAAATCATTAAGATAACCTCATAAAAACTACAAGATTTCTTCTTGATTTTTTTAAAAAGCTTTTCTCTATGAAATTAACAAGATTTGCTTATTGAAAAAAAAACCATAGAGATTTCTTATTAATTTTGTTCTATTTTATGAGGTATTTGGTAGGCACTGTTTCCTCTGTGTACATAATTGTGAAATTGATATTTGATCCAATAGGCATTTTTCCACTTTTGTTTCGAACCATTTTTATTCAAATTTAAATTTTTCACATTCTCTGCTTATGGCAACCAAATATGAAGCATATCTCCTTGCCAGCAGCCATCTAAGAAATGTGAAATGCCAATAATGATGCATTTCATATCAAACACAGAAAAATCCTTAATAAAAAATATGGTTCCATGATCATCTGCCAAACTGTAAACGCAAAAGCGACTGCATTCATATGTTCACCTTATATTAGGCAATATGTTTGCAAATGTGTGTGTGTGTGTGTGTGTGTGTGTGTGTGTGTATCTGTGCATTTGTCCAGCTAAACTATTTCACTAGTTAAATGCACCATAATTAGACGAGAACACGTGTTCATTAAACACTTTTGATGACAATCAACAAAATTAACTTGGAATACAATTAAATATTTTTATTATACTCGTTCGTACTTTAGATTTGATTTGTATGAAAGAGATGAGAACACAAACTAAATCAGTGCAGATGCCTTTTTTGATAGACACGTGTCTGTCTTGAGTTTTCATTTATTTTTTATTTTTTTATTTTTTTGTATTGCAAGAAAAAACGCAAATTTCTGGAAATAATGGAAATAATAACAACAATAAAGCCAACCATCAGCCAGACCATATCGGGCTGAAGTGAAGACAAATGCAGCCAATGGAATTGCGCAACATTAATGAAACGACGCTATAAAAGGATAAAAATGTTTTTTGTCTTAGTTTTTGTTGTTTCAGTTTTGTAAAGTGATATTACAAAATTCTTGCAACATGTAATAACGATGACTACTTAAGAGGATGCAACAGAATACCTGCAGTGTTGTAATCAATATCGGTTACTTATTTTGTTTAGCAGCGCAAAAAAAATTTCACTGCGTATGGTAAAAACTCTTCGTTGTACTTTAAGCTCGTTTCCTTTATGCTAAAATTAGAGAGAATTTTTGCTAAAGTTACACCATCCCCCGAGATTTGCAAATAATAATAAGACAAAAGAATTTAAAAAAAGAACAAAAGTATTTAAAAGTTAGTTTATGGTAAAATTAGGTTTGAGATGATAAAATATTTAGGTATTTTTTTAGTTTTAAATTTAGCTATAAATTAAAATGGAGGAGTCTCTGTCAAGAAGGAATTGGCCTATAGAGATGTTGAAGTGTTTGGAAACATTTTCATTTATTTAGTTACGACCTCCCGGGAGGAGTGTTTAACAAGTTGCCAATTGCAGGTTTGATCAGTTTGATTAGAAGTACATGAAAAAAAATTATTTAGTGTATACGTTTGCACTCTGGAAATCAAATAAAGAGTTTTTTATATAAGATCTTCTGAGGCAATCGTCAAGGCAGATCAATCAGATAATCCTAATTCCACAGCAAATATTACAAAACAAAAAAAAAAAACAAATGAACTTTGTTGGTATATTGCCGGTTGGTTTCTGGTTTGCTGCAGACATAATATATTTTGAATATACTGTGCCGCAAACCAGAAACTAACGGACGATATGCAAGTAACGGGTTGGCGTATGTAAGTAAGTGCAGGGTAACATTGTCAGGGTTTGACATGTCAAACACCATACAAAACTAAATATATGTAGGGTGTTTGATGATAACACGCAAATAAAAGCATATTTTTTGCCTTCTAAACACACAAACCAAATTTGACTAATCCAAATAGTTAACAAACAAAAGCCACCTGGCATAATGCCGAGTCACATAGAATCCGTCATAAATTATACTTCGCCTTTTTCAACTGGCATTAACCCAATGGCGGAGAAGATTGACACAATGAGTACTTTGTTGAGGGAAGCATTTTAAAAGCTTCAATAGATGTGTTGGCGTTAAAGATCACCTCGGAACTCAATTTTAGGGGGCTCAAAGTGTCCCCACTTTTTCCTATCCGTGCAATAATCGGTATATTAAATCATGTGTTCTTTCCATCGGAGTTGTAGCATACATATATTCAGCAACTTTGTAGAAAATATTAAGGTAAATATTTTTGTGGGATATATTAAACCTCTACCTCTTTTTTTTAACAGAAGTAACATTCAGGCAATGAATGCCTACTACTATTACTAGGTGTTACCTTCTTTAGGAAAGGGATAGTCATAGAAAAGACAGGTGGTGAAAGAAGAAGTAGAGGAAAGCTTCATTCTTTTACAACTCTGCTTTTTTAATGCAGTTTTGCAGCGCCTCTGGTGTCAATGAGCCGTATTAAATTTTCAATTCTGTGTTTAGTGACCTTTTATTTATGTATATATTGTTTTTGTAATTTAAAATTTCTCCGTATTAAATAATGCCCATAATTTCGGTCTGCAGAGTATTTAAATACTGAATAATTTAATGGGGATTATTTTGTAGCATATTTCGACTCGTGATATGCCTGCTAAAGGATAGTTTTTTACCACATCTTTTGAAAGGGTCAAAAAAATAAAAATACGGGCAAGAGATAGAGGGTTATTTTAACCACAAAAGTGTTTATCATAAGATTTTATATAAAAGTGCTGAAGTCCCCTTTAAATAAGATTCAAAAAGTTTTTTTTTTTTGCTTATTTTGCCTAATCACTCGTTGCAACCTTTTTATCTTGAAACAGGTTTGATTTTGCAGTACAGTGTTCCTGCTAAATGTTACCAATTTTCGTACATATATGAAATTCTTATTATCATTTTAGCCAACACAAAAAAAAACAAAACAACAAAAACCTAGCACTTCTTCTTCATCAAAATCGGTTAAATAGTTTAAAAGTTTCGGAATTTTAACATTTTTTTAATTCCAAGCCACTGTGCAATGTTCTTTTCGGTGAGAAAGCAATTTCTTTTTTTTTTAATGGAAATGAAATTTTAAATTGTTCAGACTAACAATAGTAGAGTGAAACAAAATGTTATTTATGTATATGTTTGGCTCAACTGAAATAATATACGAGAATTATTTTAATTCAGCGTATTAAAATTTACAGCAAGGTTTTGTCAACAAATATGATTTTTACCATCACAAGTTGTATTGTCCAAGCTTATGCCTTGAATGTAGTTCAAATATGTATTTGTTTAACATACACAAATACACACATACATACATACCCTAGCAAGACCTGATTTCCGCTTAATAAAATTAATTTCAAGGTTTGACCGCTTTATTATTAAATTTTATAAGGGTATCTATGTTTTATAGTTTTACTTTTGATAAAAGAAATTCTGATCAATCGATTGATCTATCGTCAGATTTTCAATCAAAATTTTTGAGCAACAAAAATCACACTGCTATTAATACTACAAGTATTTAAGTTACTACATGTGTACGTGTGTGTGTGTGTGTGTGTGTGTGTGTGTGTGTGTGTGTGTTTGTGTATTTTAGGTTGCTGATTTTTAGCGGAAAATACAAATTTTAATAATTGGTTTTTGTCTGGCATCTGTTTTTATCCTTCTTCTTTTTATTCTTCGCAATGTTTACCCACAACACAACAACAGCAACAACACGCATACATATATACGCACCATGTTATAATAACCGTTTTAAACAATATATTAACAACAACTACAACTACAACAGCAACATAATAAAAATTGGTCAAATAACAACAACAATTTAAGAGGGGGTCCAGCCAGCACCGCAACAACAACAAGTAAAATTTCAAAGTAATATTTTAATAACAAAGCCGAAAATTGTATTTTAGTTTTATTTATTGTTAAAGAAAATTGCTTTGACTTTTGTTTTCAAAAAAAAAAAGAAGAAAAAATTTATCTGATCAGAAGAGCTTTTTTCAGACCATCGTTTTGCTGCCCTTTTTATTTTTTTTGCCGTTTTTTTTTTTTTTTTTGATGATTTTGAATTATGATCATCACATACGTAAAGGACGTTTGTGTCCGGCAAGTAAATTGTCTCTATATTTCTGCATGAGAGTATGTGAACGCAACCTCTAGAGTTTAATTTTTGCAGGTCTATTACGCATTTTTTTATACATATATTTTTTTCGGCAAATTTCGCTTAAAATTTATAGTGTGGTGAAAAACAGATGCTTAAGAGAATTGATTGATAAAATCAAATATGTATAATATTTTAATAAAATTTAATTTGTTATGAATTAGGCTAAAATACTGCTTGCTAGGGTGTGTTTATCACCGAAATTTTAACACATTATTTTTTGCAAAAAAAGGCTTATACAAATATAATGGAATATATATGTTAAAGTTTTACATTTTGAAAAAATTCAGATTGGCTGAATTGAATAGTTTTTTTTTTCTTTTTTAAAACTAAATGAAGATTTTAAAGTGAAAAACTGAATAAATTACTCAAAATAGAAACAAATATTCATAATAAATTTGCAGCCTTGTGATATTTTTACAAAATATTAAAAACATATACTATTCAGCTCTGCTGAGTTAGGCTTTTACTGAGAAAAGTACTAAATCCGAGATATAATTTATAACCATAAGAAATCAATATTTTTATTCAGCTCAGCTGATTTCAAGAACGAAGAATACGAGTAATCTTCAAGATTATTAAGTAAGTACTTGCAAAAAATATTACATACGTAAATTGCAAACATTTTTGAGAATATATATATATTTTTCTTCCATGAAAATTACAATGAAACAAACTGAATAAACTAAAAAAACTGTAAAGTTCATAAAAAACAAACCAGCTTATTGTTAAATTTATCTAAATGCAAAACTAAATGCAAAAAACACAATTCAGCTCAGCTGAATTGAAATAAATGCATGTATATAGAAGTCCATAACTAAGAAAAAAAATAACAAAACAAAAATTTCGTCTAAATGATTTTATTTCCCAAATTCTTATTTAAGCAAACATTTCAAATATTTATTAGCAAAACCAAAATTTTTTATTTATGAGCGGGCATGTTTATTTCTTGAATTCAGCTGAATTGAGACCTGGCAGGGATTATTCAGCTGAGCTGAATTCAGCTTAAATATTTTCTATGTAGAAAGAAATTATATATATTTGATAAAATATGAGCAAAAGCTCACAATGCAAAAATCTATACACTGCTGTACTGTTTTTTTTTTAGATAATTTCAAACAATTGCTTATTCAGCTGAGCTGAATTGAATATTTCAAACAAATAAATTATACAAAATATAAGCAAAAGCTCATATTTTCAATAATTAAAAAAAATTAAATAGAACAATTTTAAATTTTAGTTGAACTGTAGTGAATTTTAATCGGGGCTTAAGTTCAGTAATTTCAATTCTTATTGAATGAAGTATTTTTATTAATTAATGTGAGTTTCTAAAGAAGAGAAGAAAAACTAAACTAGACTTTATAAGCTGGGGGAAATACCGATATTTTTCTGTACAGCCACGCATTTCATCAGCACTGAACTTAATGATGATTAAGAAATTATTTCTGATTAAACATTTTAAATTTAGATAGAAATATTCAATTCAGCTCAGCTGAATTGAGATCTTGCTAAGAATAATATAATAAACAATGATATTTTTTAAAAGAATTTTGAAAAATAATATGATTTATTCATTCAGCTGAGCTAAATTCAGTTTAACGAGCTGAATTTGAAGAAAAAAAATTGATTTTTTATATCATTTTTAAGATTTTATTTTTCACACCAAATCATTTCAACTTGACAAGAAGTCCGTTCTTCCTCCGAAATTGCAATTCAAATCAGCTGATGTTAGAGTTTCCAACACCAAGTGTAATTTTATGTACAGTTATACTCCTTTTAGACACGGAAAATTTACTTTGCAAAGTTTTAATTCAGCTGGTAGAAAGACAGAAAGAGAAAGTATTTCCCCCTCTGTCTCTCACTCAGCTGAATTAATACTTTGCAAAGTAAACTTTGCGTGTCTAAAAGGGTTATATATTAATTATAAAATGAAATACAAACAAACACAAAAGAACTTTCATTAACTACTCGTCTTAAGCTGAGTAAGGTGAGCATAAATTCAGCTCAGCATAATTTAACAAGAACAAAGAATAGTTAGTCCTAGTTTACACTATGCAAGTCTTATTGTTAATACCCCTTTTAGACACCCAAAGTTTACTTTGCAAAGCCTTAATTCAGCTGTGTGAGGAAGAAGTACTATATCTTGCTGTCTATCTCCCAGCTGAATTAAGACTTTGCAAAGAAAACCTTCCGTGACTAAAAGTGGTATTATACTAGAGTTTACCTCAAAAAGCTAAGTACCGCTTCACACGCTTCAACTTTTGTTGATAAACTCGTAATTCAGCTGTGAGAAAGACGGAGAAAGAAACACAAATATGTATCTCTTTTTTTCTTGCAGCTGAATTACCAGTTGATCAACAAAAGTTGAAGTGTGTGAACCGGGACTAAGCTATTCTTTTCTTTCATTCACAAAATAATGCAAATTTCTATATGAAGACTGCCGTTCGAAATGATACTTTCATAAATTTTTTCAAATACCGACGATGCTATTTTAAACTTTTGGCAGTTTCTGAAAGTTGCTAAAAAAATAACCTGCATTTTTATGTTTGCAATGAAAACATGACATAAACCTTTACACATCCATACATACATCATACATAACAATTAATCACTTTATAATTTAATTATATACATATATAAAATGTTTGCCATTCAATTTATTTTCAGATACCGCGAAGATGCTCTCTGCTGGGGCGATCGGTAAGTTTCAAAATAAATAAGTATCTATTAAGTTGAGTTGAGCAGTTGAATGAATGAAAACTGCAACAGACAGTGCAACGCATCCCGTTGTTTTCCGAAAAGCTTTCTACTTAATTGAATATATATTTAATATATGTATGCGCTACTTCATTCGATCGCATTAAAATACAGTAAGAAAAATGCTTGTATGTGTTGTTTCATGTTTAACAAATTTGTGTCCGTCCGTCCGTCCGTTTGTCTGTTCATTACATCCATTGGTAATTTCGTGCGTCTGTCCGCTGGTGTGTCTGTTATTTGTTGCAGTCATATTGTGTTAATTCTTCCTAACACCGCAACACATTTACCGCATTATTAAATTTAAAGCAAAAATGCATTTAGTTTTTTTTCTACTCTATCTATATTTTACTGTATCTCTGCACATTAATTCATATGAAAACAACTTTAATAATAAAAAATAAATAAATGAAAAAAAAAAATTAAATATATTCAACATAACAAAAAATCTACGGGACAACTGAAGTTGTATTGTGCGATTTCTTAACATTTTTCCAACAGATTTTTTCTGTAAAATTAAAAATACGAGTACTAGTGAAGAAAAAAATATGTATGTATATGAAAAATTTAACAAAAAAAAACTTAAGTAATGTTTTTCTTGAATTTTCGCAGAAAATCAATGGAAGAGATTGGAGCCGCTCAGTCATCGGTAAATGCAAGGTAAGTGATAATGTTTTGATATTTTTTTTAAATTTAAGTTTATTTTATTAACTGCAGGGATTCTTAAAGCATAGATTGAGTTGCAAAGTTTATATATTTTATTTCAAGTGCAACTGTTTGCAATGCAACTGTTTTGTTAATAATGATGAGCGGTATTTAAAAAAAATATTGCACTAATAGAAGCACATATCAGAGAATGACAATGAGTACGCAGAAAATAATATACATAAGTAAATAGTCTGCGTATAATCATAATTGTAGCGCTAACAGTTCGTACGCTCACATATTTTCTCTTAGGTGGATACTAATCTTAATGTAACATCAGAGCGCCCTCCTTCGGCGAAGTAAAATAACTAATAAAATAGCTGCTAAGCACAGCTTTGAAAATTTTAATACACCTCATTGACACCAGAGGCGCTGCAACACTGCATTATTAAAAACGTGTAAAAAGCAGAGTTGTAAGAGAATGAAGCTCTATCTCTTCCACCTGTCTTCTCTATCACTATACCTTTCCTAAAGAAGGTTACGCCCAGTAATAGTAGTAAGTAGTAATGTAACGAATGTCAATTTTTGATATTCGCGAATACGAATACGAATATTTGAAACGATATTCGCGAATACGAATACGAGTATTGTATGTACAATTTTTAGACATTAAATTGGAGTTCTATTTACTATTTATTTATGAAAAAGGACTTTATACTCCTGTTGGCGTACTTTAAAATTAATAAAAACTACCCAAACTTTTAATGATCGTGATTTAATAATATTTGAAAATAACAAAAATTAAAAATTTTAAAAACCGCCAAATATATCTAGAGAAGATGTGATATTTTCTAAACGGCTGGACCGATTTTCTTGAAACATAGCTAAGAACCATCTCGATCAAGTCACCTTTCAAATCTAAATCGAAATCGGTCCAGCCGTTTGGTCTGCACGTGAACACGGACAGACACACAGACACTACAAACACCCCTTTTTTTAGTCGGGATTTAATGATACAAAATGATAATAATTTTTCCCTACCCTGATATAAAAATACGAAACGAATATATAAAAATGGCCGAATATTCGATAATTCGAATACGAATACCAATATTCGTGCATCACTAGTAGTAAGCATGCATTGCCTGAGTGTTAATTCTCTTAAAAAAAAATACTATAGCCGATTCCAACATAAAAGAGCATCTCTACTTCGTTTATGCGGTAAACTAAAATACGATAAACTAAAAATAAAAAGTCACAAAGCGCATTGATTCGCTCTCTCTCTTACTTATAGTCTGAGAATATTTATACTCAGGCTATGGATATTTATTCAGGAAAAAATATCCGCAGGATATCCGGGATATTTATTCAACATTCGCCAACGTATACATACATTTGTGTATATTAAATGGAATGTCAAATTTTTGTGTGTATGTGATTTACGTGTTTGTGTGTAAATAAAATATCCCTACATATACGAATGTGTAGCCGATTAATAGTCAGAGTATTTTTATATTGTAGCTCACACAGTCTATAAACTTTAGTTGTAATTGTTTGTGCTGCGTAATTTAAAAATTGTGTATAAACAATGGAATGTTGGATGTTTATACTCATGCGTATTCGGACAATTAATGCGTGTATTTGTATATGAGCGCATTCACAATTGTTTGACGGCCAATACTCAAAAAGTGCCTACCTCTGTTTTTCTCTCTCACTCTCTACGCAGTCTTCCAAATAATTTATAAAAATATATCGTCGGATGGTTACTGGTTTGCTGCACAGTATATTAAGAATCAATAACCACCCAACGATATTCAAAAAAAAATATGAAAATGACATAAAGCTTTCAGAAAATTTTCCCAAATATATAAGGCTCGACAAATTAACTTGCTCTTGATATTCAATTGAAAAAAAATATGTAAACCCACTTTCTCCCAAGCTGTTGCTTCATTAAAATTAAAATGTCTTCTTTCGATTAAAAACAAATTTAATACTCGAAAATTTCCGGAAGTATATAGAAAGTATATAGAGCTTCGCAAAAAACTGAAATTTTTGGCGGCTTAATGATCACATCCAGATCCTTTTATAAACAGCTTGAGGATTTGGAATGTGACGATGTAGTCAAATAAATGATAAATGAAGAATAATACCCTGTTTTCACAAGTCAGGCAGGCGACTCGTCTGGAAAAAGTGTATGAAAATTCCGCAAAAAAAACTAAGTCGGCTGTCCGTGTTGTGGAAACAGGGGGTACATAAAGATTTCTTTTGAAATCCCTCAAAAAAATTTAAGTTTTTCATATAAATTTCTACTAAGTCAACCGTCCTTGTTGTGGAAACAGGGGGCAAATAAAGTTTTAGTTCGAGTGATAAAGAAAAAATAAAAATAATATTATCTATAAATTTTAAAAAATGTAGTAGTTGTTGGTGTTGGTCTAGAAATAAATATTAACTATATGTATGTATGTATTTAATAAGGACTCAATGGGGAGTGGCGTATTTTTATTCCAAAAAGTGTAGGTACCAAATTTGAAGATAGAAAAAATGTTAAGCAAAAAAAATCAATTTGGATTGCACAGGAGGGGGTGGGCGTTGGGTGCGGCACAGTTTGATTAAACTCCATTTTTCCATAATTTAGTCAATATAATATGCTCGGTGTCAACTTCCAATGATCTACTAACACTCCCTATAATTTTTGCACAAAAAAGTGTAAAGCCATCCCACTGTGCAGCATTTGGGATTAGGCCAAATAAAGCGTGCAGGTCGTCGTCATTTGCTTTTATTTTTACCGCTTACTATTTCAATTACAAGAAGTTTGGGAATCTCTTCACTGCAATTGCCGTTGTTGTCATGATGTTGTTGTCATTAATGTTGTTATCTTTTGGTTATTCGTATAACAAATGTAATTGTTGTTATTGTTGCGCTTAAGTATTTTTGTTGTATTAATAAATGTACATATGATGATATTGAATTGTTTAACATAAAATTATTGAGGCGCATCTTGCGTCCATCCCGCGTACCTTTTCTTACAAAGCACTAACATTTATTTGATCAATGTCTGTCCGAAAAACAACACAATATGTTACAATGATAATACATTTTGTTGTTGTTGTTGTTGTTGTTGTTGTTGTTGTTTTTCTTTTTAATGTTACTTATTGTTGTTGCTGTGTTCAATCTCTATGAGGTGCTGTTTTCGGTTTTAAAAAATTCACCTCGCTTTGATTTTGTAAATGTGTCCGTTTGCTTTAAGCTTTAGGTTTAAGTTTAAGTTGTGTTGTTAGTGTTGTTATTGTTGTTGCCGTGTTTAAGCCTAATGACAATTGTCGTACATACTTGTGATGTTGTACTTTGCTCATACTGTGTTTGTCATTCGTTGCCATTGTTGTTGCTGCTGCTGTTTAGATATGTAGGATTTCATGCAATGTTGTCGTTGTTAATGTTGTTGTGAGTTTGTATGCTGCAGCTTGTTGTTGTTTTAGTTGTTCTTATTGTGTTTTAATGAGAATTGTCGCATAAAAAGTACAAATATCAGACTAATTGGATTTATCTCGTGACTTCTCTTTAAAATTGCAAATCGAAAAAAAAAATTATACAATATTGTGTCTTGAGAGAAGTAATCGTAATATAAAACATAGCGCCACTTTTATATCCAAACCATGCCAACAGCCATCCATGTCAGTATGTTCCCGTATTTATGGTTAAATGTTCAAATGTTCAAACGTATGAAATGTTTTTGTTTATTCCTTGAGTTGTAACGAGATTTTTTTTATTTTTAAAACATCTTACTGTCAAGCTGTCATTTAACTTATGATCAGAAAATCTTGCGTATTTTGCTGCTAAAGGGTTTTCGTTTGAAGAAGTTGATGATGACTCAAGATTAGATGTGGTGGTATATGCAATGAAGTTTAACATTATTTCAAATTAATTTCAAGTGAAATAAGTGCTAATATAAATAATATTGGAGTTTTTTTTCAGCCAAATACAACTTTTAATTGAAATTTTAAATAAAATTTAATTTTAAATCAAAACAATAATTGAAATTTACTTGCTGGCTTTTATTAGAAAGATCAATACATGACATTAACATAACGATTTTGGGCATATGACCACCGCGGCTAGTTTTGACGAAGCACATTGTTGACATCAAAATTTTAGGCCAATCTTGCAAGCATTGCTTGCTGAACGTATGTCACGTATAATAAGAACAATATTGGCTTCCAAGGCGTCAATTGTTGCTGGTTTACTGGTATTCAGATTTGAATATCATTATAGATAACTCATTTGAAAATATTTTATTTAACTGAATCTAAATCAGTTTTGACTTTTTATTGCTTATTTATGAAGTCGGTTTAATATTTTTTTAAGTTTTATTTTTAAATTTTTTGTGTAAATTTTATATTTTTGGGGGCGTGGTCATGACCACTTTCCTACTTTTCTAAATTCAACATGACGTTACTTTCAAAGCTCGTGGTGTATGCCAAGTTTCGTAAAAATCGCTCATGTAGAAGCACTTGAAATGTACTATTAATCTTTAATGGGCATATCCCCACCCACTTTTTTAAGCACCAGGTAATGTCATTATAAGAGTTAAACGTGTTTGCCAAGTTTCGTGGGAATCTGATAAATAAAAGTACATATAATTTAATACTAGCCCTTCATGGGCGTGACCCCGCCCATGAAAGGGTGTGTGCCAAATTTTGTTTTAATCGTTAAAGTGGAATAAACTAAAATATAATATAAAAAAATAATGGTCGTAACCCCGACCACTTTTTTTAATCCAAGATTGTGTCTTATTAAAATATCAAGGTGCGTGCCAAGTTTCGCAAAAATTAATATTCATCCTTCATGGGAATGGCACCGCCCACTTTTTTTAGCACAAAATTATGTCATTCTAAGAGACGAAATTTTTTGGCAAGTTTCATGGGATTTGGATAATACTGACATTTCATGTGCGCATTAGCGTAGCTATAAATTGTTTCTAGGGGGCATTGTGACTGGTGATTTTCATGAGTAATATTAAAATAAATAATTACATGCAATTTCTAATAATTGTAGGGGTCAACAGCAGTTCTTGAGGGGGGGGAGGGGGCAACAGCAGTTCTTGAGGGGGTGGGGCAATGCACCCCCCAGAATGGCTTTTCTACGCCTATGCATATGCTTATATTGTTCAGTGCTCAAAGTGTGTACCAAGTTCCGTAAAAATCGGTAAAGTGGAAGAATCTGAAATATATTTTAAAGAAAAACTAATGGGCGTAGCCCCGCCCACTTTTTTGAATGCAATATTGTGTCCTATTAATTTCTTTATGTGTGTGCCAAGTTTCGTAAAAATCGGTTAAGTACAAGCATGTGAAATATAATATTAAAATGTAATAAGCGTGGCACCGCCCACTTTTTAAAGGCAAAGTTATGCATTTTTTAAGCTAAGGGTGTATAGCAAGTTTTGCAAAAATTAGTCCAATGCAAGCACATGACACATAATAACAAATTGTAATGGTCGTGGTTCCGCCCATATCTCCAACTTAGAAATTGTATCATTACAAGAACCCAAGGTCTTGGCGAAGTTTCGCAGCTATTCGATCAGTAAAAGATCATATATTAAAGAAAAACTTAGTGGGCGTACTCCAGCCTAGATTTTTCACAATTAGACCAAATGGAAGCTAAACCCTTTTGGACAAAAAAAAGTTTTACAAACGGTCGTAAATTTACAGAGTTATGAAGTAACATATGTAAATAAACCAAAACACTCACCAAGTATTGAACCAGCAAACTTCTACCTGATAGACAAGCACTCTAACCAATATGCTAACAAGCAGTTGAAATTATTGTGCAAACATTCTTATACAGAAATGAAAATGATCATGAAAAAAATTGTCTCTATGTCTATTTATAGAAACAAAATAACCAGACACCTCTTAAAATCAAGAAGATTAAAAAAATCAATAAGATGCTTTACACATCATCATATAGGAACCTACTAAAATTAAGAAGAAAACCTTATTGAAAAAATCAATAAGGCAACCTAATAAAATCAAGAAGAAATCCTTTTTAAAAAAATCAAGAAGGCAACCTAATAAAATCAATAAGAAATCCCTATAGTTTACAATTTATAAGAAAACCTAATAGAATCAAGAAGTTTTTCTCTATGGATTATTTTTTTGGTGCCAAAAATAACGGAAATTGAGTAAAAAAAAGTTGTGAATAATAAGATTTCTTCTTGTTTTTATGTGGTTTTCTTCTTGATAAAATTAATAATATTTACCACATAAAAACAATAAGGAATCTCTATGAAAAAATCTTCGTTTCTTTCTGCTGGAATACCCCTTAGCCTAAAAACGTTTCATAGAGAAAATTTTCTTGATTTTATGAGGCAGTTTTTTCTCTGTGAAGTGTATATTCTTTTATTTCGATTTTGGATCTACAAAATTTGTCCGGTTATTAGAGGGGTCCGGTTATTAGAGGGGTCCGGTTATGGAAGGTGTCCGTTATGAGAGGTTTCACTGTGCATATTTAAATATTTTTGATATACATTTTTACTTTGCAACTTTTCTTATCGTACATCGTTTAACACATGTCAAGCGATGAAAGTATAGTGCACTTACACTTTTTTGAACAAAAGCTTATAAACATAAAAAGTATGCATCTATCTTGTCATCTCGCATACAAATTTCAATGTAATTCCCACAAATAAAATTATATTAAACCACTGCCCAGGATACATTTTTATATTCATACGGACAACAACAATAACAGTAACAACATCTACCAACAGAGATCAAGAAAACTAAGTTGTAATGTGTCACCGCTTGCCACCGAAACTAATAAAATTCTATAACAGTTTATCAAAAACAGTTAAAAATGCACAAAATGACTTCGAGTTTGAGTTGGAGTGTGTGGCAGGCAGCAGCATTTAATGCAGCCATAAAATTCAGAGACGTCTACTACACACATGCATGCGGAGTGTGTTGATGAGCAGCAGCAACTTTATGTGCCATGTTGATCATATTATTTCTTTGTCCATCTCAAACGTCTCAAATTACTTTTACCACATTTTTTTTTTGAAGCAAACAAACACTGGAAAACATATTAAACATTTGGATTTCAAACCCAGCAAATGCAGTAGAAAGAGAGAGATTATTAAAAAAAAAATTTAAATAAAATTTTTTGTTGTTCAAAAAATAACTCATAAAAATAAATGAAAACTGCTAAAAATGTTGCTACAACAATATTACAAAACAAAAAAAAAAACAATAAAAATAAAACGACAAATCAAGAAAAAATTATAACTAAATCAGTTAAGAAATAAAATTTTTAAGTTCACAAGAATTATCACCGATTTTAACGAACAGTTCGGTAGTGTGAGTGTGTGTGTGTGTATTTTCTTCAAACTCTGGTGATATAAATTTTAAACTCTACGTTGATTTTTTTTACTCCTTTTATATTTTTTTTTATTTTTTTTGCTGTTGCTTAAATTGTGACTAAATTTACGATCATGCTGGGTTTGTTTATCGTTTTTATGCTTGCGGCTGTTGTTATTGTCGCTTGCACTGGCGAGTTAGTGGCAGCTTGAAGCGGAAAAATGTCATGCAGTCCATCATCATTTGAAATTATAGCCTTCATCATAATTTTTATATGTACATATGTATGTTTGATTTGATTTTGTTTTTATTATGTACATATGTTGTTTGATAATATACAATAAAAAAAATAAAGTTTTGTTAAAACAGATATACATATCGTTATCTTAATATAAGGGCCTAACTCATTATTTTTTTTTAAATCGAGTCTTGCATTTTTCGATACATCAGATGAATTGTTTTTTCGCTATTTATACTGATTCATGAAATTTTAAATATAAGTGAGTATACAACATTTAAACTCAACTACTCTGATTTACGATTTTTATGTGGTAAATCTTATTAATTTTATCAAGAAGAAAACCACATAAAATCAAGAAGAAATCTTATTATTCACAACTTTTTTTACTCAATTTCCGTTATTTTTGCCAACAAAAAAAAAACAATCCATAGAGAAAAACTTCTTGATTCTATTAGGGTTTCTTATAAATTGTAAACTATAAGGATTTCTTATTGATTTTATTAGGTTGCCTTCTTGATTTTTTTCAAAAGGTTTTCTTCTTGATTTTAGTAGGTTCCTATATGATTATGTGTTATTCATCTTATTGATTTTTTTAATAAGGAAATCTTCTTGATTTTATAAGGGTCTTGTTATTTCATATCCATAAATAGACATAGAGACAATTTTTTTCTTGATCTTTTTCATTTCTGTATAAGAATGTTTGCACAATAATTTCAATGGTTATTCAGGCTGCTTGTTAACATATTGGTTAGAGTGCTTGTCTATCAGTCAGAAGTTTGCTGGTTCAATACTTGGTGAGTAAGTTAGTTAAGAATATAACATAATGTGTATGTATGTATGTATAAATAAATAACATCTACAATGTACTACATACATATATACATATGTATATGGCATAGAATTTAAATGAAAATACATAAGTAGAGAAAATAAAAACACAATTATTTTTTTCCCTTTTTTATGAGGTCGCCTAATAAAAACTAAAAGAAAACTTTATTGAAAAAATCAATAAGATAACCTAATAAAAACTGTAAGATTTCTTCTTGATTTTTTCAAAAAGGTTTTCTCTATGAAATTAATAAGATTTCCTTATTGAAAAAAAACATAGAGATTTCTTATTAATTTTGTTCTATTTTATGAGGTATTTAGTAGGCACTGTTTTCTCTGCGTGCAGTTTTAATGGCAAAATTCTATGAATTTTTTTTTGATTTATCCCCTAGTGACTACTTCCTGTTTCCAAACCTAAAGAAATGGCTCGGTAGAAAGAGATTTAGCTTCAACGATGAAATTATTGACCAAACAAATGCCTATTTTAAGGACCTCGAAAAATCCTATTTTTTGGAAGGGATACCAAAACTTTAGAAACGTTGTACTAATTTTATTGAGGTAAAAGGAGATTATGTTGAAAAATAAATTTTTGTTTTGCAAAAAAAAAATGTGTTGCATTCAAAAAGTCACGGACTTATTGATCCGTCCTCGTATATAAAATTTGGTATCACGAATTAAACAATCGCATTTAACTGTCGATACAGAAATGACTTTCGAAAGGTTTTGTTTTTCAAATTGAACTGCATAATAACCTCGAAGACTCATCTATAAGGTGGTCTGTTAGATGCTGAAAATAAAACTAGAAAATTATCGGCTTCATTTCGCAAGGAACAACACGAGCACCAATTTTAACAACAAAAAAAAACTCAGCTTTAATTTCTGATCAAATTTTAGTTTGTAGATAAATTTTTCTGATGCAAATTTAATCTGGAAGAAACTTTGGGGAGATAGTCCCATGGCTTGGGGTGAATTTGCAGTAGACGGCGCACCGAACTTACAATTCGTGTCTATACAAAATTAGCAGTACACATTCTGTTGTCATATCTGCGACAATGCCAACATCAAATAGTCCTTCAGCAGGATAACACGCCTATTCATAAAAGTAGGCATTATTTTGAGTTCCTAGCACATCAAAATATGAAAGCGTTAGATTGACCGGGACTTGCTCGTCGAATTTAAATCCTATCGAAAATATTTAGAATAAAGGAAGAAGGCTGTTTAATTCATTAGATCAGCTAAACACAGCTGTAAAAGAATAATGGAATCAAGTTGATGTGAATTTAATGAAATCGTTGCTTTAGTCAGTGTCCGAAAAAGTTTTTCAGTGCATATAAATTAAAAAATTAAAAAAGTTACATACACTTATCCCTCGATTTACACGATACTTTTTTACACGATTTCACTTTTACACGATTATTTTGGTTTTCGCGTAAATTGAGAGATTTATGAAATACCTCGATTTACACAATTTTTTATGTGTTTTATTGAATATTTTTTGAATATTTTATGAATTACATTAATTTTGTTTTTATGAATAGCATTTATTTTGTTTATGCCCTAATTCAGTAAGAGGATTTAGGACGTATTTGTTTGAAAATGCTTTTGAGTTCTTGTCTTTGAAGTCTCTAAATTATTTTCTTCAGAAATGGTTGTTGTCTTTGATAATGAAAAATAAAAATATTATTGCCATGTTTTTAAAACATAAAAAATCAATTAAATTATTATACAATAGTTTGAAAAATATATGAAAAAATATGCGTTGGATATAATGTTTAGAACAAAATTACAAAGCAAATACACGAACCTTCTAGCATAGACAATAAATTATATTTGTTTTAAAGAATCAAAACTGCTTCTTTTTTTTCGTACATAGACAAGACGATACATTCGTCGAACAGAATTAGGGCATTAATGAATAAAGGTTTATTTTTATGTGTTTTGAGTAAACGCTTGTGATATTTTAAAAATTAAGTTGAAATACATACATATATACAGTCGAACTTCCATAACTCGAACTTCTCTAACTCGAATTAGTTTGGTTGGCAGTAGCGTTGAAAGAACAAATCACATACAATTCTGTAACTTGAAGTCTCCCTAAGTCAAAGTTTTTTTTGGGATAATGGTGATTCGAGTTATGGAAGTTCGACTGCAATTTCTTAATAAAATAAATTTTTTACGGAAGTCTGCCCTTATTTTCGATTTACACGATTTTTCATACAAAAATTTAAAATTTCGATTTACACGACTTTCTCAGGAACGTATCTATCGTGTAAATCGAGGGATAGGTGTATATTTTTCATTAATAAAATTTAAAAGTGCTGTAGTTATTTGACAAAAGAATGCAAAATATGTGCACCAACGGGTTGTTTGTTATAAAAGTGTAGTCAATAGAGAACAAATGAAATGTATTGAAATTTTTTGTATTGCTAAAAAGACGTGAGGCCCCCTCTGTACGTTGAGATTAGCGAAGCACACCGGTTATGGTTAACATAAAAAAAATGCTAAGCCTTAAGGCTCAGTTACCCGCCTGTAATGTACAGTAACTGCAACAGTAGGAAACAGCTGATCGATATTGTTATGCAAATGGTTACAGAGATGTAATGTAAAATATCGATCAGCTGTTTCCTAAGTTGCAGTTACTTTACATTACAGTCGGGTAACTGAGCCTTTAGGCGCCAGTTATGTAATTTAATATTTAAAAAAAATAAGAAACTTCTTTAATATATCAAGCACACCTTATCTCTCTCTATCTTATTCTATTTCTCTGCTAATGATTTTTATTGCTTTATTTCTACTGTATGTGTTGTTTTCATTATTTTATTATTTCACTGTTTATCTACTGCTTTAACTAATTCAGTTAAAAAAAAAATAAGCAACAAATTATGAACTAAAACATTAAACGCCTAAAGATCAGATTAAACAAAACTCCTTCAAAAAAATAAAAAAAAAACACAAAAACATACAAAATCAAATTTTATCTCTGTACATCGATCTATAAATTTGTGTACCTTTTCATTTTTATTTATTTTTTGTTAGATGCCATAGATATTTGCCTTAGTGGAAGGAAAGTCTTTAACTAACGCTTGGAATAATGTCGTTTTGTTATTTTATCACCTTCTGTCACTTTTATTGGTTTTACTAGTTCCTCCCCTTTCTAACTACTTGTTGTTAAATGTTAAATAATTTATTTTTACTAAGGATGGCATTTGTTATTAAACTGATAGTTTATGGCTTCCTCTACTTCTCGGAGTTTATATTTTTCAATTTCTTGTTAAAGATTTTCCTTCAATATATGGCACAGAGCAAAGAAAATTCCATAGAATTTATTGATTTTTTTTCTCTTTAATTAAAGATTATCCATTTATTTCCTTCCACAAATAAATATAAACGAACAAGACGATCTTTTTTTTTTTTTTTTGTAGGATCATCATCACATCACGTACGGAAAATTATTGTTGTGGGTTGACTTTAAATGTTTGGTTTAAAAGAAAAGTGAGAGTGTTTTTAATAACAAGGCGATCGCCTTATTCTTATATTGTGATAAAATGATAAAACCAAAAACTATTTCAAAATATTGTTGTTATTTAAAATTTATTAAATAAATGATAAAAATCTAGTTTTTGGTTTTAAAATTAAAATATATTTCATTCATGATTTTTTTTAATGGTATTTAGTTCGTTGGAAATGAGTTTAGTGTAATAAAACTCTAAGTTTATATTTAATTTTAATACCTTTTTACAGGTTTTTATGGATAAAACGTTCTCAATTAACAGATTTAATTGAAAAACAATAGTAATAATCAATTAAAATTTTGTTTAAAAATTTATTTGAATCAATTAAAGTTTTGTTAAAAAAATTTAATTGATTCAGATTTTAACTAAAAGTTTAATTCAGTCACTTAAAAATTTAATTGATTAAAATGTTTAATCAACACAGTTAAATTTTGATTTTGATTGATTTTTGTTTTTTTTTTCTTCTTTTCAATTAAAGGTGTTGATTGGGGAAATATTTTTTTTTTCTGTGCACATCAAAAAACATTAATCCAATCAACCGTTTAACCGGGAAAAGAAGCAAAAATCAATTAAATTAAACTTTTGGGTTAAAATTTTTATAACCGACGAACGGATTTTCCCGACCGAATCTTATGAAACTTAGTTATCTTTTTGCATGTTGCATAAATATAAAATTTTGGACTTCCAGCTTCTGTTTTTCCTGAGATATGGCGCGTCAAAAAATGAAAAACACATATAAGTGGTCTGCCATTATTGCTCATATCTTCAAAAGTTTTTAAGATACAGGGTCGAAATTGGTCCCATTTAATAGGTATTGAGAATAGCTTTTAAACTGCATTTAGTTTAACTTTTTTTCTGAAAGGTCAAAGATCACTGTCACGTGATTTCAAGTTTGGAGAATTATATCTCCAATATATAATAAATGTTGATCCTGACAGTCTCTCTTTGAGCTCACTCAAAAAATTTGAGTGACCTCTTATTAGTTCCTGAGATTTTGATAACGATGTGAAATTGTTTGAAACAAATTTATTTTTTTATATTTTTTTTATTTATTTAGGTGATATTAAATACATATGTATATTAATTTCGACAAACGGAGTTAAAAGTAAGAAATACTTTTTTTATATATGCGATTAATTAATTGTAAATGTTTTCAATTGAAAATTCCCGGTCATGGTAAACACAATAAACACAGTTTTTTCAGAGCCACTGCTTTCGGTTTAATAGAAAACTTTATTCATTAAACAAACATTAAACAACCCAGTAAAAAAATTGCGTTTTTTTTTGGTTGATTTAAAATGGAATTACTCTTTTCAATTAATTAAATTTTTAAGCAAAGTTTGAATTCACTTAACTAAATGTTTAATTAAACTTTTAATCAATTAAATGTTTAAACAAAAGTTTAATGGACTCAATTAAATTTTTAGTTGCTTATTTGTCCATTAAAGTTGACAATTGTAGAAAAAATTTTCCGTACACACACTATAACCTTTAGAGTCTAACCTAAATTAGAGCGTCAAGCAGGGTACGCATTTTAAATACGTACCCTGCTGCTAAAGCAACGCTTGACGCTCTAATTTATGTTGGGCTCTAAGACTGCTCTGCCAGCATCTGTCCATAGAATCTTGTTTTTTTTCCTAAATTAAAAAAATTTGACGATATTCCATGCTGGGCTGTAATCATCGTCGTCCTGGGCTGTAATCATCGCTTTCGATAACGAGCTGATTCGATCACGTTTTTTTCAGTTTGGGATTATGGCACTAGATATCGCATCATCTTATTATATTGTTCGATAGCGAGTGCCATAATCTCAAACTGAAAAACGTGATCGAATCAGCTAGTTATCGACGATTAGACCACTGCACTTTCGAACGTTGACCTCTGATTATGTACCACATTTCATTCCGAAGTTTTTATTACAATTATTTTTTAATTTTGTTTCAAAAAAAAATCTTGAAAACGATCTATTCCGGAATAACTCTTCTAAAAACAATTTAATTTGCTTTTGATTGCGCCAATCAATATGGCCATATAATTTTAAACTATTTTTCTTATTAATTATTTTTTTCTCTTTGCAACCAGACAACAGTCAGTCTGCATTTATTTTATTTATATTTATTAACCAGCCCCATTAGAAGATCAACTGATCTCCTCGTGCACGAGCATAAATATAATTGCAGGCGAATCATAATTATCCTGACATTCTATTTGTTTTAATGACACATCTAGCAAAAACGCTTTTTCTTCCTTATAAATAGATTGCAGTTTATTTTTGTGAGCCCTTTTACAAAAAAAAAAAAAATACAAGGTTAGCATTTTTTTTTGTCTGGTAATTTCGTCATTTAATCTTCCACTAATAAGATTTATTAAAGTTCTGTGGAAGTTGCAACAAATAATTATCGATTAAAAAGCGTAAAGATCGATGTAAAAATAATTGTGTTGCAAAAAAAAAAAAAGAAAAACATTTAGCAACTGAACAAACGAGCAACGAGCTAAAAATTATTTCCCCCTTCAATTTAAAATGCAACATAAAGTAGCAAGCAATGCATTTCTCAAATTGATTTCTGCAATTAATTGGAAAAACAAAATCACTTAACAAAAACAAAAAAAAAACACACAAAATACGATTAACAAAAAAATTCCTGCTTGAACTGAAAATATTTGGAAAATTTACTTATAATGTTTAAAAAGCTAAAATTCATGCCACTCGGCATCACATACCGCAGCACAAGTCAGCGTCTGAAAACTAAAACAAAAACAAAAACATCATAATGTTGTTGTTTTACAACATTAAGATCACACAAAACATTTTACTTGCTTGCTCCAGTTAATGCGGCTCTCAGATTTTTAGTTTGCTTTTTTTATCTTACGAGTATATTTACAATAAATTTTGCTGCACAAAACAAATGTTCACATGTCGCAAATGTTGTTCAATATTTATTTTTGTTTGCAACTCATTCACCTACATACACGATAACATTGTTCGTTAGTAACAAATTTGTTTTTATTGTATTGCATTTGCTTTATTTAAATGGTAAACGAGAGCGCAACATCGAACGCACCACAAAAGCTTGTGGTTGATGCCTTATTGTGTTATAAAACAAGAATGGAAATGATTGTAAGATTTAGGTGAGCGTAAGCCGTTCGGCGTGAGTGCACGTGACAAGTAGTTTTTAAAATCAAAAAATATGGGGTTTCTTTGTACTCTCGATTTTGGGCAACATATTCTCTAGCATTAGGAATTTAAGAAAGTTTGGAAAATTTTGAATTTAGAGTTCCAGGGTTGTAAAAACCAGCAGCCATACGTTTTAATTGTTTAAAAAAACAGACCCGAACACAAGGCGATTGCTTTTTCGCTTCCGATTCTTAAAAAATGTGGTTCACACCATCCATGACTTCTTGCAATGACATGGTGTAGAGGGGTTGGTGGAACGAACACCCATTAGAAATCAATATTTATAAGACATAGAGGAATAATTTTTTAACTTCTTAAAGCATATCCTTATATCCGGTTGAGATTTTTCCGAAAAAGTTTCATTAAATAAATACTTTCCTAAAATCAATCAATACGATCGCACCAATGAAAAATATAACATCAAATAACTTTTCGACGTGTTCTACTCCTGTAAAAGAGTAGAGTTTCCTGCAGCGGCAGGCCTATGCAAAAATCCTTACGAAAAAAGTTTCACTACTTCCAGATAGAAAATTATTTCCTCCAATTAACATCTCTAATTGAAACAAAAAATCCAAATAATCAATTAAAAATGTTATTTTGTTTAAAAATTCGATTGATTGAAATTT
The DNA here is from genome assembly GCA_944452675.1 of Tachina lurida. Taxonomy (NCBI): domain Eukaryota; kingdom Metazoa; phylum Arthropoda; class Insecta; order Diptera; family Tachinidae; genus Tachina; species Tachina lurida. Next base: position 132,653,783 of record OX101754.1, on the reverse strand, counting down.
TAATTAAAATTTAACTAACTGTTTCCAAAACACGTACAGTCGATTTGGATAGAAAAGTTTTATGATAAACACTAATTTTTTTGGAGTGATTTTCATAAAAAATTTCTGCCTGACTTGTGGAAACAGGGTGTAGAAATTAAAGTTTTGCTTGAAAGTTTAATTAATTAAATTTTTTAGACATTTTTTTAGATTTAATTGAACTGTAGTTAATTTTAGTCAGAAATAATTTCTTAATCAGGCTTGAGTTCTGTAATTTCAATTCTTATTGAATGAAATATTTTTATTAATTAATGTGAGTATCTAAAGAAGAGAAGAAAAATTTAACTAGACTTTATTAGCTGGGGGAAATACCGATATTTTTCTGTGCAGCCACGCACTTCATCAGCACCCATGTGTATCTACTGGGGGTAGAGATTATTATTTGTATGTGTTCTGGCTTTCACATCGTTTTCACATTTTTTTCTTGTGAGTTCGGATGCTAAAACACATCCTACGCCTATTTAAGTTGAAATTTAGAAAATAAAAATTAATAGTATGTGTTCTTGCATCCGATTTTAGATGAAAACGATTTTTAAATGGACGGTTTCAAACTTTTAGGTTTTTTCGTTTTCACTTTTGACAAAAAAACTCGTATTCTTTTCACAAGACTATTAACAAGTGAAAAGAATACGAGTTTTTTTGCCAAAAGTGAAAACGAAAAAACCTAAAAATTTGAAATCGTCCATTTAAAAATCGTTTTCATCTAAAATCGGATGCAAGAACACATACTATTAATTTTTATTTTCTAAAATTCAACCTACACAGGCGTAGGATGTGCTTTAACATCCGATTTCACAAGAAAAAATGTGAAAACGATGTGAAAGCCAGAACACATACAATTAACATCAGCTATTTAACTTAAATTTCTATGAAATGGAATATGAGAATTGATTATTTTTTTATGGTATGAAGAAAATTGGTGAAGTGTTCATAAAATTCAAAATGATTAAATAGACGACTCCAATTTTTTTTTAAGAAAAAGAAAAAAAAAATTTTTTCTATAGCTGAAAATCAACACACACAAGTTTTTAAGCCATTCAGTGAAATCTAAATAGTTTAATTTTAAAATTGTTGAAAATTTTTGATATTCTGAACGAACGTTAGGTATATAATCGAATATCTTCCCTGATGTAGACATCCTTTAAAAAAAAATTGCGTTTTTTTGTTTTATTGCTTTTTTTCGTTTTGTCGATTTTTTTGACGATTTTTTTCGGTTGCTTTTTAGTTTTTGATATTTTTTTCGTTTTGGCGATTTCGTTTCGGTTTTTGGCGATTTTGTTTTTTGGCGATATTTTTTTTGCGAATTTTTTTAGTTTTAGCGATTTTTTAGTTTTTTTGCCAACTTTTTTACTTCTGGTGATTTTTTTTGCATTTCAGCGATTTATTTTATTTTTGGTGATATTTTTTATTTGAGCGTTTTTTTCATTTTGGCGATTTTTTGTTTCGGCATTTTTTTAATTTTTTAGTCTTAGCGCTTTTGAAGCTTTTAAGAGTTTGACTGTTACGAGTACGATTTCCAAGATACAGCAAGCTGTCAAAGTTACATCAACTGATAGAACACCCTTTAATTTTTAATTAATTTTTCAATAATTTTAATTTATTATATTTCTTGTTATAGCGTCCAAAGTCTTACATTTTCTGTGAAAATTTCAGGTCCGTAGCTCTTACGGTTCTCGAGAAAACAAATTGTGACAGACAGACGGACGAACAGGTTGACATGCGGACCAGTGTTGCCATATATATTTTTCAAAAATCTTCAAGTCGAGCAAAAAAAATCTTTTTTTTTTAATAAAAAATTTTTGTTGTTATTTTATTGAATCAAAATAAGTGAAAATTTATTTCATTTTCCTGGGAACCATTAAACGTAAGGCTAAATAATACAAAATTGTTTGTGTTATTTATTAATTAATTATTATTTAAATGGGAAAATATGCAGGTATTTTTGTCTAAAGACACCTCAATAATATATTAAAAGTACCAAAAGTCACATTTTTAAAAATTTTAATTTTATCTAAGAAATCGTTTGTTCGTGTCCAAAAACTTCAAAAATAAGATAAATCTTTGCATATGGTAACACTGTTTCGGTCGGACATTGCACTGTGGTCGGAAATTTCATTTCGTTGGCCAAAAGTCAAAATGTTTACACTCACGAAATTTGTTTTTGTTTTTGGAATCTAGTAGTCAACACTCCAAAACAACCAAAAATTAATTTTGTTGTTGTAATATGCAATTCACCGTTATTCGGTGAGTCATCGAAGTTGAATTTGTTTGCTTCATTTGTAAACAGAATTGCGTTCGGTGTTTTATAGTGCTTACTTCAATTGCTTGTTAAAGCTGAAAACAAAGCGTGTTAAAGAAAAGTTTAAATGGAAATCGAAGGTGATGGTAAGTTTATTAATTTTGTAAAATATAATACTCAAAAATTGGATACTATAAAAAATAAAATAACTTTTTCCAAAAGTCTTTAAAATTTTGGATTTTATTTTATTTTTTAAGTTCGAGTAAGCTTAAATCATTTTGTTTAGGAGTGTTAAGCATAAGATTAAAAACCAAAATTACTTTGAAGTGTTAAGTTTTTGAAAATGTTTATCTCGATTTGCGGTTTTTTGCGGTTTTTGAATAATTTTTTTTTTCAGCCGTCATTTGTTTACAAAATTCAGCAGTTTTTGATATTTGGTTGACCCAACAGAAGAAAGGAAAAAATAAGGACGCACTAATAAATTATTTTATACAAAAATGTGGAGTCGATAAAAATAAAATAAAGTATCGTATATTTTCTCATTTAGAACTAAAAAAGATAAAAACTCAGAAAGAAAAGAAAAAAAATTTTTATGTACAAATTTTTTTTTAATTTTAGTTCTAAATGTTGATAATTAAAAAAAAAATTAATTATTTTATACAAAAACACTTAAAATATACTGCAAATTCAAACTCCAGTTAAAAATTCCGTTATTTTAAGTTTTAATAGTTTTGGTCAAGAAAAGTGATGTTTCCGACCATAGTGCATTGTAGCGAAAACAATAGGGTTCCTTCTGACTTTTGGTGTGCGGTAGCCTAAAAAGTAGATTTTACTAACTTCCCCGTCTCTGTTTAAAATCGCCAATTTTATCTGTAACAATGACAACAACAACAACATCAAAAGCCAGGTTAATAAGTATGAGTACGTTCGTTCCTTCGTTCATACACACAATTTCCCATGTGTTTGTCGCCAGTTTGTTGTCATTGTCACTGCTCTCAAGTGACAACTTGTCGTAGCGTTCATTCGTTCAATCAACTGATTATTAACGAGTAGCAACGGCAGCAATATCACTGTTAACCTGCAACCAGCAGCTACGAGTACCACCGAATGTCAATGTGTGTTTCGATTTACAAGAAACTTTGCTTGTCGTCAATACCTGTGGCGGCTGCCTGCTGACTGGCTGACTCGATGCTCTCTCGAAACGTTTAAAGAATCGAACCAGTTTTCCAATAGCTCTTACATTTATACATAGTTGCAATCGAGCATCATGTTAAGCACTGACTGGCTATAAGACCAGCAGGACTCTTAACGCCCCCACCCCCCCACCCACCCTTCAAAACAACTTACGGTTGCAGCTAGTGGCAACTACATGTTATCGAAGTGCATTCATTGCTGCTTGCAGTTGATATTTATGTACAGACATCCGTTAAGTGTTTCAGTTGTCGCTGTGATGTTTTGCTTGTGCTTCTGGGATATTCTGTTGCAGATTTAACACGTTTGTATGTATTCAAACAAACATGTAACTACAAGATACAAGCGCAGACACAACTAATACATTTAGTTAGTTGCTATTGCTGATATTGTTGTTGTTTTTTTTTGCTTCTGTTCTTTTTTTTTTTTTTTTTTGTTAAAACAAAAGGTGCAAGAATATTAATTAATAATTCTGATCACAACTTGTAACTCTGTGTCGGCGTAGTTTGTTGGCTACGGTTTGGCATGCGAATTATTCGCTAAATACCAGACACAGACGACACGATTTGCCCGATAGATGCACCCCGATGACCAATGAATGCGTTTTGTTGTATGTTGCATTGCATTGCATTGCATTGTTGTTGTTATTTTATTGTTTCCATTTGTTGTCATACATGGCAAGATTTTGAAATTCATTAAAAAAAAAAATTAAATATTTTTAAAATTTATGTACCGACTAAGTCCAAGATAAACTGTGGGATTAAAAGAGTGCAGAGACATTTTTTAATAGATTTTTACGCCTAAAAAAGGTTCGCTATAATGGATTTAGAAATTATGCTACGCTTTACTGAATACAAGCGCATACTTTAATTCAATTTAATAGAAATGGAAACTGTGAAACAATTCTATAATGATGAGAAAAAAAATAGTACATTCATACTCGTACATAAATTCAAAAATATCGTGGAAAAGTTGCATTATATCGTAGAAAAAAAAGAATGATTGATTGATTGCTTTAGCTTCATGCGATCGAAAGTCATATTCGCTTATCGGTTGATATTCACCCTTAAGGCTGGTACTCTGTTCGAAGTTGTGAAGAATTTTCAGCAACATTGATTATTTCGCGTGAAAAATTTGACATGTACTAAACGTAGCCCAAATCGCGGTTTTTTTTTATAAATTTCTCACTTTTATTGCTTGAAAGTAGGCAACATTGTTAAAATTCCGTGCGAAAAAAGCACTGCTCATGTTGTTTCGCAGCTAAACTAAAATGATGCCAGAGTAATTTTGCATGGAAAAACATGCTGCCTTTACCGGGAATAAAAGTTCACGTGAAATATGTTTCCTTTCCTTAAAACTGTGATCGCCAATGTTTTGTTGTGTGGGTATACTATTTTCTAATTTTGTTCACCATTTGTTCGCCTTTAATTCCCGATATTTCATGAAGAAGTCAAAAACTTCTATTTAGTGATATTTTTTCTTATAATTTACTTTTGTGTTGGAATTTTCGTTGGCGTATTTAAAGTTTATTTTAAAAGCAGACAAAAAAATTTACAACTTTAAGGATTTATTTTGAAAAAAAAACTAAGAAATAATGGGTCTGTTCGTGCATGTATAAATGTGCAGAATATTCCACACACGATTAAATATATTACATTTATCCATATGCTTTTTCAGTAAACTAAAGCCAAAAGCAGTTCTTTTTGAAGTTTGTTTAAAAAATTCAGAAGTTCTGTTTATTTTTTTAAATATAACAATTTAACATCATAAGCTCGAAATGAGAAATATATAACATAGGTTGTTGTTATTCATGAAAACCACAGAATCGAGTTGGGCCTCGATTATTCGTAATCGAGCATACTAGATAATCGATTTTCCCGGCTAATTTGTTAACAGCTTTTATTAGTTTATATTCATATTTTTTATTTACTTATACATCTTTGTATATACCGCATATAATAAAAGAAAAATTAATAGATTTTATGCTTGTGTTTAGTGCATAAATATGTACTATAAGGAAAAAAAATATTTTTGCTGAAAACAGTTGCTTTCAATCCCGGATAATAGAGGTGATCACGGTTGATGGATGCAAAAAAATAAAATTAAAGGATGGACAAAAAGAAAAAATCCCCCTTATTGTGAATTGCGTCGGCGACGTCATATCAATACGACAGTAAAAATTGTCACTTGTCTACTCTTTATAACAATTGACTACTATAAACATGCTTCATTAATTTTCAAAGCCTTAGAGATTACTAAGAGATTGTCAATAGGAGCAAATTGTTGCCGATAAAGAGTAGACAAGTGACAATATTTACTGTCGTCTTGATGTGACGTCGTCGACGCCATTCGCAATTAGGGGGGAATATGTCTTTCCCCGATAATCAAAGTTGCCGGTTAGTCGAATCACGCATAATCGAGGACTTACTGTATAAGTGTATACGAGGTCGAATTAAGTGAGGTGCAGCTGAACAGCTGACTGTGATAGTTGGGGCTTAGATAATAGCAACATCTGATTTCACAATCGTAATGCAAATGGTGGCAACATTGAAGCTATAAAATGTCCAAAAATGCAGCTCTGCAGTAAATTCGACGCAAATCGTCGGCCCAGAATAGTTTTGCTCCACCGACCATTCTTAAAAAAAAATTAGTTAGGTATGTTATATATACGTTTTGTATAACCTCTTTCTGAATCAAAAACGCGTTTCACGAAATTTATTATGGTTTCTGAGATATGAAGCATTCATTTTGCTCCATATCCAATAAGCATTGTTTTGCTGTACACCCTACTGTTTGGCGATTGCGTAAAATTCTTCATAGAAAAGCGTACGAAGTAAACTTAACGTTTGTTTTGCTTCATTTCTACAACAAATTAATAATAAAAAAATAAGGTGCCGCAAGAAAAATTCAACGGCGACTGTTAAGCAAAAACTTCATCAGCCAGACGCAGCCGTCGATTAAATATTTTAATATAAACTTATTAAACACTATATTAAAATAAAATAAAAGCTTAATTATGCATGTTTGAGTATAACAGAAATCATTTAATTCCATTCTTTATATTAAATACACTTCAATTTGTACTTGTTTTTCTTGTGTAAGTGTGTGAGCGGATCGATAGTTAAAAATAATACGGCGGCAGCTTCTTGGTCGGCGTTGCACGATCGACTTATTGCTCTGCACAGCAACATAATAGATAAAACAACAAAATTCTCAATTCACAGCAGTAAATTAAACGTATGGAGCACAAAAAGCTACTTTTTGAAAATAAATTAAGAAAAGTGGTGTATGCGGCACAAAATGTATTTTTACTTTTACAATAAAGTAATATTAACTTCTGACTTCATTCATGAAAGTTCACAAAAATTTTGATTTTCCATCGGGTATATTTTGAGAAAACTTCATATAAACCTTCTTTGTCGTTTTTCTTCACTCCAACTTTGTGGCGTATGGGCTAAACCAATTCTGAGGCGACGAAATGTCGATCATATGTATATAATATATTGAAAAATGCCAAAATCTCGATTTCAAAAAAAAAAAATTATGAGTTAGATGATTTTTGTATTAAGGTAACTATGTTGTTTAATATTTTCTATACGCTGCATTACGTTAATGCTAATGCAAATTTATCAGAAAATGTCCCACCAAATTCTTGAAAAAAAAAATTGGAATTATATAAAATCTACCATAAAGTAATTGAGAATTACTAAAGATCTTAAAAGCTAAAAAGCTTCAACAGACTCGTTCTAGTGCTAGGTGAGAACAGTACCTATCAAATAATATAAATATATGTTTTTTTTCTTTGGATTTTATTAACATTGGAAGCTGAAAGCGGGACATGATCCATCAAAAACTGGGATTTAAAAATAAGTATCTTTTAGAAAGCGGGATGTGTAATATGCACATATATTGTTTCGTATGTACTTAAGATACACAGTTTTCACAGTTTCTAACATTAGAAAATGTTAATACAGTTAGGGCAAATTTAAAGTTTTTTTAAGAACTCCTGAAAACTCGAACTTCAAGAAATTCTGAGTATGCACGTTCTTAGAGGACCACTTGGACATTAAACCATGACCAATCTATCCGACAGCATTGACTTACAAAAGTGCGTATCCTTCAGAAAATTCGAGTATCTAGTTCAAATTCATGCTTTTCAGAAATAGATTCATGGGCAATAATAAAATAGGAGCATTACTTTTTTCCGTCTGGGTTGCCTCATTTACTGGAAAAGTTCTTTAGAAATGCATTAAAGCTTAACAGACATCTGTTAAGACACTAATTAAGCTCTGTTAAAGCACAAGGTTCGTGTCAAGGCTTATAAATCTATACAAACGCAAACTTGAAATTACGCCGATTCCGACAGAAAATAACGCAGTGATAATTTTAAAACTCTTCATGACATGTTAATAATGAGAACTGTATTCTACAAATTAGCTCAACTACGAAGCATACAGGGATTTGGAGAGTTAAGCAGTAACTGCACTTAAAAAATATTTGGATTGAATTTGTATCTGTTACATTTTAATAAAAATCTAATAAGAGATTGAAAATTTCAATAGCGGGATGTGTGGTCAGGCTACCCGTAACTGAATTCCGTAGCATCATAAAGGTTTCAAAAGTATATTAAAAGTTTACAGGCTAGACAGAGGATTCAATTTCTACTAGTTCATCACACAATGTATCTGAGTTAATTTAAACTTCATTTGTGTTCGCTAGAGTCAATGTGGTATTTCCATGTAAGCCGTCGATCAAGATGTATGTTGGGGAACAAGTATCTCTTTCTTCATAGGGTAAATGTTACCTGAACATATTTTTGTTCGTTTACTTTTATTCTCCATTAGTTCATCCATAGTTCAATAGGGCACTATTACGAATATTATATATTATATGTACTACAAATATTTTTTGTTGTTTAGTATGTCTATATAAGAAAGCTAGGGCATGTATTATGTATTACGAATATTTTTTTTTTTTTTTTGGTTTAGTATACATATACATATATAAGAAAGACTTGGTTGGGAAAGACAATGAATCGATATAAACGGACCGTCAAGTCAGTCTGGAACAAGTTCCGTAACTATACTTAGATATTAACCTAAGCTTAACAGGTGTTTAGACTTTTGAAATATGAGTGCTTCTGTGGTCGAATGGGTAGTGTGCAAGCCTGTCATGCACGAGGTTGTCAGTTCGAGTTCCAAAAAATATCTGCTCAAAAATAAATTATAATTGCAACAATAAAAACGAAAAATTATAAGTTTTCATTGTTACAGTTAAGTGTCGGAATGACATTTTTAAATAATTATATTATTCTACACCGAATATGTCATTGTGGGATAGTTCAGTGACAAGTCAAAAGGCCTATACAAAGTATCAATTAACCCCATCCTAGGCCATCCCCATGTAAAAGTGACTGGTCCGCTTCATAGGAAGTGTTAGAACTCGGACTGGTCCCTATGACTTAAAGACCGTTCACGTGCCTAGTCTTGTGTCAGTTCCATTTCCTGCAGGGTTACTACAGCAACATCATAAGTAAAAAAAACTAGTTTGACTCGAAGAAAATTGACAGTTTTCAATTTACACACAACTGAATGAGAAAGGAAATTGAATTTTTCTTTCCATAGTTGAGTAAACAAAATATTTTTATAAGTTTTTAAGTTTTTACATAACATGAATAAGGGATACGGTGCATTATTAAAGCTTAAACTAGACGTGACATAACCATACGAAACAGCTGTTCAAACGGAACTTATGCTCAGTACACACTACGGTATTTTGTGATATCGCAATAGTGTGCACTAGTGGCAACGTTTGTCATTTCCAATATTTTTCGTAGTGTGACATTGCTTTCCCCATATAAAAAACACAATGTGAACGTTCTTGCACACATTTTGAAAATGTTACCTCAAAATGACAACACAGGAAATGTCAGATGTGTAATCAGCCTTATGGGAAACACTGTATTTAATAACCCCATAGCAATTACCATAGAAACCAATCGAGTTTTGGTTTTGGTTATGGCTATGGCATTATGACTATGGCACGTCTAATACCCCTTTTAGACACGGAAACTTTACTTTGCAAAGTCTTAATTCACCTGTGTGAAAGACAGAGGGAGGAATACTATCTCTTTCTGTCTTCCTCGCAGCTGAATCAAGACTTTGCAAAGCAAACTTTCCGTGTCTAAAAGGGGTATAATTTAAGCTTAACTAAAAAACTTCTTTTTTGAGTTATGACGTTATTGATTTGCTATTTATATTCTAAATGACCACTTTTTATTGATTTAGATTTTTCTTTGGTTTAATTATATACATATACCACTTTGGAAACCAATTATCGTTGAAAATTAAGAGAGAGGAATAGAGAAAGATCTAGTGTCGCAAAACCTCTAAAGTTATAATTCCAAACTCAATGCCTTATTATTCCGTAACTGCTCCTATTTCTCGACGTCATGTCATTACAATACAATATACAAGACAAAATAAATTAATTTCTGGCGAAAACACACGAGTGTTATTATAATTAGTTCCATTTTCAATTGCGTTTATGCGTATTAAATTTTAATTTAATTTTAATATTCCAATTCCAATTACAATTACGTACTAGCAATTTATTAATGCCCAATACCAAAGGAGAGTTTTTAGTTCGCTTTTTAAAAAATAACAAGGAAAATATTTTAAATTATTTGCAAACTTCTAAGAAATAAAAATAGAAAAAGTAAAAACAAAAACAAAAAGTTCTTTCATTTTCGATCATGGAATTCCTGGGGACTACGAGAAGGAATTCTTTATTAAATTATACTCTGTATGGTAATGATAATGGCAGCATGAAAGCAAAATATGACTATGAATTCTATACCCTTTTTAGACTTGCGACACATTCCATAGAATTGTTAAATAGCCATAAGAGTAAATATGTATGTCCCTACATACATACATATGTATGTATGTACATATGAACATACATATCTATTAAAAATTTTCTATTCATACACTTAACGTGCATTTCAAGTTTGAAATATTTATTCATACTTTCCTTGTTGCCATTTAAGTTGCACGCCTCTTCCTACACCAGCACAATTATGACTAAAAACGTGTGTGTGTGTGTGTGTGTTAAAAATAAGGCCTAAATGTACATACATACATATATTATTACGTACATATGTATGTATGTACATATAAATATAAAAAATTATATTATTTTATATAAAAATTATGGGAAAACAGTCAAAGAAGCCAAACACAATATGGACGCGGGTATGATGAGTACGATGGATGGTGAGCATTAGTTAAAATGGATCTCTCGTACAAGACAGAAGCACGTGATGGTCGAACGTGTTCAATGGACAAATGAGTGAATAAATCGTGGTTGACTAAATGGATGGACGAAACGACGGATGTTTCAGTTTTGGTTTAGACAAATGTATAGATCTGTGCCTAGTGGTTGTATATACATATTTTTGTTATTCAATATAAATGGTTGGACATACATACATTCAACATTGCATCACATACCACCTTATTGTTATCATCAATAACAATATGGATGGCATGACATTGCATATACTCGACAGATGAATCACATTTTAACGAGGACAGTTTCAAAAATCATCTAAGAATAAAATTGAAAGTAAAGAACGAACTAAGAGACAATATTTCAATAATTTAAAGGCAAAACCTTTCAGAAATGTTTTTAGAAAATTTTGCTAGAAAATATCTATGTAAAATGTTGGTACTAAATTTATTTCATTTGCCAGTGCACATAAAAAATGAGTACTAAGCATTTTACCAGCATTTCGTGTTAAATTATTTTATGTTTCATACTAAAAAATTTTGGTAAAAATTATACAGAAATTTTTAGAACTGGAATTTTTGGTACTAAAATTTTTATGTTAGATATATATTAAATAATTGGACACAAAATGCTGGTACTATGTTAAGTACTAAATTTAGTACTGTTTAGCACTTCAAATTGTAGTACTAAATATTTATTTAAATAATTAATAATAGTTAAAATAATTTAAATAAATTTAGTACTAAATGGTAGTGAAATTTTTGGTACTAAATTTTAAATAAATTTGTTACTAAATGGAAGTAAATTTTTAGTACTAAATTTATTGAAAATTCCGGTGTATATAAAATTTTAATAAATTTTTAGTGCTAAAATATTAAATACTAAAAAGTTTACCAGCACTTTGTGTGAAATCACTTAATACTTGGTATAAAAAATTTTGTTAAAAAAGTTTTCGTACTAAGATTTATAGTGCCAAGATTTTTCGTACTATAATTTTAATACGAAATATTCAATAATTACACACAAAATGCTGATAAAAAGCTTAGCAATAAAAATGTTAGTACTAAAAATTTTTGTACACTGGAATTTTAAATAAATTTAGTATCAAAAATATTTACTACTATTAAGTACTAATTTTTTTTTTAATTAAACTATATATAAATTTTATTAAAGCTATAGGTCTTTTGTAATCAATTTACAATTTTATCTATTATTAAATATTTAATTAAATATTAAGTACTACATTTTTAGTACTAAAGAGTACTAAATTTTTTAGTACTTAACATTTTACTAGCAGTTCGTGTGCAATTATTTAATATTTAACATTAAAATTTTAGCACCAAACATTTCAGTTCTAAAAATCTTTGCCCTAAATTCATTTTACCAAAATTTTTATACGATATATTAAATAATTAACACGTCATGCTGGTATAAAATGTTTAGTACAAAATTTTTTTAAGTGCACTGGCATTTTAAATAAACTTTAGTACTAAACATTTTAGTACTAAGAGTCTAGTACTAAAATTTTGCAAAAATTTTATGTGCACCGGCATTTAGTATCCAAAATTTTACTAGAAATTTTTCTGTAATTATTTAACATTGCCTACAACTTTTTCAAAATTTCCAGCACCAAGTTTCTAAAATTTTTAGTACCAATTTCGTTTTATTACTTAAAAACTGTTAAATTTTTATCATTATTTTCCAGTATGTACTAATTTTTTTATTTTTTAATGTTTTTTGTTCAGTTTCTTATGGTCTAAAAATTTTTGTATATATTTCTATCCCGTTTTGCAACAATCTGCTATGTGATTGAAAATAATTGATTTCAAATCGCGCCAATTTAAAAAAAAAATTTACTAAAAGATAGCTTATTGGCGACTTTTTATCGTTTTCGAGCATTAGAATATTTTATTAGAACTTAAATTCGATTTCACTATGTCGTGCGATTTACAGAACACTTATATGGCTATACAAAATTAGTCTTGTGAAATCGCGGGATTAGAAAAAGAACGATATCTATCATATAACAGAATATTTTTCGATGAATTCTTCATTGGTTTTTTAATAGGTTTTTAGTACATTTCGGCAAAAATTTCAAATTTTTCCGATTATACTTTCAATAATATTTTAACTACCAAAAATTAACAATGTATATAAAGGGATTTCCTCTTACACCTAGCAAAAATGGCTCTTATTGTTTCGATCATGGCTTATTCAAAAATATTTTGCTAGGAAATTATGCCATCAAGAAATCAAGAAGATCATGAATTCAACTGTATATATTTTATCGAATTTTATGTCAATACTCGTAGAAGGTTTCCTGAATTCCACACCAACAACCATGACCAAGATGATGTCTGTTGGCACTATAATTTAAGCCATACAGATGGATTTTAAGCCTACTGTTTCAGTAGCTAGCTCCTCGTAGGCTTAACAGCGGAAAATGCGCGTGTGAGCATTTATATGTGAGTTTTCCTAAACAAATATATTTAACTGTTGTTGCTCGTCAAATGGCCAAAAGGTGGTGGCCGTAAGGCAATTTTAGTCGCTCAAATATCCACACATACTCGTAGTATTATAAAAAAATTTCAACATGAAAAGGATCTTTTATATTCACCTCGCACACACACACACATACAAAAAATAAATACCAACCGATGGCACGCACACATGTTTATATCACATCGCTTAAAACTGTAGTTCAAGAACGCTTTGAACGTGATATTCCGCTCAAATTGCTTAATATACGTGAGTGCAGATGTGTGAGAATGTGTGTGTGTGTGTGAATTTTGTGAAACAAATTGAATGATTTTGATTGAAGTGTTGCCATTGCACGTTTACAGGCGCCACTTGTTTACAGTTTTTTTTTAGTCCAGTTTTCATTTCATTCATGAAATTCATGTACAAATTGTGCGACGCTTGTAAAAAATTTATAAAACAAATGCTAAAATTTGGAGCAAATATTATTATCCGCCTGGATGTGATTTGTGAGTGAATTGGCTTGAGCGTCATGTATATACAAACATACATACATACATACATGTACGTATCGCTTTGGCGATAAATGTACGCTTGGAATTCAGGTAATGAATGCTACAAGTCATAGACACTTTTGCGTGTACATATGCATGTTTCTTCATTTCAACAGGTTTTCTTTTTTCTTTTCATCGTTTTCATCGCTTTGTGCTATAAATCCAAAATAGCATAACTTCAAATAACGCACGCATGAATTTCCAAGCGCCACTTCTAGTTATTGAATAACAAATAATAAAAAAATATTTTGTTTGCATTGTTCGTATTCAAAAACCATCTTCAATTTGTTTTTTTTTTTTTTTTTTGAACACAAATAAGGAGTTTGCGTGGTCAAATTGTTCGTGCCAATCGATTATTATCATGCGCCAGAATTGCCAGACTGTGTGACACATTGGCGTGGAAGGCGGAGTGGAAATGAAAACAAAAATTTATTCTGAACTAAAAATTACTGAAAGACAAGTGTAACTTATGATTACATATTAATGTAAACATATTCACAGACATTTGGAACGGACTTGTAAGAATGTCGCAAATGAGGAGAATTTCATTTATTTTATCTACAGCAGTGTGATTTAAAAGAAAAGAATTCTTTGAAGTGATTGAGTTTGTATGTATTTTTTTAACCAAATGGCTGCCGCTCCTTTATTGGAACATAGTGATAACTCGAAAAGCTGATTTTGCCATAAACGAATTTACATGGAAGCCAATGAAGATATTAATAATTTTCTTTTTTCCAGAAAAGAGTAAACAAATTCATTTTATGACATTTTTACAAAAAAAAAATAATATAGGATATGATTCTGCATCAGTAATGCATTAAACACTTACTCAAAACAAAAAAAAAAAACGCTACAACGCGCTAAGTTACAGCATTGTCAACTATTTATAGCCAAAACGCGCTATTTTCCTACGCGCTAAATTAAATTTTAATAAAAGTCGTTGTACATACATATATATGGATTAGTAACTACAATGAATTTTTTTAGTAAATTATAAAATTAAAAAAAGAAGTAAAAATATTGAACTGAAATTATGTTATTTATTGACATTATTCAAAACGCGCTAAGTTAGGGCGTTTTTTTTATTAAAAGCGCTAAGTCGAAAAAAGCGCGTTTGGCATAGTCAAAATGCACTAAATCTAGCACAAAACGCGCTAAATTGGCATCACTGCACTTAACCCCGTATGTAAAAAAACGAATTATTTACATTTCAAGTGTGCTTTAGTAAAAACATTTATGGAAATTTTGTTGTAACGTAAACGTCTGCATAACCGTATAGTCAGCTACTTAATTATATTGATAATAACAGTGACGTTAAAAGCATCTGATATTGACACCACTGCATATTCCAGTTATACATCGAGCCATAACCCCCAAACAAACTCGATTATTTACAATGGCAAATGATAGATTTTTTTCAAAAAATTAAGTTCGAAAATTATGTCGATTAAGCTTTTTTTGGCACGACATATCGAGCCTTATTTTCGATTTTATCGTAAGCGACAAAAATTAAATTTTTCAGAAGGTTTTTTTAAATACATATTCAAATTTATTTTTGTACGTAAATTGTCGCTTACGATAAAATTTTACAGCCTGTATCTTAAAAGTTATCAACAATTTTGCCATTTTGATAATTCTAAACTATGTGTAGGCCCATAAAATTTTAATTTCAATAAAAAAAAGTCTATTTCCGATAACATGTCGCTTACGATGAAATCAAAAAAAGCGCTCGATATATCTCAAATTTTTAAAAATAAAATTATTTAATCTAAATGTACATATTGTGTACTATGGGCTTAGTTTTGGCAACGTCTAAATAAGCTAAACTACAGTTTTGATCCATCTGAAGACATCGTAGACCTTTTACCTACCAACTGCATATGTGCCCTTACCCAGCAAAAAATTACACATTACCATCATAACTACTTGCCATATAATGATTTACTTTTCTGATTACCAAATTTCATTACTCGCTTACAAATCACATTACCTAAAATTTAAAAAAATTATGTACAAGTTGCTAAATGAGGAGAATATTTTTTTTTAAATTAAATAGATTACGTGAACAAGTTGCCAAATAAAAAAAGTAAGTACTTCTCAAGAATCGATTATTTTAGTCTTGTTAAAATCATTAAGTTGGTAATCCAGTAAGGAACAGCTTCCACCAAAAATGCTTAATTCCAAACCCGATTACTGTTTTTGAAATTTTTTGCATCGAAATATCAAATAAATCTTAAAAAAACTTCCATAAATATTTAAAAAATATTAAATAAATTTATATAAATCGAGACTAGCACAACTCTAAATTAAAATGTTGCAATACTTAAAAATATTTTTCAAACTGTTCAAATGTAATCTACTAAATATCTCGACCAAAGAAATATATGACTTAGAACACTTTCATAATTAAGGGCACATATGTAGTTCGAATATCTTGAATGCAAAGCTACTGATTTTGTTACTGAATTTGATATGAACCAAAAGTGAATAAAAAAAATAAATTAAAATCAACATGTCAAAATCGCATTATTTCTTAAGAGCATCTAGTGTACCTCACTTACTGTAATGCAGTGTATCGTAAGATAATTGCATTGTAACACAGTTTATTGCAATAATTTATAAGAGAACGCTGAATGTGTACAATTTCTATAACACACTTTTATTTTTTATGCTAAATTATTTAATTTTATAAGTGGCCAGCAAATTAAAAAAAAAAGAAACACAAAAATTTAAAAAAGTATACATATAAGTAAAGTATTCAATAAAAAAATTCAGAAAAGTGTGACTTTGACTCGCACACAAAGGGTTCCGCTCGGCGCTTGTTTCATTTAGGCGATTTTTTTGCATTGAGGTTTTTTTTTGTTTTTAGCGTTTTTTCCGTTTTGGCAATTTTTTTCGGTTTTTGGCGATATTTTTCCTTTTGTGCTTTTTTTTAATTTAGCGATTTATTTTATTTTTCATTTAAGCGCTTTTTTTATATTCACGACTTTTCGTTTGGGCATTTTTTTTTTAATTTTGGGACTTTTTAGTTTTAGCGTTTTTGAAAATTTCAAGAGTTCGTCTCTCGATTTAAACATGTTTCGTTGCTGGCTTTACGACACCCTTTAATTGTTAACTGTCGTATATGTATGTATTTGTTATTGCAGGGGCCAAAGTTTCACATATTCTCTGCCTGGCTCACGATGTCGACAAGAAATTTTCGTTCGCTTATTTATATTGAAAACAAAAACAAAATAAGAAAATTTGTTTTTGTTTTCAATATAAATAAGCGAACGAAAATTTCTTGTCGACATCGTGAGCCAGGCAGTCTGTGAACATTTCAGGTACTTACACTGAGAAAATTAAAAGCTTTAAAATCAAAGAAAAAACGTCTTTGTAAAATTGTAACGAAAATATCTTTGTTAGAAGGAAAAAATCCTTGCATCAATGATTTATTCTTTAAACAAGCAAATGGTGCGTCTTCAACACAAACGACTAAAATTCTTTGAAGCTTAATCAAAGAAATTATCTTTTCCGTAAAGATAAAATATTTGCTACAACGATTAATTTCTTTGCTAATAAGGGATTGAAAAACGTATTTAAAATTAAAGACTTTTCTTTGTTTTTTTAAAGCTAAGCATCCTTGCTACAAAGACAAAGTCTGTAACTTTAAATAATTTTGTCTTCAATGCATAATGCTAGGAACACAACTGTGACGAACGACGAATTTTTCGGTGCGAATTTTCGTCATAAAAAATAAAACACATGTGTCCATATGAAAATGAACACAACACCGCCGTACAACGAAATTCGTCGTGCGTGACGAATTCTGAGATAGATTTATATCTAATTTGTACGCCGACGAACGACGAAAAAACAATTTTCTCTCTCTCACTCTCTGTCTTTGTACACACAACAACCAACTTTATCAAATATAAGAGAGGAATTCGCTGCGTAAATTCGTCGTTGTTGTGCTTCACACGACGAATTTACGCAGCGAACTCTTATCGACGAATTCGTCGACGTGGACGAAATTCGTCGTTCGTCCCAATTGTGTTCCTAGCATAAGTGAACATTTTTGCTTGTTCATACATGTTGGCTTGCAACGGTAAACAAGAGCGGTTAAAAAAAAATAAAGATAAAGTCTGTATCTTTAAAGAATTTAGTCATCAAAGTTAAATTTGTTTACGTTTATGTAAAAAATAAAAAGAATTGTTTTCGTGGTTGTCATTAATTGTAAGTCAGTCGATAGGAACGCTCAATTGTGCATGTGCGCCTTGTCTTTTTTTCTTCTTTTTCGTCAAGTGATTTAATATGTAATTTTAATATAAATTGAAGTGTTGTGTTTTTTAAAATATTTTTTAATAACAATATAAAATATATAATAATAACAATATATCATTTCAAAGAATTAATTCGTTGAATTTAATTGCATTTCTTTGTAATTACGTCTTTGTTGCAATGAAAATTGTACTTAAAATCAAAAATTCAAGTCTTAAGACTAACGAATGAAAGTCTTTGTGCCAAAATACTTTTTCCTTAGTTTAAGGACTTTTTTAAGTGTTTCCAAAGACGTAAATCCTTTCCACAAGATTTTAAGTCTTCGATTTTAAGTATATATTTCATGGGAATCTAAAGAACTTTGCGCCTTTCCGGTAAAGTTGTTTTGTCTTTGGGCACAATCTGACCAATAAAAGTCTTTGCAACAAAGTGTATTTTCTTTGATTTTACGATTTAATTTTCTCAGTGTAGTAGCTCTTAAGGTTCTCGAGAAAACAGACTGTGACGGACAGACAAACGGACATCGTAGGGAAAACAATAGGGTTCTTTTAACCTTAGACTTTGATTTACAAACGCTATTCGGCCATTCAAAGTTGTTGCCAAGTTTTCTTTAAAAGTTTCTGAACCTCTTTTTGGCAGTTGAAGCTTTAACCCTTTCAGCTGTATAAAACAAATGCAAGGGATATATACTAAAATCTACATTAACAGCAAAACATTACACATTACAACGACTTTTGTTTGGGGAAATTTTGTATTTGAGGAAATGAGCTGTAAAAATTTAGTTGGCCTGACATGTAGTATTTAACACTCGTTATAAGAAATGACAGGCGTACTAGAAATAACTACAGCTAAAATTTATTTTTATTTATTATGTTAAAAACTACTTAACGATTAATATTTTTTTATTGCTATTTTAACTTCATTTCGTAAATAAACTCAATATTAAAAAAAAAAACATATTTGGTAGGAGTTGATTATTATACAACCGTCTGTCTGCTGTATGTCTAAAAATGTTTTGTTTTGTATTATTAAGATGCATAGACGTACGTACGTATGTATGTGTGTGTATGTGTGTGTGCTTGTGCTTGTTGTGTTACAATTTACGTGAGTCCAAAAACAAACCCCCTGACTCCAAAAGATAATAATAATTGTAATAGTTTTCATGCCTGGAAATATTTTTTTTTAAATAAGACTAACTTCCAAAGTGTACGTGAGAGTTATTGCAAAAATGTGTGCGTGAGTGTGTGCGTGACTGTGTGTACGTGTGCTTGTCAGTCAGTATCTGTTTGTTAGTATCGGTTATTAGCAGAAAAAAGCAACAAATACATACATATATATACATATGAAGTTACCCAGCTAACATTTGGGTGATCATTTTTGGCAGAAATATCTTATATGAGTCTCTACAGATCGCTTTTGATGATTAAAAAGTGATTTATCACTTGGGCGATTGAAAGAGGATTCACTTATGATTCATCTATATGATCAAATAATGATTTCTTGAAAATAGAGGAATATCATGCAAACCGCAAAAAGGTGATTTAAATGATTTAATATGAAAATTGCTCAAAAATAATCAGCAAATCGTATCATAACTAATTCTTTGGTATGAGTCATCTGTAGGGTACCATTTTCTCACAACGGGAGTATCATTTATGATCGAAAAATGAGCTCATATACGGTTATTTTTCCCGTCAAGCTGATTCGGAAACGATTGGATTATGATACAAAATGCTACCTGGGTAGTGGTACGAGTTAGTATTTGTACAGACAATATTTGGACGTGTTATCTTTAACCGATGCTTTTTTGATTCCTGACCACGTTCATTGTGTGCGTCCTCTAATACATCCCCTCACCCTCCGTCTAAAAGTGTTTGCTAAAGGTATTTTTATTTGCGTGTGATTTTTTTATTTTCAATATTGCAATACGTGTGTATTATGCGTCTTAATGTGAATACACAATGTCTGATTTAAAAAATTTTGTGTTCTCATATTCATTTATTGATTTCATTTCCTTTTTAAAATTCTATGTTTTCACTTGCGTGCCGTGTTGTGACGTGTTGCTATACTATTCACACAAAGTGTTGGCCAGCGTCGACATTGAAATTTTTTTTTTGTATGTGATGATAGCCTTTGGTTTCAATCACGTCTTTCAGTAATTATGTAGACAGCCGGGGGTTTCCCTAAACTACATTGGCGTAGAAAGTAAAGGGAGGGGGCAGTTTGGGCACCCGCAATAAAACAAATTTTCTATATTTTGAATGGATGTTTTAATTTCACAGAACTTTAAAACAAAGCCATTCAAAATTATGTCTCTTAGCATACGCGGAGTTGACAATAGAGCATGATTGCTAACCTTACGATATTTTCTTTTTATTTAAATATTTTCCCCCGTATTCATAAAAAAAATAAAATGAATTTGAAATTCGTTTTAAGAAAATTTTGCATGAAAAATTTGAAATAAAATACATTTCAAATTCGTTTAAAATTTTATGAATATGGGGGTTTACATTTTATATTAATTATCCTTAATCCTTATAATTTTATATATGTGAAAGTGAGTTTGTTTGTTTGTTTGTAGGGCTTTCACGCCCAAACCGCTAGACCGATTTTGAAAATTCTTTCACCAAAGGAAAGCTAGATTACCAGCGTCAAACAAGGGATATTTTTATCCGGTTCGGAACCGGTTTTTTAGGTTTTGTATGAATATTTCCGAAAAGCACATTTTTGGGCTGGTAAGGGTAATTTTTGTTTCAGGTTAGATTGTTTAATCAGCGGCACCGTGGGAAACAGCTAGTTAAAATATGAAAAAAACATTTTTTTATATTCTTGTTTTGCCACATAAATTATTTCTAGGAACTCCTAAGATAATAACTAACTTATTGCAAGTGTGTGAGGATGTGTTATATGAGTGATAGAAGCAGGAATTTCGCTGAATTTCTTTTAAATTCTGTTAAATTTAATATTTCTTGTCGTAATACTCATCATTACAATCAATTTGTTATCAAGCCTTGTAGATCTAATTATGCAATTGCTCATCCTTTTACGAGATTATGCCGTCAATACAATTACGAGTATTTGTCGGAATTTGCCAACTTTTCTTTAAATTATAATATTATTAAACACAAAATTATTGTTTTTCCTAATTCATAAGTTATAAATTTTATTATTTATGTAACTCACGTTATACAACCAGGATTTAAGTATTTTATTATTAGTCTGTAAGGATTATATCCATTGACTAAAGCACTAAATAAATAAATTTATAAAAAAAGTGCTGTGAAAGATGACGGAATATAAAATTAATTATTAAATTTTTTATAATTTATGCTTATATTAATTGTTTTCAAATTAAATCAGACCAAATTTGAAGATATAAGATTATTATTAATTACCCCCACTTCCTACCCCTGATCCTATTCTACTATAATTTTGTACTACTTCGCTCCTCGCACTGAAAAGAGTCCATACCAAATTTGAAGACTCTTGTTATTACAGCTTTCAAAATATAAGATTATTATTAATTACTTTGCATGGGGGGTGCCCCTACCCCTGATCCTATTCAACTAATATTTTGTACTACTTTGCACCTTGCTCTCAAAAGAGTTCATACCAAATTTGAATACTCTGACTCCTATAGCTTTCAAGATATAAGATATTTCGTTCGTAGGGGCGTGGCACAGCCCACTTTGGGGTATGAAAAATAGATTACGACCTATTCTCTTACCCAGTTATTAGACATACAAAATTTCATTAGAATCGGTGAAGCCGTTTCGGAGGTGCGCAATTACAAACACCGTGACAAGAGAATTTTATATATCGCTCATTTACTCAAAGAACGTCATAACTCAAAAAATTTAATTTTTGAGTTAATGATGCAGAATTAATTATCATATCGTTCTTCGTATTGTGTAAAAATTTCATATAAATATCTTGTTTACTTAACTCTCGAAAGTAAAATAAAATTTTATTTTTCCAATAACTTGTGTGGAAATTGAAAACTTTAAACCCGTTTTCTGGCAAACTAGTTTTTTAAATGAGCGATTAATATTATATTTTCAGAAATTCTATTTAATGAAATAAATAGTTTGGAAAACTTTTAATTTAATTTTGAGACGAAAGCATGATCAACAAATTTTGATGATGATAATGAAAATGATATTTGGTTACCCATTGTGGCAACGAAATATTGGAATAAATAAAATTTGTTAATTTCTTTTTATAAAAAATAAGATCTAAAGCTTAATAAATATAAAAACAGATAATGAAAATGAATAAAAAAATGTTTGTTTCAACTCGTGAAGAGATTTCGAATAATTTTCGAAAATTCCGCAAGAATAACAAACAATAATTCTGTGGCAAAAAGAAAAAAGTGCTTAAGTCGAGATAAGCTGCATATTTTTCTTCATTTGAAATTAATTATTTCTATAGTTTAGAATTTAATTGTAAAAAAAATATCAGCAATAATTGGCTCAAATTCTTGAAGTCACAGGTTGGCTTGATGCCAATAACAGTCTTGAGGTGAATTTGAAAAATTTATATTGTGTCTAACAGTTTGATGCAACATGTTGCCAACAATGTGAGTTTGATGAAGATTTATTTATTTATTTGACTGTTGAGGCTTTTTCAAGATTATGTATGTGATAAGATTTAATTGGCAGGGTGCAAGTTACAAAAAATATTTGTTTACAATACAAAAAACTATTTAGGTTGTAAATTTTTTTTATTTTTTTTTTTATTTCAAAATATTTGTGGAAACTTTGAGGAATTTTTATGTCTGAAAATAATGCACCATTCTTTAATTTTAGTTTTTATGCTATTCACGATTAATGCCATGTAAATATTGTCCCGTCTTGACTTACATGTGTTAGGCAATTGTAACAAGCAGCAATGACACCTAATGTTTTTAAAAGAAATTTATCCTACAGACAAGTCCTCAATAAAAATAATTTTGCCTCAAAGAATGAAAACTTATAATTATCAGGTCTAACAATCAAACTTTAAAAAAAAATCGATTTCTCTGGGCTCCAAAAGTATTCTTATTCTTCATATGGTATAAACATTGGAAATGATCAGAAACGAACACAGGGAAAAATGATTGTTATATACATATATATAAAAAGACGTTTTAGTTAAGAAAAATATGATAATAAAGGGGTATAGAAAGAGCTAATTTCCAAAAGGTTGTCAATGTAAATTATATTTTCTTCGTCGCTGTGATAGTTCTTAAATAATTTCAATACCTTCTAAGCTATTCCGCTACACTGAAATAGAATTCGAGAATTACAATTGCCTTATTCTGCTTACTTCACCTTTCAAGTTCAGATCCTTGCAAGTTATACATATCTTTTTATTTTTGGATCAAACATTTGATTATTGTGAAGTAAGTTAATATATTCAGTCTCATACATCTACGAAAGTGAATATGAATAAATGTTAAAAGTATGTTTGTTGTGACCAACAGCTCTTTTCGAACTACTCGTGCTTTGAGAGCGTTCGAATCAAAAGTTGTTTCAAACCCATTTAATTTACGTTGATGCTTTTGACCCAACTTGTGTTCAGTCCAACAGCTCATTTTAGCTCAAAAGAGCTGTTGGACACAAGTAGAGCTGGGTCCAACTCGTTCATTCGTTCATTTTTGCCACAAACCTATGATCAAACCCATTTAAATAGACTTGGGTCGAACTCGTTCACTAGTTCATTTTTGCCACAAGCCAATGATCAAAACAATGTAATTTAAATTGGTTTGATCATTGGTTTGTGGCAAAAATGAACGACTGAACGAGTTGGACCCAGCTCTAGACACAAGACTATTACATTTTGAATAATATGTATTATTGTTTGTTGTGTATTTGAAAAAGATTTGTTAGCTTACTATGTTATAATTCTCAATTATTTATTGTGAGATCTTATATAAACATTGGAAACAATTATTACTACCCTGCAGGAAATTTGATGACAAATGTCCATGACTTCAGAAAATACGGATGTTACCAAAAGTAGAGAGTAGTGTATGGTGAAAAAAAAGAGACATATCCTGTAAATGGTTACATATTCACCACTTTCACGATTATAATCTTGATATTGTGTCAATTTAATTGGGAATCAGTCTAGTATTATAATAACACTAACAAGTTCGATGTGATTGGATCCAGGACCTATCAAGTATTATAAATATAATGTTAATTATTCCCTACAATGATACCGCCAAACCACTCTCGTACCAGTCCCGTAACTATAGTTAGATATTAACCTAAGCTTAACTGGTGTTTATACTTTTGAAACATAAGTCTCCCAGTGTGCGAGTGGATAGTGTGCAAGCCTGTCATGCCGAAGGCTGTCAGTTCGAATCTCAAAAGTAACTGCTTAAATATTTAATGTATTTTCATATGTAACAATAAAAATTATAAGTTTTATTACAGTTAAGTGCCGGAATGACATTTTTAAATAAAATATATTATTCTACACGGATTAGGTTCCTACGAGGTACTTCAGTGGCAAGTCGCGAGGTGTATACAAAGTATCAATTAATCCCATCCCAGGTCATCACCAAGTAAAAGTGACTGGTCCGCTTCATAGGAAATGTTAGATCTCACACTGGTCGCTATGAATTTGGGACCGATCACGTGACTAGTCTTGTGTCAGTTCCATTTCCTGCAGGGTAGTGTTTTTTTAGCTTTCTCAAGTAAAAAAAATTGTTTCCAATATTTTATTTACAAGCAAATGTATAAAATAATTCCTTAAATTTTCTTCTTTATTATTTAAGGATTAGTTATATGATTTCATATACATACCTATAATCACTCCTAAATCAAAGAATATAAAATATGAAAGTCACCAACTTTAGTTTCAACTTTAAAATTAACGATATCATTGCAGTGTCAGACTTAAAGTAATGAATAACTTTCTTTTAATACCGTTTATAAGAGTAACCAAATATGTGCGTACATACATACATACATATACACTAGGCATAAAAAGTCTGCGTACATATGCTTAGAAATAGTTTTATTTTCCAAATTATTGTTAAATACTAAAACACCTAATCTAAATTAGGGTTTTTTTAACAGACTAACTCCTTACTAATTTATTTACGGCAACTCTGTTTCACAATGCTCGGTAACATTCATTTTATCGATCTTAAATTGGGAAAAGTTCCATCTCTAGCTAAGAAAAAGTCTGCGTACATAAATAATCTAACGGGATTATTTAAGTTGTAATTATTCGTTGCATATAGTTTTTGTTTAAATTCGTGTTCTTACGTGTATTTGGTGTATTTAACAAACATTTTAATTGCATAGTTGTTATGGATCGCAAAGAAAAAGAGATAAGTCCCGCAGAGCGCGAAATTATCGTCAACTTATGGAAAAAAGGAGAAAGTTTTAGAAAGATCGGTGAGACTGTGGAAAGATGTCATTCTTCTATTCAAAGGGTGATAAATAATTACAAAGAAACTAAACTATTCATATCTAAGCCGCGATCTGGTCGTCCATCCAAACTTACTGAACGAGAAAAGAGGTTTATGATTCAATCTGTTAAAAAGAATCCCAAGGTAACAGCCTCAAAAGTAGCAAACGATGTTGAAATTAATTTTGGAAAAGTTATTAGAGTGATAGTGTTCGAAAATTGCTAAAAAAAATTATTACCATGGCCGTATAGCACCAAGAAAGCCATATATTTCACATTTCAGCCGACTAAAGAGAATAGCATTTGCTAAAGAGCATATAAACAAGCCTCTAGACTTCTGGGAAAAGGTAAATTTTTCAGATGAGAGCAAATTTTGCCTTTTTGGTATAAAGGGAAGGCAAATAGTGTGGAGAAAAGATGGCACTGCTCTTAATAAAGAACACTTATCTAGTACAGTGACGCATGGTGGTGGTGGTGTCATGGTTTGGGGGTGCATGGCAGCAAAAGGTGTTGGCCAGCTGCAATTCATTGAAACAACTATGGATAAAAGGGGCTATTTGGACATCTTAAGAAGCAATTTACAGCAAAGTGCAATAAAATTGGGCCTTCAGGGTCAAGCAAGATAATGACCCTAAGTATACCGCTGATATAGTGAAACTATGGCTTCTGTACAATGTTCCTAAGCAATTGCGAACGCCTCCTCAATCACCAGATCTCAATCCTATTGAGCATCTTTGAGGTTTACTGGAGAAAAAGATCCGACAACATCAAATAACTTCAAAAGCAATGCTTAAAGATGTTATGCAGCGGGAATGGAACAATATAACACACGAAGAAACTACAAAACTAGTTCAATCTATACCAAAAAGATTAATGGAGATTCTGAGACGTAAATGCTATTCAACCAGCTATTAAAACCTTTTAAAAAATTCGATTTATAAATATATAAAAACGTATTTTGAAAGGCGTACGCAGACTTTTTCGTACGTTTTTCGATGAATTTTTTTTGTTTTTATTATTCTGTTGTTAACTGTGAATTACTTTTGCTTAAGTTTTACATTATTTTCTAAAGACTGATATGTATTTAATAAATAAAATTCGTTTTTGAAATAATATATATATTTTTATAATTATTTTGTTTCTTTTTAATAGGCAAAGTTTATGTACGCAGACTTTTTATACCAAGTGTATACATACAAAGATATATAAAATTATTTCTTTAAACTATTTCGTGCAACTAAAGTAATAAAGAGTCATAGGTATGTATGTATGCAAATTTTAAATTTATTGAATAAAGTTATTTATGAAAACAAAAACTTAATTGAAAAGTTATGTCGGTCGTAGCAAAGAAAAGGAAAAAAAGCTATAAACAGAAAAACTTTCGAAATTAAAATTCCATATTAAAAATGGAATGAAACCTTTCTTAATAAACACACCCACATACATATGTATAAGCACTAACACGCATGCATACATACATATGGGTAGTTCCATACTTTTTGGATACTTTTTGGTAAAATTTACAAAATATAAATTTTTTGTTTAAATATTACTTTATTAAAGGTTGTGAGAGAAAAAAAACACCTCAAAATTTCAGGATCTTTAAACAACACTTAATGCTATTACTAAAAAAAAAATGAAAAAAAAAGTATACGAATAGATTTTTGAGTAAGTCCATTTTGAAAATTTCAAGATACTGCAGATATTACATTTTTCCAAAAAAAATAAAAATTGTTCTTACATTTTTTGTAGCCCCAAATATTATCTCTCAAATGACATAAGAATCATTTTTCTTTACCAGATGGTTTTTGAGATATTGAAAAAATAAACTGAACACTTTCGGCAAATTCGAAATTATCATTTGATATCATTTGATTAAAAATTTTTTGAATATGACATAACTTTGAATAAAAATTCTAATTTTTTTTCCGTTGGTGTACATATGTATATTATAGGATGAAAGAGACCCTCTAGCCAAATTTCATACAATTCGGAAGGGGATCGTGTCTAACTCTTAACCCATATGTATAAAATGTATATGTAGAAAAGGCACGACGGCAAACGGAAAAGTAATTTTTACTTAATGGACTTATTGAATATTGACATGCTGTCATAAATTTAGTGACACTCACGGTCACTAATACTGGATTCACATACGGAAGTTTTAGTTGAGCAACTTTTGAGCTTATGGAAGACAGTGGAGAAGATAATGAAGAGAGGAGCCATCATAGTTTTTTCTCTCGCCCATCAACTAAAAAGTTGCTAAACTAAAATTGCAGTGTATAAAGCCAGTATATAATTTAAATATTAACAATCATTATTGTTGATATAACAAATTTAAATATTTGTAGTCAATTAAATTACTCAACAAAATTATTTGTTAAATTATATCATAACGGTATGCGCACATGTAGAAGAAACATAAGAAATCATGTTTTGTGTGTATTCATTATATGCGTATCTAATAAAGTGTTGCTCTTCAGCTGAGAGGTAAGTAAGTTAGCTTATTAGTCCTGAGATTGCCGGTTCAACTGCGCCTAAAGATATTTAGTGTTTTTCGAAGACAAGCAAAAAATCGTTTCAAGGATTGTGATTGTGTATAAAAAAAACCATTGTTAATATAACAATTATGATAATAAAAATTTGTATGCAAATTCAAAAATTCGCATTGTTAATATAGCAATAACTTTAATTGAAATAACTTTGAAATCTAACAAAAATAAATGTTTAAAAAACATATATGATATATGATAAATGATATATTTAATTAGTCCTTTAACTTACAATTTCATTAATTGTATTTATTAAAACCTTTGTAGGTACAAAATCAATTGATTATTTAATTGATATAACAAAAAAATTAATTGTATTTACAAATCATTTTTTTCTGTGTAACATACCGCTTTTGTTTCAGTGTACATACATATATGCATGTGTATACATATTAGGTTTAAAAAGGGGTAAGGTGAGGGCTGATAACACTCAAGGCAGTGTCAGATATAACTTCAACGCTTTGCGTGACGTTTCTAACTTTGGGAAAAAAAAGTGTAACGCAAAATGTGTACGACACAATGAAAACTTTGACAACACTCACTTTTGTTTTACTGCTTTGCTTAATGCATAAAATACATCACAATTCGATTACTCTGATGCCACTATTTCGTTTTTTTATGTAAATTTACCAAAAGTTTAATAAAAGTTCATATTTACATGCGAGTTTGTTCAAACAAATTAAGAAAAGTATACCAACTGATTGTCAAAGCACGCAAAAAGTTGAGAGTTGCCGAACTTTTCGATTTGCTTTGCTTTAAAAGTACTTTATGTGACATGTTTCATATAACCATGTACATTTGATCTTAAATGTCAAAGCGAATCTTCAACGCAACGCGAAGCAAAAGTTTTATCTGACATGACCTTTATGCTCTTAAGACAGGTTGTGCCCACAATATTATTATGTAAAAGGTACAAACAGTTTAAGGCATAACCGGCCAAAGTGGCACCAGAATGCCGAACTTCAAACGGCTTCTTATAGGTACATACGCGAATACATTTGTCTCGGTGGCCAGGAC
Organism: Tachina lurida; assembly: GCA_944452675.1. NCBI lineage: Eukaryota > Metazoa > Arthropoda > Insecta > Diptera > Tachinidae > Tachina > Tachina lurida. Next base: position 132,624,753 of record OX101754.1, on the reverse strand, counting down.
TGGCTTAAAACAAGGAATTTTCATACCTATGTACCTATCTACGCCTATGGCTACACCTTCTAAAATCATAACATTAGCCAGTTTTTACAATATTTTTTTAATTGATTCAAATTGGTTTTTCCTTTAAACAGTATATCAGGCTGCACTCGTAGCAGGTAGACATATTTTTTTAATTAATTCGCCATATACAAATGTCGGAATGATGGGGACGTGTACATTAAACTAAGATCCAGTTAAGAAATATTAACTACATAACTCCCACGCTTTCACCAAGAGTCTCCTCATATAAAACCAAAATGGAAATAGGTACTCGTATAAAAAAACAACAAAATGAGACGCCCAAATAAAATCATGGTTTATATACTTATTTACCTGTAAAAAACAAATAAACATATACATAACTACAACTACACTTTATATACAATTCAGGGAGCCATCCATATACATACTCTCAAACACATAAAGAAAAGTTCAACTACGATTGGTAATTGAAATTTCGGTCACATACCAATACACAAAAAACCATAAGAAAAATAAAGTAAACACACAGGCAACATATTTATTTGCATATAGAAATGAAAATACTGACACACACACGCACACACATACACACACCCATGCATACTTAACAAGTATGTATTTGCCATACTCCCAATTTCAAATTCCCCTTTTTTCCATTTATAACGGTTTAGACAACCATTAGACAAAGACAACTGTATGCAATGAAAGTGAGTGTTAACTATGAAATTCCCTAATGTAGAAAGAAGACATCGACTAATTGAGAGAGCGTGACCGTGTGCAAGTATTTATATTGTGTTGAGTGTTTGTGTTTAGTTTACAGCAAAACACAAGCGAGCAGAACCCAAGTTGTGTTATGGCGAGTACGTGAAAGAGCGTGTGTGCGTGTTTTGTATATACAAAACTACAACTGCAAAGCTACATACACTAGATAAGCCAACAAAATATCAAGAAACTTGTACGGGCGTGGTGAGAGAAAGAGTGAGATAGCAAATAAAAAACTTGCAATAGATGTGTGCATGAGTATGTAGCAAAATTTGTATTTGGGTTTGCAATGCAACAATAATGAAACTTGTTTCACCATTATTTTCTGATCCTCACACACACACACACTTACTACTTTTTACATGAACATAAAAATACAAATTCCTACAGCCAGCCATTCGCACGTACTTTTCAAATTGCTGAAGTTTTGTTTTTCATTTTTCTTTTGTTTTCATTCTCACTATTTGTAACAGCAGCAACAACGAGGAAGCAAGTCTTAAGAGTGATTTTAAAACTTTTTTTTTCTCCTCATGTAAAAATGCACACACACACATACACGGGTATGTGTTTATATATTTATGTAGCATATCCTGGTATGCTTTTAACTTGGGAAAATGTTTGGTTTACAGTTTGTTTTTTATTTTTTTTTTGGAGGACCCCATTCCCTCATCAAGAAGTACGTACCACTCATTATGTATGCGTGCTACGTCGATTCCGATTCGTGCGAATTGTTCCATATTATTGTTTTTGCTATATTTGCTTTTAAACTAGACAACAATGTTACAAAAAAAAATAAAACCTAAAGCAAGAGGAATAATAAAATCGACAGTCACGTCCCGCCCATTTGCGTACGCAACAATATATTACAAGTGGTTATACTGGTGAGAGTAAAACATAGAGAGTATGCAAAAATGAGCAAATTGAAACGGGAGCTGAGTAAAATAATAATTTGAGTGCAAATTTGATATATGGGGCATATTTTTGTACACTTGTCAGGGTCAGTAGGTATGCGATTTTTGCAGAAGATATGAATTCACTAGATATTGGATTGATTTATGAATGTTTTCAATATATTGGCAGGCACACAATTTTAAAAGCACTTTTCATTTTACCAGCAAGAATTTTTTAATTAATTTAAATATGTATGTATTTCAATTATATACCTTCATTTTTTTCACTGCCTTTCATTTCTTTTTTATTTGTATTAACAACTTAAGAATTAAATACTACCGCGATCTTATCTGAAGGATTTTTGAATTTATAGTAGAGGGAGGGACGGCAAAAGGAATACAAAAGGTAATCCTTTTTCATTTTGTTTTGATAGGTATTCCCAATTTTTAATTATTTTTCCTAGCCCAGATTAATAGGTATTTGACATTTCTTTTCATTCGCATTTTCTCACAAAAACTTTTTTTTCCAATATGGCGAAGCAATTTTTTTTTATTATCTCAGAAGTGTTTAATTTTCATCAGAACTAATTTCTTAATCGAGCTTAAGTTCAGTAATTTCAGTTCTTATTGAATGAAATATTTTTATTAATTAATGTGGGTTTCAGTGTTTAATTTTCATATGAGCAAATAATTATGAATATGATCTAAGTGATTTATTTCTTTGGTAGAGATATTTATTAGATTACAATTGAAAAATCAAAAAATATTTTCATATTATGCAACATTTTAATTAAAATAGTAGTTTCATAAAAAATATTTCTCTTTAATAAGAGGTTTATGAAACAAATTTTCTATGGATGAATTAGGCCCTAAATATTTATTGAAGTTGTTTTAAGATTTATTTGATATTTCGAAGTAAAAAGGCGTATGATTTAGACCGAAAAGCAGAAAATTTTAAAGAGTTCAACAACTAAAATTGCGGTGTGTGAGTCCAGCCCAACATTATATATATAATAAAGAACTTATGTAAGTACAAAGTAATCAAGTAAATAAATAAAGTTAAATAAAATTACTTTGTTCCTTTTTAGTCCAGGTTGGTCCAATATTTTTCACTTACATGGAAAGTGCTTTCAAGAGGAAGCCTTAATGGCCTTAATAACTCAAAATGGAGGAAAAATCAAATACAGATATTTGTTCTACTAGGTATACATATATTATATTATAATTAAGATCTAAGATTTTCAAATAAAATTGTTAGATTAAGGTTTTCGCGAAGACTAACAATGCATGTTTTTCATTCCCCTGTGTACAGGCTTTAAATTTTTTTATTTAAAATCTTTTTATGGTCCTAAAATGCGTATACTGGATGAACATCTTATAACCTCGCATTTTACAATTCTGAGTTTTCTTAAATAATGTTTCAAAAAAACATAGGCCATAATCTAAATTTGATTTCCTATTATTCTGTGAAAACTATCCTACACTTAATAGTGACATTAATTCTTTCCCCTGGCAAACTTAAGCTTTGATTACCCTGTTTAATTCCAAAGTAATACTTTTATTCTTAAAATTCAAATACAACCTTGAAATACTTTTAAGGCATAAAAACTATACCAACTTTATTTAAAAACAATGTGTATATTACACATATGTACATATGTATGTAGGTATGCATATAGTACCTCTAGGTCAGTTAATATATGTATATATAAATACTCATAAACAATTTTTCCTAAACTAACGTATTAAAAGTATGCAATTAATTTTCCAAACACGCAGCAAATCATGACGAGCAGTGAAATAAAATTGAAATGTTCCCAAAATCTTTTAGTGCCATATTTGGGCCCTTTTTACCAGCTTTTCATTGAATGGGGTACTACCAACAAACATTCTCTGAGATTAAGAATTTGTAAGAGTTTTTCTTATTGCTGTTGGGGCTGCCAGATTTTAGTTCAAAGATAGGGATGTTCAATGGGTATATTTTAAAAGTTATGGTAATTTTTAGGCTAACAACTTTATATTTTCAATTCATAATTTAAATAAAAGGATAGATTTGGTAAATAGAAACGATTTTCTCGTTTTGAAATTTGTTTGAAAAAAAATTTTTTTAACGAATTTTTGTTATTTTTCATAAAAATTTTAAACGTTTAGAAATGTAATTTTTTACAAAACCTGCCTAAAAGACTTCCAAAAAACTAACGAGTCATTCCTAAAACTATTTATTTTTTTTTTGGGAATGAATTTTGCAGAAACAGATATTTACAGGCGCATACATTAATAATTTTATAATCACAATTGACGTAAAAAGCATATTTTAGGTTCAATCAGGAGCATACATTAGACGGTTTTGGAGGTCGTTCTCCATTTGCTGTCTATCCATTCTTTTATAATGGGAACAGTGGCAAGGTTTATGCTTTTTGAGTCGTGTTTAGTGAGGGAGGAGGAGGGGGAGGAAGAATAACGGGTCAAAGAAGATTCCTGAATGAGGCTGACCTTGGTATGCTTATTTTCAGTCATCCTTGATTCACGGACTTCAAGGTTACTAAGATTGTGATTTGTAAGACTCCCTTTGGGTTCGAAACATTTGGGTTCGATCGGATAGTCTGCACAGGGAATACGTGGTGTTCACCGATGCGTGTAAAGGATATATAAAGTATAAATAAGGGAAACTAATATTCATAGATACCTAGTGTAACGTTTTCCAGGTCCAGCTTCTTCAAATCACAGCAACGGAGTAAGTGAACTAGAATGTGACTAAGAGCGATTCGCTTGATAGTCAGAGGCTTTGCTCCAAATCGAAACTATTTCGCGGCTATAAGAAAGTACTTAAAGGGTTAATGAATAGGTTTAGTGCAAAACTGTACTTTGTTCCAGATCGCTGCTGTTGAGGCAAATGACACTGTCGACAACTCGCAAAGATTTGGGTCAGCGTTAAATGGAGCAGATAGGGTGCTTCCGCTGAAACCTTCTATCAACTATTACTTTGGGAAACTCCGTAATTGTGCTTTAGAAAAACGAATTGTTTCTACTCCGAATCTCTAGAAAAGAAAGAAGAGATGGTTTCCTTGCTCAGGTGTCTAAAGATGGGGCGCTGAATGATAGATAATATATACGTAAAATTTAATTTTTTAGGTACGATGAACTTCTCCTCTATGGGAAGGATTCACAATCAGCCTTCTGGATAGAAGTGCCTAAGAGCTATTATCCCTAAATTGACCTAACATAGAATGCAAATAAAATGTTAAATTAAAAATTTATATCAACTCATTGATTTAAATTGCATGCTTATGCTTTTAATATTTATTAATAACACAGTGCTCGTAAGAAAACAATGCTCAAGCTTTGTTTTATAGTTTTTCAGTTTTTTTTATATTCTTATTGAATTGGGAGTTAATGTGGAGTCATCCCCCCTAAATAAATAAGATACTAAATCAAGGCACACTGCGAACACTCCTACGAAGTTGACCCACTATTATGTTTTAATCTATTGTGAGCAAACGCGGCACTTACATATATTGCAGAAAGCCTTCTCATGCCTAAGTGATCATTCAAAGTTTAAACCACTGACCTATGGAGATGCCTATGGCTTCCACAATCTTTCCCACTTCCAATCTAAGATCGGTCAACAACATATCATGAATTTTTTCAATTTTTTCGGGTGTAGAGACTTCAACTGGGCGCCCAGAACTTTCAATATTTTAAAGCTTGTACGGCATTGTATGGAAATTTCGACAGAAGTCAACAAACACACACTGTGACTTTTTGCGATTTTAGCTGGCCAAAAGTAAGAAAAAGTTCACCAATCTTATAGATTTTTTTGATATGTGATAGACAGGAGTACATGTGATACAAAAACATGCTCAAAAGAAGAAGAAAATGAATGGTAATGAATTTAGCGGTTATGAAATATTCAGTATCAAGAGAATCTAAAAAACAGGCTATGTAAATTAGCCTGTTTTTTTATTTTTATTATTTTTTCTTAAATTCGGTTCATTTTAAATAGTATTGGTTGGTTTTTGAGTAGCATATGTATAATTTAGCCAAAAGCTCATTGAGGTAAACATCCATTAAAAGGAAGGAAGCAAAAAACTTATATATAATTTTTAATGGAGTAGAACTAAATTGTGCCACCGAGCTTAGCTTTCACGCTACTACCAAAATATTAAGTACAGTCTCTAGTTTTGAAATAATAATAAAAAAAATTGGATGCAATAAAGTGCAATCTTTTTTTTTCATAAATTGTACCAAAGTTCATTTCATAGAAGAGTTATTGATGTAGACTAACTAAAGTTGCGAAAAGTCGGACAAATATAAAAAATGGTCTGTACATTTGACCAGATTCACCAATCTATATACATACATACATACATACATACATATATTTAAAACCCGCTGAATTCGAATCTGAGGTTCTTTTGGCTCATCTAACCACAAAATTTGGAATAAATTGCAAAAAAAAACAGCAGTTTTTCGGGATTTCTAACGATTATTCGCAATTTACTTAAAACCTTGTGTGTTAAGGAGCCAAAAGAACATCAGATTCGGATTCAGTGCATTGAAATATATATATCTACATAGATAGGTGGCTTTGGTCAAATATGCGCACCACTTTTTCTCACCTTGTATGGGGGCTACTTGCAATAGTGGGCGGATCTATAGACATTATCCATACCAAATTTAATTCCGGAGCGAGAATTATTAATTTTAGCCACCTAAAATTAACACAAGTCACACTGTGCGACAGGTGCCTGTTGACGGGAGCAGTATTGCCTTTTCCTTTAAGAGGCGGGGAATTCAAAAATGACAGACTTGTTGACCCGCTCTTGCAAGGTTAGGAAAATCACACACATAACATATAAAAATTATGCTGGTGTTAATTCAACCTAAGAACTTACACTTTACTGCTGTTGTAAATTTATTTAAAAAAAATTCAAAATACCTCATTTGCCCTAAAACGTGCACTAATCTGCGAAAGTCTTAATATAATTGTGATGACGATATTACGATTGAAAAAAAGCATCTGGCAGCCCTAATTGTGAATTTTTTATATGAAGAGTATCACTAGTGGTTTTTTGTTAATAAATATAAAAAAAAGTATGAGTGTGTCCGTGAGTATATTATGACTTTTTGTATAAACTCACGTCTAGAGAGTAATGTGCGAGCGTGAGACTGCTTAAAATGCTACTGGTGCGACAAGTACATGACCAAGTGCCAAGTCAGGTGCATATACTACACGTATAGAGACGGCACACATACTAATGAAAGTTCACTTTTAAAATGGGTAAGAAAAGAATCCTGACAAAAACAACATTATTCGTGTTGCTTGTGCTTACACAGTTATACACACACACATTCATACTCGCACTCTACTCAAAATTTTAAGGTGATGGAAAGTTTGTTGATGTTTGTGTTTTTGTGTGCATGTGTAGTGAGTTAGAAAGAAGTTGCACGTTCGTTGGTCGTTTACTCCTGCTTGAGCCTATTGTGAGATTTTCTTCTACTTGTTTTTGTTTTAATTTTTCTTTTTATTTTTTGTTTTTCTTTTGTTTCTGTAACTGTTCGTGTTGTGCATGACGAGTCAACAATGTCACCCCAAAAATTGTGCGTGAGGTAGTGCGAGCTAGTGTTTACGTTTGCCTGCATATGTGTGTGTGTGTGTTAACTGTTTAGATTATTTCAGAGTGTGTGTGTGTGCGTGTGTGTAAAATTTTGTCATACATAAGTACGTATACGCTATAAGTATGCTTACTGCAAACCATTTGTATGTGATTGTTGTTTTTATTGTTATTTTCTTTGAGACATCTTCAATTCCACTTAGGTTTTTGTTTTGTTTGTGACGTGAACGTGGGCTTCTCGAATTATTCTGCACGTACTCGTTGCCAACAACGGACGTACGCTTGTAATACGCTTAGCATTTTAACAAACCGAATTACAATAAAAACAAAAATATTAGAAACATATAACATCAAACGTTCGAGATACACACACACCAAGGAAGAAGATTCGTGTTTAATTTTTATAATTTTTTTTTCTTACACTGGAGCAACATACATATAATAATTGCCGCCCTCTGCTCCATTATCAATTGGTCTTGTGTGTGTGTGTGTGCGAGTGCATGACAGTGAGTGAATGTATGTGAATGAGTGCCCGTAACAACAACATACAAACAAATAATAAATATGGTGTAAAACGTACTTGTATCTGTTTCGTCATTATCATTGTCGGCTTCGTCAACAACAATCGGATGCTGGACTTTAGTTCAATAACGTGCCAAAAAAAAACAAACATTTTAATATCTTACATACGTAACGTAACGTAAACGCGATTAACGTGAGGAGGCTGTTTTCGCCTGTTCGCACGTCTGTCTGTCTGCATGTTGGTGATGATGATGGTGACTATTTTTTTTTTTGTTCAACATTTGTTGGCATGTTTTTAAAACTGGACGCGTGTGAACTTTTTCGTGCAATATATACATACATAAATACATTATACCTTTATGTATTTTTTTTATTTGTGGCTAATACAAAACGTAACACGTTCAATTGGCAGTGCAATTTGAATTTTGATAAGTTTAATGGTGGTTTTTTGTAACTAACCTTCGTACATGAACACCCCCGCTTTAATGCACAATTAGAAAATTTTCAAAAAAGGATAATAAAAAGAAAGGAAGAAAATGTGTGTGTTTGAGTGTTATTTTTTTTTAATAAATAAAACCACAATAAAATATTTTATATAAAACTAAATGAAAGCCCTAGTAAAAGTTCCTTAAAAATCAAAATATTAAAGTTCAATGACCCTTAAGAATTATTTAAAAAAAAAAAACAACTTAACAAAATACATAAATAAATAAATAAAAATTATGAAATCAAAAAGTCTGTGAAAGCAATTTTTGAAGAAAAAAATAACAAAGTAAAATGTGGTTTAAATAAAAATAAATAAATAAATAAACTACAAAGCAAATTTAACTTGTAAATACCTCAAACTTATTTCTTGAATAAAAAAAGAAACACAACAACAAACAAAATAAAATGTTACCCTATCAAGCTGTCGCCATGGATTATGCCGGCTATCAACGCCAATCCACACCCGGTCATCCTGCCAGTCATATGTCACCCATGGGTTCTTTGGGCATGACGGGACCAGGTGCCTTTACACACTCATGGCTGGTGCCGACACAAGATTTATGCGCTGTGCCTTACAACAAAATGCCAAATCAACACCATCAATCCCAACATCAACCACAACCTATTGAACCAGGGTTAGTTAGTTAATAAAATATTTTGAATATTTTTAAACATTTGAAACTACGAACAATTTAAGTGAAGTCTTAAATTCTTAGCATTGCAGTTTGGCCTTATTAGCAATAACTAGGAAATAGATTTGTGGAGAATTTACTTTAATTTAACAGATAGAACTTCTCCTTAAAAGGAGGAGTTGGCCAGTGCCAGGAAAATTAATTTTACACAGAAATTTAATATAATATATTTAATCAAAAATAAAGCAACAATCAAATAAGGATTCTGTTAAAAAAATTTGAAGCTTCAAACAACTAAAACTTGCTTTATAGTTTCTCAAAACCACTGTAATAAATCTGTGGCAATAAGGAAAAAGTGCTTAAGTCATATTTTACTGTTTTGCAGGAGAGCACTTTTAAGCGTTCAACTCGATTTTCAGAAATTTATTTCTTTTGCAGTTAAATTCGGAAATTCTCTGTTAAACTTTATTTTTTTAAGCAAACATCGTTCTACACACTGTAAATAATACATTCAAGTTAAAACATATCAAAGTATAACCTAAATTAAGCTATTATTCCAAATGAGATTAGAAGTCTAAAAAACATAAGCCGCAAGACAAATTAACTGAGATTTTGATCAGTGATACTTTCAAATACGCAGATTGCGGCGGTACCATTAACTCAAAACTAGGTTAACTCGACTTAAGCCCTTTTTCCTTTTTGCCACAGAAATATTACACAGAATTTAATTATTTAATAGTAAATTACGATTAGATACGAGTACAAAACCATTTGTTAAAAGTAAAAAAAAAAAAATTTAAAACAACAAGAGCCGTCGGTAGTTATTCAATTGAAAATATGCACACATATGGAGCCTTAACCGCCAAAAAAGCTTAAGCGACATATTTTTCAACATCGTTATTTGACGAAGACCGATTATCTAAAAGTTAAGCTCTAAAATTATCGGTTATGCCACCATATGTACCTAAAATCCAAAACTTCGTAGAATTTTTTTACGGAGAAATCTAAAAACAACAATCTAATGGCCTGTTTCTCAATAAAGAAACGAAACTTTCAACTGAAAATTTATATTGAAAACAAAAACAAATTTTTATATTTTATTGTTGTTTTCAAAATAAATTTTCAGTCGAAATTTTCGTTTCGTTATTGTGAAACAGGCCACAAACTAAAACCGGGTGTTGTTTTAATCCCCGGCTAAAAAAAATGTTTTTTATAAGTTTGTAGAGCGTGCCTGTACAAGTCCACATTTAGACCAAACGGATGGAACGATTTTGATTTAGTTTTCTTATGTTCGAAAGATGATTTAATCGATAATGTTCTTAGCTATATTTGAAGAAAATCGGTTCATCCGTTTAGAAGATATCACATATTTTCTAGATGTATTCTGTTGAATATGTGTGTCTTTGACGCCGCGGCGTAGCTCCTACATGGCTAGACCGATTTTAATTTGTTTTTTTTTCGTTTGAAAGGTGATTTGATCTAATATCTTCTAGCCTATACTTCAAGAAAATCGGTCTAGCTGTTTGAAGTTATCATAAATTTGATCGTTAGTATTCTTTTTAAATTTTTAATATCTGTTATTATAGACTTGAAAAAAATATTAAAATCAATCTGCAGAGAAAAAACTGGAGAGCCGAAATTATTAAAAAAATGTTCGCAAATACAAAAATTATATGATTAAAAAATTTTTCAAGTAACAAAAAAGTTAGATAAATAGTCTGTTTGGAAAAAAAGCAACTAACAAATATATTTAAAAAATTTTTAAACAGTTTTAAATTTAAATTTAATTTAAAGTCATATCCACGAAAGTTAAATTTTTGTGACACTAAAAATAATTGGGATCTAAAATTATGTCCAACTTTGTTGTCACAAATTAACGACTATTTGGTTTTGGTTTTGACACATAAAATGATTGAAAAGCAAATTTGCTTTGAGTTAAGGGCATTTTTATGATTTATATTAGAGAAGATGTCATGAGTCCCTCTATGGCTGAGTGGTAGCGATGCTAGCCTGTCAGTTCAGAGGTCGTGGGTTCGATTCCCTACATAGACAATGCGTGATTTCGGCTGACAAAATAATCGATTCAAAAAATACGCATTAGATTTTACAAATCCACAAAAAAAAATTTGGTTTGACAACAAAAAAATATTTTTTGACAAAATATTTAGTCAGAATCAATTAAAAAAAATTTATGATTTGACAAAATTTTTATTAAAAATAAAAAAAAATTAAAAATTTTTATTAAGTATATATTTAACAAATTGTGTGACAAAAATTGTTAGCTGAAAATTAAAACAATATTCGCCAAGCTTTGATTAAGGCAATATTATATTTTTGTTTGTTGGATAAGAAAAGAAAAATAATTGACGGACCACGTTTATTTATTATAACATATGTTGAAAATTGACAAATTATTTCGTTGGATCTGCAATTTTTGTTGTCAAATATATACGAATTAAATTTTTATTTGTGAGTCTTTTTGAATTTATTTTTTAAGTTATGACCTTTTCGATTTTAAGCGGCATTTCACATTGCAAGGAAACAAAAAAGCATGCAAATGCATATTTTTTCGTATGTGTCATAAATGAGAATATAATATGCATTATAAATTATTTCAGCAGTTTGAAATAAGCTCGTTTAATAATATTTTTTTGCATACTTTAGATTATGGATCATATTTACTAGGGTATAATAAACTCGAATAACATTTAATCGACAAGAATCCAAATTGTCTTGAGACACATATTTTACTTTGTTTTGATAGGTGAATTGAATTCATAAGAATATAGAAAACAGTCTATATTCTTATGAATTGAATAGTTACGGCATTTTGGATTTTAGATGGCGATATGTTATATGCAGGGAAACCAGAAACATAAAAAAAACATATTTTTCCGTGTGTTACGTAAGAAGAGTGCATTTATATGATTCATAACTTCTTTTAAATACGAGTATATTTACTAGGATATCCACTCGAATAACGTTTAAGCGATTAATCGACAAATTTATATGCTTTTAAACTCAAATTTTCTAATTTCGTTTAAAAATGCCAGTAATTTAAGTCGATTAAAAATATTCGAATATTCGAAATAAAAATATTCATTTGAGTTTGAATTTTTTAGATGTTGTTGAGGACATTTTAATAAAAAAAAATTTAATTTATGAAAATTTGCTTTATATAGCTTCTCCACGTGGAATGCATTTTTAATTATATCGTTTAAATTTAAAAAAGCAATAAGACAAAAACGGTTTGAAATTTCACCATATTCATTATTTTTTTTTTTGTTCCGGTTAGAGCTGGAATATTCACCCTTATTATAATTGTTGACATCGACGTCACTTTAACACAATACCAAAAAATTGGGGCTTGTTTACTCGTTCGCGAGAAAAATATTGTGCTACTGGCAATCTATTTCCGTTCCCTAAGGTTTAGAAAAGAGCATAAACCTGCCAACAGAAGTCAGTTGTTTCGCTAACGGATACACAAGCTTTAATTTTTTGATGTTGTGTTAAAGTGACGTCGATGTCGGCAATTAGAATAAGGATGATTATTTCATTCATGTGGATGCCACAGCTGGCCTCACATTGCCCCCATTCGATCGGACCAATTTTCGAGCACTTTTTCGTGTGTATGGGGTCGTATCTCGGCATCACGAATGTTGGCCTTCAATTGCTCAATTGTCTCTGATTTGTCGGCATAACACTTGTCTTTAACGGCGGCTTCTTGGCGGCCAACTGGCGTCACAATTTCGGATTTTTAAGCGGCCATCAAACGTTTGACGCAATAAATCGATTGTGGCATGATATGTGTGGCAAGTTGCACCATCCTGTGTGAAACCAAACATCGTTCACATCAATACCATGAAGAGCGGGCACAAAAAAAATTGCTAATCATGGTGCGATAAGTGTCTCATTTTCAAAGAAATATGGGCCAACAATGCCTCCGCTTCACAAGCCGCACCAAACAGTCACTGGTAATGGGTGCATTGGCTTCAGTAAGACCACGTGAGGGTTTTCTGAGCCCCAAATACGGCAATTTGGCTTATTAACGTACCCACCAAGATGAAAGATGAGCTTCATCAGAAAAGATGATTTTTTTGGCAAAATCAATTTCATGCAGTTTCCGACCAATTGTCTTTGTTTTGGAACTGAATTTCCAATAAAGCCCAACGTTGCTCAATCGTAAATCGATTCATTTCGCTCAGTGGAGATAATATACTTTATTTTGTGACAGAATAGAATGACACAAGTATTGCCAATATTTCGAAATAACCGGTGGTTCAAATTTAAACCGATATAATTCCACAAAATTAATATTCACTAAGAATCGAAGCTGACAAGACGTATATACAATAGAAATAAATGAGAAACTTTCCTGTAAAAAGGACATTCCTACGAACACAAAAAAAAATATTCCTGCAATAAACAACTTCAATTGAAAATTAAACCAAAAATCAGTAAAAAATATATTTAACTCAATTAAACTTTTGTTTAAAAATAAAATATTCCTGCAATAAACAACTTTAATTGAAAATAAAACCAAAAGTCAATTAAAAATTTTCAATTAAACTTTGTAGTTAATTAAATTTTTAAGCAAAAGTATAATTGACTTACGAATATTTTTAATTGAATTTTAGTTTTATTTTCCAATTAAAATTGTTTATTGCAGGAATATTTTTTTTTAAACAAAAGTTTAATTAACTCAAATATATTTTTAATTGATTTTTGGTTTTATTTTCAATTGAAGTTGTTTATTGCAGGAATATTTTTGTTCTGTGAAGCCATGCAAATATAGAATTCACGATCAAGAAGTAATGAAAAATTTGAAACGTTTGTAACGATTTTTACGCTTCCGTTGAGGGTTGTCAGATATAACGATTTTTCAACTTGTTTGGCGACAAGGCGATTTTTCTGCCGATAAATAACTTTGCTGGCGATGTTTATGGCTATTTTTTTTTAACAAAATTTAACTTACAAATTTTTGTAATTCAGGAAAATTAGTTTAAAAATAAATTGTACCAAAAGTCCTCTGCCAGAAACTAAAATAATTTGATTTTGATCATTTTTCTTATATCAATTAAAGTAATTAGAGATAAATGGCTTGTAATAATTATTTGCATTGTAATCATATTAAAATAAAAAAAGTCTATAAAATATCAATATATGTCCTAAAAGCGTCAAATATGCTAAAAATATGCATGTAAGATTGAAATATGCAAAAACATGGTCTAAATGGTAAAATATGCAAATATATGCACTAACAAATCAATGCCAAAATTCATTCGCAGTAATACGTCGCACAAGAAAAAACATGCAATTGCATATTTGCGGTTTCCCTGGTTATCATTATTATTGTATTCAGCGTAATCGAATTAGGTTTACCCACCGGGTCCCCGGCGTGTTATAACTAAAAGAAAAAACGTTTCCGATTCGATCACCGTGTTATTGTTAAATGTAATTTACTCTATAGGCACTGCTACACGTTCAATATATATTGAACGCGGTCCAGTATCGTGGTATTTATTGAACGTGTAGCATTGATGGATTGCGATCCATATCGCAGAAAAGCCTAAATTATGGAATCCAAATCACGGATCGCGGATCGCCTGATAAATATTGAACGTGTAGCATTTTCATGATATTAGATCGCGATACGTTAATAAGAATTGAAATAAAGCAAATAAATTAAAAGACGCGGTGCAAAATATTTAACAAATACAAAGTAAAAAAGTTTATTACATTTGTGTAAAATTTGTTTTAATAAAGTTTAATGGCAGAAGATAGTGAAAGCGAGTGGGTTCTGCCGGTGGAACCGGAATTAACGACCGAAAAAATTATTTTGAGACTTTATTTTTAATTTGGAGGCATTGCCGGAGTTGTGGGACTCGTCGGCAAAATTTTATTAATAAATTTATTATTAGTAACCGATCCGAACAGCACAAAAATAACATAGCATACGCTCTTTGTCCAACAATCCAACAATTAGAATGGATCGCGATCCAAATATCACAATATATATTGAACGTGTAGCAGTGCCCTATGGTTCAACTTTTTAAACTAATATTAAACCTAGAGAAATTTTACCATACAATGTTAATAAATTTAATGGAAAGTTTAAAAAACGAAATAATTTTTTTTTATACGAGCATAACACATTTGCTGCAATTAAACAAGTTGTTTTAAAAATTTGAAGTGGATTTTGTTACTTCTTTGTAACAAATTTGGCCCGTGCCATACGTACGTTATACATAAATATGAATAAATATGTCATCATCAGTAGAGTATTTAAAATAAACTTTAATTACCTAAAAATATTTTTATGCTTAACTCAAGTCTAGATCACATCTTAATAAAGTAAAAGAACAAAAAAAAAAAGACTAGTAAAAGACGCGAAAGTCATAAAAAATATTAAAACAGAAAGAGAAATAAACAAAATACATATGTATGTATGTATATATCTAAAATAAAGAACAGAAAAAAGAGCTTTAGCAAGCTACAGTGCCGGCTTTTCTAAAGAAGTCAACATAAATGTGGCAAAATGATATGCATCTCGGACTTAAAGTTGCAGCCAACACAAAACTTGGTTTAAATCAAGCAATTCGTGTTAAACAAACTTATTTAGAAACGAAATAAAAGCCGACAAATACGGAGATACAAGAAGAAAAAAAAAATTAATAAATATGAAAAAGTTTTCTAGTTACAAATATAAAGGTATTTTATGCAAGAAAATTTAAATCATAAAAAAAGATACTCGTTCGTTAGTTCGTACTCGTACCTTTCTTATGAGCATTTTTTAAGTAGCATTTTGTCTCCAGTTATGATGAAATTTAAGGCATGTTTGTGTTTTTATATTTAAACGTTTTAATATTTACGTTCTGCAGATACATCTTGAGCTTAACATTTACATACTCGTACATATATACATATGTATGTACATTAGGGATATAACTTTTTAAAATTTTTTTAAAATATCAAAATTGGCATAGCACAGGCCGATAGAGCATAAACTATAAACTATAAGAGAACGTATATTTATTTTTTCGCTGAGGTCAAAAAAAGTTCACACACCAACCGCGATGGAGTTTGAAAATTTTTAATTTCCTTTCTGGTTAAGAAAAATTAATAATATCTTTATTTAAAATAAAAAATAAATAAAAAACAACGTATAAAATTATGAATATTCAATATTGCATTAAGATTTGTTAGTTCAAGTCCTTGCTTTAAGTGTTCCAAAATGTCTTTCTTTGGTTTAGAAAAACCAATTGGTGCGTGAACTTTTTTGAGAAAAATTTCAAAAGATTATGATTTTCATGGTTACTACACCGAAAGAATTTTGCTTCATAAGTCCAATGAAACAATTTCATTAACATTTTTTTTCACAAATCTAATGATAATTTCACAAATCGAATGAAAATTTCATGAATATTGTGAAAGAATTTCATTGGAATTGCTTCCTTGGTATTCTGGTTTCGTAAGAATATTTTATTGGATTTATGACAACAATATTTTCTAATTATTAAGAAACCCCTTTATATTTAAATTATTTCATTATTTTCATGAAATTATTTTATTGTTTCGATGAAGTTATAGCACTGCATCAATTACACTGTTAAACACATTTGATGAAGTTTTCAATAAAATAATTTTGACGAAACTGGTTTCATTAATCCAACAAAGCGTGACGTCGGTTGCATTTTATTGAATTTTTCATTTGATTAATGTCGAAATTCATAGAATTTATGCCGAAAATTCTTTCAGTGTAGGACATGGTTGGCCTCATGGTACTACACAGAGAAAACAGTGCCTGCTAAATACCTCATAAAATAGAACAAAATTAATAAGAAATCTCTATGGTTTTTTTTTTTCAATAAGCAAATCTTATTAATTTCATAGAGAAAACCTTTTTGAAAAAATCAAGAAGAAATCTTGTAGTTTTTATGAGGTTATTCTTATTGATTTTTTCAATAAAAAAAATATAAAAAAATTGCGTCTTTATTCTCTGTACTTATGTATTTTCATTTAAATTCTATACCATATACATATGTATGTATGTATGTAGTATATTGTAGATGCTATTTATTTATACATACATACATACCCATTATGTTATATTCTTAACTAACTACTCACCAAGTATTGAACCAGCAAACTTCTGACTGATAGACAAGCATTCTAACCAATATGCTAACAAGCAGCCTGAATAACCATTGAAATTGTTGTGCAAACATTCTTATACAAAAATGAAAAAGATCATGAAAAAAGTTTTCTCAATGTCTATTTTTAGAAACGAAATAACAAGACACCTCATAAAATCAAGAAGATTTTCTTATTAAAAAAAAATCAATAAGATGCTTTACACATAATCATATAGGAACCTACTAAGATCAAGAAGAAAACCTTATTGAAAAAATCAATAAGATAGCCTAATAAAATCAAGAAGAAAACCTTTTTAAAAAAAATAATAAGGCAACCTAATAAAATCAATAAGAAATCGCTATAGTTTACAATTTATAAGAACACCTAATAGAATCAAGAAGTTTTTCTCTATGGATTGTTTTTCGTGTGCCAAAAATAACGGAAATTGAGTAAAGAATGTTGTGAATAATAAGATTTCTTCTTGATTTTATGTGGTTTTCTTCTTGATAAAAAAGAAGATTTACCACATAAAAACAATAAGGAATCTCTATGAAAAAATATTCGCTTCTTTCTGCTGGGATACCCCTTAGCCTTAAAACGTTTCATAGAGAAAATCTTATTGATTCTATGAGGCAGTTTTTTCTCTGTGTACGCCAAAAAATTTGTTATACCCCTAATGTACATACATACGGTCATTTTTTGTAGTTAAATGTAAATATAATTTTTCTCTTCTTATTTTTAGAATTAAAAAAATATATAAAATGTAGGTTTAATTTGCTTGGCTGTTTTTTCAAATAAACTGGCTGATTTTTTTTTGCTCTAATTTTACTGAAGAAATAAATCTGTGTTTTTTTGTTTTTTGTTTAATTGAAAATAATAATAAAATATTTATTAATTTTCTACACTTATTTTTCATATGTTTTAATATTTGAAGCAGCATAATAAATAAAATGAGAATAATAAGACGTTTCGTTTACAATTGATAATTAATGTGTGAACATGTTGAAATCTTTGACTTATTTCTCTACACTTGCATTATTTGTAATGAAAGATACGCTTAAAAAATTTATATATACATATACACACATGATTTTAAAATTAATTAGCTGCAATTAGTCTTCTTTTTAGGACAATAAAATAATGTACATATGTATGTATACCTGGTTTTATTTTAGTTTTTTAAAAACCTTAAGAAAATTGAATACATGAGCACAACAGCTGTGTGGTTGGTACCTTTTGCACCAGAGTTCGATCATTTGTAACTTAAGTATGTTTGACAACTTTTCATCATCACCAATTCAATGTTGTGATAATGAAAGAAACAAATTTATCACTTTATTTGTTATAAATGGAATTAAATCCAATAGAATTTTTTTTTAAGATAAAATTTCTTGAAGGCTTAATAAAGAATTATTTCTTTTTTTTTTAGTGGAAGAATAAATATTTTTCGTTTATTGTTTTGTTTAAACAATCACATACAAATTTTTTCTTTTCGTTTGTAAATACATTCAGAAATTTATTTTGATGAGAAAATTGAATTATTGCTTTTATTTAATACTGCCATATTGGTCCATGTTTTTTATACACTTCAATACGAGTAAAAATTATAAACTCAAAAAATTTTAAAATTTTTATTTTTGTTTGATTATGATGCAATTAAAGTAAATCTTTCTCTACCCTGGAAGTTATTCTGAAAAAAATTCCCTAATTTTTGCAACTAAAAACTGCACGAAGAAATTAGACTTAGATTAGAAATTAGAATTATTAGACTCTTAGCTACATTATCCCCATATACATATAGTTTAGAGCTATCACTAAGTCTGCATAAGCTAAAACCTGAAGACACTGTTTTTTGAGGGTGCTCGGATATTGGAAATCTTTGAAGGACCATAAAAAATTGGTCACCAAAATCGCCAAACTGAGTATAGGGCTTTACTACCCTTTGCTAGTACTATGCAACCTATTCTCAGTGATGCCAGCTCTTGGGTCTAGTAGCAGACGGAATCAGAAGCACTGTGAGCATATAAAAATAGAGTAAAAAAGGGTAAAAATTAAAAAAAAAAATTGCAGAGAAAAAAGCACTAAGCTAATTATTCTCGATTATATATGTTTTTATAACAAAATATTTTGCTATTTACGTTTTATATAAATAAGTCTTAATTTTTTGTTTGACTATGACATATTAAATCGCTATACCGGGAAATTATTTAAAAATTACATCAAAAGCATAGTGCCTTTAACTACTAAGAGCTCGACAGTCTCTGTGGTCTCCCACTCTCATCCTGCTGGAGACGTTTCGATGTTACCTTTCTTGAATTAGCTCAAGACAAATGGCGCAATGGGTCCACTTGTGCAATAGCGAGAATACTCTGGCCTCGCCTAAGCTCCCAGAACGAAAAATCTCATGAACTTTAATAGGAAGCACTTGAGGAACTTCGTGGCCACGTTGACCGGCCCTTGTGCCGTTTTCGTTTAAAGGCGAGGAAGATGAGGAAAGTATCCTGCATCTCCTCGTCTGCAGCATCAGCACCTTCATGGCAGAATATCCTTCCGAGTTATCGGAAATCGACTACCGCCCCCCCCCTTTCACAATTTTTGGTCCACTCTCACCTCCCCTACACAGAGAAAAAACTACCTCATAGAATCAAGAAGATTTTCTCTATGAAACGATTTTAGGCTAAGGGGTATCCCAGCAGAAGAAAACGAAGATTTTTTCATAGAGATTCCTTATTGTTTTTATGTGGTAAATCTTATTAATTTTATCAAGAAGAAAACCACATAAAATCAAGAAGAAATCTTATTATTCACTACTTTTTTTACTCAATTTCTTGATTCTATTAGGTTTTCTTATAAATTGTAAACTATAGGGATTTCTTATTGATTTTATTAGGTTGCCTTCTTGATTTTTTTAAAAAGGTTTTCTCTTGATTTTATTAGGTTGCCTTATTGATTTTTTTCAAAAGGGTTTCTTCTTGATTTTAGTAGGTTCCTATATGATTATGTGTAAAGCATCTTATTGATTTTTTAAGAAGGAAATCTTCTTGATTTTATGAGGTGTCTTGTTATTTCGTTTCTATGAATAGACATTGAGAAAACTTTTTTCATGATCTTTTTCATTTTTGTATAAGAATGTTTGCACAATAATTTTAATGGTTATTCAGGCTGCTTGTTAGCATATTGGTTAGAGTGCTTGTCTATCAGTTAGAAGTTTGCTAGTTCAATACTTGGTGAGTAAGTTAGTTAAGCATATAACCTAATGTGTAGGTATGTATGTATGTATAAATAAATAACATCTACAATATACTACATACATACATACATATGTATATGGTATAGAATTTAAATGAAAATACATAAGCACAGAGAATAAAGACGCAATTTATTTTTATTTTTTATTGAAAAAATCAATAAGATAACCTCATAAGAACTACAAGATTTCTTCTTGATTTTTTCAAAAAGGTTTTCTCTATGAAATTAATAAGATTTCCTTATTGAAAAAAAATCATAGAGATTTCTTATTAATTTTGTTCTATTTTATGAGGTATTTAGTAGGCACTGTTTTCTCTGTGTAAATTAACTATTATCTCTTTTCTACTTGTACATTTTTCTCACCCTCTTTTTTTTCTTGCCAGCAGCCTGCTAACCTAACCTAACCATAGTGCCTTTAACGCATCTTTTGCTGGTCTAAGCCACTTTTTGAACGCGCCATAATTTTCCCAAACTTCTTCTATATTTTTGTTTTTCCATAAGCCACAAAAAGTTAATAAGATTTAACAAAAAATTAATGTAAAACTTACTTTTAAGAAAAACTTTTAATTTCATAAGAATTAAAGCTTCGATCACACGATCGGCACAATGTACCGATTTTCGTCGGCTCACTGAAATAAAGTCGTGGTGATTGGTACAACATTTTTTTCTAACCACTCCACTGTACAGCATATTTATATTAAAGGTGAGTGAATTGGCTACGCTCTACAAAATTTTCTATTAAAGGTATGTGGATGAGCTAAGTCGGCACTTTTTGGGCTAAAATTTTTAGACATACGATACGATATCTTGAAAAGTGTCAAAAAGCTTAGTGCAAATGATATAGATTTCGATAAAGATTTCAAATCAAATCTGCTAGATTTCGAGATAATGTAAATGCAGTATTATTAGTAAAAAAATTTTGTTATGAAAATTTCTTTTGTAAGCTTCTCATAAATATTTTTTTTAATCTGTTCCTCTCATATTTTATTTATAAAATAATTAACATTTTTAGTTCAAATTTAATTTTGTTGTCACATATTTAAACATATTTTATTATAAGTATTCTTCAAAAACATTTATGATTTCTTTTCTTTTTTTTTGGCAAAACTTCTTAATTTTTCACTTTTTACTTTGTTTTGATTTTATTACTCCAAAAAAGTTACATTGTTCTAGACTGCAGGTCTAAGCAGCGGGAGGTGCTACAAAACCTTTAAATGATTTATAATTATTAAGAACTACAGCTGTGAAATATTTAGAAACAATAGTTGAAATGAGTCCTTTAACTCAGTAGGTGTAGCAAACAAACAAAAAAAGGGAAAATAATATAGAACAATATATTGATAGTTTTTCTTAAATTGATAAAAAAAAAAAATTAATTATAGATACTTCAAATTATTTGGTCACTTGATATGTAATACATATTGAAAATAAGCAAAATATATTGTGTTTTAAGATTAAAAATAAATAATTAAAACATCAAAAACCTGACTGCAAAAAAGATCATTTAAAAGTAAAGACTTAGAGCCTAATTCATCAATTCATATTTAAATATCAATTCATATTTAAAAGGGCGCTATGAAATAAGTCGTTTTTCACTGATTCCGTGGTGTTCGAGTCGTTTCGTGGTGAGCAAAATTGACACGAAAAACAAGAAACGATTTTAGATGAAAAATATGTATGGAAAGCCATTTATCGGGCAGACAAAATCCTGCCTTTAGCTAAACCCAAGTTGTGAAAATGGCCCTAAAAACTGCTAATGCCCGTAATTTCTACAAATAGATATCTATTGGTGTCTAGATATCAATCTTGTAAGTTGAATTTTATAAGTAAAACTCGTAGGTAAAAACGTTAGGTAAATTATCTGTGTGTAGAAATTATGGGCATAAGCCAAAGTACATGAAAGAGAAAGCTAAGGTTTATGGGTGTAGTCACGGCAACTTCAAAACAGGAAATTGTTACTTTGGATAAGTGTAATGTGTATGAAAAGTTTGAGTAAAATTTATCTTAATTTTGAGTTTAAAGTGCTTTCCTTATTGACACTTCTGGCTTTTTAGATTTTTTTAGTGATCTCTACTATTTGTGCATCAAATTTCAGCTCTCTATTGCGAATTTGAGTTTTAAGGGCGTGGCCCCACACAACGGATAAAACTTCTTGGTTTTAAGATTTTTCGATTGGCTGGCTTACTCATCAACTCTCACTTTTTTTTTACAAAATTTCAGCTCTCTAGCGCGAATTCTACCTTTAGATTTTATGGGCATTTTGCTGTGAGTAGCTCTTATCATTCATGTTAAATTGCTGCTAAAATCTGCTAAGTCGAAGTAGATTAAACACAAGGCTAACATTTTATGGGAGTGATCACGCCCACTTTTAAGGTGACCGTTTTAAGTCTTAAGTGTATGCAAGGCTTCACTAAAATGTCTTGAGTTAAAAGCTTTATAAGTATTAAGTTTTTAATTCTGAGCAATATTAGCGTATTCCCGCCCGCTCTGCCTAAAATGTCCAAGTTTACCGATTTTTCTAGGTGATTTCTCACCTAAACCTACTTTTGTATTCAATTTCAACTCATTAGCGCAACTTTTAATTTTTATGGGCGTAACCCCGCCCACTTTTCCAAACTCAAAGTATTGTTTTGGCCAGTGCTTATTATTCGTGTCAAGTTTCGTTGGAAAAATAAATAGCATATTTAGATATGCTGAGCCGTAGTACATGAAATATGAGTTTTTAATAGTATGGGCGTGTCAACACCCAATTTTTTTAAAGGAAAATTTAAAGACTTGCATTATTGCAGTATGTATGAC
Source organism: Tachina lurida (assembly GCA_944452675.1). NCBI lineage: Eukaryota > Metazoa > Arthropoda > Insecta > Diptera > Tachinidae > Tachina > Tachina lurida. The sequence goes on along the minus strand of OX101754.1, from coordinate 132,601,641 downwards.
AAATTTCAATAAAATCGCTTCCGTTAAGCGCTTTAGATTTGCTTCTTTAATTCTGAACTTTATTTGCGTAGCCACGCCCCCTGGCCAAAATTTCAGTGTTTTTAGATTTTTCGAGTTAACTAATCACTTAGACCTAGTACGGTATTAAATTTTAGCTCACTGGCACAAATTTTAATGGGCGTATCCCCGCCCCACTGGCTAAAATTTCAGTGTTTTAAGATGTTTCTAGTTAATTTCCCACCTAAATCTACTTGAGTATCAAATTTCGGCTCTCTAGTTATACTGGAAGTGCTTCATCAATTTGATAAGTGTGTCAGTGGTCAGTGAGTATGTTTTAAAATATGAATTTTTTGCAGCTCCATATCTCAGGAAGCTTTCATTGTAAAGCTTTCAAACTTTGGTTATATGAATCAATTCTAATTATTGTTTAAATTTTAGAGTTTTACGATGGAGGGAAAAAAGTTATCAGGGGGTAAAATCACGACGAATGGCTTCGTGGAAATATACAAACTGCGTGCCGAAACTTGGCCTGGCGCCTGGATAATTTTGAGTATTGTATACGAGTATATAAAAAAAATTGCATGAGGATTTCTGTGTAGAGTAAGAAAACAAACTAAACCACTTTGCAAATGCTACAATGCAAGATTGTGAATTGGGCTCTAATTTTCCAATGAAATAATTAAAGCCAACTATGTCGACATAAGTGCTTTCATATGCTTACATTTTAAGATTTTGCACATCTTTTTTTTAGTTTTCACGCTTAATATTCTAGTGAGGGAGTTAAATGAAATTCAAGAATAACTATAATAAAAAGTTCAGAGTTTTAAATAGAATTTCATCTAGCTCTGCTAAAGTAAATAACTTTAACACTTACTTTACTGCTTGCTATTCACTAAAATCTTTTATTTTTATTGAAATAGTACATTTCTTTTAGAATTGCAATTTGTCGTTGCTTTTGGCTCTTATTTTCTTTTCTTTTTGTACTAATGTTGCAAATTATTCACGCTACATTTGTCACAACACATCCGTGTAAATACTTACATAAATATAAAATTTGTCTAAGCATTAGACAAAGACATTGTAGATACGAATAGTTTTACTTTTAGGTATGCAGTTAGTTAGTTGCCTTTCCCCTGCTTCAAAAGTGTTTGACAAAACAATTAATCTTTTTTTTTATTTTTTTGTAAACTAACGACATCAGTTCCAAACAAATCAATCGCTAATAAATTAGCTGTCAATGCAAATACTTTACTTTGCGCAAAAATTTCAACAACAAAAAAAAGATGTGCTAAAAAAGTTGCAAAATAATGCATTTGTCATAACATCATCTCATGGACGGGCAAAAAATGCAAATAGGTATAAATAGGGAAAAAGTTTTAGTTATTTTAGAAAATTACTTATTGCTGTGATAAATAGATTCCAATTTGGGTTACATGAAGCGAACATTAAAGGAAAAATTTCTAATTATGCGAGAAAAAAAGACAACCATGTAATTTTTACTAATGAAATTTAAACATATCGATCCTCAAAGAAAATTCGTTTCTTTTTATTAATATTAACAGAATTAACATTGTTCTTTATATTGTGTAAAAATTTCTTTAAAAAATATTTTGTTTATTCCCTTTTTGCAGAGGAAAATTAAATTTTTTTTAAGAGAAAGAATATTCAGGCACTGAATGCCTACTACACCGAAAGAATTTTGCTTCATAAGTCCAATGAAAAATTTGCATTAAAATTTTTCACAAATCTAATGATAATTGGAAAATGAACACGCAGGAAAGGCTAAAGACATGCAGGAACTCCATAGGAAGGAACTGGGGTCTGCAACCCAAGGTAGTAAATCGGATTTACACATCGGTTGTCAGGCCGGTTATTTCCTATGGTTGTGTGGTATGGTGGGAGGCATTGAGGAAGAAAAGTCACAGGAGTTAACTAGCTAAGGTTCAGAGATGTGCCTCGATGGACATCATAGGTGCTCAGAGGAGCACACCTCAGGCTGCCTTGGACGTCATTCTTCATCTACTTCCTATAGAGAACTTTGTGGTGGGGACGGCGACTAGAAGCCTCCTTATACTCGTAGAAACAGGTTTGGTGAGGACAGGAATATCAGGTCACACATCGATCTTATGGGTTTTGGTGATCAGGAAACCGTAACCCCTGGGTTTACGGACTATAAGGTCGCTGAAATCGATTTTAGTAGAACACACTTAATGGTAATTCCGGATAGGGACTATTGGGTGAATTCCGATAGGCTGTATGAGGGTAGTGCAGTCTTTACACACGGGTCAAAAATGGGGGAAGGCACGGGTGCTGGTGTCTATATCTTGGGAACGAACATTCGCAGTTCTTTCAGACTCCCGAATGAATGTAGTATTTTCCAGGCTGAGATCTTGGCGATACTCAGGGCCACGAAGCTGCTGGCCAGGAATGTAGCTGAAGGTGAGAAGGTAACCTTCTACGTCGACAGCCAGGCAGCGCTAAAAGCTTTGCAGGGACACAATGTCAAATCGAAACTTGTTAGTGACTGTAGGAAAGCCCTCAACTTGCTTATGGATAACTATAGCGTCAGACTATGCTGGGTTCCTGGCCACAGCAGTGTTGAATAGGATCAGCGTTAGATGAGGGAATGTCGGACAGATAGGTGAAATTACCGATAGGTCATTACTATAAAGAACTCAGTAATTAGGTAGAAAGCAGGACCAACAGTTCATGGCAAAGTAGGGAGGATTGTAGGGTCTCGAGAGGGTTTTTGGCCAAAACTAGACTCAGGAAGATGTAAACTACTACTGGCCATGAATAGGAAGGCGATGCAAATCATGATAGGCGCGTTGACAGGTCACTGCTCGGTCAGAGCAAGAACCAGCATTTGGGAAATTGGCACTCCAGATTTTTGTAGGATGTGCGGGGTGAAGAGGAACCAGAAACCATTGAACATATTATCTGTCACTGCCCGAAGCTGCAACGTCATAGGCTTAGATGGCTGAGCACACGTTTCCATGAAAGCATTACTGATGTCGGGAAGTGTAAACTAGAGGACATTAGGGGCTTCATCATGGGGATTCGGTGGCTTAATGACGGATAATAGGGTCTCTTCTGGCTATAAATGGGAGGGGTAAATATTACTAGTAATGGGCAATAGAAGGGAAGCACAATGGACCCAATTGGGTCCCCGATCGGAGGTACCTAACCTAACCTAATGATAATTTCACAAATACAATAAAAATTTCATGAATATTGTGAAAGAATTTCATTGGAAGTGCTTCGTTGGTATTCTGGTTTCGTCAGAATATTTTATTGGATTTATGACAACAATATTTTCTAATTATTAAGAAACCCCTTTATATTTAAGTTATTTAATTCTTTTCATGAAATTATTTTATTGTTTCGATGAAGTTATAGCACTGCATTAATTACACTCTTAAATAAATTTGATGAAGTTTTCAATAAAATAATTTTGACGAAACTGGTTTCATTAATCCAACGAATCGTGACGTTGGTTGAATTTTAATGAATTTTTCATTAGATTAATGTCGAAATTCATAGATTTTATGCCGAAAATTCTTTCAGTGTACTATTAGCAGGTGTTACCTTATTTTTAGGAAAGCGATCGTAATAGAGAAGACAGGTGGTGAAGGAAGAGGAAAGCTTCATTCTTTTACAACTCTGCTTTTTGCACGTTATTAATAATGCAGTGTTGCAGCGCCTCTGGTGTCAATGAGCAGTATTAAGGGTTCAAAGCTGTGTTTAGTAGCCATTTTATTGGTTATTTTACTTCGCAGATGATTCTGCTACATAATACCGACGAAAGAGGGGCGCTCTAATGTTACATTATGATTATTATCCGCTGAAGCAGGAGTAGTTCAGTGACCAGTGTCTATGCCTTCAGCACTTGAACTTTCCTACAATAACTTCCCCAATGGACATCGGAAAAATGTGTAAACTATGATTTTTGACTCGCAAGCAAATAATGAACAAGCTAACAAACGAGATTTGCGATTCTCAACTCACATGATTTAAAAATTTTGCGTTTTTCAGCTTTTGGGTGAATATGTGTATAATAATGTTTTTTTTTATTAAAACGACAGAATTAATTGCCACATCGTTCTTTATAATGTGTAAAAATCTATTTGGCAAATATTTTATATAGTCACTTCTTGATGAGGAAAATTACATTTTATTTTACCAATACGTTGTTCGTATAAAATATAGAATAGAAGACTTTGAATTCGTTTTCTGTAAACCAGGTTTTTCCCGTTATGACTCTCTTGCAGCACAGACTCGATATCATGTTTTTTATTTACAGTTTGTTGCACGATTGTGAAGGATACTGTTCCTTCGATAATTTCTATTGAAAACAACAACAAATTTTCATATTTCATTAAAATGTTTACAATATAAATTGTAGAAAGAACATTCGTTTTATTTCCTTATCGTGGACCAAACTTTTAATTTAAATTCAATTAAATTATTTTATTCTTAGCATTTTCCTTGATTTCTTTCTTTACCTGACTTTTTGTTGGGAAAACAAAAATTGGTGTTTGTGCCATTGAGTGTGAAAAAATGCCGATATTTTTTTCTTTCTTATAATTTTTTTTTTGCTTGTAATCTTGTGTGTTGTAATAGGGTTTTGTTTTTTGCCCTTTATTGTTTTACTTGCATATTTAAAACTTTATTGGCGATAAGTAGCTTAAAGGATTAGTGGTTTTATAGAATGCATTGAGGTTTATTCATCTCTAATATCGCTGCCTTTCAACCATGATATCCGTCAAATATTTTGCCAATAAAATAGGAAAATTTTAACCTTAAAGCCGATTAAAGGTCTTGCTTACAGTTGCAAAATTTTTCTCAAGAGAATTTTTTTCTTTTGCTTAGGTAGAGTTTAATACGAGGGCGGTCTTAAAACTGCTTAAACGTACGTAATTTGAAAAAAAAATACTGTGATGAAAAGTGTCAATCTTATAAAACATGTGTTTTAAGTTTCAAGGCGCCATGGTGCACAGTGGGTTTTTGGTGTTAAACCCCTTTTTTCCAATTACTCAATTTCAAAAATTAAATGATGCAGTTTTGTTTGGTTTTTTAGAAACATTTTATTATATTTCTCAAAAATTTATATAAAGTCATGCAAAGCAAGAAAGCACTTATCTTCTTATGCAATTTAGTGGTCCATACATGTATAAGTTTCTTGATAATACGATTTGACTTGAACCCCTGTTTCCACAACACGAATTGTCGACTTGGGTAGAATATTTGTATGAAAAGCACTATTTTTTTAAGTGATTTTAAAACAATTTTTCCAGACGAGTCATCTGACTGGCTTGTGGTAATATAATTAACTTATTTTTGATTTCATAAAATTTTTTCTTTTAATTTAGTCTAGGGTCTAATGGCCGCTTTCGATAACGAGCAGATTCGATCATGGTTTTCAGTTTGACATTACGGCATTCGCTATCGAACAATGTAATAATATGGTTAGATATCGAATATCATAGTTGCAAACTGAAAAAACGTGATCGAATCAGCTCGTTATGGAAAGCGACGATTAGACGGACCCCTGACTTTCGCCCAATAAAATAAAATGAAAATTGTGAATATTCTTCTTTCGATTAAAAAATAGTTGTCGAAGTTTTCCGAAAGTATAGGTTAGTGATTTCGAGGAAATGCAATATAGTTTCGACAAACACTGAAATATTTTATCGCTTACTGGTTTCATCTGACACTTTTATAACCAGCTTAAGACATGAGCCATCCAAAAAGGATTTGGAATGTGAGGATTTAGTCACATCCCTTCAAATATTATAAAGTGAAATTGTGTTTGTTTGTTTGTTTGCTACTCTTTCAAGCCCAAAACCGTTAAACCGATTTAGAGAGTTCTTTAGCCAATAGAGAGCTACATTACCACCGCACAGTGGGGGATTTTGTTTAAAAAATGGAAATAATACTGCAGTTTCTAAGCGATTGCTATGAAATTTAATACTGCATTTCAGGAGGTGTCACAAAGCTTAAGTCTTGAATTTGGACTATATATCGGTAAAGGGGACGGAGCCACAAAGCCCCAAAGTGGGCAATCTCGGGTAAATGAAATATTCAAACAGATGGATGCCAAGCTGATGTTTTTGATCTGATAAAAAAATTTTTTTGCAAGTGAATTTTTCTATACAAGAGCTAAAAAAATTTCCTAAATTTTTGGGTTTTCGCTTATATTTTAGGAAATATTCCAGAAAAAGAATTAAAATTTTGGTTAACCTTGGTCCACTGTAATGCTCTAAAGCACATTTTAGTCTAAATGTTATACGCAATTTAAATTAAATTTTTGAAAACGGCGATTTTTTGCCTGATTTTGCAGAAAAAAGTGGGTTAATTATTTCGCTATTATTAAAAAATATTGCTAAAATACCAACCCCCTATTTTTATTTATTCAAAAGGTAATAGTATAAGAAATATTCCAAAGAAATTTTTTGTTAAACATTTTCGTTATTGAAGGAGCCAAATCGTTTCGAAATAGACCTATTTTTGTTATAAATATTTTTCTCAAATTCCCAAGCTGGAATCGAAAAATGTTTCATGCCACCTTAAGACAAAATATGTTTTTAAATACATATTTCCAAAAATAGTATCTGCGTCTGGCGAAAGATAATAAAAATACAGAAAAAATACTGACAAATCCCATTTTTGGGATTTTACAAATTTTTTTGGGAAATGCCGGGAATTCAAAAGCAAATTCTATTTGTTTTTACTTTTTGTATATATATATCGTTTTCCAGCCTAAAATATTGATAAATGCTAATTTTATAGCATTCCTTTGTGTGAGGCCTCTGTCTTCTCGGAAAACTCTTTATATGTATGTATGGATATAAAACAATTTGTACAAATTTATTTTTATAAGAAAATTAATACTTATTTATTTATTTTATTGTTGCTGGTAGCTACGCCTATTTTTGAAAAATATCAGAGAAAATACTTGTAATTATAATTGCACACTAGACCAGCCATATTGCCGAAAGTATTTATTTTATTCACTACATCGGCAGTTTCCGATACGACTATCCATTAAAAATCACATGTGTGTTAAAATTGCACTGATAGCGAACAGACAAGACATGCGCATTGCACTTTTCAGCCAAAAAATAATCTATGCTCACTATAAACAGTCTTGGCACCATAACTTTCAAATTCAACGTTTTTCGCCAAAAAATTTTATAAACATTTTTGTTAAGAATAAACAGCACAACATAGTTTTGCCCTAACTATGTCCTATCATGGTCCTTTAGTGGGATGAAACGAAATTTTTTGGGAAGGTTTTTTTAACGGCTCTCGTTAAAAATTGGAAAGCGATAATTTCGATAATCCTTTTTCAGTATTTTATCGGAAACCACTTTAGATAATTGATGTGTACTTTTATGCAGAACTCCACAAGCATTTTAAGCCTCTAACTTCTCTCTGTAAGGACCTTACTTGTCCCTATCGAAGAAGCGGCAAAAAGGTAAACGGGTATAGCCGGAGTAAAAATGTTCTAAGAAAATTATCGGCATAAAATTCTACTATAAAATTCTGAATACTACCATAAAGCTTGAAATAATAATAATAATTAAATAATTCATTAAAAGTTATACAATCAAATTTAGTTGCAGGCGTATGCAAAACGCCTGAATTCGCCTTTTAATCACAAGAAAAATATTTAAAAAAAATCGAAACGTATTTAGCTACAACATTAACAACAAATCTCATCAAAACAATCTTCCTTTAAATTTCTTTTTAGAATTCTTGAATTACGCAAAGAAAAATCCCGTGATGCGGCCCGTTCGCGGCGTGGCAAAGAGAATTTTGAGTTTTATGAACTGGCAAAAATGTTACCACTACCCGCAGCTATAACCAGCCAATTGGATAAGGCTTCGATAATAAGACTGACTATAAGTTACTTAAAACTAAGAGACTTTTCCGGACACGGTGATCCGCCATGGACAAGAGAACAATCCACCAGCAGTAAATTGAAAAGTAAGTAGATGCATAAATTAAAAAAAAAAAATAATTATTTAGGGAAAGGATATTTTTTTCTTTTGTAGAAACCATTTACAAAAATTTATCTGTATAATTAATCTATAAAGAGTAACGAAATTTAGTTAAAGGAAGTGAAACTTTTGTGAATGTGTGTGTATGTTTTTAATATTTACTTTGAAAAAAAAAAGAATGTGTTTCGCATAATTAATTAATATTGAAAAAGCAGTAATGTATAAAAATAATTTTCAAAATACTCGTAGTATGGTAATAAAAAATTAATGTGTGAGAGCACAGATATTATCGAACTGGGAATTTTTGTCTAGAAATAAAAAAAAATAATCTATTAAAACGATATTCAATAAAATGATCAATATTTTCTATTCAGCAATAACTAAATTTAAATTGCTGTGTGTATGCATTTATGTCATAGGAACACCCTGCAGTTCTGTGAAATTTTCTACAACGAAGTAGTGATTTTACCAGAAATTAAAGTAAATTATTGTTGAATGGCATTAAAACAGCCATATTTAATAAAACAGGCTAATTATAAAAGATTTACTACTTGAATTATTTAATTGTTTGTGGAAGTTTTACGATTACATACACAAAAATGTAAAAAAAAATATTTATACAACCAACATCTTTAATTGAAAAAAAAAATCAATTAAAAATTTAAGTTTGCCAATCAATAAACCATTTAATTAATTAAATTTTGAAACAAAAGTTTCATTAACTCAATTAAATTTTCAAGCAAAAGTTTCCTTGAATCAATTAAATTTTTAATTCAACTTTTAATCAGTAAGATTTTAAAGGATTTTTTTTTTAATTTTTCACTGATTACTGATATTTTTCAATTTAATGCATATGCTGAGTAGACATCTAGCATTGCTTTTGTTGTCATGGTGTGCTATCATTTTCAAAATGTGTGCAACGCCGTTCACATTATGTTTTTTTATATGGAAAGCAGTGCCACACAAACGTTACTACTAGTACACACTATGGCGATGTCACAAAATGCCATAATGTGTACCAGTGATCGGCAATGAGTTGTTTTTTCTCTATTCATACTGACTCCTGAAATTTTAAATATAAGTGAGTAGACATCATTTAAACTCAACTATGTACTCTGGTTTACGCATACTCACGATGACATTGGATTTATAAGTATAGGTTGAAATAAATATGAATGCGACGTCGTTATCATAGTCATACCACACTCACACTCATAAATCACCTGAGTTTGATTTCTAATTTCAGGAAAATACTTATACTACTCACATTGATTCAGCTCACTCAACTCATGCATATCTATTTATTTAAAAGTTTAGTCATTAAATAGTAGTAACTATGGTTGTTTTTCAATTCCTGCAAAAAAAAAAACAACAGAAAAACACATATGTAACCTCATAATGAGAACTTTAATGTTCGTATGCGAAGTTCGCATTGTGAATCATACTTATTTTGCATCGTCCATAGGCATTGAGTTAAGAAGAGTAGACTTGTGTCCAACAGTTCTTTTTGAACTAGTTCGTCCAGTTAGACACAAGTCCGATCAAAAACATCAATGTAAATTAAATGGGTTTGAAACAACTTTTCATTCAAACGCTCTCAAACTAGTTCAAAAAGAATTGTTGGACACAATTCTAAAGGAGAGTCGAAATTAGACTTGGGTCGAACTAGTGAACGAAATCAACAACGTCTAGACTTGTGTCCAACACTTTTTGAACTAGTTCGTTCAGTTGGACACAAGTTCGGTCAAAAACATCAATGTAAATTAGATGGGTTTGAAATAACTTTTGATTCAAACACTCTCAAACGTTGTCAACGTCATAAATGTCTAAGTATGAGTTCGATGCGAACTTAAAATTTTCGAGTGAATATTAGACTTGTGTCCAACAGTTCTTTTTGAACTAGTTTGAGAGCGTTTGAATCAAAAGTTGTTTCAAACCCATCTAATTTACATTGATGTTTTCGACCAAACTTGTGTCCAACTGAACGAACTAGTTCAAAAAGAACTGTTGGACACAAGTCTAGTGAATATGATTCATAGACAACATTGCAATAAGTATGAGTGCGGGTAAGTACAAGAAATTATAAGTCATGATTCAACTCTACTCACTTTTCCACTATACAATGCTGTTCTCTGATGTGTACTCGGCATTATGTATTTGAAGAGAAACTTTCTCTGTGTGCATAAGTATATTATCATTCAAAATTTACCAAACCGCAGCTGTTATTTGATAAATAACTATAAAATATATTGGTTTAGGTTCACAAAACATACAAATCAGCTACCAATCATGCTACCAATCACCGTCGAAAAGCAATATATGTACATATATGTATACTTCAAAGCTACAGGGCATTGAAAAAATATTTTAACAATTAAATTGTTAACCAACTGTACTAATAATGTTTATTTCTTTTCACGGTTTATAAAACTGACTACACATAAGACACACACAAAAAAACTAGCAGCAAAAAAAATATTTAACGTACTTCAATTCATTTCAATTCATTTGCATAAAAAAGTGTGTAAATATATAAAATTGTTTTTTTTATTTTTAACGATTATTTCTTTTTTTTTTTTTTTTGTTTATGCTCATGCGCAACCATTTTGTTTCGTTGTTTATTGTATTGTATTCGTATGTACTTTTCAGTTGGTGTTTTTTTATCAATTTTATTTTTATTTTTTTTTTCACTTTTTGTATTAGTTTTTGTTTTTCGTTTTTTTTTTAATTTGAATTTATAGAAGGTAACGGAAGGTTATATTAATATTATTATTTTTTATTTACATAAATTTGTTCATACAATATGGTTTTGCCATATATCATTTCGATGATAATTCCAGGTATTTATTACCTTGATTTTTATTTATTTTTCAAAAAGACTAACAAAAATATGTCTTGAGTTTTTTTTATGGTATTGATTATTTTTTTAGGGAAAATTTTTGTTAAAATGGAAATCAATAATGAGTAATTATAAAAAATATGCAAGCATTAATACTCATTTTTATTGTTTTGAATCATGGCTATTTTATATACATAAGTGAATCATGCGAAAACAATATTAAAAATTTTATGATTTCATTTCTAAATTAATAGAATAGAGGAAACTACACAGAGAAAACTGTGCCTACTAAATACCTCATAAAATAGAACAAAATTAATAAGAAATCTCTATGGTTTTTTTTTCAATAAGCAAATCTTATTAATTTCATAGAGAAAACCTTTTTGAAAAAATCAAGAAAAAATCTTGTAGTTTTTATGAGGTTATCTTATTGATTTTTTCAATAAAAAATAAAAAAAAATAAAAATTCGTCTTATTCTCGGTACTTATGTATTTTCATTTAAATTCTATACCATATACATATGTATGTATGTAGTATGTTGTAGATGTTATTTATTTATACATACATACATACAGATTGTGTTATATTCTTAACTAACTTACTCACCAAATATTGAACCAGCAAACTTCTGACTGATAGACAAGCACTCTAACCAATATGCTAACAAGCAGCCTCAATAACCATTGAAATTATTGTGCAAACATTCTTATACAAAAATGAAAAAGATCATGAAAAAAATTGTCTCTATGTCTGTTTATAGATATGAAATAACAAGGCACCTTATAAAATCAAGAAGATTTCCTTATTAAAAAAAATCAATAAGATGCTTTACAGATATAGGAACCTACTAAAATCAATAAGAAAACCTTATTAAAAAAATCAATAAGGCAACCTAATAAAATCAAGAAGAAAACCTTTTTAAAAAAATCAAGAAGGCAACCTTGATTTTATTATAAGAAATCCCTATAGTTTACAATTTATAAGAAAACCTAATAGAATCAAGAAGTTTTTCTCTATGGATTGTTTTTTGGTGCCAAAAATAACAGAAATTGAGTGTAAAAAAAAGTTGTGAATAATAAGATTTCTTCTGGATTTTATGTGGTTTCTTCTTGATAAAATTAATAAGATTTACCACATAAAAACAATAAGGAATCTCTATGAAAAAATCTTCGCTTCTTTCTGATGGGATACCCCTTAGCCTAAAAACGGTTCATAGAGAAAATCTTCTTGATTCTATGAGGCAGTTTTTGCTCTGTGTAGTGAAATTTTAAGTTTAAAGGACATACGTCCAAATCATATGCATAATGTGCAAAGTTGTACAAAAGAGATTTTGTGCTTTCACACCGACGACAGCACTAAAGCCAATTAGATTTCGGCGACGAAGAAACAGGAACAAATTTAAGATCTTTCAAAGCTCTTTACCTTTACCTCAAAAGCAAATATCAGAATATGTGGGTTTGGACGAAGCTGATTTAAGCCAATATTAAATGGTTTTCGTCTACATTGTGCAGAATAAGAAATTTCGGAAACTCTTTTTTTATGTAGGACCAGCGCTCAGGGGATAACCCCTACTCATGCAATGTATTGTGCTAGAACTAGGCAAATAGGTTATGGAGAAGAGGATAGAGGGAGTAGTGTCTGTGGACATTCGATTTAAACTTTCCCACGTTGAAAGTGACAGCAAACACTTCCGCAGGTCGTTTATTCTACATACGAACGGTACGGTTAAAAAACAAATTCTCTCTGTAATGTGCGTATTGCGATTTATTGGCCAATCGACCACAAAAGGATGTGCTCTGAATGAAGCTCGTTCGGGTTTCAGGAACAAGCTCTCTAATTTCATTAGAACACATTCCATTGTAGTAACGATAGAACAAGGAAATGCAGCCCACATTGTGTCGATGCTCCAATGAGTCAATAGAGTTGGATACCCTACTGTGACCAATGAGCTTCTTCGCCCTCTCCTGTACGCGGTCGAGCAACCCCAAAATAGACTTTGAAGCGCCGGCCCATACATGAGAGTTGTATTCCATTTTCGGTCAGATATAAGTGGTATAAATAGTAAGAAGATCAGATGGGGTGAAGTATTGCTTGTAGCGTTTTAAAAATCCTTCGCACTTGAATGCTTCTTTTGAGACCTGAAAAATGTGTTCAGTCCAACGAACATCACACTGAATTTTCATGTCAAGAACATCAAGAGCTTCCGATTCCTTAATATTTATACCAACCTAGTTACAGAGGCAGCAGCATTTACGGTCATGCGTCTATGAGTAATCGTACAGCATTGGGTCTTACGGGCGTTAAAATCGACCCTATTCGCATGACCCCATGCATGACCCCATTCAGAAATTTTTTCCAAATCGTAGTAAAATAATAAAATCACATGTAATATACATACAATTGTATGTATATACACTTGAAATTTGTAAGGTTAGTGTATTTTTATACAGACTACAACAATTAACACTAAAATTTCTAAAAATTTAAATTAAAGGGTGTTCCATCAGTTAATGCAATTTTGACTATGTAATTTTGACAACTTGCTGTATCTTGGAAACCGTAAGAGCAGTAAAACAAAAAAATCCCAAAATTATAAAATAGCCAAACCGAAAAAAATCGCCAAAAACAAGAAAAAATCGCCAAAACGAAAAAAAATCGCCAAATTAAAAAAAATCCAAAAACAAAAATAAATCGCAAAAAACAGGAAAATCGCCAAAATTAAAAAAATCGCCAAAATGAAAAAAAATCGCCAAAATTAAAAAAATCCTAAAAATGAAAAAAAATTGCCAAAATGAAAAAAAGTCGCCAAAATGAAAAAAATCGTCAAAATGGTAAAAAACGCCAAGAACTGAAAAAAATCGCCAAAACGAGATGAAAGAGAAAAAACAAACAGAAATAATTTCAGCTGAAAAACGTCAAAAACGCAAAAAAAAACGCCATATTAAAAAAATGCTCAAAGCCCAAAGTACGGAACCCTTCGTGCGCGAGTCAAAGTCGCACTTTACTGAATTTATTTTCGATTTGGCGACTTTTTTCAGTTTTTGAAGATTTTTTTTCTGTCTTTTACAATACATGTTTTTAGTTTTAGCGTGCTTTTAGTTTTGGCGTTTTTTCGTTTTTACGATTTTGGCGATTTTATTAGTTTTTTGGCTACCTTTCTACATGCGGTTTTGACTCGCACACGAAGTATTCCGTAAAGCGCTTGTTCCTTTTAGCGATTTTTTCGGTTTTTGGCGATTTTTTAGCATAGACGCTTTTTTTGTTTAAACGACTTTTTCCAGTTTTTGGCGATTTTTGTTATGTTTTTACAAACACGTTTTTAATTTCAGTGATTTTGTTTGTTTGGACTTTTATTCGTTTTGGCGTTTTATTTCGGTTTTTGTCGATTGTATTAGTTTTTTGGCGACTTTTGGTGATTTTTTTTTGTATTTTAGCGATTTATTTTATTTTTTGTGATATTTTTCATTTAAGCGCTTTTTAGGCTTCGCTACGATGTCCGTGTCTCTGTGTGTCCATCTGTCTGTCTGTCACAGGCTGTTTTCGCGAGAACCGCAAGAGCTACGAACCTGAAATTTTCACAGAATATGTACAACTTACTTTGACTGCTACAACAACAAATATATGACAGTTAAAAATGAAAGCTCTAAAGCAAGCAATGAAAAATGTTGAGATTCTAAGTAAATATCGCTTATTTACTTCAATAGTGTCATAACTCAAAAAAATTAGTTTTTTTAGTTAATAATGCAAAATAACTCGGCGTTTCGTGTTTTATGTTGTTTAAAAATATAAATAGCTTTTACTTTATATTGAATATTTTTACATATCTTCATTGAGTTGTAAGTAAATTTAAAACTTTAACGCGTTTTCTGCAAAACTAGTTGTTTTTGAGTTGTGACACTATTGCAGTAAATGAGCGATATGTATATTGTGTTGTGAACTAGAGAAGTTTAAGGTTGTTTCAACTCTGTAGCCCGCTCTAGTTTTTTTTCAATATTTCTCGTCTAACAAGGCAACACTGGTAAATTATGTGAAGAGGACCATCTTACCAATGTTGCCCTTTTTAATTTCACGTACTTTTCAGAAAAAGCCCTCTAACTCGATAACCAATGGATCGTTTAGCATAAAATTAGTATTGCAAAAGGACATTTAAAGCAACAAACGCAAAAAAATTTTTGACTAAAAACTAAAACAACAAGATGAGATTTTTCACATTTTAATGAGCATCTTGAGCAAAAAAAAATCGTATGACCATTAAATTATTAATGCCTTGACAAAACGAATGAAGAAGTTGTTATTTTTGGGTCTACTTTCAGGTGCAATTATCAGAGTTGTGTCCCAAAATCATTTTAAAAAAATACTAAAAAATGCTAAGTAAATAAATGAAAAATGTTAACTGCTAAATCAAGAAGAAAAAATGATAAATTTAGCTCCAAAAATGCTAAAATGGTCACACTGCTTATTTAACTTTCCTTCGTAGTTTTCTTTCTATTTATATTTAAGTAATAAATTTCCTTTTAATTCAATTATATGATTTTACGATTATGGCCGAAAGCCAAATACTTATTAAACTCCCTCTCCCCTCTAGTATATGTGAGTTAAACAAAAACCTTAAAAAACGCCTTTCAATAGAAAGAAAAAAATATACAATAATGAAGTAAAATAAAAAAATATAAAACACTCATATGTTTAGAATTGCATTCCTTACACCCGCCGTCCGTCCGTCCGTCCGTCCGTCCTGAGCTTCGCAAACACTTTAACACTTGTTTAGATGACCGACCCTAAAACACCACCTGAAAAGGCCGGCATAAACTGAGTCCCTGGAGTAACACATATGCTGAATAAAATTATACATTTTTTTTATTTTTTGCCATACAATTTACTTTAGTACTTTCATACACTTACAAACTTACATGACATTCGTATGTATGAATACATATTTTTTTAGAGCAATTCAATATTATTGTAATAATAATATTTTTACTTATTTTCTGGCAATAATTTTGTTCTTAAGTCGAAAGGTGTTGGTTTAAGTGTTAATACTTATTAACGAAGGCTAGAAGGACCAAGAGGATGTGTGTGGTGCGAGTATAAGGGTAGTGTGTTAGTGTTATGTTACTATTTTGGCCACTTACTTATGGCAGCAGTGCTTTTGTTATAAATTATACATGGGAAATTTGTTGGTGTTTTTTTCTAACCATAATTCCTTGGTAAAAATTTTTATGGGAATTAAAAATTAATATTAAGCCAATAGTCGTCATTCGTCATGATTGTCATTTTCGTTTTTTTTTTTCAATTTATAATTTTGTATTATTTTGTGACAAAGTGTCATTTTAATCGTCGAAGCGTGAACTTATTGTTAAGTTTTATTGAGAGTGTTAATATCTATTGGTATATTGACACGCAACTGAAATAAAACTTGGAAAACAATTCAAATAAAAATTTGAAGGTCAAATGTGTTAATTTAAATAGAAATAACAAATAAAAAATTTAAATTTTTTTTATATTGCGTAACTTTTAGTATTCTTAAGAAATTTCAGCAAAATATTTTTTAAGTTGTTTTGCTCCAACAGCCATAGTTACAAGGATAAATAAATAGATTTTTGGTATAACACAGATAATAAACAATTAATACTGACCGCAAATTAGACTGGGTTCACACACAGCAATTTTTGTTCAGCAAGTTTATCAGATCTGGCAACTTTTCTATCACTGGTCTGTTCAGTTTAGCTTAATAGAGCAAAAATTTTGAGTTAGTGAAACATATTTATTTGCTGAATGTTATGTATGGATCTGTCCAAGTGCATCAAATATTGGAAAATTAGCAAAAAGTGGTTAAGTTGACTTAAGCTAAGATTGAGATACTCTTGGGTGAAATTTTAATTCATTTGGAAAATTTTTCAAACAATACACACAGAAAAAACTGCCTCATAGAATCAAAAAGATTTTCTCTATGAAACGTTTTTAGGCTAAGGGGTATCCCAGCAGAAAGAAGCGAAGATTTTTTCATAGAGATTCCTTATTGTTTTTATGTGGTAAATCTTATTAATTTTAACATGAAGAAAACCACATAAAATCAAGAAGAAATCTTATTATTCACAACTTTTTGTACTCAATTTCCGTTATTATTGGCACCAAAAGAAACAATCCATAGAGAAAAACTTCTTGATTCTATTAGGTTTTCTTATAAATTGTAAGCTATAGGGATTTCTTATTGATTTTATTAGGTTGCCTTCTTGATTTTTTTTTTAAAAGATGTTTTTTCTTGATTTTATTAGGTTGCCTTATTGATTTTTCAAATAAGGCTTTCTTCTTGATTATAGTAGCTTCCTATATGATTATGTCTAAAGCATTTTATTGATTTTTTTAATAAAGGAATTTTCTTGATTTTATGAGGGGTCTTGTTATTTTGTTTCTATAAATAGACATAGAGACAATTTTTTTCATGATCGTTTTCATTTTTGTATAAGAATGTTTACACAATAATTTCAATGGTTATTCAGGCTGCTTGTTAGCATATTGGTTAGAGTGCTTGTCTATCAGTCAGAAGTTTGCTGATTCAATATTTGGTGAATAAGTTAGTTAAGAATATAACACAATGTGTATGTATGTATGTATAAATAAATAACATCTACAACATACTACATACATACATATGTATATGGTATAGAATTTAAATGAAAATACATAAGTACCGAGAATAAAGACGCAATTTTCTTTTTTTTATTGAAAAAATCAATAAGATAACCTGATAAAAACTACAAGATTTCTTCTTGATTTTTTCAAAAAGGTTTTCTCTATGAAATTAATAAGATTTCCTTATTGACAAAAAAAACCATTAAGATTTCTTATTAATTTTGTTTTATTTTATGAGGTATTTAGTAGGCACTGTTTTCTCTGTGTAGAAAAATTTTTATTGTTTGTGTGTACACATATCATATCTATTTATATTTCGGGAACTGGCAACACTAATGTCAATAGCTAAAATCTGGCAACATCAGACATATTTTAACATAAACGTATACACAACGTGAGTTCAGAAAATCAATTTTTCAAAAAAGAAATGGAAATTTCAAGAGAAGGTTTTCGTTGGACGTGGATTATCTCAACAAGAATGTGTCGATGAACTCAGTACCACAGTATGATATCGCTGGTATAGTGAATTCAATCGTGGTCACTGTTCCATCGCCGACAAATTCCGTGAAGGTCGTCCAAAATCGCTTGTTACCCCATAATTTATCAATCGCTCAAAAAAAGGCTGGCGTCAAGTGTTGTAAGGATATGATTAAAAAGTGCATAAAATCGTGACAGGTGACGAATCATGGATATATGCTTATGAGCCGAAAGCAAAACAGCAATCGGCCAAGTATTACACGACCAGCTAAATCCAACAAAAGTTGTTGGTGGAAGAAGCACAGCGAAGCAAATGGTGGCCTGTTTCTTCGGCCGAATAGGTCATGTGGCCACTGTTCCGCTTGAGTTCCCTCGGGGAGTCTATTTTTGACTACGGCTGTGGCGATCCCGGGGCCAAAGCTGGGGTAATGTAGCTTTTTCCGTTGACGTAGCTGTGCTACATTACCCATAGCACTTATGTGTTACTACCCGATCTCTGGCAACAGAGCAAAGGATGTGCGCATATTTATAAAAGGAAGGCAGGTCTGTTTATGTCAACCAGGTGCAGCGTCACCTGGAACTGCCCCTGAGTTTAAAAGACGATAGAGGTGAAGCCTTTATGGTGGAACTTCGAGGTATCACCAGATGCTTGTCTCTGGTACCACGGGTCCCGGTTGCCCGACAGTCGAGCTGCTCTAGGTGTTTGGGTGTATGTAGCGGTCGCCAGGATCCTTTGCTAAAAGGTCGAGTTCATCCTACCCCACGGGGTTAAAGGGATGATCTTGATCAGTGTGGAGTAGGCACTGGCCACACAGGCATGCGTCCATCTCTGATGAGTGGTTGAGCTGTGCCGGCTTTGGTTGAGGTATTCTCTTAGGGACCTCGCTGTGAGTGTAAGCAACTACACTTGCGGCGCGAGAACTTGGAGAATCGTACTTGCTGGCTGTGGTTGCTACCAAAAACGCTGGGAGAATAGTCTTGGCTTCCCAGTGTTAAATCAATGCTATTGATTGGCGGGACGCGGTCAGCCAGACACTTTTCTAGGTGCTGTTGCCATACAACAAATAGTACTGGGGGTCTACTCTGTAATTCGAAACGAAAGAAAATGCTTTCGAATTTGTATGCTAATAACATGTAATTTCGAAAGCATTTTCTTTCGTTTCGAATTACAGAGTAGACCCACTGTTTTGACAAAGTCATTATGGCAAAGAGTTTAGATAGATCTAAGTACCTCAGCAAGGTACTTGAGTAAAGAGTACTCGTATTGCTATTTGGCAACTGAAATTAACAGCTGTTACGTAATAACATTTTGGCAACTGGCAACGCAACTAAAGTTCAGTTGCCATCCATAAGCGACACTTTAAGTATTTTTTTTCCTTATTATATTACTTTTTCCCAGAATTTAAAGTATTTTTTAATCATTTGAATTAGTATAAGCACTTTATTAATATATGTATTTTTTCCGTTTTTATTTTATTTTTTTTAGGTGCAGCCATAAGACGCAGTCCCGCCGTTGATTTATTTGAACAACATCAGGGTACCCACATATTGCAGGTTTGTTATTGTTGTTGTGTACTTATTCCATTCATTCTCTTAGCATTTAATATGCAAATAAATATGCATTTTATATTTTCTCATTATTTAAAATGTTATCAACATGTTTATTTGTTTTTTTTTTTGTCATTCTTAAGTCTTTGGATGGCTTTGCACTGGCGGTTGCAGCTGATGGTCGTTTCCTGTATATATCGGAAACAGTATCCATATATTTGGGCTTGTCACAGGTGGAGATGACGGGCAGTAGTATATTTGATTATATACATCAAAGTGATCATGCTGAAATTGCCGAACAATTGGGCTTAAGTTTAACATCGGGCGGTATGTCCGGTTCAGGCTCCCAAACAGGACCAGCTGGTCTGGCCTCGCCACACTCGGGTGGTTCAGATGATGGTGTAGGCAATCATGGCACCAATAATCCAGATGGTGAGTTGCATTGATACTTGTTTTCTCTTCACATAATCAATGTGAATTATTAAATTTTATAGTTTCTGGCCAAATGACTGTTATATCGAACAGTGGTTATAAAGGTTATGAACGTTCCTTTTGTATACGCATGAAATCGACTCTAACCAAACGAGGCTGTCATTTTAAATCTTCCGGTTATCGAGTAAGTATTCTTTAGTTTTTTTTCTGCTTGGCAATAAAAAATTTTCTTAGTTGTCAATGTGTTGTAACAAAAAATGAAAGTACTCGTAGTTTTTATGTTTTAGCATATTAGTGTGTAGTTTTTTAAGCAATTTGTTTTTTTTTATTATTTTACTTATTTTCATTTCCTCCCTCATTTATTTTATTGCACGAAAACCAAAAAAAAAAATAGAAAGCAAATTTATATTTATACTAAGTTATGCATCCTCTCCCTTTTCCCCCTTCATTGTCTACAGGCTAATAATGATCAAACGGCTAATGGTGGTAAAAATGGTAAAACAGTGGGCACCAATTATTCGGTACGTATCAATCAAAATCAGTACGAAGACAACAAAAAGAATTTGTTTAAATTTTTTAATTGTTTTTTTTTTCTAAAAAAAATTTACAAATTTTCTATAAAAATGAAAAATTTAATTTGCATATAAATACTAACAAAATTTTTTTTGTTTGATTACAAATTAAAAAGAAAAACTATTCGACAAAAATTTTTACTAACCTTTGAAAATCAATTAGTGAAAGTTTAAAACGAAATTTAAAATTACAATAAAAACCAACCAAACTGATTTTATTGATCAGTATCGAATTTTAAGTGTTTAAATAATAAAATTTTTTTATCATTATTATCATGCACAAAGTCAATAAATCATGCATTTTATTATTTAAATGCTAACCTTCAAATAGAATTAAGTTAATACACTCGTATTTAAAAATCCTTAATAAGAAATGATCATTATGGGCCAGTTTTTGTGTGTGAGATTAAACTTAGGGCCCAATTTTTTACTTATTAATTAAACTGTAATTATTTCTTTCTATTCTAGTTGTATTTAAATGCGAAATTGTTTTTTTTTTCAAAGCATATTTAAATAATACTTAAATGTTCAACCATGTGTATTTAAATTATATTTAAGTTTTACCATATCGCACACTAAATCATAAACAGCCACTACTCAGCATCTGAAATTTTTTGAGTTGTGACTCTTTATGATTTAGTGTGCGATATGTTTTTGTGCGTGTGTGTTTTTATTAAAAACATGTACATGAACATCATGTGGTGGTATTAAAAATAATTTCGTTTAATTTTCGTAAATACGAGTATATGGCATATAGCAACTTTTTGTCACGTGCGACACCAAACAAATAAGCTTGTTTTTTTAATAAAACGAGTTTTTTATTTAATTTTTTATATATTTGTGTCAGCTGGTCTACATTAGGTAAAACTTCAAGACAAATCGAGTCACATTGTTCTGAAATAAAAGCTCAATTTCTTCCTGTCGCACGCGACAGAAAAGTGAATTTTCCCGTGGAAATTCCCATATACAATAGTTAGCTAGTTTCATATCATGGAAGAAATAAATAGAAAAATGCATTCTGATGCTCGTTTGGTTTCATAAAATGTTTTTTGATGCGATTTTAATTTTGATAACCTAACTTTCTTATTTATTTTAAACAGCTGTTATTTCGAAGGCTCTCCGTGATATTTGGAATTTTTTTAGTGCTGCCGTACTTTCAAAAGTAATTTAGTAAGAACTTTAATTAACCACTGAAAAAAATTAAATCGTATTTAAATACAATTTAAATTTAAATAAAAATTAACTAATTACGTACTTAAATATTAAGTTAAAAACTAGTAGTTAGTGTCATTTTTTAGTTAACTAAGCTGGAAGTTTGATTGTGATATTTTCGGTGAGAAGTTTAAATACACTTAACAAAATGAAATTTTGTTCGAAAATTAGTCCCCAGATTTTTTCCATGTTGAATATGATTTAAGAAATAGATAATATAGAGAGCGAACGAAAAATCGATTTATACTTCTAATACTAGTAGTGTAGTAGTAATGGTATAGGTTCGGTTACGTTAGGTTAGCAGGTTGCTGGTGAAAAATTAAATCTAGGGGTCCAGCTCACTTAGGTTCAATACGGTGATTGCTTTGTGCTACCTCTAAGTTGGAAGTAGTAGAGAAAGGGAGGATAAGGAAGAAAGGACAAGATATAGATGAATAGATGAAAAGGTACTTGAGAAGCAAAAGAGAGTGGGTCAGGGAAGGGTCTAGTGTGTACATATGGGTCTAGTGTGTACTATATAGGCACAGATTTTTGGTTCCAATTTCCGATAACTCGGATAGGCTACTGAAGCATAATCTGCCAAGGAAGCGCAGACGGAGGTCACCCAAAGCGGGGCAGAAGTAAAGGAGATGAGAGGTTCTTTCCTCCTCTTTTTCATCATTACAACTGGAGCAGTAATCATTGTACAGGAGACCCTTACATTTAGCAAGGGTTCCGAAAGTGAAGTGGCGGGTCAGTGTGGCCAAGAGATTCCTCAAGTGCTTCCTGGTGAAGTTCATGAAGTTCAGGTGGGCTCACTGCGCCATCTGTATTAAGCTGAATTGAGAAAGGCAGCATCGAAGCGTCTCCAGCAGAATGAGAGCGGGATCCCACAGAGATAGTCAATATCGACTACTCTCAGTAGGGTTCCCCACTTTGCCAGGTCATCCGCAACTATGTTGCCTGAATTAGTCCTGTGTCCAAGCACCCAATAAGTGTGATAGATGAGTGCTGCGCAAGCTTATCTAATAGTACAGTAATTTTAAAATTTATGAACCTACTTTCCTTAATATGCTTTCTTAAGTTTTTCCAATCTGCATCCTTACCACATTCTACATCTGATATAATTTCTACATAAAAGATTTGTCTCATGATTTGCTTAAATACTGGACAATGGCAAAAATAATCAGGCTGAATGTAGCAGCGTTCCATCAGGGCTAACCTCCGAAGTTTTGCCCTTTTTAATCTTAGAATACCGTTTCGCTATTTGAGTTGTATATCCATGATGAAGGATATCATTTTGATTCTTTATTTTTTAAAGTAATAAATTAATAAATTATAAAACCAGCGTGACCGTTTGATCGACTAAAGTGGCAATTTTCCACTTTTTTAATGTTGCCCCTTTTTTTGATAAATTCCCTATTTGTTGCCACTTTTTGAAATATGTCATCGGTCACCCGATGTATAAAACTTAGAACAGCATCACATGCGAACTAACACGATGAAAGATTCTGCATTATTTGTTTTTTTCTTTCACACATATTATCACACTATAAACAATATTTCATTTCATTTCACACTATTGTCAATCAGTATGCAATAGTGAAATTTGCTTCGACACTAAATTAAATAATGACTTTGCTTGGCAGATAAACAAATGCTGTTGCATGCTTTTAATAAAAAGGAATAACTTTTAGTGTTCTCATAAAATCAACAGCAATAAAAAGAGGACAGCTGAATAATGTACATATGTACATACATCATGGAGATTAAGCAGGCAAATGTTTTGTGCTCACCTCTAATATAAAGTAACATTTTTAACAAACTTGCTTAGAGAAAATTTTTGTTCAATAATGGAAATTGCATACTCTACATTTAAATTTTCAAATTTGTTTGCAGGACGTAAATTTAACAAATTAATATTTGATTCAGATAATTTTGTGTTTGAATTGAGTAATTGTGTTTTTCTGTGAATCTGTGATTTTTTGTTCTATCGGCCACACTTTTAAAAGGTTTGGCTTTTACCAGTCTGATGTTATTCTATATTTCCTTGACATCATTTTTTTCATTTTTAATAAAAAAAAACTGATGCATTATTCCATGTGCATATTTCCGCAAATTTCTAGCAACACAAATATTTGCTTTAAAAATATTTATCATACGAGTATTAAATAATTTAAGAAATTTCTCCTGAATTATTTCACTTCCAAGATTTATTGCTTCTTCAATTATTTGCTTAATTACAAATTCTTTTGTTTTTTTTTCTTGTATAATTTTAGGTGGTTTTATTATTATGTAAATTACGGCCACAGTATACGTTTTCGCATACACGAAAATCTCAACCCCCTCTCTTGGGCATGGTTGCACTGGCTATTGCTTTGCCACCACCATCAGTGCATGAAATTCGTTTGGAATGTGACATGTTTGTAACGAGAATAAATTTTGATTTTCGCATTGCCCATTGTGAGCCAAGGTACGTTGAAAAAAAAATTATACAGCCAAGGAAATTAAAAATCAAACTTATTACATTTCTTTCGCTTAAAAAGAGTGTCCGACTTATTGGATTATACGCCCGAAGATTTGGTGGGTAAAAGTATGTATTCGCTGTGCCATGCCGAAGATGCCAATCGTATGAGAAAACATCATATGGATTGTAAGTTAAAAGAATTAAAATTAAAAATAAATGTTTTTCTTTTCATTTAGCACATTCATCACTTTTCTTTTTCTTTCGTTCTTCTTGCAGTAATCGAAAAGGGCCAAGTTTTAACGGGCTACTATCGTCTAATGAATAAGAATGGTGGCTACACTTGGATGCAGAGCTGTGCCACTGTAGTGTGCAATTCGAAAAATGCCGACGAGCAAAATATCATTTGTGTTAACTATGTGATCAGTAATCGTGAAAATGGAAATCTCATTCTGGACTGTTGCCAACTAGAACCAAGTATAGATAGTATTAAGCATGAAGATATATCGAGTATTGATAAAAGTTCGGGATCCCCGGGCGGTGATGCTTCGGCAAGTGGTGATATTAGTCATAATGGTTTGGCGGGCAATGAAATGAAATTAACATCTCCCAAAACAGAGCCGGATAGTCAACAGCAAAAGTCTAGAGGTCGGGGAGCAGCGAATAGCTCTAACAACAGCATAGCTTTAGTTAAGGATACAAATAATACAACGGGCTTAAATGTCGTTGAGGATGGTTTGGTTAATACACTACCCACCACAGTGGCAACAGTTCCCCCCACGCCGGCTCCTACTACAACAAAACGGAAACGTAAGAGCAAAGTCACGCCTGTTCATCAGCCGGTAGAGAGTGAAGCTGTCATTGATAACAGTGTAAACCTGAATGAGCCAAATGCCAAAGTTCCTGCTGTAGATCGTGAAACACCGCGCTCACGTTTGCCTTCTATAATTGAAGAGCAACAGCAACAACAACAGCAGCAACAACAGCAGCAACAACAACAGCAACAACAACAAGCATCAACTGCTATACAAAATTCTGAAACGTCAGTGAAAGACCTGGAACAAGCCATGTCTAAGCATCTGCCCTCACCGAATAGTGTTAGCAATGCAGGTCCCAACACTACCGACTTCAGTGCCGATTCATTGCTCAAACAGCAGCAGCAACAGCAGCAACAGCAGCAACAGCAGCAACAACACCAACAACAACAGCAACAAAATGAAAAGAGTAGTACCATACAATGGATCGGAGCACCCCATTATCAGCAGCCTGCTCCACCTATGCCTGCAACAGCCCTGCTCAGGCAGCTCTATGCCAACCGTGAAAGTGTTATACGGGCCACAGCCAGACAAACACCCACCGGCGTATTTTATGGTGACCAACAAACCGGTCCCCTGCCCACACCACCCGGCAGTGAATCTTCTTATGATAACCAATATCTTCAACTGCATTCCCATCCCCAAAAGACCTCTTCAGATGCCTTCACAAATCTCGTTTCCACCTACGGCACCTATCACCACAGCTCCATTGATTATCACAATGCCATGACACCACCCAGTTCAGTGTCGCCTCGTGACTCTAACAACTCCTTAAACACCGGCAAATCAACAACAACTCTCACCTCTCTTAACGGCGGTTACGACTATGCAGATCCCTTAAAGACGCAATACACCACCACTACCAGCACCGGAGCAGATGTATCCTCTGCTCTTCCCCTTAAACCTCAACCTTACTCAGCAGCTGCTGCCATGCATCACACCAGTACCACAGATGCCAGCAGTGGTTTAACTTATAGCAACTTAGACCAACCTCAATACTTTGCTCCCCATTCCAGTTTTCATTTGTATCACAAGGGTGCCCCAACGAGTGGTTGGTATTCGACTCCGTCATAGGTCGACCTTAACCAAAACTGTGAGATTTATACAAATCCTGCAACATTTATAGACACAAATCAAAATCATGCTGCCTCAAACTCTTTGGCCTCCAAGGACAGTTGGGATATTGTGGGTGCTTTGGGTAAAGTGGCAAGAATGTTTTTCAATGTAAGAAAGGGCAATTGAAATTATGTGTTAAAAGAATTTGGCTGGAGTCTACTTAAGTTTAAAATATGTTGATTCAAACCAAACCAAGAGATATCAAAGTATTAGAGTCCCAATGCTGATATGTGACCTGGCAGATATACAACCTCAACTCTGCTTTGAAGCCGTGATACACTATCAATACAACCATGGTATAATGGAGTCTATGAAAATTTTAAAAAGACATAGGGGATAGTGAGTCATGGCCTTTAAGGTTCAATCAGACGTGCCATAGCCATAACCATCGCCATTATCATGAACATATTTGCTTGTCCTATTATTGATGTCATAACCATAAACAGCTGTTCATGTTCTTATTCATTTCAGTGCAACAACAAATATGTCTAACCAGCATACAGCTGTTTATTTTTATGGCGAAAAACCAAAATTTAGTTGGTTATTGCTATGGCTGAGGCGTTATGGCGAGTGAGTCACCTATAATCGAATACAGTGCTGCCCATAAGTTTGGTTCGAACAGCTGTTTTGTGTGGTTATGTGTATGTGACGTTTAACCTAGATAGCCCCGGATAATTTTTTTCTTTAAAACATGAATTTTTATTTCGAAACTGAAATTTTAATAAGTTTCTAGACAAAAAAAAAATGTTATATAATTTTTTTTTTCTTAAAACCTATAGTTTTCCCGGAATCGGCCATCCTTTCAAAAGGACGGTGCACTTTATGCTTCAATATAACATTACGCATGATTTCCATTTATTTATTTTTTTAACTAAGTTAAATGATTTGCTTGAAAGTTTTTTCCATTGCGCAATATTGAAAATAATTAATTTTCGCAAAGCATTGAATAAGAAATTTAAAGACACGGTCCTACCCACATCAACTGACGCTTTTGATCTGAGAGGCTACATAACAAAGCCTAAACAATAATAATAATAATAATAATATAAAATATATGCATAGAAATGCACGTGCATGATGATGCCTTTCCCTAATTTGTGAATCGCAATAAGTTGTCCTTTTCAAAGGACGGTTGCGCCAAGTGCGTTAATTTAACCTTTATCTTTCAATTATATATTATTTGTTCAAGTTCTCATTATATTAAAGATTTTAAAAACTTTTGTCTTGAAAATAGATGAAATTTGCCCATTCGTTACGATTCAACCCCATTTGTTAATTTTTTTCTTCTTTTGCAAATTGTTATTTTAATAAAATTCCCATTAAATTTTGCCACATTTAAAAGCTTTGCAAACAAAATTAATCCAGTTATACGATTATTCTCACAGCTTCCAAGGATTAGAGGAACTAATGAGTTGAGTAAAAACTCTTTTTATTTTTTTTTGGCAAATACCACACCAACGATTAGTTGGATGTTAATGTTTAAAGCATTTTCTTAATAGACACCACAAATCATTAGAAGAATTAACACTCAAAAAAGAAAATAAGCAGCCAAGAGTGGTGGTTTTTTTGTCAAGTTGTTTTAACGTTTGCAGAGAAAAATCTTGTAAAACAAATTCCAATAACACATAATTAAATGACTTTTATAGCAAATTAACTTTTCTTATGTGTTTGCAGCGAAACTAAGAAGGAACGTTGTCTTATAAAACCAGAACTAAATACATGCATACTTTTTATAATAGGAAATACTAAATACAATTTACTGCACATAATTATGTTATTAACTTTTGACATACACTGTAAATAAAACGAAAAAGAAAGTGAGAAAATTGTGTCAATTACATACATACGAGATCGGTCCGAAAATTATGCAAACTGGCAGAGAAAACAATTTATTTAAAAAAAAAACTTTTAGAGAGTTCTACTTAAACCAGGAATAGTATAGTTTGTTGAGAAACAGTTTTTTAGCAGTGAAACAGAGAATGGGTTTAAGGCCCCTAACCACCCTAATGCTAACTTTCCATGCCGTTGTATAAGTGTACATCGATCGAACCAAAAATAACGTGCAATTAAATATTTGTTTTTTAGAACAATACTTAGACGGTTTTTCCACACGCGAAGTTTATTTTGCAACGTTTTGAGTTTATAGCAGAGCCCTTCAAACGTGACTGAGCGCTTTTATGCGCATGTGTATGTTCTTTCTGCTTTTTATGTGTGTTTGTTGTTCTTTTTGCAGTTCGAGTCATTATCATCACACACACTTTGTCCGAAGTAGCTGACGTACAGCAACGAAACAGGCAAACACACAACATCACACATACTTTGTACGAAGTATACGTGTGTCACCATAACGTCGACTGCGCAAGCCCATGGGCTTGCAAATGAAATTTTGAGTGGCTATGGTTTATAGGACAGAAGGGAAAAGAGCTACCATTCTCTTCTCCCTTCTCTCCGGCAAACTTAGGACTTTGCAAAGTATACTTTAGGTGTGGAAAAGCCGTCTTACATCCAAAGTTAAGCTGCAGTTTAAAGTAAATAAATATATTAAATGGGCTGGCATTTTTTTATTAGTTGAATCATGAATAAAAAAACAAGATTGCGCACGCAGCCGTATTAAAAATATTCTACTGCACATCTACATACGTCATCATAGAATCACTGTTGCCAATTCAGCTATTTTCTCGTCAAATCTAGCGATTTTTAAGTACATTTTGCGGGAAAAAATATGATTTAGCTATTAGCGGGAAATCTAGCGATTTTTTGTGCATCATAATTCGCTTTAAAATGTGAGCTTATTCCGAAATAGTGAACGTATATGAAGCAAACTATGGGAAAAAGGTGATTGATTAGAGCCACAACAATTCAAAAAAGGGATTTTGTGAGCAAAAATGTAGTACTCCAAACAGTGAACTCGTCATACAAAAATCAGCAGGCTTCTGAGCGCTACTTTTACTATATAATAGCAGAAGCCTGCTTTATTTGAAGCAATTTTCAACTGGTAGTACCGAATTCAGTACTTAGCAAATTTGGTACCAATTATACCTACGAAAATATTAATGTTGAAGATTCGCTTAAAATATTTAGTTAAAAATAATACCCCGTATAATTTTGTATGTATATCAGAGCTGGCCACCAAGAGAAATGTATTCGCGTATGTGTATTCATTTGTATAAGAAGTCGATTGTTGTTCGGCACCCTGGTGCTAATTTGGGCAGGCTGGATGTATATGTTTTTAATAAAAGAAACCTTTTATATTGCTCTTAATTGATATTTTATAAAATTTCTAGAGAAATTTTGGAAATATGAAGGAAGTTAACAAGTTACAGTCGAATTTCTGAAACATCCTAACAATACATTTGTTTTTTAGCTATTTATCGCTAAGTTTTCAAATATTTTTGAAGTTTAGCTATTTTCTAGCTATTTTCATGTCTACTTTAGCGATATTTGTTGGAAAAAAGTTGGCAACAGTGCATAGAATGCAAATGAGTGTTTGTTGCAAAAAGTGTGTGAGAGAGAGAGAGAGAGAGAAAGAGAGCGCTTTACACAAATTTACTTTGTTTACAACAAATACATATTCTATGTCTACGTCACACAAGCACACAAAATAACGGACCTGCACAATGCGCAATCTGGTTGTTTTGATTTATGAGTTGATATTATATCTATAGGTCTCTCCCTATACCCCTTCCCATCACTCTCCCTCTCTCTCCCCTTCGCTCTCTTGCATGGTAACTCAAGTTATTTTATTAAAAGTCTGTACAGTCTGTATGAAAAATGACCGCAATTTTTTGCTCCAATTGTTAATAAGTTTGAAATTAATCCGCATTGGCATCTTAATCGAATTTCGAATTTTTTTCTGTTTTCGAAGACTTATAGAAGAATTTTATTAAAAACTATTTAGTTTAACCTGGTGTGCTCCCTCCCTCTCCTCTCCGCAAAAACAAATAAATATATATATATATATATATATTGGTGGTGCAATATGAAAATTAGATTTTGTCACGCCCCTCCGCCCGCAGATCAGACTTCACAGTGTCACCCGCCTGAACATTCTGAAGGTTCCCTGAAAATTTCATCAAACTCGGCCCAGCCGTTTTGGAGTCCATACGTTATATACATACATACACACATCCTGTTTTATATATACAGATATTTTTGTAGAGAACTTTAATCCATTAGACATTTGATGGGTATATCCAAGACTATTTTCCACCCTTTATGAAGGCAACAAAAATAAATCTTACATACAGTAAAGGGTTAAAATATTTCACAAACATTTTTCTCGTAAGATTTAATATAGGGATTCTAAAGAATGGTCCAACCAAAATGTATGATGTTAATTGTAAATAAAACAAAAAGTTTTCAGGCCACGGCTTCGATGGTTCAATGTCGTTAATGTGCGGAATTATTTCATCCTTTAGCTCTTAAATTGTTTTTGGCTTTTATGGATGTAAACTTTTTCTTTTAAATATCCCCAAAGAAAGAATTCCAACGGTGTCAAATCACATGATCGTGGCGGCCAATTAACATCTCCACAACGTGAGATGACACGGCCATTGAATTTCTCGCGCAAAAGAGACATTGTTTCGTAGGCTGTGTGGCAAAACAAGTGGCACCATCCTGTTGGAACCACATATCGTCCAGGCCCATATCTTCAATTTCTGTTCCTCAAGAAGTCTGTTATCATCTCGCGATAGCGAACACCATTTCACGGTAACTACTTGGCCGGCTTCATTTTCGAAGAAGTCATCACCAAATAGTCACTCTTTGTGGATGCATCGGCTTTTCTTCAATCACTCGTGGATTCTCATTTGCCCAAAGGCGGCAATTCTGCTTGTTAACGAATTCACTGAGGTGAAAGTGTGCCTCATCGCTGAAGATGATTGTCTTTGTAAAGTCACTGTTCAACCAACCATTCGGCGTATTGACGACGCTTGAAATGGTAAATAGGCTTCAGCTCTTGAGTCAATTGAACCTTGTGAACGTGTAAATTCAAATCTTTATTAAAAATTCGCATCAGTGATGTTCGTGAGATGTTCAATTAATTGTTGGGCACAACAACGAGTCGAGGTTGACGGCAGAGTGACCGTTTGACCGACTAAAGCGGCAAATTTACACTTTTTCGACTGCCACTTTGTCCCCCTTTTTTTAGAGTGAATTATATAAAAATACATTAAAAATAAAAAGTTTAGTGTAGTTTTCTCGTTTTTTTAATTTTGATAAATCCCCTATTTGGTGGTACTTTTTGAAAAATGTCATCGGTCACCCTGCGTCAACCACACTATCGCGAATAACAGCTATGTTATGGGTGAGCATGCACAGCTATGGGCGAGCATGCGCAGATTTTTCCAAATTTCCTAAAGCACCGGTTTGCTGAAATTTGTGCACAATTCTTCCGATTGTGGAAACATTTGCTGCCCAAAAAAATCACGAAGTGCACGAAATGCATTCCGACTTGAACGCCCATAGGTTCTACACAGAAAAAACTAAATTTAATTTTTAGTAACCAAATTTATTGAATCAGAAAATATTTTGTATGAATGCGGTCCTACGAATAATTTTGTAAATTCTGATAACAATTTTGTAAAAATTTAAATTTAACAGAGTTCGAACGAGAGAATGTGTGTTGGTGTTTATTTTGCTTGTTGATTGACACAAAGCACTGTTGTGCTCTTGTTGTTGTTTATTTTTATTGATCGTATTGTGTACATGTAAATTCCGACAAGAACCGACCAATGTCGTGGCCTGTTTCTGCTCTCTACAGTTTCCTTTTTTTTTTTTGAAACAAACAATTTACTGGAACAGTAAAAAATATTTACTGAAACTAAACTTAATTTCAAACAAATATTTATATGAAAATTTTTTGGGAATAATTTTTTCAGCGCAGTGCAAAAATTACTTTAACACTTTTGTTTATAAAATCGTATTTTATCGGTATTGGTTTCAAGGGTACAGTCAGTCGAATTTCTAAAAATTACCAAATGATCCACTCGATTATTATAATATTAGGTGTTTTGAAAAGTATATAATTTTATTTTCTTACACACTGTAATTAAAAATTATTTGATTTAAATATTTGAAAAAAAAAATGTGAATCCAAAGTCTAACATTCATATTATTTTTCTGCTGCAAAACATTTTAGCAGAATTTTTTTTTTGACGATTTAACAATATGCCATCATCATTTTCTGGCAACACTGATTTCGATTCAACATGGCAATATATAAAAAGGAAGGAGCCAGAGAGGGACAGAGGGTAACTTTAACCTCTTTATATAATATATCTAAACACAAGATTTCAGAACGCTCTATATATAAACTTTTGGAACCGGCCTCGTAGAAACCAAAATAAAAATATAAGCCTTTTATAAAACAATTTGTGTTGCAATGTATGTATGTAGTCGTATAAACAAATTGACATCAACATTTTCAAAGTGTAAATAAAGTAAATTAAACTCTAATGAATTAAAGGTATAGACCAGCCAGATTGAGCAAATATTTGACAGAATTAAATTTACCACTAGTTTTTGTGAAACCATGGGAAATAATTTTATAAGGATGATATATTGCCTTTTATACGATTATTTATTCACGTACATTGTCAAATATTTGCCTTGTCTGATCATTTTTTTTTTTTTGTAAAATTTTAATTAAAATCAATTAAAGAAAAAACCACATGTTATAACATTAAATGTTGTTAAATATTTTTTAAGCTTGTAAATTAATAAGAAAATTTAATATTTTCCCTAATTTAAAAAAAAAACTAACAACTACTAAAACTTGATCCTAAAAAATCAATACTCATAAAAATTAAAAAAAAATTACGAAAAAAAAATTTATAATCTTAAGCAGCATTATTATTTCAAATATACTCGAAGTAATTTAATTATTTTTTTTTTGCATAAAAGTTTAAAGCTACAATTAAAAAAAAAAGAAACTATGTATATGAGTAATTATTAGGAAAAGAAATATTAAAAAAATAAAAACCTTAAGACTTAGATAGTGTGCCAATAATTTAATATTGAAATTTAATGTTTTATCAATTATTAATAAATGTTTTATATTTTATTTAAATATGTATATTTTTATGTTTTATTAAACAACATATCAAATGCTTCCTGTTTCTTTTTTCTTTTTTTTTTTTTTGTTTTCTAGTATAAAACTTTTAATCAACAAGAGAGAGAGAGAGAGAAATTTATTTAATTTTTCATTATTAAAAAATAAATAATTGTTTTTTATGCATCGATAATAAATTTTTTTTGTAGGTTTTTGTCTTCTATATAAGTTTAACTTTAATTGTTTATTTTGTTAATAGTTTAATTATTAATTTGATATTTTTTTATCAATAGTTAAAGTTGTGTGTAAAAGCAAAAACAAAACAAAAATTATAAAAAAATAAAATACATATTTATTTTTAAGTAAAACCATTTTGCTAAAATATTTAAATGTTCGCTATTCAAATTAAAAAAAAAGGAAAAACAAAACATAAAACTATTTGAATAATAGCACTCTACAACAAGATTAATATCCAAAATACACAAAATATAAAGAGAAAGAAACAAATTATAATAAACAAATAAATAAATAATTAAAATAAAAAAATATATAAAATTATTACACACATTTGTTTGAATAGTTTTTATTTACCCGCTGTTTCCACAACACGGACGGTCGATTTGAGTAGAAAATTTATATGAAAAGCACTAATTTTTTCTAGACGGTTGGAGTGGAATCAGGCTTCTGTAAGAGCAAGTAGTCGTAAGGAATTTGTGAAGAATGATTTAAAATTTAAACAACTTTTGATTCGAACGCTCTCAAACTAGTTCAAAAAGAGCTGTTGGACACAAGTCTACCTATCGAACCTCATATCCAGTCTAATGGTTGAGTATGATGTCGTCGATGTCGGATTCATATTTATTGCAACTTGCAACCTATACTTATAAGTAGACTTGTGTCCAATAGACTGGTACCGAACTCTTTCAGTAGTTCGTTTTAGACACAACTAGACTTGTGTCCAACAAGTCTAGACACAACCCTTTGATCAAACACATTTAAATTACATGGGTTTGATCATTGGTCAGTGTTATGTGCAGTTTCCACAATACAAGCAAGCGACTTGTCTAGAAAAAATATATGAAAATCACTCCAATTTTTGAGTGATTCCCATACAAATTTTCTAGACAAGTCGCTTGCTTGCATTGTGGAAACTACACATAATTAGTCTTGTGTCCAACAGTTCTTTTT
Source organism: Tachina lurida (assembly GCA_944452675.1). NCBI lineage: Eukaryota > Metazoa > Arthropoda > Insecta > Diptera > Tachinidae > Tachina > Tachina lurida. The sequence continues at coordinate 132,567,308 of OX101754.1, read as the reverse complement.
GAACTAGTTTGAGAACGTTTGAATCAAAAGTTGTTTCAAACCCATTTAATTTACATTGATGTTTTTGATCAAACTTGTGTCCAACTGAACGAACTAGTTCAAAAAGAACTGTTGGACACAAGTCTAGTCAGTGTCAAAAACGAGCTACTGAATGAGTTCGATACAAGTCTGGTGTCCAACAGTTCTTTTTGAACTAGTTTGAGAGCGTTAGAATCAAAAGTTGTTCCAAACCCATTTAATTTACATTGATGTTTTGGACCGGACTTGTGTCCAACTGAACGAACTAGTTCAAAAAGAACTGTTGGTCACAAGTCTAGTTCGATACAAGTCTGGTGTCCAACAGTTCTTTTTGAACTAATTTGAGAGCGTTTGAATCAAAAGTTGTTTCAAACCCATTTAATTTACATTGATGTTTTTGACCGGACTTGTGTCCAACTGAACGAACTAGTTCAAAAAGAACTGTTGGACACAAGTCTACTTATAAATCAACGTTATTGTGAGTTTTAGACTTGTATCCAACTCTTTCAGTAGCTCGTTTTAGACACAAACCTATAGTCAAATCCATTTAAATTACATGGGTTTTAAACTTGGATGGAAATCATTCAGTCTAGACTTGGGTCGAACTCGTTCACTAGTTCATTTTTGCCACAAACCAATGATCAAACCCATTTAAAATACATGGCTTTGATCATTGGTTAGTGGCAAAAATGAACTACTGAACGAGTTCGACCCAAGTCTAATTCAGTCGCTCGCTATTGATAGAAACCTATGATCAAACCCATGTAATTTAAATAAGTTTGTGTCAAAAATAGACTTGGGTCGAAATCATTCAGCCGGTAGTTTTTGACACAAACCAATGATCAAACCCATTTAAATTGCATGGGTTTGACCATAGATGTGTGTCAAAAACGACCGACTGAATGAGTTCGACCCAAGTCTAGTCAAAAATTACCGACTGAAGGAGTTCGACCCAATGGATTTGATTAAAGGTTTATGTCTAAAACGAGCTTCTGATTAGAGTTGGGCCGAACTCGTTCACTAGCACATTTTTGACACAAACCTATGATCTACATCATTTTAATTAGATGTGCTTGATCATAGGTTTGTGTCAAAAATGAACGAGTTTGAAACAAGTCTAGTCAAAAACGACTAGACTTGTGTCCAACACATTTTTTTGAACTACAAGTAGTTCGTTCTGTTGGACACAAGTTCGGTCAAAAACATCAATATAAATTAAATGGGTTTGAAACAACTTTTTATTCGAACGCTAACGAACTAGTTCAAAAAGCGCTGTTGGTCACAACTCTAAAAACGACCGATTGAATGAGTTCGACCCAAGTGTAATTGAGAGTATTTCGTATAGACTTAAAGTACTTTGAGAGTTTTAATCAAAAGTCGTTTCAAACCCATTTAATTTAATTTGACCGGACTTGTGTCCAACAGAACGAAGTAGTTTAAAAAGAGCTGTTGGACACAACTCTATATCAGAACAGTTGAATTTAAATAATGCCTACTCACTTTTATTTAAATTTTCTTGCGCGAGTATGCATAGCGAAAAGCGATTCATTGCTGATCTCTGGCCAAAACTAATTTATTCACAAGCCAACATTAGAATTGGCATTTCGTAAGTATAACTTTCAATAAATATTTTTTAAAGCAAAATTACGTTAAACAGAAGCCAAATAGTCATATAGTAGAGTTCGGTTAAAACGAATTACGATGCTCCTGGCAAATTTTGTTGGTTGTAAGCGAAGCTCTTTAAACACTAGATAGAAAAAGGTTCGATAGATTCATGGTACAGTAATATTACGAGGGCGGTTCGGAAACTTCTTAGCCTAGCAAAAAAAAGCGCGGTATAAACAGAAAAAAGTTAAGTGTTTTAGAAACTTCCATCTCTGCTATGAACACATGTTAAATTTTGTTTCGATCTGGCAACTTCTTCATATAGAAACAGGTGTTCACAAAAGACGCACCAGCGATTTTTTAACAATGGAAAAATTAGAAATGCGTGGTGTCATTAAATATTTACATAAAAAAGGTTTATCGGGACAAGAAATTCATAATGATATGGTGAATGTGTTAGGTGAAAGTGCTCCTTCATATGCAACAGTAAAAAATTGGGTTGCTGAATTTAAACGTGGTCGTACAAGCATTGAAGATAAACCACGTAGTGGACGTTCAAAAACAGCAACAACAACAGAAATTGTAGCCAAAGTGCATGATATGGTTTTAAATGATCGACGAATAAAGGTGCGTAAAATAGCTAATATCATGGGCATCTCAAATGATCGAGTCCATTTAATTTTGCCTGAAGAACTACAGATGAAAAAGCTTTCTGTAAGATGGGTGCCGCATTTGTTAACAGTCGACCAAAAACGCATAAGAATGAACATTTCTCAAGCTTGTTTGGATCGTTTTAAGCGAAATAAAATGGATTTTAAGCGTCGTTGCATAACTGTTGATGAGACATGGATCCACCACTATACTCCAGAGACAAAAGAACAATCCAAACATTGGACTGAAGCTGGAGGAAGTGCCCCAAAGAACGCAAAAACAATTCAATCGGCTGGTAAGGTTATGGCAACGGTTTTTTGGGACTTCAAAGGTATTTTATTGATTGACTATCTGCAAAAGGGTAAAACAATAAACTCAGAGTACTATTGCAACCTTTTGGATCAATTAAATGTACAAATTCGAGAAAAACGTCCTGGCTTACAACACAAAAAAATAATTTATGAAGATGCAATTACAGTTGTAAACCTCTATTTTGAAGACCTTGAGGAAAACTATTTTAGTCAAGGGATAGAATTGCTAGAAAAGCGTTGGACTAAGTGTATTGAAGTTTCAGGAGATTATATTGAAAAATAAAAATATTTTTGAAAAACTAACTATTCTCTTTCATTGATAGGCTAAGAAGTTTCCGAACCGCCCTCGTATGTAGGTACTCTTTAAGCGCCAGCTGATAGATTTTTTTATTTTCTTGTTTCGTGAAGTCAAAGTGTACAATATAAATTATTGCACAATAATATTGCAAATGTATGAGTACCTGAACAAGTTATAAATAAAAATGGTAAAAACAAACTATAGCGCAAATAGTTTAAGCAAAACATTTCCACTTGAAAGACTGATTTATTTTATAGAACAGAGTTGGCCAACGAGAGTAATGTATTCGTGTATGTGTATTAATTTGTATAAGAAGCCGATTGAAGTTCGGCACTGCGGTGCCACATTGGCCAGCATATGTAAGTACATTGTTTAAGCTACTTCTTAAAGGTTTGATGGTTTATCATATGAATTTCAAGTTTAAGCCAAAATATTTGGAATTACATACAAACATCTTTATTACCTACATATGCTATGAATTTTTTTATACTTATGTGATGTCCAGCTGAAACTAATATTGTTTTTTACTCTGTGCAACATGTGCAATAAATTTATTTTTTATTATAATATAATACTTCATAACGTATTAATATTAATGATGCTTGTAACTGACGCTTTAGAACTTGTGACTTTATGACAGAGCAAGTAAACATAAGCGCATAATAAATGACCACTTTTAGACGCACATACATACATAAATACATGCCACACATGTACATATGTATGTATGTATGTATGCAGAGATGTGTTTGGAAAATTATTTGGGAAGACATCAAATGTGACATTCGATTTGGTAAAATATTTCCATAAAATAGACATAAAATTGTAATTTGTAACATTTGTTTCGGTCAATCTTTATAAGTTCTACTTATTTTTGCAAAGGTTTTAAAATACTACATACTAATATAAAAAAATATATGTACATATATGTACATGAATACGTACAGTATTGTTCGAAACCTCAGCAACTTCTTCTGATAAAATGATTAAAGTTTTACATATATTCTTTTTAAATTGATATTTGAAAAATAAAACACCTTTAATTCTTGTTTTACTATGTACCAACTAGAGAAAGAAAAAAGTTAAATTTTTAATACTAATAACCAGGGAAACAAGAAATATGCTCTAAAAAGCGTTTATTTAATGCGCATTCATTATGCACTAATGTCCTGCACAAGACCATTTATAAGACCTTTCAAGACATGAGAGATTTTTCAAATGCTTTACTACAGCGAAATATTCTAAAACAAACGCTTAACAACACTGTTGGCAATACAAACAATTGAAACAAATGTCTTGCCAACAGTGTTGTTTAGCGCTTGTTTTAGAATATTTCGCTGTAGTAAAGCATTTGAAAAATTTCTCATGTCTTGAAAGGTCTTATAAATGGTCTTGTGCAGGACTTTATTATGCATTAAAAACTAAAAAAATATGTTCATAAAAATAATATTAATGCCCTAATTCTGTTCTTTAAAACAATTATTATTTATTGTCTATGCTGGAAGGTTCGTGTATTTGCTTTATGATTTTGTTCCAAACATTATATCCAACACATATTTTTTCATATATTTTTCAAACTATATCGTGTAATACTTGAATTGAATTTTTATGTTTTAAAAACATGGCAATTATATTTATATTTTGCATTATCAAAGACAACAACCATTTTTGAAGAAAATAATTTAGAGAAATCAAAGACAAGAACTCAGAAGCATTTTCAAACAAAAACGTCCTAAATCTTCTTACTGAATTAGGGCATAATTGATTTATGTATTTGGAAATACAAATATGTATATTTTTAGTTCAACAGTTCAATATTATTGGCATATAAAAAAACATAGCAAAAATTAAAAATGTTAAAAACCCCCGAATATATCTAAAAAAGACCGATTTTCTTGAAACATAGCTAAGAACCATCTTGATCAAGTCACCTTTCAAACAGAAAAAACTAAATCGAAATTGGTTCAGCCGTTTGATCTGTACGTAGACACGGACAGACAAACAGCCACAAAGATACATAGATTCACAGACACACACTGCAAGCTTATAACACCCCTCTTTTTAGTCGGGGGTTAATATGCACTAAAAAATCCATACATTAATAATTCACACAAGGAATACAATTGCATAATTGCGGTTCCCTTTTCATAACTTATCGATACTCAAACGAGTATGAGTATTATAGTATAAATGCATCAAAAAGCATGATTACACTTAGACTTGGGTCGAACTCGTACATGGGTTTGATCATAGGTTTGTGTCAAAAATGAACTAGTGAACGAGTTCGACCTAAGCCTACCCAAGTGTCCAACAGTTCTTTTTGAACTAGTTTGAGAGCGTTTGAATCAAAAGTTTTTTCAAACCCATTTAATTTACATTGATGTTTTTGACCGGACTTGTGTCCAACTGAACGAACTAGTTCAAAAAGAACTGTTGGACACAAGTCTACCCAAGTCTAATTACACTGGACTTGGATCGAACTCGTTCACTAGTTCAGTTTTGCAACAAAGCAATTATTAAACCTATTTTAAATACATGAGTTTGATGATGGGTTTGTGTCAAAAATTAACTAGTGAACGAGTTGGACCCAAGTCCGAGCCAATTGAATTCTGTGTGAATACAGCTTGATGTATTTGTGTAAAGTGCGGTGGGTGACTTTCTACCGTTCTTGATAATGTTTGTCGTCCCGATTTTAGTTTATCCGGTCTCTTTTTTAAACTTTTTATTCACTCTCCAATGAGAGGTATGTTGGCGCATTATTTAACTGTTGCAAACGCCTAAAATATTGCAGAATCTCCTACATGCTACAGTCGCTTAATTGCAATCATGAGGGTGATGACCCTCCATATAAGTTTGGTGGAAGGTACTACACTCAGTGCGTAATCAGTCCCGTATAGAGAGGACTCTACGCAAAATTACACTCATACGAGTAATAACCAGTGCTCTCAGACCCACGCCGACAAATACGCTCTTTGCTAAGCTGTGCTGGCTTCTAGTGGACTTAAAAGCTAGGAAGTTAGCACTCAGTACTGCTGTCATGTCGCAAAGCCCTTGACAAGCTTGCGTATCACATTAAATTATGCGCATGGACGTGGCACTACTCTAGACGACGAAGTTGCGGATGACCTGGCAAAGAGATGAATCCTACTCAAGGAGGTCGATATCGATCATCTCTGTGGGCCTTCACTCTCATCCTACTGGAGTCGCTCTAACGCTGCTTTTTTTTTAATTAGCTCAGATGGCGCAATGGGCTCACGTCTGACCTCGCCCAAGCCGTTGCAAAAGTGAAAACTTCATTAGGAAGCACTTGAGGAATCTTTCGGCCACATTGACCGGTCACTGAGCTTTCGGAAGCCATGCTAAATTTATGGGTCTCCCGTACAACGAATACTGCTTCTAGTGCCATGATGAAGAGGAAGAGTAAAGCATTGAGCAACACCTCTATCCCGCTGTGGAGGGTCGCCGTTATCGCTCAAGCTCTTACAAAGCCAAAAACTTCATGAACTTCACTAGGAAGCACTTGAGGAATCTCTTGGCCAAACTGGCCGGCCACTGCGCTTTCGGAAGCCATGCTAAATGTCTGGGTCTTCTGTACAACGAATACTACTGCAGTTGCAATGATGAAGAGGTGGAGAAAAGCTTTTGCATCTCCTCTGCCTCTGTCCCGTTCTGGAAGATCACAGTCTGCACTTCTGGACAGATTATTATTCATCAGCATATCCGAGTTATCGGAAATGAGACTAAAAAACTTGAGCCTTTATATTAGGAGCACCGGATGGTACCGACCGCCGCTGACTCCCCCTGTGGCGTGTGCATACATATGACGCATTGTCTCCACTCCTCTAGCATCTATCATCTATGATAATACACTCCACTTTATATCTATCGGCCCTGTTCGGTAAACCGAATCCGAGTAAATTTCTCATTTTCAAAAAATTAATAATGGTCCTGCAGACGTGTTTAAAATCATACACGATCATTTTCTTTGAGATATGATATTTGGAAATCTATATAATGAAAAAATTTAAAAAAATCTAAAAAATATTTCTATTGTCGGAGTTAGTTTTCTAAAATCGTGCGGTTTAAAATCAGCAGCATATTTTCACTTCTCCACCCACTTCTACGCCTTTCTTCTCTCTTCTCTTCCTACTTACAGGTAGCACAAAGGTATTATAATATTGATCCAAAGTAGGCTGCATTCTTATTTTCATCCTTACCAGCAACCTGCTAACCTAACCTAACCTTACCAAATTTCTTTGGAAACTGTCCTAACTGAACTGAAGAGTAAATGTGCCCTTGTTTCGAACTCGCAACGCCCGAAAACATTCCATAGCTCCGAAAAGCTACGATACCGATTAGTATACCCCATTACCGACCCTCGTCCACACAATCAACCAAACATGTAACCATTGCAAGTTTACTGTCTGCTTGATTCAAAACTGGAAAGTAATAAGATGACTCAATAAAACCAGCCACATTTTTGAATAATACACTACTACTCCTGATCACAAGATGTGAATCTTGTTGATATCTTTTAAAGAAAAATCCAAAAATATTTCACAATTATTAAAACTATAACTTTACTATTCCAGGTTGCACAACGGGATGAAATAGGAGCCAATTGTGCTAATTCTTGTGGAGCAAAAAAGTCTACATTTCAATGAAATTGATAGAAAGAAGCTACAAACGTTGCATAAAATTTTAATTGTACTTATTATTGAAAGCAAACTAAAAACCAATGCCAAAAATTTATCTGTTTGATAAATAAATTAAATCAAATTAAAATTAAAAATAAAACAAAAGAAAAGCAAAAGATTTAAATTAAAGAAAGCAGTTGTATTTTATTAAATTATTTGAAATAAATTTTTGGAAATTTTCAACTCATTAAGAATTATTTTGAAGTTCTTCCAAGTTTTGCTTTAACTTGGCATATTTACTTTGCAATTCCTTTTCACGTTCCATTTGGCGGCGCACATCCTCTTGCAAAGACTGTAATTCGAAACATATAAAAAATGTTTACAATTAATGCAATTTAATTTAAATTTTGAATAGAAATTATGTATGTATGTATGTATGTATGTATGTATGTATGTATGTATGTATGTACCTCTAAGCGTCTGGGTATGGCCACAGATTCCTGATCAGCTAAAAATTTAAATGTTGACAAGGCCAATGTATTCTGTTCGATTTGTTCGAAGGTATCTTGAAGTTGTTTTATTACCGCCTGGGCACGAGCCTGATAACCACCCGTCAGGATTTTTAATTTCTTTTCAATTTTGCCACAGCGTTTAGCTTCTTTGGCCATGTGGCGACGATTTTGTTCCAAACGTCGTTCTGCGGACTCCAAACGATCTTTCTTACTGGCCAAATTGGCACGTGTATAACGATTTTGTGAGGGCAAGTACAGCACCTGGCCGAGGCATTCTTCCCAAACCTGGGAATAGACTTCCAAAGGCAAGACACCATGGCCCATGCCTTCTTTAACTACATCCATTTCTTCTGCCAACATTTGTTTAGACTTCTCTATTTCGTCCTTGGAGAAGTCTTCATAGGGATTGGATTTGAAATAATTTTGCAATTGATCCATTTTTGCTTGTGACTGTCCGGGCACCGGATCTTTGGTAGAATCGAAAAGCAACATGGTAATCATTTCATGTTTTATCAGTTCTTCAGCTTTTTGCAAATCTGTTAAATGTTGTTTATCAGTTGGTGGCCTCAAGATTTTTGTATTCACTTCTGTGGGACGCGGCAAAGAACGCTGTATAACCTTGGAACGTTTTTCAAGTTCCCGTTTTCGTTTCGCCTCCTGCTCTGCCATTATACGAGCATCAATGTCGGCTTGATCCTCCACTACAGCTCGGCCATGCGAACCATCCATTGGATCATCATCGTTACCCTGATCGGGCACCACAATTTCATAATCATTACGAGGTGTGGGCAATGTGGCCAAGCCTTCCCTAAGTGTACTTTTCAATTGTTTTTGATAATTTTTATATAATGCTGGCGTTTCACCAACACTTATATTTTCCTCAGGATTAATACTCAGCTTATCACGTACCATGTTTACAGTTTGAGAGCCTTCAGTACGTGGCGTTTTTCCAACAGGTACCAAAGCAGAAGACATAGGCGTGGCAAAGCCGCCTGGTGTGGAGTTTTCATGACCACGTTGAGTTCTGAGACAAGATTATTTTTTTTTTAATAAAAAGTGTTTTTTTTTTTTGGTTAAATGTTATAATGAGCGGCATGAAAATTGTGTTTAGTATGCGGTAAGCATTTCTTGGTTAATGTGTTGAAATAAAAAATAAAACAAAAAACTGATTTTTGAACTTATGTATGTACATGTGTTTCTTTTTTTTTAACTTTTTTCGTTAGAAATTATAAAATTATATGATCTTTCACTACGAATAAACATACATACATATTTAACAATTATTAGAAATGTAAAAAATTGTTGACATATCGAGCCATAACCGCAAAAAAGCTTAAGAGAGAAATTTTTTGAACTTCGTTTTTTGATCAAAATCGAAAATCTACGATCTTAATAATCGATTTCCGTCAAAAAAATATCAAGCTCGAAAATTATGTCGATTAAGCTTTTTCGGCGCTTATGGGACGATATTTCAAAACGAAATGGGTGCCGGGGATGATTTCTCTGTAATTTGATTCGAATTTTAATGTTATGTTAGGTTTGTTTAAGTTGCAAATGTTGTAACTTGAAAGATTAAAACCAGCCCACTTGGGTCCTAGTTGGTCTCGTTGAGTTAGCTGGAAGGATGACGTAAAGAGAGGTAATTTCTTCTACGTTTCTCCATTCGGTTCAGTGCTGTACCAACCTGACGAGCGGATTAACGAGTTTATCCGCCTAATGTCGCATTTTACAAGGACGCACCAGATTGCCCAGTGAAATCACTCTTTTCTCAGAGAGAGAGTTGGGAATGTACAGAGGTGGTGTTTTACCGTGTCTTCCTCCTTCTCATTGTGACAACTTCTACAGAAGTCGTTATAAGATAGATTTAATCTTCTAACACGTGCACCTATGAAACAGTGACCTGAAATTACCGCAACAAGTGCGCGTATTCGCCCGCGAGCTTTACCCTCCTGGATTTAAGATCTACTACAATCTTATTGGGGCCATATTTGTCTCGTTATCGAGCGGGTGACCTCATCAGAGCATCTGCATTCTACGGTCCCAAAAACATCTTGCTGCATTTGATCCGTGTCACGAATTGTTAATGCGAGCTCCAGAACCCAGAGCAGCAACAGGTTTAAACATTTCACTATATCGATATACTCTGTACAAACGAAAATGCTTTCGAATTTGTATGTTATTAACATTGCCAAAACATACAAATTCGAAAGCATTTTCTTTTAATTTTAATCCTATAGAACCTCATCCAATATTTATGTTATTTACATTTCAGTTCGAAAAATTGTTTCACCGATTGAAATTATAAAGTAAAATCACAGATAAAATAATAAAAAATTAAATTTATATATGTACATGCTCCCAATTATAAACGGAAATATAGATTGCATATCGTTACCTTAATATAGAAAGGCCCCAAGGTCATTTTTTTAAATCGAGATTTTAAAAATAATGAGTTACAGGCTTTTTATATTAAGGTAACTAACGCTATACATATCCAGCCTTATTTTCGATTTAATCGTAAACGAATTATCAAAATGCCAAAATTGTTGATAACTTTTAAAATACTGGCAGTAAAATTTTATCGTAATCGACAATTTACATACAAAAACATATTTTAATATTTTAAAAAAATATTCTCCTGAAAACTTTAGTTTTTGTCTCTTACGATAAAATCGAAAATAAGGCTCGATATGTATAGCTTTCGTTACCTTAATATAGAAAGCCTCTAACTAATTATTTTTTGAAATCGAGTTTTTTGTGTATTTTGATAGAAAGTTTCTTGGTTATATATAAATATGTAACGTTTCTACTTTCTTGAACTTAAAAAAACATTTCACAAAAGTAAATTTTTGAAAATCTTAAAATATCCTTTACCAATACTATTTATAAATCACATAAGGCCAAAATACAACTTCCCAAAAAAATTAAATTAATATGTACATATATAAAATCAAATTAAAGAAATAACAAATCTCCCTTAAATCATATAAAACCAAATGAAATCAATAGCAGAAATGTTTTTAACCTGGAAAAATCTTACTAAAATCGTATAAAGCGCCTACAAAGCCGTGCCAAGATAAAAATATAAATGTACAAAATATCCTGGAAATTGTTTTCCGGTAAAAAGAATTTTCAGATGAAATAGATGCTCCATGACCTTTGATTAAAGCTTTCCCATTTTCAAGATACACATATGGAACAAATGAAAATTTCTTAAATAAAAAGACTTACCTGAAAGGCGTTGCTATTACAGTATTGGGTGTAGCTATAGTTGAAGCTTTCGGTACAGTACTTGAGAAATCCGAGTCATGTAGAGGTGTGTTTAAGCCACCTTTGAGTGGAGTTTCCACATGTGTAAGAGCCATTATATTTTGAGCTTCTTGCATAATACGATCAGTGTATGGTGCCGGCGTACGAGGCGTTGCTGTAGCTTGTGGTGCTATGGAGTAATCGGCCAATAAGGCATCCGTGGTTTCAATGCCACTCTCAATAGCAACTTCTTTCGCCACTTCGCTAGCCCGGCCCAACTTAACAACCTGTTGCAATTCATGATCCGATATTTGTGGTGTTGGTAAAACAAGCTTAGAACGTTTACGTTCTGGTTCTAAATTTTGCAACATAGCCATTGGCATGTCATTTTCTTTGCGCTGCTTCAGCTTTTGTTTGTCTTTTTTTCTTTCACGCTCCTCTTTTTCTGAACGCAGTTCACCATCCAAATCTTGTTGGCGCATTTTAAAAAAATCTGGATCATTGCGGTCTATATGCTCTTCGGAAGTGTCATAAAAACCCAAGGCAGGTCGTTTTTCAAAGGGAATTTCAGCATTGTAATCTATGCCCTTGACACGTTTCGGTTTGCCACTGCCTATGCCAGCTGCGCGCAATTCTCGCCGTTTTTGCAAAGCTGCCAAACGGCGGGCTTCTTCTAATTGTTTTTCGCGCGCTTTTCGTTTTGCTTTTTTGCCTTGGGTATTCGCCAAACGTGCACGAGCTTCCGATAGCATTTCCAATTCTAAAGAAAATATCATCATGTTAATAATAATATGTTCGTATACAATAAACTACAATACCATCTTCATCCATATCCTTTGGATCCGGTCGAGCAGGTTTAGTTTCTGGGTTAGGATCAATTTCACCAGGCTTCAATTTGCGCGGATCGTCTGCCGCATCTTCGCCGTCTTCCTTGCGTTGTGCCTGATCCCTTTAATATGCATAAAAATTATATCAGTTGCAAAAAAATTTACAACATTTTCCTTCTTTAACTTACAATAAGTACTCATAACGTTCTAAGCACTGCGCTGCTGTTCGTCCAATTATTGGCGCAATTGTGCGCCATTGTGTTGGCATTAATTTAGCCAAATGTAACAATTTCTCGTCTTCTTCGCGAGACCATTCTGTTTTTTTGATACTGGGATCTAGCCATTCATACCACCTGGCTTTACATTGTTTGGCGCTCTTTCGATGTAGCAGCGAGGCAATACGGGACCATTGATTTTTGCCATATTTCATAACAGCAGCTTTTAGGATTTCATCCTGCAATGTTAAAGTATTTGCTCAAATGTGGCGCTATGGCGAAATCAAGACTTTGTTATAATTACCTCGGTGTTGCGCCACACACCTCCTTTTATCATAATACGCGGCATTTTTAAGATTTCTAGTTGCCTTTTTTTAAATATTTACTATTATTTTCACTTCTTTTAATAAAAATTCACTTTTACAAACGATTAATGCAGCCACCGGTACTTTACTATTTTTTCACAAAAGGATGCCACACAGTAAGAAAAATTGATGAGTTAAAGTGTGACCAGTGCGCTGTTTAAAACTTTTAACGTCGGTTGGTTATTGGTTTGCCGCAGTAATAATGTATTTTTAATATACTGTGTGATATATCTTGTGTGAGAATATGTTGAAATTAGAAAAATCTTATGGCCTATTTCCCACATGCGAAAGAAAACGTTCGACTTAAAATTTATATTGAAAACAAAAACAAATTTTCATATTTTATTGTTGTTTTCAATATTAACTTTAAGTCGAACGTTTTCTTTCGCAGGTGGGAAATAGGCCATTAACAAAAAACTAATACAAATTTGTTGAGAGAAAATATGTTTTGCCAGTTGTATAAAATGTTTGTTCTCAAAGCCGAGATCTCATTATTGGCGAAATGCGCTGATGTTCGTCAACTCACTGCAGTAAAGTTAGCCAAAATGGCCTTACTTCTCACGTGCATACGTTGTCAAAGAAGGGCTTTAGACAAATAAAGTGATACTTATATTGCTACGTCACCTTTATCTTTCGCGAAACCCCAATTGGTATGAGTTCAGTAAAGAGTTATCTTTCAAGAATAACAGAATCTGCTTCTGAAAGACGCGCTCAACAATTTTCGATTAAACAGGAAACAAGTAGATTGGGCTGAAATCTTCAGTAGATGTTTTTTGATAGGAATAACCTTAGCAACTTTCCAATCAAACGGAAAGTGTTCGTTAGAAACAATCCTGTTTGTTAAGGCCGGGGCACAATGAATCCGTGATATGTTAAATTTCGCCTTTTTCAACTGACATTAACGCAACGACGGAGAAGGTTGGCACAATGAGTACTTTATTGATGGAAGCATTTGAACAGCTTTTATAGGTCGACTCTCCATTTTACATATATAAAATTAAATTTTTGTATTTATTTCGTTTATTTCTTTTGTTTAATTGTATTATTGCTGCCACAAAACACAAAAATCTAAATCAAAACATACCAAAAAAAAAACAACCAATATCTGTAAAACGTACGCGAAAAGTTAAAAGTTGACCAAATTTTGTACTTTGCGTTGACGGACACGTACTGAATGTAACCGACCTCGTAAGAAACCATGTATTTCAACTTAACTGTCATTTGAAAAAGGCGAAGCTTAACGCATGACGGATTCATTGTGTCCCAGCCTTTAATTAAGAATCAAAGCTGATGATGAATAATAGAAAAAATTAACTTCGCAAATTAAGGTCATAAGGGAAACCTAAATCAAATGGATTAAATATATCAGTAGATCTATGGTGATCTTGAGAAAATAAAATATTTTGATATGTTAATTATATTGAAAACTTAAAACTTATTTTCAGCAAGACTATCTCGTCTAGTTGTGCCTCCGTTACAATAAACGAGTGATATGGCAATATGCTCAAATGCGGATTGTTAAACAAGACCTCAGTGTATTATTCGTCATCTGGTACAATTTTTGTGATAACAGCAAAACAGCTGACGTATACCAGTTTCGTTTGTGCAGTGAATATTTATTTTGTTTACAAAGTACCTTTAAGATACATATTAATTTAGTTAATTATACATACATTAAATTTCCAATGCTTTTCGGTAAATGTTCTAAAAGGATTTAAAACAATATAAAAAATGAATGATTCAACATATGCTAGTTATGATAATTATTACTCTACTGGCCACCAGGTATGATTTTACGCATCTATATGCCTACATAAGCGAAATAAAATTTTTTGTCATAGGTGATGGAAGTTAATCCTCACGCTCAAGGTACTGAATATGATGAAATATTACCCACACTTCATTACTTAAGCAATGCATCATGCGATATGACACCTTTATCTAATACAGCTTCAGTGGATCAGAGACATCAACAGTCGAATTTGTTTAATTTTAACACGAACACACATGAGGAGCAGTCGCAAAAACTCGATAGACATAGTCTAACTAATAGAGCAGGCTCTGGTAGCAACTTGGTCAATATGGGAAGTTCGGGGAATGTGTTCGGGACGATACCTTTTGTTCAGATACATACTACAAATGTTAAGCCTCAGCGCACTAGTTATGGAAATGTTTTTCGTAGAAATATTAGCAGACAGGAAGAGATAAAATCGGAACCAATTAAATCAGAAAATACAGAAGCTGCTAAAGACAGAACCAATGCAACCCCCACGCCGCCAAGAGCAACCAATCAACCACAAAGTGAAAGTAATATAAGACCAATACCCACAAGTGACAAACATTCAAACAACAATAACAATATTAATATTGAGGAAAAGTCTAGCTCTCTTTTACAAATTTATAAATGTTCTCAATGTCCATTTTTAAGTTTATGCCAAACAGAACGTGATGAACATGAAGCTTGCGAACATGGAGAAAACCTTAACTCGAGCAGCGGACAGCGTGAACCAATTAACTGCCTAGGTAAATGTAACAAATATTCGAAAATACTTCTATATTAAATACACATTTCTCAAATTTAAAGGATGCAGCAATGTATTTTTCAACCAAAAATCCTTAGAGATACACTTAAATTTAGACCATTTAATGAGAGAAAGTGATATTTCAAAACTAAAAGCTGCCTCATCAATAAAGACAGTAGATAATTCTATGAATACCGTAACATCTGACGAACCTTTGAGGAAAAGTCGAATCTATTTAAAAAATGTCGATTGTCTTAGAGAACCTAACAGACATCCAATGGAAGTAACTGATAATCAGCTTATAAAAACCAGTACCTGTCACTCTTTAGAGGCTACAAAAACAAATCCTCCTAAACAGAAGATATCAATTAAAAGTGTAGATGTTTTACGAGAACCAGCTTTGCTTAGAAGAGACTATGAAATGCAAAACTCCAATATGAATAATTTTATTAATTTTAACACGGACTTACTAAGTAATAATTTAGATTTGATAAGCAGTCCCCTAAATTTAAATAATTCCAACACCTACGATTATACCCAAAGCTTAAATGGCTCCATAAACAACACGAACTTAAGCAACAACAATGATAACAGCTTAGTTAATTCTTCTAAATCACATGAAGCAATGGAAGTTACGAAGAAACCTAGACGGCCTAAGATATATGTGAAAAGCGTAGAAAGTTTCAATTTAATGCCTTTAGATTCCTTGCATACTACCAGCAATAATACTACTTATCTAAATAATCATAATAATTCGAATAGTAGTTCCCAAGCTTTCGATTCCAATGTTGTACATATGCCGACCTATATGTTCGATTCGAATTCAAACCCCAATAACTTGAATGGCAACACAAACTTTATACCTAATCATAACGATATGGATACGTTTCAATTTCTTAACTCTACTAATCCAAATAACAATTACATATTAGAGAGCTCAATATATGTGAGTAACAGTGAAGATGTTAACGAAAATTGTGAACAAATGGAAAATGCTACACTGATACCGAATTCATCATCGCCTACACCGCCTGGAACCGCCGATTTGAGTTCAATCATGGTAAGACTACTAGCATAACTCTTTGAATTTTATAATGGGAGACTTCTTAAAAATATTTTGCTTCAGAAGAATACAGATAGAGAAAAAAAATTGTCATAAAAATTATTAAAAGAGTATCTATGTACCTAACACATTATTAATTACATTAACTATTTAATTTTTTTCCCCTAAGAATAAACCTGCCACCACAACCCAAGAGCAAAGAGGAACTCTCCACTTGCGTACTGTTGATGAATTGAATTTAATGAACAAGACAGAAGTTCAGCATTTAATAGCCCCTAATTTGGATAACAACCACAGCAGCGAGGAGTTGGATAAAGTAAACGCGTCCAGCATAAATGACATTAACCTCATAGACGATGATTTATATGAAGATGATCATTTTAAATTTCATGATTTAGACACTCAAATGGTAAATGACTGGCCGGATACATACGAAGATCTTGCTGAGGATATTAATTGCATAATAGCTGACGCACCAAATGAAAATAATGGGGGCACTTTGGTCTTTCCCGCTGAAAACAATAACAATCAGAAGGTAAACAATAGCAATTTTGATATTGATACTCCACAAGTTTCTCTAATAACCATACGTGATATCGAGGAATTGACTGGTACAACGAATCATATTGCCATACATAATGTAGCAGATCATCAACAAGGTTTAGTTGTGGAACAAATACAAGACAGCCACAATATAGGTTCTACAGAAATCGATATCATGAATCAAGAACACTTATTGGCTCAACAATGTAATGAAAGTGCAAGTGACAGCAACCTTAAACGAGAATTAACAAATTGTACTCCGGAGACAAATGATACTTCAGATGCTACGAAGGTTACTAAAACTAATTGCATTAAAGAAATTGCTAGTAAACCCCTACCTTCCGCCCCTGAAATGCCACCTTTAGTTCCGGTAACAAACACTGCCGCAGATTCATCTAGTACTAATTTAAACACTCCTATTATTAGTAACAATATTCCATTGCCACCCTTGGTGCCTGTTTCGATTATGATAAAACCTAAAAATGTATTAAATAAACCGACCAATGCACCCACTTCTCCATTAGAAAAAGGTCGTATATATGTAGCAAATAATCTGATGGAACCATCGAAGCCACCTATAGCAGTGTCGGCCACTTGTGGCACCTCGGTGAGAGGACGTCCATTTGGTTCTAATCGCACACGCATAACACAACTAAAACAATCGATTGGCAATTCAGCCGAAGATTTTTTTTCAAAGTGTTCTATTAAAGGCTGCGCATTTCGCTTCAAAAAATCCGAAACAGTGGAGTACCATAGGAAATGTCACGACATCACATCTGACAGTCCACAAGCTATGTTATGCCCTGAATGTAAGTCAACTGATTTCAGTAATTGGAACACTCTTCATACTCATCTTTGGCGGGCTCATCAAATCGATATGGAACTATACAAATGTGAGCTATGCGAATTTAAAACTCCCATATTTTCAAGACTGGTTAACACACATGCGAAAATACATTTTGATGATCGTAATTACAAGTGTGAACATTGTGATAAAGCATTTAAAAACTCTAAACAACTCAAAAATCATCGACGCTGGCATCGTGTGCAGGCTGTAGCTGATGACACATCATCAAGCGTACCTAAAGCAAAACCAACCGAGATACATCGCTGCCCAGATTGTGGTTCAACATTTTCTCAACAGAAAACTTTGAAAGAGCATTGCTGCAAAAAGGGAGAGTCTTCGCTAAAATGTTCAGTCTGTGAGAAGTTAATGAGTTCGAAATCATCGCTGAAATTACATTT
Source organism: Tachina lurida (assembly GCA_944452675.1). Lineage (NCBI taxonomy): Eukaryota > Metazoa > Arthropoda > Insecta > Diptera > Tachinidae > Tachina > Tachina lurida. Next base: position 132,549,247 of record OX101754.1, on the reverse strand, counting down.
ATTGACTCATAGTGACGGTGAAAAACGATATAAATGTCAAAATTGCGATTATGCTACAAATGACCATAATGCTTTTCGAAGACATCGTATGGGTCATGAAAATCGTAAAATGTACGAATGCAATTTTTGCCCATACAAGTCTGTACAAAGCGTAGCATATCAGGTAATTATTAAAAAAAAAGTATGTAATATTTTCTCTTAACTAAGAGCTATCTGAATGTTTTAGAAACATATTCTTCAAAAACATCCCGAAAAAGCCGATTCTGTTGTACATAAATGCTCTATGTGTTCTTATTCGACTATTAATCGCAGCCTTCTAATTGTGCATAAAGCTAAACATGAAGTAATAACGGAAAATCTAGCCGAAACAAAATGCTTGGATGAAGCTTGTATTCCTAAGACTGCAGAAAAATCCGTACCTATTAATGCTATCGAACATCAAAAGAGTAAAATTAAAGTGAAAAGTAATTTATTTACCACGAATATTGCTGAAAGCAATAGTGATTTAAATATCGTGCAATTGTATAATACCGAAAACGATTGTGTTATTTAATAAAAGTGTGTATATATTTTGTATATACTTATAAAATTAAGTTGATATTTGCTTTAGCGAACACAAATAACATAGACTGTATCTTTTATTTATTGTAAAAGTTTTCGCTAAATACTTTCATGAAGTTTCAATAAGACTTTTGTTTATACTTATTTGTTAAAAAAATTACCGACAATATTAGATAGCAATTTGTTTTTTTTTTTACATAAGTACATATATATTTTATACTTATTTAATTTGCCCCACTTTCCTATTCGAATACAATAAACTAATTAAAATTTAAAAATAATACCTTGAGTAATACGATTTCGTAAACAGAATTTTTCTTTTATTTTAGTTAACATTTTATAACGGTCACATTACGATTTTCAACGATCTGGCATGTATGTCCTCAACATATGTTTCTATTCTCTCGGGCGATTTATCTGTCTCTTTAACAGAAACATGATACAATTATACAGGTAACCGCAAATCGACAACAAATTTACAGCAAATAAAACAACAGGGCTTTTTGTTGCTAGTTTCTGGTGCCAACTGTCATAGAGCAATGAAAGATACACAGCGTGTGTGTGTGTTTGTAAAACATAAACAACATTTGGCAGAGTACACCACGAAACAAGCAAAACAGCTGGAGCTTCGCGGTTACCTGTATAATTGTATCATGAACAGAAATGTCAAGTGCGGTTGTTGGATTTTTAAAAACATTGCGACTTTTATAAATAAAAATAAAATCATCCTAAGATAAAATTCCACAAATCATGTATCTACAGCGTTTACAATTATTGCGTAGTGCAAACGTTTTAAAGAAATTAAGTACACAAAATAATGTAAGAGGATGTCGGTGCAATGGAACATCTTCTTAAATCCATGACATAACCTGCAAAAGTTTGTAACCAAATTTTACTTATTTTAGTTTACATCATCCGGTGTCAGAGCAATATCAGTAATAAACACACGGAATTTACATGCAAGTTGTGATAGGAAATGCCACAAAAGCTTAAACCAGCAACTCAAAGTGATGCCCTTGCTAATGTCTAGCATGGTAGTGAGGCATGCTAGTACAGAAGGTACCTCGAAGACAATAGTAAATTTGGCTGATATCCCAGCGCCACCTGTAGCACCGGAGACTACGGCAGATGTAACTGTTCAAGCTGTTAACGCATTAGGTGAACCGACCTTTACATCCATCGGCTTAGGCGGATGGTCTCCTGTGGGCTTAGTTGAGCACTGTATGGAATTTCTACATGTTTCTTGGGATTTACCTTGGTGGGGTGCTATAGCTATTGGCACCGTTGTAGTGCGTACTTTAATTTTCCCTTTGGTTATAATGTCTCAACGAAATGCGGCTAAGATGAACAATCACTTGCCTCAAATGCAAATTCTGCAAGTGAAAATGACTGAAGCACGACAATCAGGGAATGCTATAGACTCTGCTCGATACGCACAAGAAATGATGATGTTCATGAAAGAGAAGGAGTTAAATCCATTGAAAAACTTAATCGTTCCCTTGGCACAAGCTCCGTTATTTATTTCGTTTTTCATGGGACTAAGGGAAATGGCTAATACTCCTGTTGAATCATTGAGAGAGGGTGGCTTATTTTGGTTTACAGATTTGACCATAGCCGATCCCACATATTTGTTGCCAATAATCACAAGCGCCACATTATTTTTAACGGTTGAAATTGGCACAGATAGTGCGAGATTGACTGCTCAAAACATGGGCATGATGAAATATGTGCTAAGAGCTTTGCCAATAGCTATTTTTCCATTCACAATGAATTTCCCTGCTGCCATCTTAACCTACTGGGCTTGTAGTAATTTTATATCCTTAATTCAAGTGAGTAGAACCTTGTTTTCAATAACCAATGATGAGCTAAATCGCAATTAATTCAGGTTGCCATTTTGAAAATACCTGCAGTGCGCGATTACTTTAAAATCGATAAAATGGTGATACATAAAGCGGAGAACTTACCAGTTAAAAAGAAGAAATTTGTTGAGGGCATGAAAGATTGTAAGTAAAAGTAATGATCATTTGTTGGTAACACACTCTAAATATTATTTTCGTAGCGTGGCAAAATATGAAAATCACTAAGGAGTTGGAAGAGCGCCAAAGATTAGACGAAATACGTTTTGCTAAAGCAGGTAAAGGCCCATTGGTGAAAACTTATAAATACGATCCTACAAAACCCCGACCACAGGCGAACATTCAAGCCAAAAAGAGTATTTAAGTTTAAGCACAGTGTAATCATTTTAACATAACATTTTTATTTATAATAAAACAAATCAAAAAATTAGATTTATGTCTTATGCAGCTGCCGCCTCTTTAGTGGCAATGCACTGGTTTATAACTTCAGCCAAATGTTTATTTTCCAAGGCTGCTGCCACTCTTTCCTTATCGGCAAGCTGCTTGTTGACCGCATTTTCTGATGCATGGGTGCCTGGAGTAATTTCTACAGTTACTTTAAATCGAGGCGGCAGAGATCTAAGCAGTTTTACTCTAATCGATAAGCCAATTAAAGTAGCCATGGAGCAATGTGGTATCGTGGGTGTGAAGTTAATAAAAACTTCGTTGGTACCATCACTGACCTTGATAAGATCTTCTTGTACCACTCTTAGTTCCTCCAGTGTTAAAGGATGTTCCGGGTCATTGATAGTGCGTATAAGATCTAAAATGTTTTTTTTTTCGTAAACATTCCAATTTGCAAGTTCTTTTATATGTAGTGATGATGTATTATTTACCAAATATTTCTCTTGTGTCAAACGGGTCAGTAACGTTTTCATCGGCTTCTTCTTTTGTGATAATGCGCTCTTTACATTTTCCATACACATTAGGATTTATATTTTCGATTTCGGAAGGCATTTTAATTTTTAATGCGACTATAATGAAAATTCTGTTTTTATTTTACTGAATCATGTACGAGGAATGGATAACACTAAACCGAGAAACATGAAATTTGAGCACGAGTTGCCAGGTTCGGAAAAGTATAGTACTAAATATTTTTAGCCACCTAATACCGAGAGAAGTACTTTTTCCTCTAAAGTCCGGTATGTACTTCGTGCGGAATTTCACGTTTGTATGCTTACATTTATTTTTACACGGAAAAATAATCGTGTAGCCTTTTGTTTAAATTATGTTTGCATACACAAAAACTCATTTATATCCCTTTTATACACGCAAATTTTACTTTACAAAATCTTAATTCAGCTGGGTGAAAGACAGAAGTAGGAATACTTTCACTTTCTGTCTTTCTCCCAGCTGAATTAAGCCTTTGCAAAATAAACTTTGCGTATCAAAAAGGGGTCTTATTTTGTAGTTTACAGCACACAAAACCCTAAAAATTAAGGAAAATTTGCGAATAAGATATGTTAAGACCAAACAATTGTACGAACATTAATTTTTGTTTCAGTTGACGAAATAAGTGTGCTCTTATAATTATAACATCCCTGTAATAGACAATCACCCGTATTACCTATGTCGAGTCGAATATGCGTCCACAAGAATTTTGTCCTAGATTGTTATTATTATTGATTTATTAAGTAGTATTGAGAATATTCTAAATTACACTACATACATATATCATTTTCATAAGTTTCTAATATAACATTTTACAAATTTTAATAATCATTCTTGATAGATATAACAATTTGTCCATTATATTGAAGAAAACTGTACACTGAAAAAAGAGTTTTACATAAATTCAACGAACACACATTCGTTGATTTGGATTCATTGAAATTCAACGTGTTATACGTTGATTCAAAAAAAATATTCATTGAAATTCAAAGTAAAATTTTATGTAGATATGAACTGAACGTTGAAACCATTCTTTAATATTATTCGTTGAATTTAACAACGAACTAGTTTTTTGATTTAACGTATAATACGTTGAATTTAAGGAACACCTTCATTCTTCTAAATAAAAGAAAACAGCTTACTAAATTTCAAGAAAGTGTACTTTGATTCAAGGAAACCATTCATTGATTTTAAGTAATGTACGTTGAATTTGACTTAAAGAAGACGAAGAAGAAATTTTATTCAAGGAACCCGTTCATTGATTTTAAGTAATGTACGTTAAATTTAACTTAAGGAAGAAGAAAAATATGTTTTATTCAATGATCGAGTACTTTGATTCAAGGAACCACCACTTGAATTTTTGGTTTGCTTGGTTAAATTTAACGTACTAGTTCCTTGTTTTATAACGGGAAAAAGACATACTAAAAGGAAAAAACTAAACACAAAGCAATCAGTTATTATTCTTCGTTTACCAAATAAGTTTGTGCACAACTAAAAAAGAAAATTTGGAATAAAAAAAAGTGTGAAAAAGTAAGTAATTAATAAAGAAGTGATTATAAGTAATTTTAAAGAGCAAAATGCATTGTTTTCATTGCAAAAAGAAATATAGTTGTATAAATATATTAATTCGTCATATAAGAAAATCCCACGAGTTTAATATATATCGATGTTATGAATATAATTGTGCATTAGTTCAATCAAATCAAAAAATGGGGGACATGATTCAGTTTGAACATTATTTGAAGGAATGGCGTAAGTCCCACTCAATAAGTCTTCAAGATCTTGGTGCTGATCCAGCGAAGACTTTGTCGCAATGCTCATTAAACTCTATGTCTGTAGCAAGTCCAAGGGAAACCAACCAGCAAGGTCAACACAAGTAACGGATTACTATAATGAGAATTCTCGTTTGTTAATTGATATTATTTGGCACTATTTTGAAGAAAATTCTTTGCATATGTCGCTGTCAATAACCTATAAGCTGGAAGAGGAGATAATACTTCGTTTTCCCACTGAGAAATTACAGTACTATCGTACTTCTAACCAAGGTAAAATGTATATGAAGTATTGTAATTCCAAATGTAGCAAACATACTAAGAAAAAGAAAATCAGTTCCAGATGCACCTATTCCTGACATTACTGATTCCAACTCCCAAGTTTTATGTAAGTATAGAAGTATATATATATATATATATATATATATAGTTTTATGATAGTATTATTTTACATAAATATTTATGTATGTTAATTTTAAAGATTCAGAGAGCAACGCAGAGGATTGCATTAGAAGCCTCAGATATGACAATTTGAGTGCAGACGAATTCGACAGCACTTGGCAAGCACGCACCAATTTCAGAATTAATGAAATAAACCAAGCTTCCACTTTAGCCGATGTTTTTAAAAGATGGCCTGAATATAAAAAACCGAGTGGATTCCGATATGTGAGTATATAAATATTTACTGTTTTATACTTTAGTATTTATTGCAAAATAAATATTTGTATTAAGATTATCAAAGCTTAAGATCTGGTTCATAAATCAAATAAATAAAGTTTTTTGCTATATGCGGATTTATAAATTAAACCTGAAGCTTGAACATTCTTCATAAAAAAATTAATGAAAAGGTCGAAAGAACTCCGATTGTCCGGGCCGCACGGGACCAAAAAAGACGGTTAATTGACTTCCGTATAATCCAGGTTCAAGTCGCAGAGCAATGACGGTAAATGCAATTTATTACTACTCCCAACTTGTTTATCTACAATTTATTTAGTTTTTTATTTTTTCAGACAATGCTGCTGTAAAACTGATGTGGTGTCTTTATGGATACTTCATACCTACAATAAAGGTTACAACAAATAACAACAAAAAAAACCTTTATCAAATACACAATGAAAAATTCTCAGGATGCGTTTATGTTTGTTGGGAATAGCACACAAGAAGTAACCGAATATGTTAATAACTTAGCGTCTAAAGAAGTATTCGTTCAACCCTTCATTCTAGCTATTGGAACTAAGAACTTTACCTCATTCGAACATTTCTTAGTTTATTTAGACGGAATATCTTTCCAGTTTAGCTCTTTTTTGAGGGCCTTAGATATATGTATGTTTTAAATGCTTTCATTTATTTAATTTAGAGTATCCTCCAGCCTGAATTCAATTTTGGCAATTTATTGAGTGTTATTTTTATGGTTTTGTAAATACAAACAAAACACCTTCAAGAGTTTCTGTAATGGCAGAACAACTCAAAGAAACCAAATAAATTTACTTAAGTTTGTTTTATTGTAAATGAACATTAATTTATAAATAAATTATAAGTTAACGTTCTAATTTATAAAAATTATTAAGGCTTTATAAAGTTTTTATAATACGGATTTTCATACTAAGCCTTTATTAAGCCTTAATAATTTTTATAAATAAGGCAATAATTATTTTGAAGACTGTAATATTACAACCAAATTTTTTATGTACAAACATATATAAACATATATATATATAAGTAAGTAACTTATTATATAATTTATTAAATAAAATACTCAATTTAATACGAACTTGCCTATTATTATATTTATTTAAAGTGAAATTTTGAATGTATAGGTGAATTGGGTCAAGGAACAAATTCATAAAATTCAATAAATAGGTTCATTGGGTCAAGGAATAGGTTTCTTAAATTCAAGGAACTATTTCATTAAATTCAAAGTATGTATACGTTGGGTCAAGGAATATATTCATAAAAATCAATGAATGCATTCATTGGGTCAAGGAACAAGTTTCTTAAATTCAAGGAACTATTTCATTAAATTCAAAGTATAAATACGTTGGGTCAAGTAATAAATTCATTCCATTCAATATATAGGTTTAATGAATTTACGTAAGGTTTCAACGTATGGATTCTTAACTTCAACGAACTGGGGCGTTGAATTCAACAAGTCAAGGATTGGCATACGTTGAATTCAATGAACATGTTCCTTAGGTGAAAAATAAGGAATAAATTCGTTGAATCAACGAAGTTTTTCCTTGTTTTTATGTACCTTTTTGGTTCAGTGTATACGAATATTAAACTCGACGTACGCAATACGGGTGAAAAAATACCAAAAATTCCGTGGGCTTTTTTAAGTCCGTAGTAGCGAACGGAAACTTCGTTAACTTAGTGCTTACCCGTACAATTGCAAGTTCGAAAAATACGTACATACATAGAACTTTCATGTAACTATTTGCACGTCTAAACGCAGGCTAAGAAATTTACCAACATGTATCTCCATAATTTTCTTACATACAATTCTTATGGGAACCTGAACTTAAGTAAGTACTCTGTACCACCTTGAAGTCTTGAAAACTATTTTTTGAAATATATCCCGAAAATACCGACCAAAGTACTTATTTCACTGCAAGTCGTGAAAAAATAAAATTTTTGAGTTGGTGGACCCCACTTTAAATCACAGAGGACTTATCCTCTGTGCTTTAAATTTTGTTTTCAATCTGAATCATTATTCACGGTCAAAAGGCATAACCTGCATTATAATAATGTAATTATTTTTTTGATTTTTGCATATGCATGTATGCACTCAAACATAACAAGATGATATTAATTTATCGTGCAAAACATGCACGTGTATGCTGAGTTCTTCATGCACACGTATACGATGCTTGTGTCATGCATTTTGACCGTGAATACTGCGCTTAACACGTTTTATTATGAAAAACACGAACATATCGAGCCTTATTTTCGATTTTATCGTACGGGACATGTTATCAAAAAAAACTTTTTTATTGAAATTAAAATTTTATGGGAATATCTATAGTTTAGAATTATCAAAATGCCAAAATTGTTAATAACTTTTAAGACACAGGCTGTAAAATTTTGTTGTAAGCGACAATTGACGTACAAAAAAAAATTTTAATTTTTGTCGCTTACGATAAAATCGAAAATATGGCTCGATATTAACATTAAATAAAGTTCATAACAGTGATGGAAAATGTGATTTGCATTTCGGTACCAAAAAAAATTTTTTAAGTACTTTTTTGATACAGAGAGTACCAAAAATTATTATTATGTTTATTAAAATTTTATTAACAAAAAATTGTATAAAATTCATTTACAAAGAAATAAAAAAGGAACACAAAACATATACTTAATATAAAAAGGGCGTATGGTATTTTTAACGTTTTCAAAATCAAGGACTTATGGCAACTTCAAAAATTATTTCTGCATGTAAAAACGCTTTATCTTTTCTCCAGTTTTTTCCTTCTCCTATAAAATATACAAAATTCGAGTTCCGCCTTTTTTATATTATTATATTAATATAGAAAGACCCTATATTCCAGTCCATTATATTTTTTGCACGAAATAATTTTTTGTATGAAAAATTAATTTTTTCTGAAACTTCGACATCTTTAGAGTAATTAGGCTTTATAACACATATGTGTTTTAACAACTTTAAGCCAAAAGTTTCAGATTTATTACCATTTATTTTATAAAAGTCCTCACTGTGCACTGTAGACCAGAAGCTGCATATATTTTCTGTTGTTAATAGTTTCAGTTCTTCAATATCAGCCAATGCTCTATATTGGTTGTTAATATTTTAAAAATTCTGCGAAACATTTTAATTAAAAGTGGTATAATGCTGTTAGTTTTACCAGATAAAACATTTTCAGGGGAAAACTTACTAAAACAAAGTAATATTTCTGTCAAAGTCCACTTTTGCCTTTCGCATTTGATATGCATGATTAAATATAAAATTTTCCTTAAACTGGTTAAAAAGAGTTGTTTCAACATGATTTGTGTTTATATATAGACCATTTAGTGAAATATTGTTTTCGTTTATATGTATATAATTGTGAAAGATTACACTTTTCTAAAATAAATTTACTATTTGTCGAAAAAGAAATTTAATTCCTGGCTAAAATAAATGCCAACCCGCGTCTGACTGCATTTCTAAGTTGACCGTGAGAGTATCAAATGTGTTGGGGGAGTACTACGGTACTTTTTGATGTGAAATAGTATCAAAAAAAGTACGATCGTACCAACTTTCCCATCACTGGTTCATAATGTATACTTACATATTTTGATTGGAGGTACTCATGATACAATTATACAGGTAACCGCAAATCGACAACAAATTTACAGCAAATAAAACATCAGGGCTTTTTGTTGCTAGTTTCTGGTGCCAACTGTCATAGAGCAATGAAAGATAAACAGCGTGTGTGTGTGTTTGTAAAACATAAGCAACATTTGGCAGATGGCACCACGAAACAAGCAAAACAGCTGGCGCTTTGCAGTTACCTGTATAATTGTATCATGGTGGTACTTCCTTAATGTTAAGTACAACGAAGCTGCCATACCTTTTGTTGCGCCACTTTCACTACAGTGTTGTATTTTCTTGAATTTCATTTTATGGTAATTTCATTCCAATCGTTTCTGTGTATATTAACCGGTAAGGTCTATCAATAAAAGGTGTGTGCGAGAAAACAGGTTAAGTTTTCATGCCTAGCTGTCAAGTTATTTACAATTTTCGGATGCCATTTTGTTTTGCTATTTTATACATAGTTCTACATATTGTGTGTGATCTAAATCACAAAGTAGACCAGAGTTGAAGAAACTGACTTATGCAAAAAGCTAAAAACATCTGATTTGATCACTGTTAAAAAGAGACAAATAGTGTGTGTTTGTTATGAAAATTGCTTAGCAAAATAATCAAAACAAACAAAAGAAAATATAATAAAGAAATTTTAGCATTTTAGTTTTACAATATTAAATTAAATTAATTCAAATTAAAAGTATTTATTGGAAAAATATAATGTGAAAAAGATTATTGGAACTAAAATGTGTACATACGTATCAGATTTGTTTGTGAATGGTAAATGGTGTGTGTGTGTGTGTATAAAAAGTTAAAATGCCACAATTAAGTCCCTGTCTATAAGAAAACTGTGGCCAATATATAAAAAACACGAAATTTATAGAAAATAAAGTAGCAAATGGATATACTCAATCATTGAAAGACAAATACTTGCTCCGGCGTACGTCATGTGTCTTATTTGGAATTGGGGTTGATGGCTGCCAGACATTCATCTGATAATGATAATACGATACCTATTGCGAAGGTAATGAACCAGTATTTTATTTATTTAAAGAAAATAATAATTTGGTTTCTTTTTATCATTCAGTGCGCTTGAAATATGGTATTCTAAGCATCCGGATGTTATGCTATGTCCACTGTGGTTATATGTACAATACTTGAACAAACTTTTCAATTTCGGAAAAATAATGAAATTGATTTATGAAAAGATGGACGTATTATTCTCAATTATCGGTAATGAAAGCTCGCGTGGAATGTGTTCCCTTTCCCTAAAACAGTGATTGCCAATGTTTGAGTTGTTGTCAGTATACTATTTTCCATTTTGTGCACCATTTCTTGTTCATGGAAAATATTTCAGGTGAACAAAATGTTTGCCTTTTATTCCCGATAAGGGTGAATAGATTAAGTTCGTTTGAATTTTTCTTTATGTAGATAATTAAAAACAACTTATTTTATTTTGCAAATAAATTTATGCATTTTATTTTTCTATTTTGTTTTTAAATTTTAATTATAAGTGTATTGAATTCAATTTATATTAATACTTAATTGAATTTATTATTGTGTTGTCAAAATGTTTATTTAAAAAATGTAAAACTAGTAAAAGAGTGTACAATTCCAGTTATATAAATGCACAAAAAAAGAGTTGAATATTGCATTAAACACAAATAAAAACTTATAAAAATAAATAATTAAATTTTAGTGTTTTTAGTTCAAAGGAAAGCATTTATATTACAATTACGGTAAGACTTGAAAACGATAAAAGCTGTATATACAAAAATATGTAAAATATGTAGCAGGCATGTTTCGAGCATAGAGAGACGAGAGGGTGAATGATACTGAGGATGAATGATACTCTTGCTGCTGCTGCAATTACATTAAAATTATTTTCGCATGAGCCTAAGTATGTAGTTCCAATATACTTACAATTTTTTTTAATTGTCTTTGATGATATAGTAAATGCATCTCTAATTTTGGCAGAAACCTGTATAAATGCAGTTTCAAACGATTTGACTTGTTGCTGCCTCTGCTGTTGGGCTTCCAAACGTTTTTGTTCGATTTGGCGTTACATTTTCATTTGGGCCAATTTTTCATCGTCCTAATCGTTAATATCATATTCAGCTAAGACATCATCTTCATTATAGCTGAAATTGTCGTATATGCGTTTAGTCATCACTCATTTCAATACATACTATCATCGTCGTCGTTCTCTGATGGTGGCTTAGCTTTTGTTTTAAAAACATACTTATCGGGTTTATATTCGGTCCATCCTCCTTCAATTGACGTTACGGAGTTTGCAACCGCATTTGAAGTAGAAGTTGATGTGGAAGAAACGGCAGTTTGTTGATTTTTGTCACATCCATGGAACAAGTCGTAAGGGTAATTTTACCGCTGCCGGAAGAGACCCATGGTTTTCTCGGTCTGCGCCGAACACGTGAGTTCACAGAAGCGACGTCCAATTGGATGTGCAATTGATTAAAGGCGTTTTGGCCATGGCAGCTCATGCTGCCGCGCAGCACAAGACAGGTATGTGTAGGTACAAAATGTGGCTTGCAAAATTGGTTGAGAAAACTTTTCAGCCAGTTGGCAGTTGTGCAGCTTCTCCCCAGGCGGGCAGCCTTTTATGCATTTGTTGGTCCTAAGAAATTAAAAGTATTTAAATTAATATGCATATATTAGATAAAATTATAGTTTTTTACTCACATAAGAATTTTTCAGCTTTGCCAAAAATGTGCTTCTGAAAATATAGAGAAAAAACTAGTTATTATGACAATATACAGACACAAATTATCAATTTCAGAAACTACTCACCTTTAATTTCAACCAAGATTGTGTTTTTCTCACAAAAATCTGCAAATAAATTAAATTTAAAACATATTTCTTCAAAAATAAAAAATTTTCAGCTATTACTTACCAAAATCACACAGCGAATGAGGCAACAAAGCACAACACGAAAATATTTTACAAAAATGGCATACGAAAATCATTAAAGAGGATTTGATGACTGTGTGAGCGAGACGTAAAGAAAACGCAATTTTCTTCCGTCTCGTGTCACCTCTGGTATACCCTGTGATCTAAATGCATGAGAAAAATGTTACATAAATGTTTATATAAAAAAGTGTTAGAAGACAATTTAAAAATGATTATAATATATAATAATTATATATACCTTTTATTTCACTTATTTCACGTAAAAAGGTGTATAAATTTCATTTAATTTTTTTTTCATTTCATTTATTTATTCATTATGTATACCTAGCCTATGGGTTATAGTCGGTTACATCAATAATTAATAAATTTACTTTTGTTTTGCCTCTCCACACGTTTTCTTCTAATTGTATTCTTCTGTTTTTGACATTTTGCCAGATTTATTACACAGCACAAGCGCCTGTTGTTTTTGTATTTTCTCAGTTGTTGTAGAGCTGCGTATACTTTATATTAGTATACTTTGGCCGGTAGCTTATTGCAACTGCAACAAAAGCAGCATTTATAAAAAATTCTTGACGCGCGACAGTTGGGGTTGGGTGGTGTTTGTGTGTGAGTGTTGTTTTTGCAAATCAAGTGAATGTTTAATCAAAGTGGAGTTGCAAGTTGCAATATATGTATAATTTATAAATGTGTTTATATTAATAAAGAAATAAAGGGTTTATTTTTTTTTAAAGAATTATTATTCATAAAATTATTAATAACTGAACACAAAGTTTCAATATTAGAAAAAAAGAATAGCATCCTTTTATGCGTCGTGTAGTCCATTTTTTTTTTTGTATCGTATCGTATGTACTGGAAATTATTAACCAACAAAGACAGCCTCACCCTCTTTACGTTTATCACAGGCTTTGTTGATTTTCGTTTACACAGTATACACATACATACATTCCTTGTTTGATTTGTTGTCGTATCCTTTTCTTTTCGTGCAAGGATATACATACATGTCCTGTATGTCAGCTCTTAAGCTGTCATCTTGATGTTGATGCGGTTACGATAGAATTCTTTGTTTTAAATTCTTATGTTATCCTTCAACAACTTGTGTTTTATACAGTGTAAAGTACTTAAAAAAAATAAAGAATGAATATTTTACAATACATATTGGAAATATAAAAATTTGATACATACATACATATGTATATACCTGAGTGTTTTTTGTGAATTTAATTTGTGTCTTTTGTTTTTTAAGGAAACTTTAAAAAGCTAAAATTAAAAATTGTGCTATGTGAAAAATAAATGAAGACATAAAACTCTTCCGAGTCTCTAATGGATCTGTATAGATATAAAAAACTTCAGCAACATTTATACAAAAAAATATTTATAGAATAGGCAATCGGACAAAAAGTACTAATAAGAAAGTGTATATATGTGCCATAATTGGGATGCCAAAATCCTAAATTCGTTGTCAAATATCATGTGATTATTCTTTAGCATTAATTCAACATTTTGCTTCAATTATTCTCTATCATTTGCCAATGTTACAACTTGATGTATAATTTCAAGGTGAGTTTCCTTTATATACTTTTTATAAACACACAATGTATGTATGTACCTATCTATGTACATATGCTTACTTTCTTTTACGTACACACCTTTTTGCATACCTATGTACATATGTACATAAGTATATTAAACTAAGTTATATCATTAATTACTTTTTATCCCAATTCTCATCCTAGTTTTCACGTTGTTTTTTTCGTACCCATATATACTAATCTCTCATTTTGTAAAACAACGTTATAACTAAAAAAAAATATATTGTTTTCCATAATACCTACAAGTTTAAAGTTTTCAATTTACACACAACTTAATGAAAAAATAAAATAAAATTTTTCTCTCAAGATTTTAGTATATATGTAGGTACGAAATTTTTACACAATGTGAATAACAATATGAGGATTAATTCTGCATCATCTATTTAAAAATCCTATTTTTGGAGTTATAACATTGTTCTAGTAAATGAGCGATATGTATGTGTGTTATGTAGGTAAACAGTAGGGGAGTAACGAATGTTCGCATTCGCTTTCTCATTCGCAAATAATTCGCTTACTTTTGCTATTTGCATTCGCTAAAATGTATGCGAATATCTCAAGCGAATACCAAAGACAAAAAAAATTTATTTATTTTACGAAAATAGTTTACGATTTTAAATTTAAAGACGAAAATTTTTTTAAGCCAGCATGAAAAAGATACATATACTTAAATGTAAAGTATTAATATTTTAGCGGAAAACTTTTCTATCAATAAGTTCTCATAAGTATCAAAATGAAACCCAAATCCAGCGGTGTTTGGAAATATTTTTTAGTTTTGTAAAAGAAAAGACAGTGGTTGATTTGCGCGAAAATATTTTCTGCTTAAGACTAGTCTGTTTAAACTTTTGAACGCCATTCACTACTTCGTACAACAAATTTCAAATCCAAACAATATTACCTATTTCTTGTTTGTTGTAAATTCCACGCGAAACAAGTGCCACTCATATTATTTCTCATGAAAACTTAAAATGTTGAAGATATATTTCACATGTTTTTCCCAAGATGAACAGAGTACTACTACTGCAAGATTTTTTCAGGAAAAATTCATTCCAAGTTTTCTTCATATGTATTTGACAGCATTTCACATGAAATGTAGAGTTAGGGCTAAAGTTCGAATGGGTGGATTGCCTAACATTGTGTAAACTTATTTTTAATTATTATATATACATACTTACTCTTATATACATAAATTTATTTGCATGTGATATTTTAACGAATTGTAATATTTGCATTCGTTTTCGCTTTCGCATTCGCTTTCGCAAAAATTAAAATGTATTATTCGCTTTCGCATTTGCATTCGCTAAACTGGTATTCGTTACATCCCTAGTAAACAGTTTACTAAACATTTTATCGTAAGCGACAAAAATGAAAGTTTTCAGGAGAAGGTTTTTTAAAATATTCAAATATTGTTTTTTACGTAAATTGTCGCTTACGATAAAATTGAACAGCCCGTATCTTGGCATTTTGATAATTCTAAGCTATGGATAGGCCCTTAACATTTTAATTTCAATAAAAAAGTCTATTTTCGATAACGTCGCTTACGATAAAATCGAAAATAAGGCTCGATATGTATGTAGTAGTTTTATATAAGAAAACTTCTCATAGTCTTTCTGTTCTATAGGACCTTGCAATGCGATTAAAGAATAATAAATTTATTCGTACAAAACAAAAAGTTGTCTTAGTGTACAGCAAAAAAAAGATTTTTCTCATGTCCTTCTCTTGAATTCAGGCAACGCAAGTGTACTCGAGCCATAACCGCTAAAATACATTAAGCGACACATTTTTTGGACCGTTTTTTTTTTTGACGAAAATCGACTATTTACGATCGCAAATAATGGAAAATTATGTCGCTTAAGCTATTTTGGCGGTTATGGCACGGGCTGGCATCCTCTAAAACTTAACCTAAGAAAACTTCTGAAGATTATTTTTATATATTGTATGAGTTATGACGTTCTTTGGGTAAATGAGCGATATGTAGCTGCCTGGCGGTAACACAGTTAAATTGCACTTAATTTTAAGCTAACTTTTTACAACAGATGGTGGTTGACACGTAAGATATTTTTAACGAACTTTACTGATTATTTTAACTCTGCGATGTGCTAGGAAGTAGTCAATTGTCTGACTCTGCATTACTTTTCAACTATGTATGTAAGTATATTGAAGTTAGTTAACCTAAAGTTAGCCTATAATAGACTTCTTAACTATAACCCAGAAGTTAAATTAATTTTTTAAAATTTAACTTTTATAAGTTAACTGCAGTAGTAAACTTCCAGTCAATTTGACTGGAAAAAAATTTCCCCAAAGCCATAAAAACCACAAGCGTAGAAAGGCCATTCCGGGGGGTGTATTGCCCCCAAGAATTGCTCTTGACCCCCCTTGAATTATTAAAAATTGCATGTAATTATTTATTTTAAAATTCATAAAAATCGCAAGTCAATGCCCCCCCAAAAAAAATGTATAGCTACGCCAATGATAAAAACTAAAGTATTTGTGTACCTATGAAATTATACCATTAACGGGGCAATAGAAGGGAATCACAATGGACCCAACTTGGTCTCCTTCCTAACCTAACATGAATTTTTTTGTTTCTGACGTAATCCTATTTTGGATTGGGCGAGCTAGCAAAGTTAAAAATATAAATAAACACTTTGATTTGGAGAAATTCTGCATTATATTATCTTAGATAGACAATAAAAGTGAATTATAATTCGATTTTATTTGTAATCAACTACCAATTTGCCGGCAGGGCAAATATACTTTGTGCTTCACGTTGCTGTAGTTCTTGTTGATTTTCATGTAGTTGTTTCAAATAAAGAATTGGAAATTTTGAAAACAAACCCCTTTGCAAATTACGATATTCGATATCAAGAAACTTAAATATCGTTCGAAACAGTTCGACCAAAATGTCACGATTGATTTATTTTTTAATTTCTTTTTAAACTTCATTAAGTTTTTAATCTGTGAAATCTATTGAACAATATCAAGCCTTATTTTCGATTTTATCGTAAGCGACAACAAGGAGAATGTTTTTTGTAAAATGTTCAAATATTTTTGTCGCTTACGATAAAATTGTACAGCCTGTATCTGTATTTGGGCATTTTGATAATTATAAACTATGGATAGGCCCATAAAATTTTAATTTCAATAAAAAAGTATAATTTCGATAAAATGTCGCTTACGATAAAATCGAAAATAAGGCTCGATATGTAAAATTAAAATTGTGTTTTATATCGAGCCTTATTTTCGATTTTATCGTAAGCGACATGTTATCGAAAATAGACTTTTTTATTGAAATTAAAATTTTATGGTCCTACCCATAGTTTAGAATTATCAGAATGCCAAAATTTTTGATAACTTTTAAGATACGGGCTGTAAAATTTTATCGTAAGCGACAATTTACTTACAAAAACATACTTCTCCTGAAATATTTAATTTTTGTCGCTTACGATAAAATCGAAAATAAGGCTCAATATGTCACTAGTTGATCCCAGCAAACGTTGTCTTTCGGGCCTGTTCTGCAAATCACGACATGCCAAATCACGGTGATTTCTAAAAATTAATAAAAGCTAAATCATTGCTTTTGTAAATTTTACGTTTTATAATTAGCTTTGGAAGTTGGAAGAAAATACGCTATTATAAATGAAAAAAACTTAAAACGCAATAAAATCCCATTACCAAGTCAGCTATTATTAGGTTAGGTTTTCATCAAAATATGTTAGATATTTTCGGAGAGGCAGTAATTCTCCCTATGTCCCTCTCTTGGATATTGGTGGCAAAATGAAGGGAGAACATAGAAACTATTGCTTTAAAAGATCTCTTCTAAAACGATAACTAATATTTTCTGAGTATAGTATGTATGTGGCTTACCCCCCTAGACCGTCGTATCCTAATCTCTTTAGTAGAACCTTATATAGCGTATGTCCGTTAGAAGATTCTATTCTTCATTTTGTTGAAAAAAAGGTTAAAACCGCAGTTCGTTAGACTGACTCTTACAAACATATAAACATGCAAACAAACATAGAAACAAACAAACTTTTCAATCGTTTATGTTAATTTTTTGCAATTTTTTTGGTTCGAGTTGATTCTATTTCTTTTTCTTTTGTTCTAGTTTTTTAGGGTTCCGTACACCAAAGGTGAAAAAGGAACCCTATTGTTTTCGCTACGCTGTCCGTCTGTCCGTCCGTCCGTCTGTCCGTCACAGGGTATTTTCTCGAGAACCGTAAGAGCTACGGACCTGAAATTTGGACAGAGTGTGTAGATCCTTGGCCGCTACAACAACAAATACATGAGAGTTGGAAATTAAAGGGTGTGCCAAAACGAGCAACGAAAAATGTTAAAATCCCATGTAATATACATACAATTGTATGTATATGCACTTGAAATTTGTAAAGTTAGTGTATTTTTATACAGACTACAACAATTAACACTAAAATTTAAAAAATTTTAATTAGAGGGTGTACCATCAGTTAATGTAATTTTGACTATGTAATTTTGATAACTTGCTGTATCTTGGAAACCGTAAGAGCAAACTTCTTGAAATTTTCAAAAACGGTAAAACAAAAAAATCTCAAAATTATAAAATCGCCAAACCGAAAAAAAATCGCCAAAATCAAAAAAAAATCGCCAAAACGAAAAAAAAGCACCAAATTAAAAAAAAATTCTAAATCGCGGAAAACCGGAAAAATCGCCAAAATTAAAAAAAATCGCCAAAATTTAAAAAATCGCCAAAACGAGAAAAAAGCGAAAAACAATAAAAAAAATTATTTCAGCTGAAAAAACGTAACAAACACTGTATTAAAAAAAAATGCTCAAAGCCCAACGTATGGAACCCTTCGTGCGCGAGTCAAAGTCGCACTTTACTGAATTTATTTTTATAAAGTATTGTTATTTTTCTTATTTACATATATCTCTTTTATCGAATTAAAATGAAAGTGATTTTTGAGTGAGTCATTTTGTTTCTTCTCTGGCTTTTTTTGGATTTTGTAAACAATTTAGATTTTATGTGTGAATACAGCTAAATTTATACATACATAGATATGTACATACACATCGCTAATTTACTAAAAGAACATCATAGCTCCAAAATAACATGTTTCTCAGAAAATAAGTTCAAAGTTTTCCATTTACACACAACTTAATGGAAAAAGAAATTTTATTTTTCTCTCGAGATCAAAAAAAGATATTTGTACGAAATTGTTACACAATTTGAATAACCATATCGTGCCGTAATCGCCAAAAAAGCTTAAGCGACATAATTTTCGAACTTAATTTTTTGAACAAAATCGATCATTTGCGATCGTTAACAATCAATCGATTTTCGTCAAAAAGGAGGTCCAAAAAATGTGTTGGTTAACCTTTTTTTTCGGTGTAAGGATTAATTCTGCATCATTAACTTGAAAATCCCATTTTTTAAGTTATGGCGTTGTTAAGTAAATGAGCGATATGTATGTACATATCTACACATGTATGTATAATGCTTTTGCTATTTTATTTTAGCTAAACATGCAAATTAGTGAAATTAATGGAAGTAATAAACATGCATACATAGATAACTAGATACATGTGTATAGATATTTATCTGCATTTGGGAACATTTTATTTTTTTATATAATAACCCAAATGTAAATATAAAACAAGGTGGAAGATTGTTTTTTGATTTACTTAAAAAAATTTGACCTCTAAGTGCGGCATTAGATAATTATACGTACATACTAGGGATGCCAAACCGGAAATCCCGAACCCGAAAATCCCGGGATTTCATTTTCGGGATTTCTTAGCAATTTTTATATAAAAAATTTTATAAATTCAAATTTTCGTTGATTTTATGGCATTTTTTATAATATTTAAAAGTCCCATACAATTTTATACGTACAGTTTTAACAATTTAATGACTATTCGTGACATGTTTCTTATAAATTAACAATAAGTGCAAAATAAATAAACTACTTTCTTACGGTTATTTTCATCAAAGATGCTAGAATACATGTACATTTTAGAATATTAGCTTTGGAATCACAAATCATCATTTATATTCTTCACAATTTATATTCTTTGATACAGGGCAAGTGAAAACTTTTTGTTGTCGGGTTGACGGAAAAGCGAGAAATATTTACAGAATAATGCGGAGTATTTTGTCTAAAAAACTGCTCGAGTGTGTGTGTATGTTTTTTACATTACAGTTCAAAATTATTTTCTTTCTTACTTAGACCATTTAGGTAGTTTTTGACACAAACCTAAGATCAAACCCATTTAAATGACATGGGTTTGATAAATAGTTTTAGTCAAAAACGACCAACTGAATGATTTCGAATCATATATAGTTTTATTCGAGTTGCAAAGTAAAAGGTCAGGATACTAATAAACCATACTCTTCTTGGCGAACATATGTATTTGTTGAACTTGTAGAAAACAACCTACATACATATGTATGAATTTAAAATTTTTCAGTAGAGCAAAAATACTGTTTAAGTGCTCAGGCAAACTTTTAATGTATCTGCCTATAAAATGTGATCGTTAGACGTAATTAATCGAATTTGATTAGAATAGTGCATACATATCTTTTAATTTTTCGACATCTTCAGCTTTATTATCGTTGTCATAGTCGTAACGAAATCGATAAAAAATTATATAATGCTTGGTATACATACATACATACATATGTATGTAACAAAAATGAAAGTGAATCTAAAAATGTTCGTAAGTCAACTTAAGCGGTAGTGCTTAAAGTCCACAGATACATTCGTTTTGGTTTAGATTATAGTAAAACATTTATATTGAAAACAATATAATTAACAATATATTAAGTTATTGTTTTGACTATAAATTCTCTAACATCAAATGTGAATAATCAACTTAAAAATAGATGAGAAAAATTCTTTTGATTTTTATTTCGTACTCGTATTAGAAAATTTTTCACTTTAAAGACAATTGTGGAATGATAAATTATGAACGTAAAACCTTTTAAAATGCATTAAATTGTTATTAAAGTAATATTTATTTAAAAATATAATTTATTTTACGAAAAAAAATTCGATCCCGAAATCTCGAAAATCCCGTGATCCCGAAAAATCCCGAAAATTCCGAGATCCCGAAAATCCCGGGATTTTCGGGATCGGGATTACAAAATCCCGAATCCCGGGATTTCCAAAAATCGATCCCGATTGGCATCCCTAGTACATACGTACATACCCAGTAAAAAAATGGAAGTCATTCTAAAGGAACATTTTCATTGCTTCTAAAAAATCGTTATTTTTAAAATGCCGATACTTTGCAGAAAACCAATTAGAAGATTATTTTAGTTATACAAAACCTTGTAATTCCTCCATAGTTTTAGAAAATACTCAGCAGAATTTTAAAAAAATCGATTTTTTTAAAGAAATTTATGAACTAATTTTAGTCTAAAATTTAAATGTAATTTACTTAAATTTACATAAAAACACTGTTTCGGGTATAAAAAGAAACGAATTGTTGAAATAGGTAACTATTTACCATTTTTCCTAGATGAAAATATTATCATAACACAAAAAAGGAAATTTTTCGTAAAATCGCTTTCAATTCAGTGACCAGGCATCGAAAAAGAAAACTTCTTGCAATGACAACCCTAGATAAAAATCATTAGAACGGATCGAAATTTGCACTACTTCCAGATCGCAAACTCTACATTTTCCAGCAAATTTTGCAGGAGAGGCAAAATACTCTTATCATTTCCTATACATATGTAGCTTAGCCTAATACATAAAGTTTCTTCGACATATAGAGTTTCAAATTAAAGGCCCTTATTATGAGCAATTTTCGATTTTCGACTGTAGTCGAAATTACTGATAGAACGAATTTTCATTTGTTATTATGACGAGCATTCGATAAACAACGTCATTATTGTGAATAAAATCGACCAAAAATAGCTTACAATTTGTGTTTGTGTACTTAAAAATAAACATTGTTTAACACTTAGATTTTCTTTTAAAATTTCATTTCATTTCATTCTTTGCTCAGCGAAATTTTCGATGCTGATAATATGAATTTAATATTCGATTGTCGGTGTTCGATACCCAGCGAAGATCAAAAATCGAATGAAACTCATAATAGGCCCTAAAATAAATATGTTAAGCAAGTTGATGAGGCGTCTGTTTCTTTTTCGTACGGCATTAAAATCTCATATACTATAAAAAGCGGATTTAGCAGGTTTACACTCTAAGCCGACGATATGATATACAAATCGGTTTCTTATTTTGTTTTGATAAAAATTCATTTAAAATTGTCGCTTAATCTTATAACATTAAAACAAATACAATGTATGTATAATAAAAAACATGTCAAAAAACAACATAATAAAATATTTTTATAAGAAAATAAGTTATTAAAAGACCACTGAACTTTAGAGTGACGAGACCACTAGACCCCACCAGCACATGCACACATCAACCGCATCAACAACAAACAATTATCGTTTACTTTGTTTGGAATACTAATTCCACTTATTATTTTCCACTCTATTCTACATCAATTCGTTGAGGTTAATTGCAATTTATTCATATTTGAATTATATTTTTGTATTGAAAGCTCCCTTATTACTCGTATTAAACATTAATTGCTGTGAAGAATAATACTAGTTATAGAAAAATCAAAATGTTCTCTTATATATTATAAAGTGTGACAACAATTTTGGACCAATATTCTGATTGAAATTTTAAGATAACTTATAGATTGTGAAATCACGGATAGATAAAAATAAATGATACTCGTATTGCCGTGAATTTGTAATTTTTACACGAAACAAATATTTTAGTGATTTATCTAGACTTCAATTAAAAAAAAAAACTAAAGTGTAGTTTTCACATTACACACAGTCTAAGTGCTTAGAAAGCTTGTATAGAAATAGGTTAAAACAATGTATGTCCAATATAAATCTATCAGGTACGAAATTGGAAATTTTCACATTTTTTAATTCGTAATACCCCTTTTAGACACGCAAAGTTTATTTTGCAAAGTCTTAATTCAGCTGTGCGAAAGACAGTGGGAGGAATACTATCTCTTTCTGTCTTTCTCCCAGCTGAATTAAGACTTTGCAAAGTAAACTTTCCGTGTCTAAAAAGGGGTATAATGTTTTTATTTTGGTTCTTCAACTTTCATACGTTTTCATAAATCCGAAAAAACTCAAAGCGTTTGTTTGTTTTTTTGTTATTAAATGTGATAAATCTATTGACGAGCTGCTTTCTAAACACAAGAGAAGTAAATAAAAGAACACAAAAGAGAAAAAAATATAGAAAAAGTTGTGGGTATTTTAAAAATATATTAAAAAACTTGTTTGTTTAAAAAAAATTTGCGTATCAATATGCCCGCAGCTTTTATAAAGGGTGTTTTTTTATTGAGGTATAGAACTTTAAGTTGGCATCACTTTTTTAACTGGCGGCCATTTTGTCAGCTGTCAAGTGATTAATATTTAGTTTGGTTTGCCATTTCATCATGAACAGGTTGACAAAAGAACAACGCTTGCAAATCGTGCAAATTTATTTCGAAAATAATGGTTCAGTTCGCGAAGTTTACCGCAAGCTCCGTCCATTTTATGGTCGACATAATCGTCCATCAGAGCAATTAATTCGGTTAACCATGGATCGTTTTCGCACTACGTTTACTCTATGTGATAATACGCATCCGCAGAGACGTCGAACAGTGCGCACCGAAGAAACAATTGCCGCTGTAGAGCAAAGTGTTGAAGAGGACCCGAATGAATCGATTCGCCACCGTGCACAGCAATTGGAGCTTTGTCCATCAACTTTATGGAAGATTTTGAAGATTTTGAATGTGGATGAGTTGTGGTTCCAACAAGACGGCGCTACATGCCACACAGCGCACGTCACAACCGATTTATTGAAGGAAACGTTCGATGAGCGCATAATTTCGCGGAATGGACCTGTCAATTGGCCACCAAGATCGTGTGATTTGACACCATTGGATTATTTTCTTTGGGGATATGTGAAGTCGCTCGTCTACGCCAACAAACCAGAAACGTTAGGGGACTTGGAAGCCAACATTCGTGGCGTTATTGCCAACATACGGCCCCATATGCTCGAAAAAGTGGTTGAAAATTGGACCTGTAGAATTGGCTTTATTCGAGCCAGCCGCGGCGGCCACATGCCCGAAATCATATTTAAACATTAATGGCATAAAATTATCCTTCCAATAAATCCAAATTGATGGACATTAAAACGATTTTCTTGTGTTTTATTTCAATTCGAAGTTCTATACCTCTAAAAAAAACACCCTTTAGTTGCAGAAAAGAGTCTATTTTTGTTCATTTTTAATTTATTTTTGTTGCTATTTTGTAAACTTCAAAAAAATCTACAAAATTTGCTAGCTAAACAGGTTTTGTCTTTTTTTTAAACACAAATTAAGTAAAAACAGTATTATTTACCATTTGAAATATTTCTTGAACGTTTCTTTTATTAATTTAAGTACATATTCTCAAATTATCAACTTCACTTTACTATTTGAAATGTAAAATATTTGTGTTTTATGCTTGTTAAGGCCGTGATACACTATCATACACAGTCGTACGATTCATTCACTGGAAAATCGGATTGAATTCTGTCACACTCCAAAAAAATCGCAACAAAATCTTTCTTTCTTTGTAGGTGCCACTGAAAAGTGCGACTTGACTCGCACACGAAGGCCTCCATACGGACGCTACATACATACATACATATCGTTACCTTAAATGCAAACGGACGTATCTACACAAAAATTCGAAATCGAGTTTTTGATTGATTATGACCTAACCGATCAAAAATGACGACTTTATTAAAGAAATTTAAACGGACGTAATTACGAATTCATCTATTGTTTATTGCAAAGAACGCAACTAACATAAAAGCGTAAATATATATAAAAAGGAAATAAATGATTAAAAACATATAGGTATACATACTGCAAGTAGATTTCGAAGAAAATTTTCAAGAACCCTTTATTATTAGGTATGTTTTATTCGAAGTTTATATAAATATTCAGAACAAATTTAAGTGTGTATAAACTTATTAAGTAGTTATATCTATAGCTGCTTAAAAATTAAGTAGGTATATGTTTCGAATAAAACACACCTATTATTGATTGTGAAACGTTTTTTGTTTATCCTGTAAAAAATATAAATGTGTAGTTACGTCCGTTTGCATTTAAAGTGACGATATGTAATACTATTCGAACTTTAGCCTATATCTGGTGTAAACATAAAAAAAAAATTTAAGCACCCGGTAAACTTTTTTCCAGTTTTTGGCGATTGTTTTTAGTTTTGGCGCATTTTCTTGGTTTGGCAGTTTTTTTTCTTTTTTGGAATTTTTTTTCAGTTTTTTGGCGTTTTTTAGTTTTGATGTTTTTTTGTTTCCGCAACAGTACGAGTGAGAAAACAAAACGTATTGACAGTACATGAAGCTGAGTACTCGTTTCTTTTCTCTGCGTCTCTGTCCAGCAAACTAATCAGCTTAGTAATAAGACTTGGATAGTGTGAACTGGGACTTATGTTTTGTTTTTCGTTTTGGCTCTTTTCGGTTTATGGCGATTTATTTTAGTTTTACAGAGTTTTTTAGTTTGTTTGCTTATTTTTCGTTTTTGTGACTTTTCGGTTTTCAGCGATTTTTTTCGATTTGGCGATTTCTTAATTTTGGGGTTTCTTAGTTTTAGCTTTTTGGTTTAGCTTTTCAAGATACAGCAAGTTGTCAAAATTACATAGTCAAAATTACATTAACTGCAAAATACCCTTTAATTTTGTGGTCCGTAGCTCTTACGTTTCCCGAGAAAACAGCCTGTGACAGACAGACGTGCAGGCGGACAGCGTACGACATCTAAGTGAGCTTAACATCTTTCGAATGCGGCAAAGTTCCTTCCGATCTGTTGGCCCGTTCTTAAGTTTACATATGTACATACATACATACAGACACATATCCATATATAGTATACATACATATGTACATACGGTAATTATCGCGAAAATAGTTAGATTCGGCTTCCAGAACATCAGATATGTATGTATGTATGATTAAAACCTGATTTTCGAAAATTGGGGTAAAATTAATCGGTTATGTGTGGAATTGCCATTTAATTGTTGTTGGAAATATGTATTTATAACAACAATGGGTATGGCATATCCGAACGATTTAATTTCACTTGGAATACAGAACATACCCGAATAACTTCTTCTAGCGGGAAAATAAATATTAGAATTTACAATTGAAAATAAAAGTTATTTTTCAGTACTTCTCAAAAAAGGGCATTCTGTGTTATGTATGTGTGTATGTATGTACATGTATGTACAGGGTGGCTGATGAATTTTGCTACATTAAGAAACTCAAATAATTTTTTTTTTCAGTGTATGGAATTAATTTTTCTTTTATTCATGTTAAAGCTCATTCAATTTTATTTAATATAGCTTAATTAGTTTTAAAAATAATGGAATTTAAATGCCCCCCCTGCTCGTTGATGCATGTGCGGCATCTTACCAAAAAGTTGTTCATTACTGCTTGGAGAGTTGAGACAGGAATAGCCGCAATTGTTTCTCGAATGGATTGCCTTAGTTCATTCAAATTTGTTGGTTTTGCTTTGTAGACTTCCTGTTTGCAATAACCCCACAAGAAAAAGTCAGGTGCAGTAAGGTCAGGCGACCTGGGTGGCCAACGGAATGCGGAGTTTCTGGATATCAGCTAATTGGGAAATTTTCGTCGCAATTCTGTCATAACAGGTTGGGCTATGTGAGGAGCTGCACCATCTTGCTGAAACCACACAGAGTTGAAAGAAATTCTCATTCGGCGTAATTCTGGATAGAAAAACTCTCTCAACATGCTCAAGTAACGGTCTCCAGTAACCGTAACGGTATGACCGTTTTCTTCGGAGAAGTAGGGCCCGACAATGCAGCGTGATGAAACTGCACACCACACTGTGACACGAAGTGGATGCAATTCCGTCTCATGGAGTATCTGTTGGTTGGAAGCACTCCATATTCGACAATTTTGTTTGTTTATGTTGCCGTTTAAATCGAAATGGGCCTCGTCAGACATGAAAAGACAGTTCAACATGTTTCCATCCTCTTCCACCATTTGAAGCATCTTCTGGCAAAATTCCAAGCGAATCGGCAAGTCTGCAGCGTTCAGTTTGTTGGCCATTTGAATTTTATATGGGAATAAGTCCAAATCTTTGTGCATAATTGACTGTAATGACTGTCTGCTTATACCCATTTGAGCAGATAAGCTTCTTGTCGAAACACGTGGATTGTTTTGTATGGCAGCAGCTACAGCAGCGATTGTTTCCTCCGTTCGAACTGAAGGGTTTCGATGGTAAGGTCTTCTGTTGACTGTCCCATGCTCGGCAAAATTGTTTACAAGTCTCATTATGGTCCATCTGCTCGGAGGATTGCCGCCAAACGTGCGCCTATACTCTCTTTGAACCGAAACTACGGACTCCAGTGCGTGATAGCGGCGGACAATCCAAATTCTTGTTTCAGTGTCCCAGTTATCCATTTTTGTTAAATGTAAAAGTCAATCTGCAAAATAAAAAAAAAATTAACCAGATTCATTAAATAGAAAAAAAAATTATTCAATTTTTTTTTGGTAGCGGCTTTCATCAGCCACCCTGTATGTATATTATACATTGTATAATAATAAGAAATACTTATTTAGGTTGACTTCCTATGGTATGATCTATTCCAATATATTCCAATCATTTATTATTATTCTTATCATCATTGTACAAATAATGAAACAAATAATCTGAGCAGGGTGTGCTTTTGAAATTGAACCGTGAGTAAATATATAATTAGCCTTTGATTACATTTGTGAAGTTGTCGCACGCCACTTGACCAAATATAAGTACTACCTACATATTTGTGGATTTAAGATAAGACCACTTGTTAGAATAAGAAAACAAGTTATAATTATTATTGAAATACATAACTCAAGAGGTGAAAAACTTATTTATTTTGTTAAACAATTTACTAACTTTGCTGGACTCCTGAGTGACTTATACCTAAAAGAAAACAAAAATTTTATTAAAACCCCCCCGTGAAGTTTCAAATTACTTAATGCATACATACACAAAAACGATAACTAATAATTAATATGCTGTAGGTTATTTAGAATACCGCTGTCCACTTATTTTCAATTATGTTTTATTAAAGTGAATTGTACTTTATTAATTTATAGTACGAGTCAGCTAATAATAGATCATAAACAAATATTTCCATGTGTGCTGAAATTTCTATTCTAATTGATCTTAATGTTAAGTTAAATTTAAATGTGCGCCATGCCTCTAATATTAAAAAAATAAATTAAGTTTTTGTGAAGCTTTTTTCTATAATTTTAATAAATATTTAATCAGGAAAAATCTCTCAATTGTGTTCATGATCATGATCAGATTTTCAATTATTCCTGAATAAAATTCATTATAGTTCAATTACATATATATCGTTACCTTTATAAGGTAATGGTAAGTTGGAAAAAGCCATTGAAAATTGGACCTTCAGATTAGACTATGTTCGAGCCAGCCTTGGCAGTCATATGCCAGAAGTCATATTTAAATTATAATGCCAGAAGACTATCTTTCGAATAAATTAAATTTCATGTAAATCTAAATAATTCATGTTTGTTTTATTCCATTTCAAAGTTCTATACCTCTATAAAAAGCACCCTATGTGTATATGAAACTAAAAAAAGTAATTTGCCTCTACTGAAAATTTGTTAATTTTGAGTTGACTCTCTTTAGAGGAACTAGTGTGATACGTAATTCTTTACGAACTTTAACCTGTGCAATCGAATATCTTACCTAGACATTTCTTAAAAAATGTTAAGTACCCGGTAATCTTTTTTCGGCTTTTGGCGATTTTTTTTAGTTTTGGCGTTTTTATTCGTTTTTGGGATTTTTTTCGGTTTTGGGTGTTTTTTAGTTTTGACGTTTTTTTTTTTCATTTTGGCGTTTTTCGGTTTTGGCGATTTATTTTAGTTTTAAAGATTTTTTCGGTTTTTGCGCTTATTTTTCGTTATTCCTTTTTTGAGAACTCCCTTTAATTTTTAACTGTCATATATTTTCTGTTTTAGCGGCCTGTTTGGCATATTCTGTAAAAATTTTAGGTTCGTATCTCTTACGGTTCTCGAGAAAACAGCCTGTGACAGACAGACGGACATAGTAGCGAAAACAATAGAGTTGCTTTTCACCTTTGGTGTACGGAACCCTAAAAGTGTTGAAATGGCAAATCAAATATTTATGCTTTTATTTAGTCTGTGAGTTCGATTCACAGTTTGTCTTTTTGCGCAATCATCCTGCCTTGTAAGCGTTAACAATTAAAGCCATTTTATTTTATTTTCTATACAATATCTTTTGAAAATATAATTTATAAAAAAAAAACATTCAAAAGGAAATACTTAAATAAATGGTGCCATTTGGTCCGCTATAGTATAGCTATAAATAGCTCATAGTCTTGGCATGCCACATTTGATTTCAAGTTTTAAGTTTGCGGTCTTTTGTTAGAAATAAAAAATAAAAAGAAACTAAAAATCCCTTCAGCCACTTGGATTTTGAGTTGCAAATGTTTACACATGTTTGCCACATGCATTTTTATAGAAATAAAAACGGAAGGATTTCCATAAATTCTGTTGCACATCTTTCTTCCATGACAAGCAATTGTCAGACAAGTTTTTATGTCACATTGTACATAATAATTTTGTGTCTCTTCATATTTTTGTTAATTTTTTCCATTTATGGACGTAATAAAGAATTTTATACATTAAGGCCTTAAGGAAATATGTACATATAAATATGTTTGAATTTTTTTTATAACTATGAGGGTGGTTTTAAAATTAACCCACCTCTTCTGCATACGTTATAGTGACATTTAAAAAATTGCAAATTTCAAAAGTGATTAAGAAGATAAAAGCTCATTTACGTATCTACTGCTTACATGTACATCACGATTTTCGTATTATTAGTTTTTCACTTGTGTTATAAAAAAAAACTTACTGAGAGATCACTCACTTTTTAGAGCTGGATTTCAATATAGTTTTAGTTTTTAAGTTTGTTTAAAAAATTAAATACAAAATTTACTTTTTATTTAATCAAACAGTTCTATTAAACTACTATCAAATTAGTGCTTAGTAATTTTTTATATTGGATGTATGTATGTGTTTTTTGGTGCATATTTCTCTTTTAAGCGCCATCTATAGCTACAGGCTGGTTCAATTAAAATAAATTATATCTTATTTGAGAATTTATTAAGTTACGTGTCTGGGGAAGGCACAGCGGCTTGTATCTTGGAAACCAACATTCGTATTTCTTTCAGACTGCCGAATGAATGCAGCGTTTTCCAAGCTGAGATCTTGGCGATCCTCAGGTCCACGGAAAAGCTTTGAATGGAAACAATCTCAAATCGAAACTTGTTAGTGACTGTAGGAGAGCCTTCAACTTGCTTAAGGCTCAGTTAGCCGACTGTAATGTAATGCAACTGCAACAGTAGGAAACAGCTGATGGATATTGTTATGTGAAAAGTAATGAAAATGGTTATAAGGATGTAATGTAACGTAACCTACCGTTATGTGGTGAATGGCAGAATGGATCCGACTTATGAATTCAAATTAATGTTACTGTTTGTTTAAACCAACCCTCGTATACATGCTTGAAGTGTGTTTTATTTCAGTTTAAAAAGGCAAGTTGCATTTGTGTTGTATTTGTTTTGTATTAAAATTGAAATGTAAACCGTTTTTTTTTTCATTTTGAACAAAAGCAAAAATCTAAAACGATTTTTTATCCTGATATTATAACACAACCCCAGTTTTAAAATATAAAAAAGAAATATATAAAAGAAATGTGGGGGCTGTATGAAATAATGCAGTGTTACTGGCTTAAGTTTTGAGTTCAACATACTTTTAAAAGCAGTGAGAAGTGAAATAAAAGGCGAGTTGCTATGCCTCAGAGAAATGTTGAAAAGGGAAAATATATCATTGTTGTGCTCCCTTTTTTTTCAAGTCTTTACACTTGGCGTCGCGTGAATAGGTTCAAGAAACAAACTCATATACATACTTATGCATCTCATAAACATATATGCATATGTACATATGTATGTATTTATATTTGTTAAGATGGTGTTATTTTTTTTTAAATTTAATACTTGTGTACTTTTAATTTCAGTTTGAAAATTCTTGACTGAGTGTTTTAATAATTCTTCTCCCCCCAGTGTTAGTTAAATACATATGTATGTAGTATATTTAGGGGAAATGATGCATGATACCCGTATTAACATCTGGAATTTAATTTAGGATTAAAAAGAAATTTCAACAAATATAAAAATAAACTCTAAATGTATGTACATATCGCCCCTACCATGTCAAACTGGGCTGTTTTATAAAATTTTGCTGATAAAGGTACTCCCTGTCACTGATCTACACTCGTCTACATAATCATTCTAATTCTGCAGAATTTTGCGTGAGTATCGGCAAACTCGCTTATTCAGAACTCAGATTGGTTTAGCAGTGATGATGTAAGAAATCTTTCTCTAGCGCCTAGATATCTGAACTGGATCTAATAAGGTGTTTCTTATGGAGCTAGCTTCCTAAAAATCTAAGCTAAAAGTAAAATGTTTCTTTGGGAAATTTATCTAAATTCTTGATTACGGGAAATTATTAAAAAAAAAATTGGAAAAATAAAAGAAAATTGTTTTTAATCGATTTTTGAAATTTTCTTAAACCCGGTTTTCTGAATAATTTGAAATCTAGCTTGGCAACTCTATAAAGACACCATTATTTGAATCTTAATGATCAAACACAATTGCGGAATAAACACATTTTTCATACAAATTGACACAATAAATCAGCACCAGAAAGCAGTCGATAGATAGAATCTATTTTATTTTGACAACGTTTTTCTTATGCTTTCATATATAAATACTCATTCTCTAAAGAATGCTACCATACTTTCAGTAAATTTCATACATTTTGTGAACAAAACTACAAAGAAAAATAAGCACAAAAGAAAATAAAACTAAAATTATAGAGCATTTGAAGTTACTGCCGTAGATTTTATTATGTGCTTTGTTAATTTGACAACGATTTTTCCTGAAGTTGCGGACATATTCTGTTTGACAATTTATGTTTAATATACTTATGTATTTCTTCTTCTTTTTCTTTTTCAAAAATATAATTCATTTGTGTTACCAAATCAAGTCTGAGAAAATAGCTCCTCATAGTGAAATTTTTATAGGTGTGTGGAATTTGCTGTTATTATGCAGAGACAAACATTTCATAAATATATCTTGATTACTGAACTCTTTAGAGAATAACAAATAGCTAAGAACCCTCTCAATCAAGTCAACTTTCAAACAGAAAAAAATAATTCAAAATCGGTCCAGCCGTTTGGTGTGTACGTGGACACGGACGGACACACAGACACACTTCAAACATATTGTAGAAATTAAACATTTTTGTATGGGGACCACCCTAATGTATGTTCTGAACAAAAATATTGGGAGTCGGTCATATATTTGACACATCTAGGGGCACTCTGGGGATAGTTAGGGCGATAGGGGTAATTGTATAAAAAATAATATTTTGTATGTGAGCCCCCTTAAAGAGCGCAGATAGGGGGTTAGTATGCGGATAAAAAATGTTGGTTCGGAAATGTTAGTGGGGGTCAGTCTTAAATTTAACCTCACTAGAAGCAACTCAGAAACAGTTGTTTTATATTCCAAAAAAAACATGTTTTAGATATTAAATTTTTTTTTGTATGGGCACCGCCCTAATGATTGAAGATGGAGGTCAGCTGTGTTTTGAACAAATGTTGGGGTAACAAAAACAGTCATATATTTGACACCTCTAGGGGCACTCTAGGGCTAGTTAGTTCGATGTGGTGGGGGGCGGGGGTGAGAGGTCGGGGGTAATTGTATGAAAAATAATACTTTGTATGGGAGTTCCCTTACGGAGGGCAGAAATATTAGTGGAGGTCGGTCTGAAGTTTTATCCTTCTAGGAGCAACTCAGGGACAGTTCTGAAGTTTTTTGTGGATTTTGCCTCGTTTTTCCCTAGTTTTGACCCTGATGATGACCCATTTACTCCCATTTAACCCCCATTTTTTAGCTCATGCATATTGCTATACATACACTGTTTTGCATTTTATGTAACTTAAAAAACAAATAAAATTTAAAATAACAAAAATTAAAAATTTTAAAAACCCACAATATATCTAGAAAAGATGTGATATCTTCCAAACGGCTGGACTGATTTTGTTCAAACATGGTTAAGAACTATCTCGATCAAGTCACCTTTTAAACAGAGAAAACTAAATCAAAATCGGTCCAACCGTTTGGGCTGCACGTGGACACGGACAGACACACAGATACACAGACACACACTGCAAACTTATAACACCCCTTTTTTTGGTCGGGGGTTAAAAAAATGAAATTGTAACAAATCGTAAGTAGCTAATAATGATAATAATAATACTGATTAATCAATTAAATGCTTACAACTATTTCCTGGAAACTGAAAAAAACTTTGCTAAATATAATCTTACTGCATTCACGTGATTTGACTGCAACAACAGTAAAGCGAAGTGAAAGCAAAATCAAATGCAAAAATCTCAAAAAAAAATACCTTCTACTCATACTCATTCTCATGTAAAATCATTTCTATAATTTTAAATTAACGAAAAAAAGTATAATAGTTTTGCTAATAAATTTCTATCCAAAAATAAAATATTTTTCTCTTAAATGTTCTTTTATGTACAAAAATGCATATTTTATCACACAAGTACATACTTATTTTGTCAAACTATTTAAAAAATATACAAAAAAATCATTTAACTGTTTGCATTCCATTTATAATTCATATCAGCTTTTTTTTCCATGATAAATTTATTTAAATAACAATGAAACAAGAAATATAAATAACATTGGCAATTGTGCTTTGTTCTTTATTTAAAATTTTGTATTATTGTAAAATTTAATTGTTATAAACAATAAATATGTACAAACGTTTTGATTCTTAGACAGTCGAGGCCATAAAATTGATACACAAATGCTTATATTCTTTGCAAATATGGTAGCACAATTCACAATCTTGTGCAAATGCTCTTGCATCGTAGCATGTGCAAAATTGTATAGTATATTTTTACTCACCACTAAGAATTGTTAAGTGGTGAGTATCAATATATTAACCATTTTGCAAATGCTACGATGCAAGACCATTTGCACAAGTTTGTGAATTGGGCTGGTATGTACGTACCAAAAATAATAATGTTGCTTAAAATTTTGTGCGCATACTTGAAAAATTATGTTAAAATCCAATTAAGGAGCGATTGTCCATGTTTTTTTATACATATATAGACATTTTGGCAATTCTTATTAAAATTATTTTAGTACGAGTATTTTTGTTTGAATGCGTGTGTATGCATATGCATATAAGTACGGAAGCGGTGACAGAAACCGGTTAAAAAATAATTTAAATAAACTGTTAATGCAGTCTATTATTTCGTTATATCGTTGGTCACAAGTAGAAAGGCCGTGACTCCAATAATTGGAAGTTTATAGGAGAAGGTAAAAACATAGTAGAAACAGTACAACTGCTTGTACAAACTGGAGGTCGATTCTGAATTTATGATAAAAATGAAGTGATAAAAAATTTATCATTTTCACTTCACTTGACAGATAGTTCTCATAAAAAACTAAAATCAGAATCGCATTTTCAATGAAGTGATATTTTATTTTTCATTTTCACGATTTCACAGAAACAGAATCGACCCCCTGCTTTGTATAACTCAGTGTTGCCAGCTTAGGGGATTTTCCCCCAAATTGGAGATTTTTTTACGCGATTGGGGATGATAACCAAATTTGAGGGGATTTTTTGGGGATTTTTTTATATCTGATGGTAACGAGAACGATTTTTAAGAAATATGCGTCTGTCAAGTCTAAAAATTTGTGTTACTATTCATAGTGAATTGTTTCTAATAAAGAAGAAGTATCAAGGCAGATTAACCAATAATGAACACTACCAAAACAAAAATCCGCAACAAAATGCAATACGACTTGTTGGAAGTACTTCTTAGAATAAACACACACTTTCAAAATAATTCAATTTGTTGTAATAAATTTAATCCTGCTGAAAGCTTTTTAATACAAGTACTATGTACAACAAAGTTTCTGAGGCTGATGAATCAGAAAATTTCGATTCAGAAGTTTTTGAAAGGCTAAACTTTGGCTAACAATTTTTTTATACTTGAATAATTTTTTCTTTATAAGTTTTATAAGCACAAATCAAATATACATATATGAATGTAAATATAGCTATCGATATAAATTAATTTTATTGAATAAATATGTTATTTATGTCATTGTTTTTCAAATAAAATTAAAGAAATGTTCGATTTTTCACAAAAAAACTCAATTTAGGGATTTTTGGGGATGACAAATCAAAAATTGGGGATAAGCTGTAGAAAAAAAAACTGGCAACACTGGTACAACTGCTTGTAAAAGCGTTATTTTTTACTCTATTGCAATAAATTTCTGAGACGAGGTGCATTTGTATGAAATGTATTGCAATCCCTAAAAAAAATCGCTTTCGTAAAAAATACGAGTTAGGGCCTTTCTACTTGAGACCATCGATATGTATAATCGTATACTTTTATTATTTTTGCATATATTTTTCAGTTTGTTTTTTTTTTTAATTAAATATTTAAATTAAAATTTAGATGTCCTATAGCATGTTTGGAAAATATATCTGTGTTTGACCCGGTTATTGAGTATGGTTTCACAATGTCATTCCATTGTAAGCTAAAATACTTTTAGCTTTTTATTAAAACTGAAAAAAAGAAGCTAGAGTATGCAAAAACCGGATTTTTTCAGAAAACCGGTTTCCAAATTATTCGAAAATATTCTTTTTGAAAAAACCCTATTTACGCTAAATATACTTTAAATGTGTGCAAAAAAATGTCGGCTGTGCCGAATCTTATATACCCTTCACCGATGTAGATATATGGAGAGTATACATACAAACATCCACATTCATACATACATACATACATACAATTCATCCACATATAAACTTTAGATTCCAAAGCAACGTGAATGTGCATATGTATGTACATTAGGTATGGCGTAGTTAACGATTTTTCGATTTCGACTTGCAAGAACCCCTCATTTTGTGAGGTTCGGAAAAAAAATATTCGAGTCAAAAAGTGGTGGCAGTCAGATGGGGTCAAAGGTCTCCGCTTCGTGCTCAGAGTTGAGGGTAAAAGCAAAAAAAAAAAAATACAAAAAATCATTTAACTTTCCCGGGGTCACCGCTACAAGGGTCAAATGTATGACGAGCATCCATTAATTTTCTCCGCCCAACATCTTTTTTAAACACACCGACCGCCTAACTCCTCTCCTTAAGGGGGCTCCCATACAAAGGGGAAATTTTTATAAAATATACTCGCAGGGCTCTAACTGCCCCTAGGGCGTACCTATCGATGTCATAAACATAATTACTGACCTCCAATATTTTTTCATTACGAAGATTTTCTCTGAACATACTTATCGTCTATCTCCAACCATTTAGTTACTTTTTCCTACGCATAAAAAGTTTAAATTTTCCAACCCTGGAATCTGGATCATATTTTTGATTTCTCTAATTTTTAACACTAAAGGTGAAGTTACAAAACACGCGTTAGTGCGCGTGCGAACTGTAGGCATCTGTCAAAAAAAGTTGAAATAGTGTTTTTGCATACGACAAGTTACACACCAAACTCTTTGACGCGTTTGCCGCAGAAAGTTGGTGAACTTTCAACTTTTTAACGCGTTGTGTTGTTTTGACAACTAATCAGCCGACAATAAAAAAGAAAAAATTAAAAAAAATTTGAATCATGAAGGAAAATCTTAATAAATAGTTTGAA
Organism: Tachina lurida; assembly: GCA_944452675.1. NCBI lineage: Eukaryota > Metazoa > Arthropoda > Insecta > Diptera > Tachinidae > Tachina > Tachina lurida. The sequence goes on along the minus strand of OX101754.1, from coordinate 132,512,430 downwards.
AACTACACAGTATTGCACAAAAAAGGAATTGAAAATGTTCCCAGATCATATTTCTATGTAAAAATAAATAAAAAAAAGCTGAAAGAAAAGGCGTTTGTAGCGCGTGTTGTGTATCTTGCCATTTTTCATACGATATAGTTGTCAAGCGCACGATATTCGTCGACGAACAAACGCGTGTTATGTATTTCTACCTTAAGTTATATCTTTCTAAAATATAAAATTTTTTTAATTAATAAAGAAAAAAAAATCGTTTTATTTATTAATTTTTATATACAAAAAAAGTTTAAATTTTTTTGCGCTGGATCTGTGTTTTTTATTTTTCTAATTTTTTATACCAAACTATGTCTTTCTAAAACATAAAACATATTTAATTTATAAAGAAAAGAAAATTAATTTGACTTAGTTACTCTTATACACAAAAAAAGAAGTGTATACTTTCCAACCCTGGAATCATCCTTTTAGATTCTTGGAATTTCTTATACCAATTTATTTCTTTTAAAAATACAAAATATGTTTAATTTATAGAGGAAATAAATAAATTAGTTGTGCATAATTAGTAAAGAACAAACGACAATGGCAAGACTGTTGTAAATTTAGAGATGGTAAAATTGAGCTTTCATTACCAAAAAGCTTTCAGAAAATTTAATATGATGAATCAAAACAATTCACATATTCTATTTGCAATAATGGCTGAGTATATAAGGCGGAAATCTACATCAACTGACAATTAACTTTGGTGTTACGTAGTATTTGTTCATTAATAATTATCACCTGTAATTTGGCTTACAAAGCGATACGATCTTTAGCCTGATCAAATTATAAATATAGAAACTAATGAAAACAAATTACATGTGATAGTTTAAAAAAAAATTATTTTAAATGAAATTTTAAAATTCTTGTTTTTTAATCAGGAATCATTTCTTAATCGGGCTTTATAAGTTCAGTATTTTCAATTCTTATTGAATAAAATATTTTTTATTAATTAATCAGGGCAAGTATGAATAAAACTCCCAGGGAAATTTCTCCCTTTTCCAATTAGAATTTTTTGTTTTCCCTATCACTTGCCATTAGTTGGAATTGTTCCCTGGGAAAAATTTCCCTGGGAGTTTTATTCATAATTGCTTGTGACGTCGACGGCGCCATTCACAATAAGCGGGAATATTTTTTTAATTGAACCAACCTGGGGCTCTGGATGAAACTTTAAAAAAATAAGTATTCATCGAAGAGATCAGTGGAACAAAAATGCATTAAAAAATTTTTTTCTTAATGATATTTAGCAATTTTTTTTTTTAAGTCTAGAAGCTGTTTTGTACAACAAATATTAACAAAACTTATAGTTTTATTATTTGATTGAATACAGTAGCTTCCGGTTAATTGATTTACCCGCTTAATGAAGTCAAAAAAGCATGAAATTGCTTAAATAAATTCACCGAGTAAATAATGTACCGGGTTAACTGCATCAACAGCCACGTATTTTTGAAATTTAAATCTCAAGTTCTAAGTTCATATGCAAAATATGTGTTAATGTATTTGATATTAAAAACACGTACGATAATTGTTAATTTTTTCTAAAATAAATTGATTAAAAAAATTACTAAACTAGTAATTAAAAGTGCCAGAGGGTCTACTCTGTAAATCCAAACGAAAAAAAGAATGCTTTTGAACTTTCATGTTATTAGAATAGATATTTGAAAGCATTTTCTTTCGTTTTGAATTACAGAGTAGACGCCCAGATCTAGCGCAGGAACTTTTAAAATGGCAGGCCTGTTCTGAATATACGAATCTAAGTTAGAAAAGCTTCAACAATAATCAGAACATACAGTCAAGATTTGGTTCTAGTTCATTCTGAGAAGTGTGGAATTATTGCTATTGTTAATATTGAAAAATTTTACTCGTATTAACATTATAAAATGAAATATTACCATAATATAATAAAAAATTTGTAAAAAATCAGTTTCATAATATTTTGTTTAATTAGGAAATTAATTGAATCAATTAACAAATTAATTGAATATATCTACAATATAAAATAAAGTAATTTTATTGAACAAAAAAATATGTGCTAATTTTGTTTGAGTAATAGAGTTAAATATTTAATTTTATTAAATGAGAAAAACACCACCTGCCTTAATTAAAAAAAAATTTATACATATGACTAACCTCTCAGTTTTAAGAAAGGACAACTATATTACGTCGTGCGTTATAGCGTGCTTGCACTGTAAATTCTTAATTTAAATCAGATGTAAAATGCGCTATAATCTCCTTGTTATCATTCAATTGGCTTTTATTACTTATGCTTTGTTTATTATGACAATTCATACATAAATGTGTATATATGTATGTGTGTATATATGTATATGTTTATGAATATATACATATCGTTGGGTAAAATGCAAAAAGGCCTAACTGACAAAAATGTAATTTTACAGGAGAAGCAAAAAAACAAAAAAAAAAGCTAAAAGCGTAATTTTTGATCACAGAAGTGTAAAAGTTTGTCAAGACATGTAGTTTAATGATAATCAATCAAAAGCTCGATTTTGAATTTTTTGTTAGTTACACCGTTTTGCATTTTAGCCAACGTTATACATATTAAATATGGCTGAAGTTCCACAATAACTATTTGTTTTTATTGCTTTTTTATAATTAATTTTTTATTAGTGTGCCACCACCACCACCACAAATCTTTAGTTTTCAATCGATTTTTCCTTGTTTGGTACGAGAAAAAACTTCTTTTGTATTCACATGTATTTTGTTTTCTTTTTGGAAAGAGTATTATTTTCAGTTTTATTTAAAATTACCCAACAACAAGCCAACACAGTATTATTTTATAGGGGATTTTTTTTTAACGTTAAAATATACATACATATTTCAGTCTATAATTCAATTACCTATTAATTATTCTGTCATTGTTTGACATTCCCACAGCTGCCGTTGCACAATGGGCCAAAATTAATTTTTTTCTGATCGAATTTTTTTTTTAATTTTTGTTGATAAATTAATTATATTATGTATACATATATTATTATATTATATATTATATTTGCTGCTATTTTTTAAACTAATTTTGCACAAAAAAATTTATTTTTTTAATATTGTTATGTTAACTGCTTACGACGATTGTGTGATTCTGTAACTTCTTTTTAACGATAGCACGCAGCTGATATTTTCTGTTTTTATTGTAGCTTAAATAACGACACAGCTGACATTAACCTGCAGCGAATATCGTTAAAAATTTTACTGAATAGCAAATACGATAAATTTTCGTTATAATTATTTAAAAAAATTATAATTAATGTTAAAAAAAGTTAGTGAATCGCACTGCTGATGCCCTATTGCCTGTGCCAATACACAATACACATTAGTAAAATACAATGACTGACTACATTAGATTAGATTCATGTTATTTCAACTTGAACTTGAACAAAGTTTGATTGGAATGGTAAATCAACATGATATAAAGTTATTTATTTATTTTCTTTGAAGATTACTGTAAATCATGTTAAATTAACATGTTAAACAAATTTGATTATTCTCTTAAAAGTGTTATGAAATGTTGCACTATTTTGTTTCTAGTTTATTTTTATTGAGAATCAAATAGCGAAAAAAATCATCCTATAGATATCGTTATACATTTTTATTGCAAAAATTAGTCAGCATTTTACATCCCTATAAACCAAGAAAACCCACCAAAATAGTGAAAATACATGCAAATGTGAAAGGAAACTCTCCTCTTTTTAAAGTTTTTCCCTATCTCTTGCTTGCCACATCCATCTGTCGCAAATTTATACTCAAACATACAAAACATGGAAAAAAAATTACATACATATGTAAAAGTTTCAATCTTAAAAACTAGTCACGCACACGCATTTAAAAAACTTTTAAGTGCAAAAAGAAAAAAAAAATTGTGTTTGCTATTTACCAACATAATTTCTCTTGAAGTTAATTTGTTTTTCTTTTTTTTTTTGTTACAACTTTTTTTTTTTATAAAAATATATTAATGTTCTCGTAACATGCAACATACGCGGGCGTTAAGCAATTATTTAAAGCCCCCTTTCGTTTAACTTATTGTTGCACGCTTACTAGTTGTTGTGAGAATTAAAACGAAAAGTGTCTTAATGAAACTGTTTAGTCTTATAATTTATATGCATATTTACATAAAAACTCAGCAAATAATAATGAATAATTTTTGTCTGCAATTGCACGAGTAGCAACAAACGACAATTCTAATTTATTAGAGAAACACCATGCACACTCATTAGGGATGCCAATCGGGATCGATTTTTAGAAATCCCGGGATTCGGGATTTATAAATCCCGATCCCGAAAATCCCGGGATATTCGGGTTCGCGGGATTTTCGGGATCCCGGGATTTTTCGGGATTCCGGGATTTTTGGGATCTAACATTTTTTGGTAAAATAAATAATTTTTTTTAATAAATATTACTTTAGTAACAAATTTTATGCATTTTAAAAGTTTTTATGTTGATAATATATCATTAAACATTTGTCTTTAAAGTTAACAATATTTTAATACTAGTATGAAATAAAAATCGAAAGAATTTTTGTCATCTATTTTTAAGTTGATGTTAGAGAATTTATACTGAAAATAATAAGTAAATATGAAAACTTGTTTTTGCTTTCAATATAAATGTTTTTCTATCATCTAAATCAAAACGAATGTACATATCTGTGGACTTTTAGCACTATCGCTTAAGTTGATTTACGAAAATTTTAGATGCACTTTCATTTGTATAAGATGCAAAAACATTATTGTTTTTTTAAATATATCTATTAAGGTTTTTTAATTGCGATTGACCAACAAGTAGCCATTACCATGCTTCTCACGTAGTTTCACAAAGTAATTGTCAAAAAATTGTATGCATCAAACAAGGCACAAAAGTAATTGTCAAATGAATTATTTGTTATAAACGTGTAAACAAAAAATCAGCGGATGAGCAATTTGTCTGATGCATGTACCTGTTTGATATGCCTTGGTATCACCTTTGATGAAAATAACCGTGAGAAAGTAGTTAATTTATTTTGCACTTGTTGTTAATTTATAAGAAATATGCCACGAATAGTCATTAAATTGTTAAAACTGCACGTATAAAATTGTATGGGACTTTTAGATATTATAAAAAAATACCATAAAATCAACGAAAATTTTAATCTATTAAGTTTTTTATATAAAAATTGCTAAGAAATCCCGAAAAAGAAATCCCGGGATTCGGGATTTGCCAAATCCCGAAAATCCCGGGATTTCCGGGATCGGGATTTCCCGTTTGGCATCCCTAACACTCATGCATCCATCCACCCATTCATATTCTATGCAGAATATTCTATACACCTTGCATTTTTTTGGTGAAATTGTTTTTGCTTTGACAAATGCGATTGTTTTATCTCTACGCTGTTCGTCTCAGGCTGTTTCCGCGAGAACCGTAGGAGCTACGGACGTGACAGAATATATAGAACTTTGGCAGCTACAACAACAGTTAACAATTAAAGGGTGCTCTAAAGCGAGCAACGTAACATTTTGAAATCCTAATGTAATATACATACAATTATGTATATACACTTGTAATTTTCAAAGTTTTATTTTTATGCAGGCTACACCATAAGAAGCAAACTCTTGAAATTTGAAAAAACGCTAAAACTAAAAAATCGCCAAACCGAAAAAAATCGCCAAAACTAAAAAAGCGCCAAACTAGAACAAAATCTCTAAAATTAAAATCAATCGCCAAAAACCGAAAATTCATCAAAATGAAGAAAAAAAAAACGCAAAACAAAAAAAAAAACATTTAAAAAAATCCAAAAAAGCGCTAAAAATAAAAAGCCGCCAAAACTAGAAAAATTAGGTAAGATATTTGATTATATAGGTTAAAATTCGTATATTATTACATATGGGCAAAGAAAGAAAAAAAAAGAGAAAAGAAATTTCACATTTTTGTCACGTGCGACAGCAAGCAATTAACCTTGTATTTCTGAACAACTTGACTCGATTTTTCTTAAAATTTTACCTAACGTAGAGATGCTGTCGGCCTACACAAATATATAAAAAAGTAAAAAAAAAGTTTGGTTTTCTTTGAAAAAAAAAGCTTATATGCTTGCTGTCGCACGCTACAAAAAGTTGACATTCCTGTGGAAATGCCCATATGTAGTGTACGTACGGAACCCTTTGTGTGTGAGTCACAGTAGCACTTTACTGATTTTATTTGTTTAAATTCTCATTAAATCGGCCCACTAAGTTGGCATAATATTCGCCATTGATTGTTTTACACTTTTGGCGTTGAATTATACACTGGGCATCCCAAAAAACGTTTGCCATGACTTTATTGGCTGACAAATCCATATTGGGCGTCTTTGGCGCCGGAGAGAGGGTAAAAGATAATTAAGAGGGTAGCCGTCATATTTTCCTATCTCGTCCATAAACTAAAAAGTTACTCAACACAAATTGCTGTGTATGGACCATGATTTGCCGACTACAAAAAGGATGAAGATTTTAATTTGGTTGCAATTTTTTTATAAAGGGTGTTTTTTTATAGTGACACAAGTTTAAATCATAATAAAACAAGGAATATATTTTTAATATCAATTAAACGGGCTCTATGGGAAAGAAATTTGTATGCCATGTGCCCGCCACGGCTGGCGCGTAGAAGGCGCAACCTGGATCACCAATTTTCAACAACTTTTCGCATCATTTGCGGCCATATTTCGCCGATAACTCTTCGAATGTTGATTTACAGTTGTTGTTCAATTGCTCGTAGTTTATCGACGTAGACAAGTGACTTAACATAACCTCAAAGAAAATAATTCAATGGGATTAAATCACACGATCTTGGTGGCCAAGTAATTGGGCCATTGTGTGAAATTATTTTTTCATCAAAAGTTTCTTTGAGTAAATCATTTGTAGCGCCCGCTGTGTGACATATGGCTCCGTCCTGTTGGAACCACATATCAGCAAGATTAATGCCACGTAATTGCGAATGCCACGTATACCGTTCACCATTGACAGTAACATTCTGATCATAATCGTTTTTGAAGACTTATGGGCCAATGACTCCGTCAGAACATAAAGCGCACCAAACAGTAATTTTCTGTGGATGTAATGGTGTTTGGAGAAAAAGTTGTGGATTCTCCTCACTCAAAATGCGATAATTCTGCTTATTTACGTACCCATTCCGCCAGAAATGGGCTTCACATCGGAAAATGGAAGAAGTGCACGATGAGTCTGACGAATAGAACAATTATTTTGATTAAAAATTTTAACAATTTCCAAAGTCCATTCATAATGAAATTTCAAAGCATGTTTAGTTTGCTTGCAGCTATCAGCCGTTAAATGGGTGCTCAAATAAAGCAGTGATGCCAACTCAAAGTTGTGACACTCTAAAAAAAAACACCATTTATGTGTTAGACCCATTTCAAAAATTCCGATTTTGTCTGAGAGGGTATAACTGGCATTTGGTCTAATAGTCGTGGTTGTAATTTGGTCTCATTGAAACCACGCCCACAAAATTTTTTCCTTTCATTTCATGTTCTACTTATCCGATTTCTACGAAACTTGGCATACACCTTGAATTATTGTCATGACACAATATCTTTCTTAAAACAGTAGGCGGGGCTGCGTCCATTAAAATTTAATATCGCACTTTAGATACTTCGATTCTTGCGCAACTTCACAATTATTTTGAGATCTAAAAGTGACATTATATTCAGGGCCATTATGAATAAAATTCCGCGAAAAATGTCTCCCTTTTCCAATTAGAATTTTTGGTTTTTCCTATGACTTGCTTTTAGTTGGAATTGTTCTCCGGGAAAAATTACTCGCGGAATTTGATTGATAATTGCCCTCATTGTGTTTGGGAAACTGGTCGATGGCACGCCAATTAAATTGATTTACATATATTATTGCATGTATTTCTGCTCATTCTATTCTTATAATACTTGGCAAACACTTTGGGCTCTTGGAATAACATAAGCAAACTTGTGCTTAAAAAGTGGTCAGTGGGCCACGCCCACTAAAATTTATATCACGTGCTTCTACTTCATTGGAATAAATTCTTCTAATTATAATTTTTTTCGTGTTAGTTTTATGCGAATATTTTTCCTTAACCCAAGCCTGTTTTAAATTGAACAAATTATTTGATTGTCATCTGTTTTATATTTTATTTACTTTTTTATTATTATTAATTTTTTCAGATTATTTTTAAATCACTTAGCAAGTTGGTACTTTCGATACACATGCATACATACATACATATCGTCACCTAAAATCCAAAAGGCCGTAAGTACACTTTTTACTTTTTTACAGGAGAAGCAAAAAACCTTATAAATTTAAGACTATTTATTTGTTAGGCGCCTAATTGAATAACGAATAAAATCGGTATTTTTGAACATATGTGAGCAACATTTTAAGGAAAGATGTATTTTCGTGAATCACATCATAATCAATCAAAAAGTATATTTTGAATTTTCTGGTTGTTACGGCCTTTTGGATTTTAGGTGACGATATGTACATTGTCGTTGCTATTCTTGTTGCTTTCATATTAAATTTTTTTTATAAGATATAAATTGTTACTCGTAAGATCTTAGTTGCGATACTTTAATTTTTTTTTTGTCTGGAATTGCAAAACTGTTTATATTCAGCACCGATAGAAATTACGTGGCAATAAAATTTAAACTGGAAAAAATTAACACATTGAGAAAGTTAAGCAGCTTGCATGTTTATAAAAATATGTTTATGGCATTAAATACCAGAGATGGGAATGTGTTTTTCGCTAGTGCACTGTTTTAAATATTTCTCAAATATTTATTGCAGTTTTTTTTTTAAATTTATTTATTTTGAAAGTTATATGGTGCTACACTAAAAGAAAAATCATTCATTCAGATAATGAAACGGTTTCATTAAATGTTCTGTATTTATATTAATGAAACTTTTCATTAATACAATGAGCAATTACATTGTATGCATGAAATCTTTCAATCTCTAGTCTTCATGTGTTCTTTTGTATTAATGAAAATCGTTACATTGTTTAAACGAATTTTCTTTTTAGCGAATTTAACTAAGTTTCACAAATTTTGTCTACTTATTATATACAGTTTGTCAAACAGAAATAAATCAATAGTTATTTTTTATTAAAAAATACTTTCCATTTCTTATTTTTCTAATCCCTTTTTATTTCAAAGCAGTATGGTCGTCATAAATGCAATGAAATCATTTCATTTATACAATGAAAACTCTACTCCCATCCTAATCAACTTGCTCGTAATATTTTGAACTTTACTTAAAAAAGATGGACACTGGGCCGCTAGTACGCAAGACTTCAAATGAAACTTTTTGAAAATGGTTTTATGCTTATGCCAGCCATACACTACACAAGTTCACTGTACAAGTCTAACCCTGTACAGTGCGTTTGCGTAGTGTATGGTACGCAAGACTTCAAATGAAACTTTTTGAAAATATTTTTATGCTTATGCCAGCCATACACTACACAAGTTCGTTCACTGCACAACTCTGACCCTGTACAGTGCGTTTGTATGGTGTTTGGGAGTGGTATAGCTATTTACGCAGTGAACTGAGTAAATATCTAAACGATTTTGGTATTTGCTCAAGTTTGAAAACTGTACAGTGAACTTGTGTAGTGTATGTTGTAAATGCTCAGTTGTCTCGTGATTTTTTAAGAGTTCAAAACAAGAAGTGAGCGCAGAAAAAATATTCTGGCCAGAGTTGCTAGAATTATAGAAAGAATCACCTGCATTATGACGCATTAAAATAAAAACTGTGCAGTTTACTTGTATAGTGTGTGCCACAAGCTTAGTTTACACAGTGCCAGACTTGAGTACTGAACTTGTGTAGTGTATGGCCACAGGGTATACCAGAGGTGACACGAGACGGGAGATAATTTGCGTTTTCGGATCTTTCGCTCACTCTGTCACTGCGTCTTCTTTAACCTTCTTTCGTGGTGGAATTTTGTAGCTTAATTTCAATTTATACTATGTAACCTCATTCGCTTGACGATTTTTGTAAATAAATGATAAAAATTAATATTTTTTAATGAAAATGCTTCAAATGAAATCTGCAATCATCTTAAAACAATTTTTAATTGCCTTTTTAATAGTCATAAGCTATTTCGCACTTTGTTTCTTAATTCAACACAACAAATTCTTTCATCTAATTTTGCAAAATTGTTTACTTGTTGAAATGTTTTTCGTTTAACACTTTGTGGTCTTATTCGCTGAGTGATTTTTGTAAATAAAAGGTAAAAATTAACATTTTTCAATGAAAATGCTTAAAGTTAAATCAGGAATCAGTTCCAAACCAATTTTAATAACTTTTTAATACAAATAATCTTCTTTACATTCGGGTTTTTTAATTAAATGCAACAAATTCTTCAATTTAATTTTGTAAATGTGTATGTACGTATGTATGTATGTACACGTGTATATTTCACAAAGCACACATTTTCTCTTGTTTGTTTTGATTTTTTTGGTAACATTTTAATAATAAATATACTGCAGTTGTCCCTTTCTCGCAGAATCTGCGCGACAAATGATTTTAGCTTTTTTTATAAGTCACTTTCTTCAACTCTGGTCTACTTTGTGGTATGGCCGGCATTAGTATGAAATGACTCAGATCATTTTCATAATTATGGGCTCATATCTAAAGGGTTATTTTTTTTTAGCAACTTTCTCTTTGGCAACACTGTTTTTGGCAACTGAGCTGTTTTCGTGTATCATGTTTCTGCTAAACATGCTGAGTTTGGTTTATAAATTAACCATGAATTGACTTACAACTGAACAAAGCTTGCTGATTATTAAACTTTATTATCAAAATTCATGGTCGGTTGGGTCAGTGTGGGGGCCCTCTGAGGCGGCTATTCGGAATCTTTTGATTAAATTTCGCACCAAAATTAGATTATTGAACATTAAACCACCAACAGACAGAGCGTACAGAGGAAAATATCGCAGCTATATCCGCCAGTGTTGTTGATGACCAAGGATTTTCGATTCGGCGCCATTCGCAGCAATTGGGACTTTGAGACTTTTTTTGCCCAAAATGGAAGAGCTGGACTTGACTGGCATGTAGTTTCAGCAAGACGGTGCCACATGCCACACACTACGCGAAACAATGGTCCAATTGAGAGTCGAGTTCGGTGAACAGCTTAGACACTTAGATCGCGCGATTTAACGCCTTTAGACTAATTATTGTGGGGCTATGTTAAGACTCATGTCATGTCATGTCATGTCATATTGAAGAATTTATTCGTGAGATACCGGCCGATATGTTGGCGAGAGTATGCTGAAATTGGACCCAGCGTATGAACCATTTCAGGGGATCTACTTTATAATTAGAAACGAAAGAAATTGCTTTCGAATTTGTATGCTTATAACATGTAAATTCGAAAGCATTTCCTTTCGTTTCGAATTACAGAGTAGACCTCCAGGCATAGCATAGTATAGAATAGAGGGGAAGATCTGGTCGAAAGACCAGCACTGCGACACCTGATGGATCTTTTGTGCCATAGATCTGTGAATTAAATTAAATCAATCCCTGTATGACTCTCCTTATGAAAGTCAGTACAGATATTGGAGAAGCCCGCCTAATATCATCTGAACACAGAAACTCAGAATGAAAAACACGCCTTCTTCTGTCACATAATACGATACACTGACAAAGAACTGACAAAGAATGTGTGCCGTTATCTCGTCATCTTCCAAGCATAAACGACACAAGGGTGTACGAACTTGGTTACTTTTCCACAGAGGATAGTTCAGTCCAAAGTGGCCAGAAAGAAAATAATAATAAGTAATAAGCCGTAAATTATTCCTGTTGAGGTTCAGGATGCTATTATATGTAAATGGCTGCATCAAAGCTTTGGCCTGCCTTAAACCAGAAGAAGACAATATTATGGGCTCTGGGCCCATAAAAGGAGCATCAGAGGCCATCTTAGCCAGTTCATCCTCTTCCTAATTCCCAGGATGACCGCTATGGTCGGGTATCCAATAAATAGAAACCTTGTTTCGTATGGATAGCTTTTGTAATGGGTCAAAGCAAAGTGCTTTGACCACCAGGCATAGCCGCGGTCAACATTTACATGAATCTCATCATTAAACATTGAATTATAAAAATCGTTCTTCCGACTCAAATTTGATGTGATTTTTTATAAATAAAATCCGAAAGCTCTGCCAGGACCTCGAAGCGGGCGAAATATTATGAAAACTCGATTTTCGAAAATTGGTATAAAATCGTTAACTATAACGCTATAGTAAGCGGGAAGTTAAAAAAAAAAATAAACAGTTTTAAAAAATAAGTTTGCAGTTTTACTTATAATTTATTTTATTTTTATATGCTTGTGGTTGCCAGATTTTAATAAAGAATCCCTGAAAAAGTTGCAAAATACCAAGAAAACGTGTGGATTTAAAAATTAATCAATAATATTTTATTTACATGGAAGAAGACCCATGAAAGAAGACCTTGAATGTCCGAAAATTAAATAGGAAAAAGAAAAATAGAAACAGTTTTAAAATTTGTGCAAAAATTTGTAGATTTGAGCTTTTAATAAAAAAAATTGCATCGAACTTTTTTCTTTAGCAATTTCTATACAAACTTTCTATACAAACTTTCTGGACAAGTTGACTGCTTGTAAAGTGGAAACTAGTGTTTAGAAGAGAAAATTCTTGAAGTTTTTTTTTATTTATCTGAAAATATTTTTGTCAGGACTAGTGGGAAATACTTCATTCGGACTCCGCTCAATGAAGCATGTTATTTTTTTTTTTTTGGCAAAGAAGTAAAGCCAAAACAACTTTAAGTAACAAATAATAATAATGTGAGCTTATTTATTTTTATTTTCTATATATTTTTTTTATAAAATCTTTAAAAATGCCGCACCAATTTTGTTAAAAATTTTTTTTTTTAACTTTTTTTTTACTTTCAAGTTGTTTCAAGTTTTTGTGTACCATTAAAACAAGACAGCCAGCCACTGGCAACCACATACGAGTTTTATCGTATGAATAAATGTTTTTTTTTATATATGTATATATAGTAGATAAGTATTTTGTATTTGTATAATAAAAAAGGAAAGTATTGTTGTATACTGACTGAGAAATTTCTTTGGCCTGGCAGCAGGCCAAAAAATAAAAGAAAAAATAAATGTATGCAAAAGAATGTTATTTAACCCTTAAAATGAAATTTAAGTGTGATATTGTTAAAATAAGTATATGTATTTCTGTAAAATTTAAATAAATGTAGTAAAATTTTAGTTCACTTGGACAGTGGTTTTCTAGCAAATGTAAAAAATATTCACCTTTATTCTACTTGTCGACATCGACGTCACTTTAACACAATACCAAAAAATTGGGACTGGTGTGCCCGTTTTTGAAAACAACTGACTCCCGTTAGCATGTGCATTATATTTTCTAGACCTTAGGAAACGGAAATATATTGTCATTAGCACAAAATTGTTCTCGAGAGCGAGTAAACAAGTCCCATTTTATTGGTATTGTGTTAAAGTGATGTCGATGTCGACAACTGGAATAAGGGTGATTATACATACATATTATCGTGCCATAAGCGCCAAAAGCTTAAGCCATATAATTTTCGAACTTATTTTTTTTTACCAAAATCGATTCAGTTTAGCTTTTTTTTTGTCGGTTATGGCACGATAATAATACATAATAACTAACTTTAAATAATTCAATTTGTTTCAAATACTTAAATCGTAAGTTGATTCACTTTCATTTACTATAAAAATAGGATACTCTAAAGGGTATACCCGGAATAGCTGAAGGGTGCGTGTGAACTGGCAGTATGTGGGCACGCAATTTTTGCGCCGTCTGCTAAATCAGCTGTTCATTATTTAGTTACTGTTGCCAATTCAGCATGGCAAAATAAACTAAAAGTGATAAGGAAATTTTACACTAAACCGTATATACAATGGGACCGATCAGGACTCAAGTGAGCCGGTTTCTCATGAAACCTAAACTAAAAGGGGGCTTTCATGTTGATTTTCGAATAATTCCGGTTTTGTTAAAATATTGTTTTCTCTTAGCCGACTTAAAATAAATCGACTGTTTAATCGAACGAAATTAGTCGGTTAACTATTTGACAGTTAGTCGCTTGAAGACTATGTAGTGTAGTCAATTATTCGTGTTTTATATTTGTTCGAAAAAAAATTCCTTATTTTTCTTTTTGTTAGAATAGACGAAAAATTTTGAACTGTGGGTCGAATATTCGAACAAACTAAGAATAAAAAAACTTTATTCGAATAATTTAAAATTTTTTTTAGCAACAAACGAAATCATATCGCTCATTTACTCTTTATACTAAAATTTAAAAATTTTTGTGCATTCGGAGAAGAATGAAATTTTTTTCTTCGAATGTTCGAATAATTATTATTCGAATGACAACACTATTGAATACCCTAATAAAAAAAAATATATTTAGCGTGTCATCACTTTTTTCTATACAATCTAATCTGAATGAATGTATAAGTAAGAAAATAAGTGTATCAAAATTGTTTCATCGTTAAATTTTTTAATTATCTAAAAATATTAAGGGCATCCTTAAGACTTACTTTCGCACACTTTTCTTTCATTCATTTATTTTTTTTCTTTTAAATTTTCCTGAATGAAAACTTTTAGCTACTTTTGTCGTTGACAGCAACTTCATAGTCGTGATATGGATGTAAACATTAATTAGCGCCTTTAACATGGTTTCTAGTTATAATGAAAAACGTATTTATTAGATATATTCATATGCACATATGTACATTAGGGATATAACTTTTTAAAAATCTATAAGGGAACGCCAAAAAATTTTACACACCAACCGCGATAGAGTTTTGAAAATTTTTAATTTTCTTAAAATTTAATAATATGTTTACAGTGAAACCTCTCATAACGGACATCTCCCATAACTGGACCCCTCTAATAACCGGATAAGTTTGGTAGATCCAAAATTAAAATAAGCGAATGTGTAACTCTCTCATAAGCGGACAAAAATATAACGACGGTGAGTGTCCGGTTATGAAAGATTTCCCTGTATTTAAAACAAAAAATAAATAAAAAAAACACCGTATAAAATTATGAATATTCAATATTGCATTAAGAAGGACTCGAAATAATTTGAGATTATCTAAAATAATATTTCTGTTAGTTCAAGTCCGTGCTTTAAGTGATCCAAAATGTCTTTCTTTGGCTTAGAAAAGCCAATTGATGCGTGAACTTTTTTGAGAAAAATTACAAAAGATTATGATGTTCGTGGTTACTAGGACATTGTTGACCTCATGGTACTATGCCAAAAAATTGGTTATACCCCTAATGTACATACATATGTACATACGTAATTGTATGATGTATCAAAAATTTTAAACTAAAATGTCAATAGGAGAATTTAAAAAATATTTTCTTATGCGTGTTACCTAATTTAAGGCTATAGTTAGTTATTAATGTAATAACTATATTTTTAATTACTTTGTGTTAAATCGTGTTGAGGTTAATTGCAGTTAGTTTCAAGAAAATTCTAATAATAATAGGAAAAATAACGAATTAGTGACGTACACAGTTTTTTCTATCAAAGGTAATTTACAAAAAAAAAAATCAAAAATGACTAAGTGAATTAAAGGAAATAAAAATAAGGAAGTAAAAATAAGTTCAAAATAGAGTAAAATGAAAACTGCAGTACTAAAACTATGACCATGGTGTAATTATACAGGTGACTGCGTAAGGATTTGTTATACAAAAATACGGCAACCATAGCTGTGTAAAGAGCCGAAGAGTGTCAAAAGCACAAAAATAATTGTACCAAAACCAAAACAAAATCGAAGTTCTTGACATTCTTCAGCTACAAAGCACATAGAGCAAAAAATTATCAGCTGAAGTAACGCTGCCACCTGTTTAAATACACCTTGACTATGACTTTAATAAATTTTAAGCCTAATCGAATTAAAAAAAAAATGAAAAGATTTTAAAATTTGTTATTTTTTTTGAATGCAAGTGTGGGACAAGTCGAACGTTGTCGACATCGTGGTACACGGGCCTTTAATCAAGAAAATATGACAACGTATCTGAAATTAAAATTTTTCTGTGTTCACATATTGCGCATCTTATTGATAAAATGTCTAGTTTATAGGCGAGAAAGACGATGTGAAAAGAAACTAGTATTCAGCTTCATGTACTGTCAAAACGTTTTACTTTCTCATTCGTAATGTTGAAATATGCATACTAGCAATGAAATGTATGGAATTTTTAATTTTTTTTATTTAAACAAAAGCTGAGCGGATTATTATAGTACTAGGTCTAAAAAAAAAATTACCAAAATAAGACTCAATTTACATAAAGCGATATTTAAGATTTTCTAGATAGAGCATATGTAATAATTACCATCTTGCACCTGCATTTATGAACGTAACTGCGCTTAATATGCTGCAATGTTTACGTACGTCCTGTACGTCCCTATAACACAGAGAAAACAGTGCCTACTAAATACCTCATAAAATAGAACAAAATTAATAAGAAATCTCTGTTTTTTTTCAAAAGGAAATCTTATTAATTTCATAGAGAAAACATTTTTTAAAAAATCAAAAAGAAATCTTGTAGTTTTTATGAGGTTATCTTATTGATTTTTTCAATAACAAAAAAAATTGCGTCTTTATTCTCTGTACTTATGTATTTTCATTTAAATTCTATACCATTATACATATGTATATGTAGTATATTGTAAATGTTATTTATTTATACATACATGCATACACATTAAGTTATTTTCTTAACTAGCTTACTCACCAAGTATTGAACCAGCAAACTTCTACCTGATAGACAAGCACTCCACCCAATATGCTAACAAGCAGCCTGAATAAACATTGAAATTATTGTGCATACATTCTTATACAAAAATGAAAAAGATCATGAAAAAAATTGTCTCTATGTCTATTTATAGAAACGAAATAACAAGACACCTCATAAAATCAAGAAGATTTCCTTATTAAAAAAAATCAATAAGATGCTTTACACATAAGCATATAGGAACCTACTAAAATCAAGAAGAAACCCTTATTGAAAAAATCAATAAGGCAACCTAATAAAATCAAGAAGAAAACCTTTTTAAAAAAATCAAGAAGGCAACCTTTTAAAATCAATAAGAAAACCTAATAGAATCAAGAAGTTTTTCTCTATGGATTGTTTTTTGGTGCCAAAAATAACGGAAATTGAGTAAAAAAAAGTTGTGAATAATAAGATTTCTTCTTGATTTTATGTGGTTTTCTTCTTGATAAAATTAATAAGATTTACCACATAAAAACAATAAGGAATCTCTATGAAAAAATCTTCGCTTGTTTCTGCTGGGATACCCCTTAGCCTAAAAGCAGTTCATAGAGAAAATCTTCTTGCTTCTATGAGGCAGTTTTTTCTCTGTGAACACAACGGGTCCGTTGAAACAAAAAATAATCTGTAAAAACCCATATATATTTTATAATTTTTTGTTTTAATTAGTTCCAACCTAAAACAATGAGAGATGGTGCTTAAAGTTTCACTTTTTAAACATAACTAATCGTAATTTATTCATAACCGTGAACATCCTTAATCTAATTATGTACGAGTATATTGTACTGCTAATTTTCCACTTGTTTGTTGCTTGAGAACCCAGTCCTTCCTTAAAGGTCATATGCGCGATAAATTAGTTTCTTGTTATTATTATGCAATCTTTCCTTATGTTATGTTACTGTAGTTGTTGGTGTGAATGTTTGAAATTCAGGGTCAAAATTTTATTGTAGGTTCCAACGCATTTGTACGAGTAGTTCTTGCATATTGAATATTCAAAGTGAAAGTAAAAATAAATAAATAATGTTATAAATATTTTCACAGGATGGGCAGTGGTGGTATGGAATGGCGGTTAAGCAAAGTGAATTATTTATGATTTTATATGTTTGTATTAATTTTAAAAAAGTTCATTGACAGATTGTTACAAAGTATAATGCCTTATAACTGGTGTTCGCTACACATCGACTCCACTGTATGAAATACTCTTAGCTTGGGAATTAAATCTTTTTCATCACACTCTCTTAGTAAAATTGAACTTGTGCTATGGAATTGACTCCGTCACGTTTCTTTTTTTTTGTATTTCATTGTGTTATATCTCTTCTTGTATTTCCTTAAATACCCTAATAAGTCAATCAACTTTTGTTGTTATCCCTTCCAGGTAATTGT
Source organism: Tachina lurida (assembly GCA_944452675.1). Lineage (NCBI taxonomy): Eukaryota > Metazoa > Arthropoda > Insecta > Diptera > Tachinidae > Tachina > Tachina lurida. The sequence continues at coordinate 132,494,234 of OX101754.1, read as the reverse complement.
TCACTGACATTGACGATGTGTTGATTGACTGGCAGTGGGAGCATTTTTACGTTTAAGTTTTTAAGTACGTTTTTCTTTTTAATTTTGAAAGAGCAGGGAGGTATTGTAAAATACATATTTTAAGTTCAATTTTATTTGTTTCTTTTTAAATATTTAAATATACGTAAGTTTTTGCTTCATTTGCTTCTATTGCTCAAATGTTTTTGTGAGTTTTAATTGCCGTCTAATGTTTTCAAAAATCAATAAATAAATTATTTAAACACGAAAAAAAGTATAACATTTGTTTTAAATTGTTTCTTGTTGTAGAATTACCAACCAATGTATGTACGTGTAATTTGTATTAGTTTTTATTTATATTTCTTAAGCTGCCAGCTGCTTCTGTGTCCTTCAAGGACATTTGTGTTTTATAAATGAATTAGTCGAAATTTAAAGGATATTTAATATGACATGCATATTGGCAAAAGTAATTCTACACATAAAAGAAGTTAATTTATTTTAAAGTGGATTTTTGCTGAACATGGCGGAAGCTACACTTGGTATTATAAGCTTAGACTCAATTAACATACAAAAAATTGTTTGAAAACTCATACTAATATTATAAATGTGAAAGAGAATTTGTTTGTTTGTTTGCTACGCTTTCACGCGCAAACCACTAAACCGATTTTGAAAGTTCTTTCACCAATAGAAAGCTACATTACCAGAGTCAAACATAGGTTACTTTTTTTATCCGGTTTGGAACCGTTTTTTTTTTAATATTTGGCACGGATTTTTAAACCGCTAAACCGGTTTTCAAAATTCCTTCACCAATAGCAACTACATTACAAGCGTCAATCATAGGTTATCTATTTCATCCGGTTCAGGACCCGGTTTTTTATATTGTGTCACGGATTTTTAAACAGCTAAACCAATTTTCAAAATTGTTTCACCAATAGAAGCTACATTATCAGCGTCAAACATAGCCTATTTTTTTTTGTCAGTTTCGGAACCAGGTTTCTTATATTGCACGAATTTTCAAACAGCTAAACCGATTATCAAAATTCTTTCACCAATAGAAACTACATTACAAGCATCAAACATATCCTATTTTTTTTTTGTCAGGTTCGGAGCCGGTTTTTTTATATTTAATTCGGATTTTTTCCGAAAAAGAAATTTTTGGGCTGGTTAGGGGCAATTTTCGTTTCGGGTTTGATTATTGAAACAGTTTTAAACCCGGTTTTCATTCTATTTTTTAATTTTTTATCGCCTCTTTGTCGGATTTTATCTTTTTTTTTTGACATTATCAGTGAGTAACAGAGATTGGCAATGAATCATGTTTTCGGTATTCATACTGACCAGAGAAGCGCAATGAGTAGTGAAAAAGTGAGTAGTGTTGAATCATGACTTACAATTTCTTGTACTTATGCGCACTCATACTTATTGTCTATGTTGTCTATGAATCATATTCACTCGAAAGTTTGAAGTGCGCATCGAACTCATACTTGGCAATATTTACGACGTTTGTTGATTTCGACTTATATTTAAAATTTTATGAGTCAGTATGAATAGCGAAAAAATGATTCATTGCCAATCTCTGATACTGACTCACAAAATTTTAAATATAAGTGAGTATACATCATTTAAAATCAACTACTCTAACATACTCACCATGACATTGATTTATAAGTATAGGTTAAAATAAATATGAATGCGACGTCAACATCAAGTTATACACACTCACACTCATAAATCACCTCAGTTTGATTTATAATTTCAGAAAAATACTTATACTACTCACATTGATTCAGCTGATTCAATTCATCCATGTATGCTTAGTTTAGTCATTAAACAGTTTGTAAGTAGTATACAATAGTAGTAAATAGGGTTGTTTTTCAATTCCTGCAAAAAAAAAAAACAAAAAAAAAAGCAAGAGAGAAACACATAACCTAATAATGAGAACTTTAATGTTCGTATGCGAAGTTAGCATTGTGAATCATACTTATTTTGCATCGTCCATAGGATCGTCGTAAATATTGCTAAGTATGAATGAGTTCGATGCGCACTTCAAACTTTCGACTGAATATGATTCATAGACAACGTTGCAATAAGTATGAGTGCGCATAAGTGCAAGAAATTATAAGTCATGATTCAACTCTACTCACTTTTTCACTACTCATTGCGCTTCTCTGGTGAGTAACAAATAACAAAACATTCCTAAATTTCAAGTATAGTTTCCAAAATGTCAGATTAACGTGACCGGAGATAATACGTTTTTTCACAACATTGTAGGCTTAAAAATTTAAAATCTAAGTTCCAAATAGTCGAAAGCATTTCGCTCATTTACTCAAAGAACGTCATAACTCAAAAAAACTAGTTTGCCCGAGAAAACGAATTTAAAGTTTTCAATTTACACACAATATAAATAGCGATCTGAGGATTAATTCTGCATCATTAATTAAATAAAAAATCCATTTTTTGAGTTATGACTAGGGTTTGGGATTTCCCGGACTTTTGCACTTCTCGGGAAACGGGAATTTAAAAATCAAGTTCCCGGGAATTCCCGGCATTCCCGGGAAAAGCTAATTTTCTAAATTAAATACATTTATTAAATGAAAGTTGGTAAAATTTCGATTGTTTTATTAATGTAAGCATTCTTTTGAAATAAAAGTTAATAAAAAAGCAGTTCTAAGACAAATTTTTAAGAATTTTTAATTGAATTTAAGCAAATGGAATAAAGTTATTACACAGCAAAAGATCATATAAAAACCAATTGACGACTGTTACCACAATTAGTAGACAATTTTCTAATAAGACCTACCTTCATTTTAATAAGAATTTGCCTTGCTTGCTTCTCATTCTTTCTGAAAAAGTTCCAAGCGGTTTCTTATCGCTAAGTACAAGCAGGTTACCGTACCATACTGCGCTGCGCCGAATTTTGAATACCCTGAGCCACAGTATGTCTAAGTGTCTTTCATTTTATTTCTCCAAAAATATTTTCTGCAGGGTTTCCAATAATAGCGTCTACTTGTAATCAATTTAAGTTTCGTCAACTCAGAGTTTTACAGCTTAAAATTTTCACTACACTTTTCAAAATTTGTTCACTAATTCGGCGAAAAATCACTTCAAGTTCGCTTAGCATCGAAGTATTTACTTTAGGAAACGATTATATCATTGCAATCATTGATACTTTACAATTTATTCCACTTTTTTTTTAGCAGATATGGTATGACCTCAATTTAATGGAATTTTTATGAAATTTCAGACTAGATTTGAATAGCTCACATTTTTATTTTATATTAAAAAACATGGACATTTTACTTCTTGTTTATCGGAGTCGAAACAATTCTTTCCTTCCTTTAAAACAAAAACTCAATTTAAATTTTAAGATTAAAAAATTTCTTTCGAACAAGGTATATGTAATTGTTTAAACAGACGATGAAAAACGTGTCAACGTTCGTGTAAATTTAGTCATACAATCATTCAAACGAACTTTTGTAATATATAAAAAAATAATAAGTTTTTATATTAAAGTAAAATTGGATTCTAAATTCTATATATTTATGAAATAACATGCACTTTTAATTTCCCGTTTTCCCGGGAAAATCTCAAAAATTTCCCGGGAATATTAGACAGACATTTCCCGGGATTTCCCGCCCGGGAATTCCCGTTTCCCAAACCCTAGTTATGACGTTCATTGAGTAAATGAGCGATTTGTTAAGTAAGATCTCTTATTGCAATATCGAAAACAAATAAAAAAAAATTAAACACAATAATTTTGTTTGCCCCTCTCTCTTTACTTGATATTTTTATTATTTTTGCAGTATATTTTTTAAATTTTTAATTAAAAATTCATCACAATATTGCTTAAATGAAATTTTTGTTACTTCCTTTTATCAATAATACATATATTTAACATTAATTTAAAAAGCATTTTAAAATCATTTTATGGAAGATTTTAAACGACACTATTTTGCATAAATTTAACATAAAAAAGTCTTCATAATTTTATATATTTATTGCTTTTGTTACTCGTTATCTCCAACCTTTATAAAAATGTATTTATGGCAAACAAATTTTTTTTTTAAATAATTTACATTTTTAATTTCTTTTTTCTTTGTAGCTGCCAGCTGCTTTTCAAAAGTATGATAGTTAAATACGACTAAATTTAATGCTTGTGGTGAGTTCAATTATCAAACACAAGTTATTTAGTAATTTAGTTGAATTATATAATTTCTTGATCTAATACTTAATTTACATTACGCATTTATTTTTGTGAAATTAATTGTATGAAGCTGTTTTCATTTGTCAATAGGAAGACTGGAGAAGCAAAGCAGATTAAATACAGGGTGTTTTTTTAGAGGTATAGAACTTCGAATTGAAATAAAACACAAGAAAATCGTTTTAATGTCCATCAATTTGGCTTTATTGGAAGGATAATTTTATGCCATTAATGTTTAAATATGATTTCGGGCATGTGGCCGCCGCGGCTGGCTCGAATAAAGCCAATTCTACAGGTCCAATTTTCAACCACTTTTTCGAGCATATGGGGCCGTATGTTGGCAATAACGCCACGAATGTTGGCTTCCAAGTCCCCTAACGTTTCTGGTTTGTTGGCGTAGACGAGCGACTTCACATATCCCCAAAGAAAATAATCCAATGGTGTCAAATCACACGATCTTGGTGGCCAATTGACAGGTCCATTCCGCGAAATTATGCGCTCATCGAACGTTTCCTTCAATAAATCGATTGTGACGTGCGCTGTGTGGCATGTAGCGCCGTCTTGTTGGAACCACAACTCATCCACATTCAAAATCTTCAAAATCTTCCATAAAGTTGATGGACAAAGCTCCAATTGCTGTGCACGGTGGCGAATCGATTCATTCGGGTCCTCTTCAACACTTTGCTCTACAGCGGCAATTGTTTCTTCGGTGCGCACTGTTCGACGTCTCTGCGGATGCGTATTATCACATAGAGTAAACGTAGTGCGAAAACGATCCATGGTTAACCGAATTAATTGCTCTAATGGACGATTATGTCGACCATAAAATGGACGGAGCTTGCGGTAAACTTCGCGAACTGAACCATTATTTTCGAAATAAATTTGCACGATTTGCAAGCGTTGTTCTTTTGTCAACCTGTTCATGATGAAATGGCAAACCAAACTAAATATTAATCACTTGACAGCTGACAAAATGGCCGCCAGTTAAAAAAGTGATGCCAACTTAAAGTTCTATACCTCAATAAAAAACACCCATTATATTCAAATTCCATTTTTTGAGTTATGACGTCCTTTGAGTAAATAAGCGATATGTATTTACGAAAATAATTTTTTTTATTATATTTTTTTGCCATCTATTGTATTAATTATACTCCTACTCATTATACATACGAGTACTTACAATGTTTATACACGACAAACCAAGTTCAAATAATAACTTTAGGTTGTCAGACTGAGTGCTTGATAAATTGTGTCGTTTAGCAGCAGGACATGTTTTATTTCATTCCCAAGTTGTTAACAGAAAAATATCACCAGTCATTGCAACTAAGTGCTGTCTGTGTCAGTGTTCATATAAAATTTATTTGAAAAGAAAAGCAAACTTTACGAGTGCAATGTCTTTATCAGATAAATAATTGCTTCAAAAATGCCACCTGATAAGTTTCAAATAGCTCGTAAGTTTTATCATTTAGTTGTAACTTGTTTAATTGATATTGAACGTCTAAATGTCAATGTGATAAGTAATAACTCAATAAGTTAAATTTTCATTCTTTAAATAGGGCGTATTTTCTAAGTGATTTTGAAAATTGCACATAGGGGCAACAATATGTGTTGTGTGATATCAATTAAAGTGCGGGGTTTTTGGTGAACACTATATATAGACATATATCGCTCATTTACTTCAATAACGTCATAACTCAAAAAATGCTAATGTTAAAAGCAACAACAATGTAACATAATATCCACTACAAAATACTTAAATCAAATAAGTAAAATAATAATTATTGTTGTAATCATAAAAAATTACCAAGAATCATTGGGTTGAATGATATAACTTCGTGCTGACTTAAATTAAAAAAAATGGAAAACCGAAATGAATAGGTGTACTTCTAAATTCCTTTACCGATGCTAAATCAATAATTGTATGTACATCAAAACCATTTCACATAATATTATTAGATTTCATTAAAAATTCATGTTAAACAGCTGATGTTAGCAAACACTCTCTTGCCCTAGTAAATAGACATGGGTGCTGATGAAGTGCTAGGTGGCTTAGAAAAATGCTGTATTTCCCCCAGCCAAAGTCCAGTTTAACTTTTCTTGCCTTCTTTAAGAAATCACACACATAAATAGAGTATCGAAATTATACTTATATTTGCAAATAAAGAAATTGGATATAAATAAAAAATTTAAATATTTAGATGTACCATTTGTAATCTACGCGGATTTTTAGTTTATTTTGGAAAAAGTTGATGATGCTGTAGCATTTGGCCAATTTTGAGGCTTCATGTATTTTTGTTTCGAACCTATCAAAAGTTGCCTATTCCATGTCTAATGTAATACAGCAAATCGCTCATTTGCTCAAAGAACGTCAAAATTCCGAAACGATATCGCAAGAAAATCTAACCGATCGAAAGCCCGTCACTCTCCATCGAGTCATTTTTGATTCAACGACGTCTCACATAGGGGCTAAATTCGGCGATTTCGCGGATTAACTGACTTCTAAAACCAAATTGATGGTCCGGTATGCACCCATTCTCAGTTAGAGTTGGGGACAATTTTGTCTTGAGCAGCTTTTCGAAAAGCTTTGAAATTGTTGATAGTAAACTTATTGGCGTATATGGCTCAGCCCTGGCAAGATCTTTGCCCGGCTACCGAATCATTTTCACCTTGGCAAGCTTCCAGTGGTTTGGTTGAGTTCAGCAATTAGTTTTTGTATATCACGCATCTTAAAGTTCAGTAACTTGTAACGATTCGACAACCGTAGTTTTTGTCTATACATTTTGTCGCTTGCAATAACGATTGTGTGATTCTGTAACTTATTTTTAACGATAGTACTCAGCTGATATATTGTGATGATTTTGCTCGATAAAATAAACAGCACATAAATTATTGTCGCTTAAATAACGACACAGCTGACATAACAAATGTTACTGAATAGTAAATTCGATAAATTTTCGTTATAATTATTTTAACAATGCGATTATCGTAAAAAAAGTTAGTGAATCGCACTACAGTACATGTGTTGGGGGTGGGGGTAAATACGGGTTTTAAATGCTCAGCAAATATGATATTCGTATGTTTTTCAGTATCGCGTCTTGCCCAACCTCCGGTAGATGTGCAGCGTGCTGGTGTGACATCGAGACCTTCCAGATAAATTTTAAGAGATGCAGTTTTTTCAAATGCAAGCAGCTCTTGGAGTTGTTTAGTGCACTCTTTAAGTCTGATTTTATGTTGAGGTGATCTCTGCTGTTGCCATTGCCTTCTAGATCTTCTTTTTTTCATATACGGGACGTTCAATATCCGTAGAATAAATTCTATTAAACCAAGTCTGCGGGTGTGCCTGGGGACATATTCAGCAGCCTGTTTCATATTTTCGTTAATATTGGCAATGTAATATTCAATATAATCGGATGTTCTTAGCTTAATGTTTTCCGTACAATGACTACTGAGATATCTTTTGAACCCCAGCCAATTAACACGATTGATCATCTTTACATATGGGTGAAGTAAGTCACTTCTTAGTGGGCTACAGATTGTAACGATCGTGGAAGAGTGATCGGAGGAGAGATATAGAGAAGCTTCAACATGAAATAAATCCCTAGAGATATTTTTCATGACGTCAAAATCTATAACATTCGGACTTTTTTGTATGTCAGTAGGCCAGTGAGTGGGCTCCCCACTCCAAGTGACGCCCAAGTCCTGTAGGTGTAATAAGACGCGAACCACACAACGTATGTTTTGAATTGTAGTCGCCAGATGCTACGAAACAAGGTCCAAGGGATTTGTAGAAATCTTCGTATTGATCCTCAGTGATTGAAAATCTGGCAGGGGAGTAAATTGATGATATCACGAAATTTTTACAAAAATGTTCGATGTAAATATTAGTTACTTGTAGATGTTCTTCACAAATGTTGTGCTTGAGTCTTGACTTTATAAGAATTGCTGATCCACCGCATGCTCTTCCTCTCGGGGCCTTTGTGTCATATAAGGTGTAACCATTCATTTTGAAAAGGCTTCTCGAATTCAAATGAGTCTCAGAAATATGGAAATGTAAATTTTTTGTTTAATGCGCCGTAGTGACGAACCAGCCATACCTGGCTTAGCAAAACGACTTTTGGTAGATGTTTCTGGTATTTTATATATTCTGAACTAAGCAACGAAGCATTTCTTCGACGAGCAAAAAACACATTGCGATAAAATAATTGATCGATCACTGATTTAAATAATAAAATTCTATTATTCTGGTTCTTTGTTCAGTTGTGAATCTCTCCATTATTTATTCTCCAGCTGTTAATATATAAACGAAAAAGTTATTAAATTTGTAAACCCCTTGGTTTTTTTTGGCCCACCCTGTATAGAAAAAAATCTATATTTCAGTCATATGTATTACCCCTTTTACACATACAAATTTTACTTTGCAAAGTCTTAATTCAGCATTGTGAGAGACAGCGGTAGTAGTACAGTCTCTTTCTGTCTTTCTCTCAGCTGAATTAAGACTTTGCAAAGTAAACTTTCTGTGTGGAAAAGGGGTGTATAAATTTTTTTTTGCACAAGATAAAATATGACGTTGTTTGACTAAATGAGTGATAGATACATCGTACACTTAACTTGTTTATTAATTTTATTTTCTCATAAAAAAATAATAAAAAAAAAAACAAATTTTTTTAAATTTATTTCCAGAATACTTATTATAATACCAACAGTTTCGTTTTGAGCAACTGCAACAACCTGCAATGCGGTACCAGAAAACACGTAAAAAATTATACAACAACAACAGCAGCATTTTTAACTATACAACAACAATAGCAATAAACTTTTACAATTATCGACAAAAAGACGACGCCATTCAAGTACAACAAATATTTGATACATAATTTTAGCAAACAAACAAAAAAATAAAAATAAAGAAACAACATCACTAATTTCACTTTTGATTTATTTGGTTTTCAAACGAAAAGCTTCAGATACTATTTTCACTGCAAACTTCTTTGTTGTAAAATAAAATTTAAACTCTCTGTTAATACAAAGTAGTCTATGAAAAAGGAAGACGGTGTCAAAATCAAGCTTGAGGTCATGTTTGAGAAGCGACCCATTTGGGGCTTAATAGTAGGACTCAACGTCTGCATACTAATATGGTTGATCTCAGTACAGCAGCCGGTTATTTTCGATGTCAATACAGCGGCATTGAGTAGCAGTAGTAATAGTTATATAATAAATACAGCTCCAGCAGCAGAAGCAGGATCACCGATAATAGCAGCCTCTTTAATAGCTCAGCAACGCATTAGTAATGTTTGGGGTAGAGATTTACTGTCGCAACATATAAATGTGCAAAGTAATGAGTATTTCGATGATGTGATTGCTGCTGCCTCTAATTCAAGCACCTATAACCGCCACAACAACAACAACAACAACAATGGCAATAATGTGAAAAATTCAACTGCAAGTTCGTCGCAGCAAGTCACATACATTTCGCCTACTTTTGAAGTGAAAAGCACAACAAAGACCAGCGATTTGTCTTCGGACATACTGTCACTCACCTCTAGTCCGGGCACAGGAGTGCTCGATTTGAAAACCAAACCAACACCATCGTGGACTAAACTAAATGCTGTCGCATCCGCACTGCCGCAGCAAGACTTCAATCAATTGATTGATTTGCACAATTTTCAATTTCTCATGAGCCAACCCGTCTGTGGTGATTACATAGAGGCATTAATTCTCATACATTCTGCACCAAAAAATCATGCAAAACGTCAAGTCATAAGAGAAACCTGGGCCAGCATAAGTCATCATACAACTGCATTTCCTATTCGTGTACTATTTTTGCTGGGTGCCGTCAACAGTGAACAACTGCAACTGCAGCTACAGAATGAAAACGATAACTACAGGGACCTCATACAGGGCTCGTTTATAGATGATTATCGCAATATGACCTACAAGCATATAATGGCCTTTAAATGGTTTCTCTACAATTGTCCGCAGGCACAAATTTTGATTAAGGTCGACGATGATGTCTATGTAAATACGCCACAGCTGATCAAGTACCTTAAGGAACAGCAGCAGAGTCAGAGAACTGAAGTGAACAATACTTATAGTGATAATCCCACCATTGCTGCAACTGTGACACCAGACAAAAATACTGCTACAATTACTAATACCACCACCACCACCACCACCAGCACAACAAAATCTTCTTCAATATTTCATAAACTGAACATTTTCGCCACAGCTATACCAACAACATTAACGGCATCGTCATTATTGCCAGCATTTAACGCTTCACAGAAACTCTTCAATCATCCCAAAAATTTATTGTTTTGCCAAAAAATCATCGGCTCATTGGTTAAACGTTCCTATCGTTCCAAATGGCGTGTCAGTTTCAAAGAATTCTCCGAACGTTATTATCCACCCTATTGTCCTGGCTACGCCATTATCTACTCATCGGACGTTATCTGGCGTCTCTATACAGCTGCTCAAGACTCCAAATACTTTTGGATCGATGATGTGCACATAACTGGTGTGCTGGCCCAAAAGACGAACACAACTATAACCACCTCATCACATTATGTACTCTATAGTGACGAATGTGATCAAATTTTAACGGGCAAGACTGATCTCAGTAAAAAGGAATTTTTATTCGCTTGGCATAGTATATCAGCACAAAAAATCAAATTACTCTGGCATCTGCAAATGATGACCATACACACTTTAGATGATCTTCACTACAACAAATTAACCATGAACAACAATGATAACGCTGTGTATGAAATGCAGCGGTCGAGAAATAATGATGCATATTTTGTTGATAATGAAATTTCATCAGCCCACGCATATACCTCGGCGAATGGCTCCAGATAGTAGCCTGGCATCGAAATCTCAAGAATACAGCTCACACAACACACACACACACACACACATAAATATGTAATACACAAGAAGCGCTTATATTACTTTAGTCTGTTTTAATTTATAAGTTTATTTTTTTATACAATCTCTTAAATAAGAACACACACTCATACATACACACATACTATATAAAAATACACATATAATAATTTATTAAATAAGTTAAATATGTATTTTGTAACTGTTTAATCTCGTTTAAAGTTTGTGTTAAGAAAAAAACAACTCAATTTATTTAATATTTATTTTATTTGCATCTGCGAGGAAAAATTTGTTTTAAAATTTTTCTTAATTTCAAATATTATTTTAAAGATTTGTCGTTGTTTGTATCTGTTATAATTCAGAAATAAAAGAAATGCTACAAATATAAGTTTTATTATAAATTAAGCACATTTTGTTAAAAATTTCAAATAATTTTATTTATAGGGCATTTACACCTAAACAAAATCCAGCAGATCTCAGTTAAAATCTTTATTTTATACCAAGTTTTTTTTTGATATTTCGTCGGTTGGTTATTGGCTTGCGGCATAGTATATTCAAAATACATTATGTCTGCAGCAAACCAATAACCAACCGACGATTTATCTAAATTTTTTTATCCAAAACAAAACCCGTTAACTGACCATTTTCTAAAACTGCAACCAAACAACTGAAATGTAGCCAATTCACACACCATTTTATGTACACTGGCTGACTTTTTTTGTACAAATTTGAAGAAAGAAAAGAAACGTAGGTTCTAGGTTCTAAGTTCTACTAGATTTTAAATAGATTTGACAAAATGTAGTAGCGAAGTAGATTTTCTTCAAAATCTCGTAAATACTAGATTTTGCTCAAATGTAAACGCTCTATTATGTATACTTAGAGTTATATTGAAAAAAAAAAATGGAACCACCTTAAATCCAATTTTTAAAACTCTTTATTTTCTTTCATAGGGAATTTAGGTTAGGTTAGCAGGCTGCTGGCAAGGAAACAGTGGAAAATTAGGGTCCAGCTCCCTTTGCGCTACTTGTAAGTTGAAAAGAATATAAAGAGAGAGAGAGAGAGATAGAGAGTGAGTGATAGAGATAGAGATAGAGATTGAGAGGGAGGGAGGGAGGGTGAGAAGGACAGAAGTAAAAAAGTGATAACGGACTTCGAGAGTTTGTACCAGATTAAAGAAACATTTTGTATGTTTCTTTAATCTAGCACAGCAAGTTGAAGTCGAATCTAAAAATTCTACAACCGTAATAAGGCCCAATAGCTATTTCAGAGGAGGTGAGATCGGCTTAAAAGTTGTCTAGAGGGGGGGGGGGAGGATTCAGCGGCTATACCAGCCACTGTTCCTTATATAAAGGCTCAAGTTTTTGAGTACGATTTCCGATAACTCAGACAGGCTGCCGAAGGATATTCTGCCAAGTAGGTGCAGAAGGAGATCCTCCAAAGTGGGACAAAAAACAGAGGAGATGCGCGATTTAGAGCCACCTTAAATCAAATTTTTCAAACTCTTCATTTTCTCTTATAGGGATTTACAACTGCGCAAAATTTAACAGATTTTTATTAAAATCTCTATGAAAGTCAATACCGTTTACACAAATTTTTGTTGTTGATATTTATCAAGATTTTTTTTAGCCAAAACAAAACCCATTAACTGGAAATGGGCTTGGAGTATTTTTTTTTAATATGGCATTTTTGTGCGTTTTTGACGTTTTTCAAGCTGAAATGATTTTTTTTTGTTTTTTTTTCGCTTTTTTCTCATTTTGGTGATTTTTTTCAGTTCTTAGCGTTTTTTTTTCATTTTGGCGTTTTTTTTAAATTAATTTTAAATTTTTTTTAATTTTGCGCTTTTTTCCGTTTTGGCAATTTTTTTTTTGTTTTTGGCGATTTTTTTTCGGTTTGGCGATTTTATAATTTTGGGATTTTTTTGTTTTTGCCGTTTTTGAATTTTTTCTAGAGTTTGGCTCTTACGGTCTCCAAGATACAGGAAGTTGTCAAAATTACATAGTCAAAATTGCATTAACTGATGGAACACGCTTTCATTTAATTTTTTTTAAATTTTAGTGTTAATTGTTGTAGTCTGTATAAAAATAAGCTAACCTTACAAATTTCAAGTGTATGTACATGCAATTGTATGTATATTACATGGGATTTTAACATTTTTCGTTGCTCGTTTTGGAACACCCTTTAATTTTTATCTCTCATGTATTTGTTGTTGTAGCGGCCAAAGGTCTTCTTCACACTCTGTACAAATTTCAGGTCCGTAGCTCTTACGGTTCTCGAGAAAATAGCCTGTGACGGACAGCGTAGCGAAAACAATAGGGTGCTTTTCACCTTTGGTGCACGGAACCCTAAAAAGTGTGGCATGACTTTTAAGGCCAATCCCACGATGTCGACAACATTCGACTAGTCGCACACTTACATTTGAAACAACAACAAAATATTAAAATTTGTTTTTGTTTTGAATGTAAGTGTTGTCGAAATCGTGGGATTGGCTTTCGATTTCCGATTTAAAAAAATGGATCTATTTCATCGAACACCACGGTATGTTAGGCTTCAATTCAGAATACATATATGTTGTGTACTCCACGTGAAATTAAAATGTGCGGAATCGCCATTGAATTGTTGTTGGTAATATGTATTTACAACAACAATGCTATTGCAATTCCCAGTGTTTTAATTTCACGTGGAATACCAAACATACCCGATTGTTGTATTTTTGTGAAAAGCATTTAACAGCTTAAAAAAAAATCCGGCATCTCATCAAAAATTCTGGCAACACTGTCGGCTGGTTTTTTTAGTGCAAACGAAGTAAAATGAAGCAAATTGCAAATGTGTGAATTTTTGCATTCATTTGCACTAATCGTGAAAACCCTTAATACCCTTAATGCAATTTCACAAAAACTTTGAAAACAATTTCTTGTGTATGTATTCATTTCATTCATCACATACGACGCTTCCAAAAAAATGCAATTTTTTATTTCATAAATTTTAATTTTAATAAAACTATATATAATTAATAGCTTTAATTATTATTTCCTAGAAATTTCATTAAATCAAATTTTTGTAAAAATTTAATTCAATTATGAATAGTATTTGAATTGCTTCCAAAAAGAAGTCTTTAATAAAAGTTAAAATAGAAATTATTTAAATATCATTAAAATTACATACATACAATTTAAGTTATTTTTAGTAAATACTTTTTAATAAAAAAGATTCAGTTGATTCCTTTAATCTCAGTTTATAGACTTAGTAAAAATAAAAATAAATAACTACATATGTATATGCAAATATTAAAAAGAAGATATTTTAGTTAAAAAAAATAATAAAACTTATGAAAAATTTTAAAACCTATTAAAGTTAAAATTAAAAACAAAATTATTGTGTAAAACAACAAAAAATGTAAAGCAAACAAAACAAAATAAAGGCCCTTATTATGAGTTCCATTCGATTTTCGATCTTCGCTGGTTATCGAACATCGAAAATCTAATGTTCAATGCATATTATGAGCATCGAAAATTTCGTTGAGCAACGAATTTTCTATCTAAAAGAATTTATCTCTCGATGAAGTATTTTAGTATGTATAAAAAATATTATAAACGATTGTTTTTTATTTTTAGGTAAAGTTGTTGCAAATTTTAAAAATCACTTCGAGTGATATTCACAATAAGAACATTCTTTGTCGTATGCTCTTCATAATACCAAATGAAAATTCGTTCGATCATTACTTTCGACTACAGTCGAAGATCGAAAGTTGCTCATAATAAGGGCCAAAGTCTTTATTATGAAATTAAAATGTTGTAGAAAAAGTATATTCCAAATTATATTTAAAATGTCATAAATAAATAATAATAAATATTAATTTAAAAAACTTATATGTTGTTGGCTTAGCATTTCTAGCTGCATTTTGTTGCTGCTAACTAAGCAACACATTATGCATTTAACACATTCACCACAGCAGACTTCTCCGAGTGTTAAGGGATGGATTGTTTTTAATTTTTAGGCACCCTAAAACAAATTATAAACTATTTTTGTAGATTTTATGCGGGGGGTTATTATGTAATTCGATTCGAAACAAAAACTGTTCGAATTTGTATGTTATTAACATTGCAATTCGAACACATTTCCGTTCGATTCGGATTACATAGTACCACTTTGATAAAGCTTGGCGGATATATTATTCAATTTTATACAAAAAAGTTTATAAAAAATACATAAAATGTACATATGGGTAATTCCACAGAATGTCATGTACGATGTCACGTACGTTGACCAATCAATTAAGCTTGTATTTCAAATAAATGCGATTATATTTTTCCTTATATTTTACCAAATGTAGAGCTACTTACGCTCCTCAAAAGTTCATAAAGCAATAAGGAAAGCTTAATTGATTGGTCAACGGTCGTGACATCGTTCGTGACATTCTGTGGAATTGCCGATATATTTTCTTAGTCACATAAGTTACTTAATTAGTTTAAAAGATAAAGCATTAAACACATTCACCACAGCTAACTACCGACTACAAAATGTAAAGGATAGAATCATAGCTGTTACGTAATGATTAGTAATCGTAATGATTACTAATTTGATTACAATTTTTTTTAAAGGTGAAGTAATGATTAAATTACGATTATAATCAGTTTTGCACGATTACTAATTGATTACGATTACTAATAATGGAAAAGTAATCTGAATTACTTATAATTACTGAAAAGAATCAAAAGTAATAAAAAAATAATCCTTCTAAGGATTACTTTTGATTATTTTCGATTATTTATTAAGAGTCAAAAGTACTTTTGATTATTTTTAGCAATTTTAAGTAATTCAGATTACTTTTCGATTATCTCTTATTGGTAGGTATTATTGACCTGCACAAGACCATTTATAAGACCTTTCAAGACATGCGACATTTTTCAAACGCTTTACTACAGCGAAATATTCTAAAATAAACGCTAAACAACACTGTTGGCAATATTTTTTTTGAGTTCTTTGTCTTGCCAACAGTGTTTTTTACCGTTTGTTTTAGAATATTTCGCGGTAGTAAAGCGTTTAAAAAATGTCGCATGTCTTGAAAGGTCTTATAAATAGTCTTGTGCAGGACTTTAGTAGGTATATGCTTTTTTCTAGACGTTAGGGTACGGAAATATATTGTCAGTAGTAGACAATTGTTTTCGAAAGCAAATAAATAAGCCCCAATTTTTTGGTATTGTCGTCGACGTCACATCAAGACGGCAGTAAATATTGTCAATTGTCTACTCTTTATCGGCAACAATTGGATCTTATTGACGAATCTCTTACTAATCTCTAAGGCTTTGTAAATTAATGGAGCATATTAATAGTAGTCAGTTGTTTTTGACAAAGACTAGACAAGTGCCAATTTTTAATGTCGTCTTGATGTGACGTCGACGACTCCATTCGCAATAAGTGTTAAAGTGGAATAAAGCTGATTACTTCGATGACAACAGGCTGTAGGTTGTTGTCCGCGCTACAATTAATCTAATTTCTATTTTTGTTAAGGCTACAAAACAAAAACAGTGTTGACAATATACCAAAATTTGTGAATCAATTTAGTGCTTAGCAATACTTTTTTTTTGCAAAATAAAAAAGAAAATTACAAAACTTTAGTGGTAATTACAAAAGCGAAAAAAACGATAATTCGCTAAAATTTGAAAAATTTTTAACAAGCCACAATATTGATTAAAAATCGCCAAAACTGTAAGGAATACAAAAAATTCGATAAAAATCGAGAAAACGACAAAAATTCTCAAAAAACTTACTAACAGCGGGACGATAACGAAGTCTAAGATTGTTTGAAAAAAGCGACAAAACTGTCAGAAAAATACGCTTTCAACTACTCAAAAATTCGCGAAAAGTTGCAAAATCGGCAGGAAGCCCTAAAATTTATTAGATATCGCCAAAGCTGTTAGAAATAAGAAAAGTTAAGAAAAACGCGAAAAAATCGCAAGTTAGCGGAAAAGTGCTAAGTCAATTACAGAAATGACTAAATCTGTAAATAAAATAAAATAAAAAAAAAATATAAAATACGTGACACAAGTACATTTTAAATAAGCAATTTTATTTTTATAAATGTGAAAGATTAGAAAGCGGTACTACTGAAATATATATACATATAAACATACATATACACACATACATATAAACATACATATATATACATATAGATGTACATACATATGTATGTATATCTATATACTTCAATATCAGATTCTTATGGTGCTGCTGCCGTTTTCAAGCGGCACTTGTAGTCGTGTAGCCAAGTATCTGGCTGTGGTGAATGTGTTTAATGCTTAAGGTTTTAATTTTTGTACTTTTTGATTTTTTTTTTTAAACAAAACTGCTAGTGTTTCATTTTTTGAAATGTACACTCATAAATTAAGTTATTTACTGTTCATTACTTAATTAGTTAGAGTTCATTTATCAGAATAAAAAATAATACAAAAAATATTTATTTGATTCATGCTACATACGACTATATTAATAATATTGATAAATAGTTAATTGTAAAATTAAAGCAGTTATATTTACAGTCAAATCCCGATAATTCGTACCCCGATAAATCGTAATTCCCGATAATTCGTAATAAACTGTCGGTCCCTTGAAAAAATCTCGTTAATTCGTAAAATTTCCATACATTTTGATCCCCTCGCTAATTCGTAATTTTTTTTTCAAATAAAATCTTTACCTCTTATAAATCGTAATTGTTTGCTAACTACCACTTATAATTCGTAATAAAAACAACAGAAACATGGAAATAATGATGAAATGAATTTGTCAGTTTTATTTTATTGTTTTTTGTTTGCTATTAAAATTACACGTATTTTACGCTAAGTAAATGAATTTGCTATTTTATTTTATGTATTTATTTTGTATTTTATTTTTGACAATTGTTTTTTATTTTTGACAATTGTTTTTTATGTTTTTTTATCGTTTTAGTAAATAAATTGAAAAACCCCGTTAATTCGTATTTATTTTATTTTAACCCCGTTAAATCGAAATCCCGCTAAATCGAAAACCCCTATAATTCGTAAAAAATGGCCGGTCCCTTGCGATTACGAATTATCGGGATTTGACTGTATTTGTACGAGTATGCACTCGTATGCAATAATGGGGAAAATATTAAATTAAAAAAAAAAAATTTAACACAAATCCAAATCAAATACATAGTTGATAATTTTTAAATGAACTCCTATACAAACAAAATTACAAAAAGTATATCGTTACCTTAATATAGAAAGGCCCTATATCATTATTTTTCCGAAAATACATTAGATATTCTTCTATCGAAATATACAAGAAACTCGAGTTAAAAAAAATAATGAGTTGGGGCATTTCTATATTAAGATAACGATATGTATTTGTATTATATGTACATATGCATGTACATGTATTAACTCGTTAAAAAAGGAAATATAAGGAAAATTAATCAAATATAAAAACAGCTACAAACATTAGTATGTAGTTACAACAAATTTAAGCACGTTTACCACGTAATGACATGGTTGGCTGACTCTAGCATTATTTACAGTTAATTGGAGGGATCATATTGTAATAGTTATAGTGCAATAAATATAATTTGAAGGAAATAAGAAACAATTAAAATTAATATGAAATTTATTAATTAAAAATCACAACAAAAATAAAAAAAATAAAAAAATAATA
This sequence comes from Tachina lurida, assembly GCA_944452675.1. Classification (NCBI taxonomy): domain Eukaryota; kingdom Metazoa; phylum Arthropoda; class Insecta; order Diptera; family Tachinidae; genus Tachina; species Tachina lurida. The sequence goes on along the minus strand of OX101754.1, from coordinate 132,475,486 downwards.
ACTGAAATTATTAATATTCTTAACAGTTTTTAAGAGTTTATAACGATTTTTGTGTTAATTTGTCAAACGAGAAATTAAACAAGATTTTCATCGTCAACGTGTTACACAAACACAGCCTGGGTGGAAATTACGGCACTCGTTATCGAACGAAATTACGAAATATTTCAATTGAGTTTATATGAAATTATTTTTAAAATTTCGAATCGTATCGAATGCCGTAATTTGCCCCCAGGCTGTGTTTGTGTAACACGTTGACGATGAAAATCTTGATGAAAGGAAATTTGTACAAGTTTAATTTAATCTATTAGGAAAAACATCAAGATTTCTAACGTCAACGTCTTACACAAACAGGATACATATTAGTAAATAAATAAATAAAATTCTTAATATTTTTTAAATTCTATTTTTTCTCTTCTTTGAATTTTATTAAACAAATATTTTTGACTCATCAAAACCAATGAATTGTGTATAGTTCAACACAACTTTTATACACATATCGCACACTAAATCATAAACAGTCACAACTAAAAGTTATCAAAATGGTTTTGTTCACTGAACAAATCTCTAACGACCGCAAAAAATTTATTTTCCAACTGAATCTTCCTGTACAATATACGGCGCTGTTCTGTAAACCGAATCCGAGTAAATTTCTCGTTTTTAGAAAATTAATAATGGTCCTGGAGAAGTGTTTAAAATCATACAAGATAATTTTCTTTCAGATATCATATCTATATAATAAAAAAATTTAAAAAAAAATCGAAAAAAAATATTTCTATTGTTGGAGTTAGTTATCAAAAATCGTGAGGTTTCAAATCGATCGGTTTACAGAACAGGACCGATAAACTATCGGTTATGCCTGTTTTTATGTTAAATAAAGAGTGGGTAAATTTAAGGTTAGGGGAAGTAAATTGGCTTAAAAATACACTTTTTTTTGACAAATTCTATTTTATTAGTACCAATGTAAAGTGGAAATATGGGAATTAATCATGTTCACCTCTAGCACGTCGGAAGACGTCCGCTCTTTTCACAAAAATTTTAAAATTTTGCAACAAAGCTTCGCTTATCAGAGCATCACAGTTGTTTCTGGTTTATTCACGTAAACCCGATCTTTAAAATTACAATTCACAAATTTCACAACTAAAATTCTTTGTTCAAGAGTGTAGCGTTCCATGGTTAAAATTTCATTTCGTCGGGTGGTTACTGGTTTGCCATCGGTTTTATGGACAGAAAAAGTGTGGACAGAAAAAGCTTATAAAGTTGAAAAAATTAAAAAAAAAATGTTTACTTTAAATTTTTTTGAAATGTTGCTTAGCCTGAAATTGTTTAATAGTAAACTAATAACAAGAATTAAAAATTTTAAAAACCCCCGATATATTCGTTAAGCAGCTCTGGGTCGAAGAACATCATTTCGCGTCATCGTAATTATTTCTTAAGTGCGGTCAGGCTTAGTTCTGTTGTTAGGCCTTCGAGAGTTTTTCGTCTCACTCGCACTGGTTGACTGATCTGCCACGGATAACCGTATAATCTTGCGGTTTTTTTGTGGAATTTCTTTAACAACCACGTTGCTACTTCCTATGTGAAGGCATAGGTCGTACAGTCAGTCAGTCACGGAACTTTTTTGAAAATACTGTTAATAACATCTTGGGCATATGGTCTAGTTACTCCGCCCATATTCGTGCAACACCATACTATGCAAATTTACTTTGTATAGTATGTTTAATAAATAAATAAAAAAAAATATCTAGAAAAGATGGGACATCTTCTAAATGGCTGGACCGATTTTCTTCAAACATGGTTAAGAACCATCTCGATCAAGTTACCTTTCAAACCGAGAAAACTAAATCAAAATCCGTCCAGCCGTTTGGGCTGTACGTGGATACGGACAGACACACAGATACACAGACACACACTACAAACTTATAACATCCCTTTTTTTGGTCGGGGGTGAATAAAACCCAACTGCTCCTCTATGGAACTTAAATTAAAAACATTTCGTCCACAATATTCCAAAAAATCGTATTTTATCGATAGTTTTCGATTACGAGAATGTCATCGAATTTCTAAAACTGGTAAAATTTGTTCGATTTTGTCGATAATTTACAATTATCAATATAGCCATATATAATTTTGCACTGTAGAATAAATTTTTGGTAATGTCTGTATGTAAAATAATTTCTCTTGCTTCCCAAAAAAAGTTAAGCAATTTATATTTTTAAAAGTATGTTGTTTATTTATTTATTTGCTTAAAAAAATATTGTGAAAATTGCTTTACAATAGTAATTTTTGTATATACATATTTCTACTTAAATTTATGTTTTTTTTTGATGTTTATGATAATTGCTGCAATAGGTGGGGTTTTTTTTATTGTATAAAAAAAGAAAAGTTTTGCTTTAAAATATTCATTATGTTAACTAATACATATTTATATTGCTATTTAAATTTAAGTGAGTTAAGTATAAGCTTAAAAACAAACTGTTATTATGATTATGTCTATAGTTAATAACACTGTGATACAAAAAAAAAAAAAAAAATATTCAGGGATTCTAATGTACCAATTCGATTTTGTTGGAGTCCATGGATGACGAAAATACCGTTGGTTTTTTTAGGTCACTTCATAAAGTGATTTTATAACGGTAAATGTAGTGAAAAACGGGGTTTCAGTTTTAAACAGGTGTAACTTCTTTGTTTCCTAACGGATTTCTTTTAACTTTCCGTTGGTGTAAAGGACCGAATATTATCTTTCAACCAAGATATATTTTTTGAAAATCGACTCACAAATGGCTAAGTTACAGTCGTTGAAGTGTAGAAAAAACCCATTGAAAAAGTATTCTTTTGTTTTCCTCAGGCCATAAGTTGCTTATGAGTTACAAAAGAATACTTTTTTAATGGGTTTTTTGTACACTTCAACGACTGTAACTTAGCCATTTGTGAGTCGATTTTCAAAAAATATATCTTGGTTGAAAGATAATATTCGGTCCTTTACACCAACGGAAAGTTAAAAGAAATCCGTTAGGAAACAAAGAAGTTACACCTGTTTAAAACTGAAACCCCGTTTTTCACTACATTTACCGTTATAAAATCACTTTATGAAGTGACCTAAAAAAACCAACGGTATTTTCGTCATCCATGGACTCCAACAAAATCGAATTCGTACATTAGAATCCCTGAATATTTTTTTTTTTTTTTTTGTATCATAGTGTAATTAACCATTTAATTTAGAATTATGCAAATTAAAATTATTGTGTATGTGTCTCCATATTGTATGTGTAATTATTTTAAATTATAAGAAAGTGCTCAAAGGCAACAAATTTCAAAAAAAAAAAAAAAAATAAAATTAAAATGTTTGATTGTTTATTTAGGAGAAACGAGCAAATAAAATGAAAATGAAATGTTTTATATGTATTTACCACACTATTATATATTTAATAATCTTTTTTGTTTTTCTTTTGGAAAATTAAATAAAATTTAATTAAAAAAAAAATTGTATCGCAAATGCCGGTTGATTTGATTCGTTTAATGAATTGAGCTCTCTGGTCACCTTGGGAGTGAAAGCAGCGAATGTCAAACTGTAACAAAAATTGGTTAAGGGTTTGTGTCACGGCTGGCAGGTTGTCGAGTATATAAACCCTAGGAAGTCTCTTTCGTTTACAGTGTTGGTAACTGTTAGTAATTGAGCTACGAGTATTGTGTCTTGAAAAATTAGGATTTTTGTGATGTTTTTTTAGATTTATCATTTAATTTCGATATATCGAGCCTTATTTTCGATTTTATCGTAAGCGACAAAAATTAAATTTTTCAGGAGAAGGTTTTTTTAAAATGTTAAAATTTTTTTTTGTCGCTTACGATAAAATTGTTCAGCCTGTATCTTAAAAGTTATCAAAAAGTTTGCCATTTTGATAATTCTAAGCCATGAGTATAACCATAAAATTTTAAATTCAATAATAAAGTACATTTTCGATAACATGTCGCTTACGATACAATCGTAAAAAAGGCTCGACATGTCGAATAATAAATTTCCTAAATGTTATTTTATTTAGTTAATTTTATTTTATTTAAATTAATTTAATTTTATTTTATTTTAATTTTATTTTATTTTATTTTATTTTTAACCCCCGACCAAAAAAAGGGGTGTTATAAGTTTGTACTGTGTTCTGTGTATCTGTGTGTCTGTGTGTCTGTCTGTGTCCACGTATAGCCCAAACGGCTGGACCGATTTTGATTTAGTTTTTTCTGTATGAAAGGTGACTTGATCGAGAAGGTTCTTAACTATGTTTAAAGAAAATCGGTTCAGCCGTTTAGAAGATATAGCATCTTTTCTAGCAATATCGGGGGTTTTTAAAATTTTTAATTTTTGTTATAATTATTATATTTTATTTGAAATTTATTTTAAAATAAACTTGACAATATGTCGAATAATAAATTTCTTAAATATTATATTTTATTTTATTTTATTTTATTTTATTTTATTATATTTATTAATAATTAATTAGTGAACAAATAACACCAAAGTTTGCTGTAAATATTCTGACTAACAACAAAACATAGTTGAACGGAACAACTAGCCGTTTTCGAAGGCCACCAAACCTTCATCATCAGCTTTCTTTTGTGTTTGGTCCACTGTGTGTGGTGTCAGTTGATGTAGATTTCTGCTTTTATATACTCAGCCATCATTTGCTGTACTATTAAGTATATTTTATTAAACAGCTAGTTGTTCCGTTCAACTATGTGTTAGTCAGAATACTTACAACTAGCTTTGGTGTTGTTTGTGAAACCCACAACCCCGCAGCCAAACACATCACCACTGGGTGTATTTGATGGCATCAATTTATATTTTTATAAATTTTATATATTTTTTATTTAACCGCAATAATAATGGATTTTGTACAACATGTTTGTCAAGAAACTAAACAAACAATTCACCATAAAAATATATGTATACATATTTAGTAATTCGTATCGGCAAGTGTGTGTCTGTATTTGTTTAGGATCAGAGTGCCATTCACATTTTTGCATTGTGTATTTATTATACTTATGTTAAAGTAAAACAATATAATGCAAAAAAAATAAAACAAATAAATGTTAAATTATTTACCACAAATAATTCAATTTGATTGTTATATTTTGGTTTGTGGTCATGCCAGGTGAAAATGCATAAATATCGCATTATTCCATCAAAATTTTTTATATTACATATTTTTAAAAATTATACGATACGTGCTATTCACTTACATGTAAAATTCAGCCCTTGCTGATTCTAAATGTATGAGGGCAATTTGATAAATCAAAGAATTTCTGCATAAAATAAAATTTTTCCACAAAAAAGCGTTTTATTCAGCATTCATTTTATTCAGTATTCTCGTTTCAGTATCGTTTTAAAACGAGAGATAAGAACGACAATCTTACATTGAAAATACACCGGTTTATTCTAGTATCATCTTACCATTTAAATATAGAATTATCCTTTTTAAAATGGTACTCAAATGAAAACAGGTCCAAAGAAGATTTCTCATGGCTGTTAAAACCACAGCTGTTAAATTTCGATTACGAATAGTAATCAATTAGATTACATTTTAAAAAGAATTGTAATGATAATATATTGCCTTCAAAAAAATTCCTGATAAATAATTGATTACGATTACTAATAATTGAAAAGTAATCTAAATTACTTAAAATTAGTAAAAAAAATCAAAAAGAATCAAAAGTAATCAAAAAGTAATCCGACTACTTTCAAAGATTACTTTTGATTCTTAATAAATAATCGAAAAGAATCAAAAGTAATCCTTAGAAGTAATCGGATTATTTTTTGATTACTTTTGATTCTTTTTGATTATTTTTGGTAATTTAAGTAATTCAGTTTACTTTTCTATTATTAGTAATCGTAATCAATTAGTAATCGTGCGAAACTGAATATAATCGTAATTTATTCATTACTTCACCTTTAAGAAAATAAGTAATCAAATTAGTAATCATTACGATTACTAATCATTACTTAAGAGATATGCTTAAAACAGACATTTGTTTCACTGATTATCTCTCCAATTGACCCAAATCTCTTAACATCCGGCAAATTTTTTGAAATTTGAAAACAGAAAATGACGACTATGCTGCATGCGGAAGCAGGTTGTAGCAGAATTCATGGATTTTGAGCACTCGAGCTTTTTCTTGATGGATCCTATTGAATTTGTCCAAAAACTCTGAGTAATATTCTCCGGTAATCGTTGTAATATTTTTAAGAAAATCGATATGAATGACATCGCTTGTGGTCATAACATTGTTGGCTGACATATCTATCTTTTCTTCTTTAGTACACGTTCATCTGAAGAAATCCAATTTTGATTGTTCGTTGGTCTTGGTTGGTTACAAAATGGAACAAAAATTCAGACTTCTCCTGAACGTTGCCAAACACTCCTTTGAAATGGTTACAGTTCCAAACGCGCGAATACTTGTTACATATTTAAATACTCATAAAAAGTCACGGAATTATCAAACTGCCCTCGTAATTTCAAAAAATGTAAATATTCATTATTGATAAATGGAAAATGTATGCGTTTCAAGAGTTGCACACTTATTTTAATTTTTTATTGCTTTAAAAATATGCTTAAATTCTGTTGTATGTGTGATTTCTATCACGCCTATTGTGCCTAATGAAACCAACAATTTAAAATTTTTGTTGGATTGAAAAAATGACATTATTAAATAGAAAAAAAATATTGATAAACACTTTTATGAAATAAAATGATTACATTTTTATATTTATAATTTGAACAGGCTAAAGTTAGTATTGCTTTGTAAGCCAAATTACTTGTGATAAATATTAATGAATGACCAAAGTTAGTTGTAAATATTCTGACTAACAACACATAGTTGAACGGAACAACTAGCTGTTTCCGAAGGCCACTAAACATTCATCATCAGCGTTCCTTTTTTTTTGTGTTTGGTCCACTGTGTGTGGTGTCAGTTGATGTAGATGTCTCCTTTATATACTCAGCCATTATTGAAAAAGGAATATGTGAATGGTTTTAATTCATCTTATTTAAATTTGCTGAAAGCTTTTTTGTAATGAAAGCTTAATTTTACCATCTCCAAATTTACAACAGTCTTGCCATTGTCGTTGTTCACCAAAAAAAAAAAAAAAAAATATAATTATTCTGACAAAGCATGTTGTTCTTTCTATTCTTCTAGTAATAGAACAATAAGATTTTTTCAAAGGCCGCTGCAGCTTCTTCACCTGCTTGGTGCACTGTATGTGATGTCAGCTTATGCAAGCTTTATTTAGGCTTATATAAAAAAATTCCAGTGCAAATGGGATTTGGCATTCCATACTGGCAGTTCGATATCCAGCTCATAATAAAATAATTGCTCAATTTGCAATCTATTATAGGAGTTGTAGATCGTATACAATTTTTTGGTAATTTCTAGGTAAACATTTGTTTATAAACAATGTTTTTATTGAAATTACCAACAACTCATGTACGAACTATCTGCCTGGCTCACGATGTCGACAAGAAATTTTCTTTCGTTTATTTATATTGAAAACAAAAACAAATTTTCTTATTAGGGTTCCGTACACCAAAGGTGAAAAGGAACCCTATAGTTTTCGCTGCGCTGTCCGTCTGTCCATCCGTCTATCACATGGTATTTTCTCGAGAATCGTAAGAGGTACGGACCTGAAATTTGGACACAGTATGTAGACATTTGGCCGCTACAACAACAAATACATGAGAGTTAAAATTAAAGGGTTTTTCAAAACGAGCAACGAAAAATTAATAAAATCCCATGTAATATACATACAATTGAATTTTGTAAGGTTAGTGTATTTTTATACAGACTACAACAATTAACACTAAAATTTAAAAAAATTTTAATTAAAGGGTGTTCCATCAGTTAATGCAATTTTGACTATGTAATTTTAACAACTTGCTGTATCTTAGAAACCGTAAGAGCTAAACTCTGGAAATTTTCAAAAACTGTAAGACAAAAAAATCCCAAAATTATAAAATCGCCAAACCAAAAAAAAAAATCGCTAAAACGAAAAAAAAAATCGCTAAAACGAAAAAAATCGCCAAATTAAAAAAAAATTCTAAAACGAAGATAAATCCCAAGAAACCGGAATCGCCAAAATTAAAAGAATCGCCAAAATTAAAAAAAAAAATCGCCAAACTGAAAAAAATAGACAAAATGAACATAAATCGCCAAAATGAAAAAAAAAAAATCGCCAAAACGTGAAAAAAGCGAAAAAAAAAAAAAAAAAAAAAATCATTTCAGCTGAAAAAACGTCAAAAACGCAAAAAAAACGTCATATTAAAAAATGCTCAAAGCTCAACGTACCCTTCGTGCGCGAGTCAAAGTCGCACTTTACTGAATTTAGTTTGTTTTTGTTTTCAATATAAGTCAGCGAAAGAAAAAATTTTTTGTCGACATCGTGAGCCAGGCAGTTTGACTCTTACAATAGGTTGTGAATTGAGCAAATATTTTTGATTTATAAGAGATTTTTCATATAAAATTTATTTTATAAGCCCTTTACAAATTTAGTTCTTATGAATAAGGAATCTAGTGCTCAGTGTGTAGTGGGTTGCATTGCTTTTTGACTTTAAATTAATATCGATTTGAAGATTTTTCTCACTCATTTGTAATCATTTTGATGCAAGTCTTCCAACTTTGTTCAAATAAATATATGTTTGTCAATAGTTTCTATATATGAATGTTATATAATATTTATAAACATATATGTTCATACATATTGCTGCTTTATTGCTTGCAGTAAAGTAGTGATATGTAACTACAAATTATAATTTACATCATAGATGTTTTTTCAAAGACATTTTGCGAAAGAAATTCAAGCAACTATTAACAAAAATCTATTTCTTTTTATTTTCCTGCCAAACTTAAAAGAAATCCTTAAAACATACAAAAACTTCCGTCTGTGCCGGCAACATGATTTTATTTATTTAAATTTAGCCCCAGGTATTGAAGCAAACTGAATGTTGGTTGCCTCCAAATGGGGCTGACTTCCTTCTTTGGCACACAAAAAAATATAATAAAAATAAAAAACCTAAACAAATCAGTCTGAAAATGCAACAAATATACGAGTATAATTGTTGCAGTTGTTGTTCCTATTTTTTGAAAAGTTCAAAATCCTATTTAGTGCGGAATGTAACAACACTGCAACAATAATACGTGTAGAACCGTGCATATGTGTGTGTGCTTGTGTGTGTGTGTGTGTGTGAATGAGCTTGTGTATGCGTTTTTAGACTTCAATTGTATTTGCAGGCAACGAAACGTTTGTTTTTTTTCAGAAAATAAACTATCTTAATGTATTCATTTAGACTTTTGAAAATATGCAGACTCACACAATAGAAAAACTATAGTAAATAGATTTAAAAATATACTCACTAACATATAATTGTGTTTATTACAAGCGAACATTTGGCGAATATTGCTGCCGGTTTTTAAGGATGTTTTCATTGTATCCCCTCATGTGTGTCTGTATATAAAAGAATGTAATTTAATTTTATTCTTTCAGTAACATGTCACCAAAAGTGCATGCATTTATTTCACACTATGAGATTTGCTAGACTTGACGCTTATTCCACTTCCGGGTGTTCCCTTGAACTGGTAAAAATTGTTTTTTCGTTAGAAAAATAAATTTTTTGTTTATTTTTGGAACTTCAATGCCTTGAGATTTACCCTCATATGCAAAAAAATTAAAGTGTGCTTCAAGTGTTCGTTAAAACCGGTTTTTGTGTGGAAATTTTGCTTTAACGTACATTTCAAGCACACGCTAATTTTTGGCATATGGGGTCTATAATATAATTTTAATCTTGTTGTAGGGTATTTACACACTACCCCTTTCCCATAAATTTTTTACTAAGTATTTTTTTTTATTTTTATTTGAAAATATAGTGTAATCAAAAATGTAATATCTACATATGTATGATTTCAAATGTAGTGTTAAATTGAATGAATCACAAAATCAAATAAAACCAAAATAAATTAATCTGAGGATTGAATCAAACAAGCAAAGTAATAAAACTATTGGCCAAAATAAATTAAAAATTGTATCGAATAAATTAAGCAGATTGATTGAAACTCTTGCTAGAAATAAAAACAAATTTATATATTTATGATTTAATTATGCTAAAGTTCGTATCGCATTTGTAAGCCAAATTAGATGTGATAATTATTAATGAACAAATAACACCAAACTTAATTGTAAATATTTTGACAAACACGTAGTAGAACGGAACAACTAGCTGTTTTCGAACAGACGGACGGACGCACAGACGGACATCGTTTATTCGTCTTCCCTATTCATAAGGATACAGAATATATGTATATATTTAATGGAACGCATATGCATATTATGGAAATTACACATTTACATTTACCCTTTACCATTTTTGGTAAAGGTTTATAGGAGGGTTACACCGCATTTTGGGAACCGCGTTGGAGAGAAAACGTGTTACAAGAGGGTTACCTGTACTCATTTATATACTCACGTATAGGTGAATAAATAATCAGATTATTTTTATACTTAAGCGTATGGTTGTAGCTGATACAGTTACAGTCGTTTGTGCTGCGTAATTTAAGTAATATGTATAAACATAGTCGTTGATTACATATAAATATTCCAAGTGGAATTCAGTATGAACTTTTATACTCGTATCAAGTTAAAAGAACTCATCAAAAGTGAGTCACCCATATGGTATTTTATTCCAAAACAAACTAAACTAAATGGTTTCCATTTAAATCATTTATACCTTTATCACCATCTTTAAATCTATTAACAGAATGCCATTTACTTATAGAATTTTTTTTCTCTTACATACCTCTGCTGCAACTTCCTTTTCCCAACTTGCCAAGTCAATGTGAAGTGCACTTACCATTAATGATACAATCATGTAAAAGACCATATTGGGAAATAAAGTCTAATAATGTTTGCAAGTAGAAGCGCGCGCGTGTGTGTGTGTGTGTGTTAAATGAACCATAAGTTGAGAAAAATGCGTCATTGCAAGCAACTTCACACACACACACACGCACACGCACAAACTAACACAAATTCACACTGTAACACTCATGCATTAGAAACAACATCCTTTCGTGTTTTCTACAAAAACAAAAAAAAAACATAAAAAGGACGTCACAGACTTTTCCCAGCTAGCATTTTGTATCATAATCGAATCTTTTCCGAATTAGCTTGACGGGAAAAACAACCGCATATGAGCTCATTTTTCGATCATAAATGATACTCCCGTTGTGAGAAAATGGTACCCTACAGATGAATCATACCAAAGAATCATTTATGATACGATTTGCTGATTAATTTTTGAGCAATTTTTTGGTGGTATTAAATCATTAAATCGCCCTTTTTGCGGTTTCTTTTCATTTTGTTTCTCTATTTTCAAGAAATCATTGTTTGATCATATAGATGAATCATAAGTGAATCCATTTTCAATCACCTAAGTGATAAATCAGTTTTTAATCATCAAAAGTGATCTCAGGAGAATCAAAAAGAGATTTATGCAAAAAATGGTCAGCCAAATGCTAGCTGGGTTGGTACAACTGCTATAACTACCCAGCAAACAATATGAGTCCTAAAATAGTCTTTTATGACTCCTTTTTATGAGCAAAACCCTCAGAAAAAAGCTCCTAAAACGCTCAGATATGAGCGGGTTTTCCTATGAAACCGTCAAAAAATTTTTTACTGAATATGAGCGTTTTAGGACTCCTAAATTTAACGATTTGTATGGAAAATTGTGAGCCTGTTTGCTCACAAATCAATCATAAAAGCCTCTTAAAAGAGTCATAAAAGAGGGATTTCGGAGCCAAAAAAGAATGATATAGGAGTGTTTCTTTTTCTTGAAATTAGGGCATTCATGAATAAAAAAAATGCATTTCATTTGTAAATTTGTGCTTTTAATGGAAAAGTTTTATTAATATATGTTTTGTGCATGGAAATAATTTATTATTTTTTCAAATTTTTACATTTCTTTAGTTTTAAATGCAAAACAAAAAAATAGAAACTTGAAATTCATAGCCTCACAAAAAATAATGTGTATCTATCTGTGAACATTTAGCAAAATGATCATTTTAAACAAATTTCAACGGACAAAACCAAATAATTTTCTTTTAGGCTTCAAATGGATAGTTTTGTCTAATGAAAAGATTTACAAGGACAATGTTTGGTCAAATATTCACACATAAAGTACACAAAAATAATTAAATTAATTAAAATATAGGAAATTAATGAACAAGTTAAAAAATAAATAAATTAATAATAAGCATTTGTTCAGTGCATATACTCGTACTTATTAGGTATAAATGGACTATGTTACTTCTTTTTGTTTATATATTTAATACGATCATTTGCAGTCTGGAACCATTTACTGGACACCGTAATAAATATATTTTCCCCGGAAGAGAATTTTCGAATAAATGCAGCTGAAATAGAGAAAATTTTAAATACACATATTTATTGAAAGAAACAACTTGATTTTATTCTACCCTTACTTCGAAAAGCGGAAGTCGTCGTCACTGCCATTATGGAGACCTTGTATTGTGCTCCTCTCCAAGAAAACTTTGCTGCAAGACTATCAACCATAAAAGTTCGCCAAATTTGGCGAATGAACTTGGAGGGATCCGACGCTGAGTCGCATTTAAATACATATTTCGGTTTCCTAAAATAATTTGTTAAAGATATTAATCTAAAAAATACAATACTTACATGAATACAAGGCATTTAACTTACCAATAGGTTGTATAAGTCTGACGAACTTCTGATTTTTTCCTCGAATTGGTCTACTTCCGACATCGTTTCAAATGGTTTTTTAGGTAGAATCGTTAATGTTTTGCTCTCTTGGAAAAGTCTTCGCTGCGAGGTTATTTCGGATAAAAGACGCGTGTGAATTCGAATATTTCATTAATTATTTGGGCTGAACGCCTCTTGTCGCCAGTTGTTGGATACATTTTCTCTTTTTATTTAAAAACACGGAAATAAACTTCCTTTTTGTACAATTTCTCAAAGGTTTTATCAAAACCACAACCGAACAGCGCAAAATGATCACAATAATGACAGACAAACGCAAAATATTGAAATTATCGAGAAAAAGAAAACAAACTACCGTTACCCCTCAGAAAACCCTCATAAATAAGAGTTTTCTAGGAGTGTGCTCCTAAATTGCTCATAAAAAAGAGTATTTTCGGAGTCCTTAATTCTGCAGGCTCCGAAATCAATCAGAAATGCTCATAAATTAGGAGGGTAATCATAAAACCCTCCGAAAAATTAGTCTTTTAAGAGTCATATTTAGGAGCGCTCCGAAAATTGTTTGCTGGGTATATGACTCGAAATAAGTTTTTTTTTTAAACCTAAAAATCAGTGATGCTATTAAAGTGAATAGTTCGTGAGGTCACAAAATGACGTTGTTTAAAGGAAATTGAATGAAATTTTTACTCTTGTATAATTCTGAGTGTGTATGTATGTATGTATTTGTAAGCACATGGTGTTGCACAATTTTGAAACATACACACACACACACACACACACACAAGTACACGATTTGGAAAGCAGGCTTAAAAAATTCAAGAGTAATATGAAAAGGGTTAAAAAGAAAAACGACAATAACGACTATGCTTCGTTAAACAAATATTTTATACGATGGTTTGTTTGTTGTGTGTGTGTGTATGTGTATTTGTGTGTGTGTGTGTATGTGTGTCCACATTAAAAATAAAATACAGCAACAAAAAACCGAATTTCTCATTTTCATTTTGAAAAGGGAAGTAAAGCACGTGTTTTTTTTTTTTTTTAATAATACCCTACAGAAAACGAAAAAGGGATATTGGTAATAAATCTTGAACGAATTTATTGAGTCAACACTAAATATTTTTCTGCACGAAGTTACAATTGGTAAGACGTGAATATAATTGAATATAATTTGAAGAAACTTTCAACATTTGCTGTTTATAAGAGGATTAAAACGCAAGCAATTAAAGTGGACATTAAAGTCCTGCACAAGACCATTTATAAGATCTTTCAAGACATGAGAGATTTTTCAACTGCTTTACTACAGCGTTTAGCGATTATTTTAGAATATTTTGCTGTAGTAAAGCAGTTGAAGAATCTCTCATGTCTTGAAAGGTCTTATAAATGGTATTGTGCAGGACGTTGGTGGACATGATAACAAGCGTATCGAAGGTGCAAAAAATTACACTTGAACGAACACATCATGTGTGAAAATGTTCTACAAAAATATTTGCCATACAATTCAACTTTAAGCATTTGAATACACCAAAGCTCGATATTAAACTTTAACACCAGAAATAAGTCAAAACCTGAAATTTGTTGAAGGATTAATTTTTTATTTATTCACGCTTCTAGTTTAGGTACAGGATATGTCCAATATTTGTATGTATAGTTTTAAGATGAAAATTTTTGTGTCAAATTTCAACTCTTTAACTCCCATTGCCAAAAAGAGATAAATTAAGTGCTCTTAAATGCGGACTTAACGTGTTAAAATGTTACACAAAAATATTCTCAAAAAAATTTTATTATAAGACCTCAATATACCGATATTCGAAATACAACTCTAATGCAAATTCAACACTAACTCATACCTGTTAAGTAATGATTACTAATCGTAATGATTACTAATTTGATTACTTTTTTTTAAAGGTGAAGTAATGATTAAATTACGATTATATTCAGTTTTGTACTTAGTAATCGTGATTAATTTTACTAATAATGGAAAAGTAATCTGAATTCCGACTACTTTCAAAGATTACTTTTGAGCCTTAATAAATAATCAAAAAGAATCAAAAGTAATCCTTAGATGTAATCGGATTATTTTTTGACTACTTTTGATTCTTTTTGATTATTTTTTAGTAATTTTAAGTAATTCAGATTACTTTTCGATTATCAGTAATCGCAATCAATTATTTATCAGCAATTCTTTTAAAGGCAATTATATAATCATTACGATTCTTTTTAAAATGTAATCTAATTGATTACTAATCGTAATCGAAATTTAACAGCTCTGCACTAACTAACCATGAATTCTAGGGTTAAATTTTTAACTTAATTATAATTGGTGCTTTAAGATCACACAATTCGAAATGTACAGACGATTTGTCAGATCTTACAATATTGTCAGATATGGCAATGTGTGACAATCAAAAATTTCCAGCACAAGCCAGGGGGCAAATTACGGCATTCGTTATGGAATAAAATTACGATATATTTTAATACAGTTTATATGAAAATATTTTAAAATTTCGAATCGTATCGATTGCCATAATTTGCCCCAGATTGTCAGTTCAAACGATTGTATAAAATTTTTCAGAAAATCTTACAATTTATAGCCAGACAATGGTATGATAATAAATTCATCTGGCAATATCGTCAGTCAAAAAATTATGTGTCGCCAGATTCAAAGCATTTGCTAGAAATTGTTAATTATCAATCGTTTGTGCTTGCGTTAAATGTAAAAAGTGAACACATAACCACTTATGGACCATAAAGAAACAACTTTTTTGCATTTTCCTTTTTCCTTAAAATCAATTGTGTGCAGTCTTGCCCATAGACAGAAGTATCTTACAGTGATGCCATATTAAAATATTTTACAAATATCTGGCAATAATTGTAAGCTGCTAGTCTTGCAATGAATTGCCAATACTTTTTCTGGCAACGATGCCAGACAATAATTGCCAGTTCACAAGGATAAGGCAAGGATAATCATAAGGATATGATACGAGCTTTAGCCAAATAAAAATAAAATTAAAAAAAATTATTTGCTGTTTTTGAAAAAGTTTTTTTTTTTGGCCTACTATGATTGTAGTTTTGGAATTCTTAATAATTTATTGGGAATTTATCAATAAGAATTAGGGCTTTGTAGGTTATTTTCTTAAATTGTGGCTGAAGTCTACTGATGAGCAGACTTTTAAATATCAGAGAATGACAATAAGTAAATAGTCTTAATTTTAGTAACTGCATATAAACATAATTGCATCGCAAACAATTCGTACGGTCATATGTTTTCTCTGAAGCAACTATGACTGTAACCGATTCCAATATAAAGGCACATTTCTACTTCGTTTATGCAAAAAAAATAAAATACGCTACAACTAAAAATATAAAAACGCATATGCGTATCTAGCGTATCAAGCACATTGACTCTCTCACATACTTATAGTCTGAGTATGCTTATAATCAGGCTATGAATATATAATCGGACAAAAAAAAAATACTCGCATGATACTCTGGAAATATATTCATCATTCGCCACCGTATACATACATTTGTGTATATAAAATGGAATGGAAAATGTGTGGGTGTGTGTGTGTGGCCATTAATAGTCAGAGTATTTTCGTACTCATGCGTATGATTGTAGCTCAGTCTATAAATTTTAGTTACTGTTGTTTGTGCTGCGTAATTAAAAAAATGTGTATCAACATAGTTGTTGGATGCGTATAGTTAAACATAATCGGTTTAAAATTAACGTTTGCATATTAGCGTGTTTTTTACTTTTAGCTGTACGCATTCATAGTAGTTTGACGGTCAATACTCAAAGAGTACTTAAAACGATACTTTTGTTATTCTCTGATAGATCTAAACGTAAACTTTGAGTGGTATATCTATAAAATATGATTACTCATCTTTGGTGGATATGTGAATTAATTTTAATTAGTTAATTAATTCCATCATGTTTGGTCAAGTGTTATGAATATATAAGTCAAGATTGATTATTTAGAGTTGGTAATTATATCAGTTATGCATGCTTGCTCAACTGTCAAAGTTGATTAGTTGCAGTTTATTGGTATATCCATCAAGTTTGATTAGTGAAACGTGACTTATATTTGTACTAGCATTGATTAGTAAAAACTAGTAGAGTTAAGCAGTTCAAATATGTGTTCTATTGTCGACGGAATTAACTAGTTAGAAAAAGATGCAAAAGTTACACGTACACTTAAGTTTCCATTACATTTTTATTTTTGCTTTTAATTGCGATAATGGGCAATGATGAATATATATCCTTCATTACTACCAATAAAATGACCGGACCATTGACTGTCACTGTTCTTGTAATGTTAATAAACAAAATTGTCAACTCTATGGGCTTAATTTCGTACTGTATCCGTTTGTCTGCCATAATCTGTAATTGTCTGTTAATGCACAAAAAGGATGGTTTGCCAATTTTGCATGATGTTGGCATTTGTTGTAGTAGTTGCTGCTGTCGTGAGCTCAATACTCATACGAATGAGTGCTGCTCACTGCATTTTGTATTTATTTTTTGGTTTATTTGTGCGCTTATTCGTTCCTTGCAAATACGATGATGCTCTCAATATTACAACAAGATATTTATTGGAGAGTGTATTATTATACTTCATAGTATGTATGCAAGTGTTATACAGGGTGCGAATGTTTGACTATTTGTGCATGACAAACCAATACATTAAGTATGTTTATAGATGTACAAATAAATATATCGGTAGACGAACAATGCAGAAACGAATGAATGCTTGGGATATTAATACAACGACAAACAAACAAACAAACAAACAAACAAACAAACAATAAGCAGCATCATTGCCGCATACTCTGCAGTCACATCCTCATCAACACCACAAGAATATGGTGTTTAAACTATCAGATTCAGTTTGTTTCGTACTGTGGCAGTGGGCACTTTTCTGAGCCATTTAGCGTTTTTTTCTTCATCTCTCGTCGCTATTAAAATGATAACGAGCCAAGAACAAATAATTGTCGCAGTTTTTTGAAATGATTTTTCTTTTCATTGTCTTTCGTTTCGTTTCAAGAAGTTTTGTTCAATAATGTTGCTCTAATAAATAATATATTATTTACTGCTCGAATATTCTAAGCTCTCAAGCTAAAGTGAACATGTGTCTGCTGAACTCCTTCTATCGGCTTTAATAATAAATGGCTGCGTGCGTGCGCGTGCTTGTCTGTGCGTGTGTGTGTTTTAAACAAATAACTTCCTTATATTAAGTTAATACTTCCTGTCGCCATACAAGCAGTTTTATTGTTTCTTTTTCCTCTTTGTGTGAATAATGATATTATTATTATTATTATGGTTATTGTGTTATGTGGTCGATATACAATATAATGTGTCATTGTGATTAACCTATGTCGAGTTGACAAGGCTGAGGGTTTTCGTTTTACTTTATTAACTGTGCAAACGTGCTAGTGTGTTGAATTTATGAATAAATTTATAACTGTTTTAGAGAATTTTGCTACGAGTAAAAACAACATTCCTTACAAATAGCAAATTGCCAATTCAAGTGAACCAAGTAAACAGCAAGACAGACGGCCAGACAGCCAGTCCTTGAACCAAGTTACAGAAACAGCATATGCTGTACCAACAGCAGCGGTGATAACACAAGCGAATAATAAAAGTTCCTCTGGTGTAGCGGGTGTGTTGTAATTCTAACAATTTCACCTACAGTTGACTTGGCCACAACGTACACACACACACACTTCTACAAATCGAATAAAATCATTTATATGTGTGAATGTATGTGTTTATGTGTGTGCGTGTGTGCACATAAATTACCGTTAGATCAACAGGTGGCACAGCCAGTGACTGAGTGAGGAGTGCCTGTATGTGCTGCAGTATGTGTGTGCTTTAATCTAAAAACTTCGCCTACTCGAACTACAACATGTTGTAAATTCCATCTCTCGCTGTTTTCATTCCTTCCACTCTACTATGTTGGAGGAGTTTATTGAAAAATTACCCAATATTGACAGTGCTAAACGCTACGAGGTATGTATGCTTTTCCTTTATGTGTGTGTGTATGTGTTTGTGTCTTTTATAAGCTTAATAAATCATGGCAAGTAGTCGTATTATTGTTTTCGGTATTGCCAGTCCTAGTTTGTGAATGTGGCCGCTGTACATGTGTATGTATGTGTGTGTATATATAGGTGAGCGGTTTATTCTAATTTTTGTTTTCTATTTTATTTATTATTCCATATCGAGTCGATATGTGTTTGTGTGTGTGTGTTTATTTGTAGTCGGAAGCAAAATATAGTAATTTATTTAAATCACCTCTAAGCTACAGTGGTCGATAACAATTGTGGTACATAAAGCTAAAATTGATTACTGTATCATATTTATTATATAAGCTCTTTGTACACAGAAAAAAATATTCCGAAAAATTTTTCAAACAAACGTTAGTTTAATATAAAATTTACGGAACGTGTCCGTACTTGGAAACAACAATAAAATTTGAAAATTTGTTTTTATTTTTAATGTAAGTAACCGATCCAACATTTTCTGTCATCGTGGAAATGGAAAAGGCTGCTAGTTTCGGTAAACATTTTATACAGAGAAAAAACTGCCTAATAAAATCAAGAAGATTTTCTCTATGAAATGTTTTTAGGCTGAGGGGTATCCCAGCAGAAAGAAGCGAAGATTTTTTTTATAGAGATTCCTTATTAATTTTATGTGGTAAATCTTATTAATTTTATCAAGAAGAAAACCACAATTTCCGTTATTTTTGGCACCAAAAAAAAAAAAAAAATCCATAGAGAAAAATTTCTTGATTCTATTAGGTTGTCTTATAAATTGTAAACTATAGGGATTTCTTATTGATTTTATTAGGTTACCTTATTGATTTCTTAAAAAAAGAGTTTCTTCTTGATTTTATTAGGCTATCTTATTGATTTTTTCAATAATGTTTTCTTCTTGATTTTATTAGGTTTCTATATGATTATGTGTAAAGCATCTTATTGATTTTTTTTAATAAGGAAATCTTCTTGATTTTATGAGGTATCTTGTGATTTCATATCTAGAAGATTTCCTTATTAAAAAAATCAATAAGATGCTTTACACATAATCATATAGGAACCTACTAAAATCAAGAAGAAAACCTTTTTTAAAAAATCAAGAGGGCAACCTAATAAAATCAATAAGAAATCCCTATAGATTACAATTTATAAGAAAACCTAATAGAATCAAGAAGTTTTTCTCTATGGATTGTTTATTTTTGGTGCCAAAAATAACGGAAATTTAGTAAAAAAAGTTGTGAATAATAAGATTTCTTCTTGATTTTATGTGTTTTTCTTTTTGATAAAATTAATAAGATTTACCACATAAAAACAATAAGGAATCTCTATGAAAAAATCTTCGCTTCTTTCTGCAGGGATACCCCTTAGCCTAAAAACGGTTCATATAGAAAATCTTCTTGATTCTATGAGGCAGTTTTTTCTCTGTGTAAGGGTTTATTTTTATCTGTTTTGAGTAAACGCTTCCGATATTTTAAAAACTAAGTTGAAATACATTTTTTACGCGATTCTGCCTTTATTTTCGATTTACCCGATTTTTCATACAAAAATTCAAAATTTCCACTTACACGACTTTCTCAGGAACGTATCTATCGTGTAAATTGAGGGATAGGTGTATTGTCTGTATATTAGATTAAGCGTTCGTTGCTCGCTTTAGAACACACTATAATTTTTAACTCTCATATATTTGTTGTTGTAGCGTCCAAAAATTTTAGATATTCTGTGAAAATTTCAGGTCCGTAGCTCTTACGATTCTCGAGAAAACAGCCTACGACAGACAGACAGACGGATATCGTAGCGAAAACAATAAGGTTCCTTTTCACCTTTGATGATGGGAAAAAGAAAGTGTTATTTCATTATCATCGTCTCGTTGATATTTTTGATTCTCTTTCTTTTATCACGTTGTTCCCCACTGTAATTATCGAAATATTATTGATTGTTTGATATTAGTCCACGTGCACACTGTTTGTGTTAAAATGTATGCGTGTGTGTGTGTGTGTGTGCTACAGTTTAACAATCATTTACTACGTTTATGCGCAGGGCTTATTTGCAAATAAAACAGTAAGTTGTTGCCATATTATTGTTTTTATTGCGACTTACTAATTCAGAAAACTATTCACGATTAACGCGCTATTTGCAAATAAAATGCTTGAAGTTGCCACGTTTACAAATGTTTGATAGCAAAAAACAATAAATGAATAAATATTGCAACAAAAAACATTGATAGACGCAAATAAAACAAACAATTATTTGATATTTTGCACATTTACACTGGGGGTATTCGATGTTTGATGCAAATGTTCTTGCGTTAGTGCAAATGCAAAAAAAATATCGTAGCTTTTCTTTGGATTGTGTGTGTATTTTGTTGTTGGATTTTAAAGAAAAGCTACGATATTTTGCATTTGTACTAACGCAAGAACATTTGCATCAAACATCGAATACCACCACTATTTTTTTTGTCAACATAAGTAAGATTTCTATAGAAGTGCTACCAACTTTGTGTACTTTTGCTATGCCGTATAAACAGTGATTTAATTTATTTGCAAATAATTTTATTTGCAAATAGTGCGCGTATAAACGTAGTAATTGATTGCAAAGATTAATGATTTTATAAATTCTTTGCTTGAATTCAACTTCTTTCATTTATTATTGTTTCTGCATATTTATTCTATATCCATTATTTATTTATTGTTTGTGTAATTTTTAATGCTTTTATTGCGGTTTCTATCAAGGATATTTCACCAGTGGAACAGCAAACAATGGCAACGAATGGTATTGAGAATATTGCCATGAGACGTGATGATGAGTACCGGAATCGTATAATGAGAAGTAAGTTTATAAATTGTCTTTTGCTGTTTGTTGTATTTTCATATATGTATGTATGTATGTATGTACGAGTCTTTGATAACTGTTGGTAAGTGTCCAATAAATATAAATCCTGTGTTTACTGTATTGTTCAGTTTAATTGCTAAAATTGCTTTGATTGTGCAAGTTTAATTTTGTGTAAAACAAAAGTATTAAATTGGAGGTCCTTTGTATTTAATCTTTCTTATAGACTTTTGGAAATTGTAGATTTGATAAAATCTTGACATTAATTAATATTGTATGTAATCATATTGTTTTGGCGAGTGTACAGGAATTGTTGATGATGTTAGTAAGTGAATGATATACAAACATATTTTTATAGATGTCTATGTAAATTTAACAAATAGGGAGTTTATGCAGTGAATACAGTGAGAATCTCAGATTAAAGTTCCAGCAATAATAGTTTATAAATCCTAAAAATTGATATTCGTAATAGGATGATAATATCGAAAGTGAGTAGTAGCTGTCACAGCATCACAGTTCTCTAGAAAAATCCATTATCTTCCGGACTTGAAACGTTTCAGCTGCGACTATTTGATTTCTTTTTAAATCAATTTTTTCTGTGTAACTACAGCGAAATCTTTACTGCACGGGGAAGTAATCGAAAATCAATTTTTTCTTAAATCAAGTTTTTTTAATGCGTGCTTAAATTAAAAGATCCAAAGAGAAGTATTTAAATGTTGTCACGCATGAGAATTCATGAGCGTGAGTGAAAAAAAATTTTTTTTTTGCTTTAATATAAAAAGAATAACCAAGAAAATTAAACAATTTTGAAATTTTTTTTCGTCACTTTATCAACTGTTTGGTTTGCAATTTCAAATAACGATTGGGTGTAGTGAAGGCTTTCATAATAGAAACTTATAGAAAAATTGATAAGTAATTTTTTCTAATAATATAAATTTAAAAAAATTTTGAAATAATGTCGAAGCTGATTTTATGATTAAAATTAGTCAAAAGTTATCACACGTGAGAGGACGTGGGCGTGAGTGATTAACAGTTTTTTCTTATAATAGAAATTTCTAATTTTTAAAATTTAAAAAATGTCTAAATAATGTCGAAGGTGAGTGCATGATTAATATTAGTCAAAAGTTATCATACATCAGAGGACGTGGGTGTGAGTGATTAACAGTTTTTTTATAATAGAAATTTTTAATGTTTAAATAATGTCGAAGGTGAGTGTACTACTAATAAAAGTCAAAGGCTGTCAGTGTGAGAGGATGTCAGTGTGAGTGATTAGCAATTTTTTCTAATACATATAAGAAATTTATAATTTTGAAAATTAAAAAAATTTTAAAATAATATCGAGTGTATTATTAATATAAATCAAAAGTTTTCACGCGTGAAAGGACGTGAGTGGGAGTGGTAAACAGTTTTTTCTTATAATACAAATCTATAGCTATTGAAAATGAAAAAACAAATTGTAGATGCTGAGTGTTTTATTAATTGAAGTCAAAAGCTGTCATGCGTGAGAGAATGAGAGCGTGAGTGATAAGCAATTTTTTTTAATAGTAGAAATTTATAATTTCTGAAAATTAAAAAATTGTTTAAATAATGTCGAAGGTGAGTGTTTTATTAGTGTTAGTCTAAGGTTGTCACGCGTGAGAGGACAATTTTTTCTTACAATTAAAATTTATACTTTTTGAAAATTAAAACAATTTTTAAAATAATGTCGAAGGTGAGTGTATGATTAATATTAGTCAAAAGTTTTCACACGTGAGAGGACGTGAGCGTAAGTGATAAACAGTTTTTTCTTATAATAAAAATTTATAGTTTTTGAAAATTAAAAATTTTTTAAAATAATGTTGAAAGTGAGTATATTATTAATATAAGTCTAAAATTGTCACGCGAGAGAGGACGTGGGCGTGATAAAAAGTTTTTTATTCTAATAGATATTAACAGTTTTTGAAAATTAAAAAAATTTGCAAATAATGTCGAGGGTGAGTGTATTATTAATAAAAGTCAAAAGTTGTCATGCGTGAGAGGCCGTAAGCGTGAGTAATAAACAATTTTTTCTTATAATAGAAATTTTTAATATTTGAAAATTAAAAAAAAATTAGCATAATCTCGAAGGTGAGTCCAAAGTTATCACGCGTGAGGAACGTGAGTGATAGGCAAATTGTTTCTTCAAAAATTTAAGCGATAAAAACTTTAAGGGCGTTGATAGAGGCTTCCGAAACTTGATTCCAAAAGTCGTTTGGCTGTAATTAATTAATAGGTAAAATTCCCCAAAGTGCAATGTTAGAGAATTATTAGCGGAGACATGCTCTTTGGTTTAGATCCACAAAAAAGTGTAACGGCGTCAACTTCCATTATCTTGATGACCAATTGTCGATGCCATAACATGAAATTATGTGTTCGGGAAACTTCCCATGTGACTCGTGTGACTCGTAGAACCGTTTTGCTGAAACCACATTTTGTCCAGATAGTAATCTTCAATTTTGGACCAAAAAAAAAAAAAAGGTTTCTTGTCATACGCCCATAGCGCTCTGATTTCATAATTCCTTTTACAGAAGCGATATTTTCGGTGGTGTTCACTTTGCGAGGATGCACAGGCCTGATCACAACTGTAACGCTCTCAGTCTCATAAAATTTCTTTATAATCTTACCAATTATATGCCCGTAATGCTCGAAAAGTGGCTCCCACATTTGATCCACCACTTACTCCAAAAGTCCTTTTGGTCCGGTCTGGAAAAACTGCTTCTCAAAAACCTAAAGCCATGAAGATCTTATGCATTTTTGATCACTTTGTGGTGGAACTTAGCGAATTCTCATATAGTTTTGTTGAACAATAAAAATTTTCGTTGAATCAAGTATAATCATTACGCGAGTAATGATATAAAAAAGTTTGTTGGATCCAAAAGTATGGAAGCTTCATACATATTTATGTGTATATGTACATACAAATAAAATATATACTTGTATATGTGTGTGCAAAAATTATTTTACTAAAGTAAAATTGCCAATTGCTTTTATTTTGCAGCATTTGTGTTTTATCTATAATAAGAAACTTTATATAAAGGGGTTAAACTTAAAATATGTTTAACATTTGTTTTGCGCTGCGGTCTATTTTATACACAAAGGATTTGTTAGGATATAAAAATAAAACTACATACGTTTTATCTTCTTCTATATAAAGGATCATTTAAATAAATTAAAGCAGCTTGTATACATCTTGTGTAACATGCTAAAACTTGTATGTATGTATATGCATATACAAATCGGCAGATGTCCTTGCAGAAGGACTTCATCAAATTTATGTTTATACACATATTTTGTTTTATCCTTGAAAAGTTATCTTAAACATATTGACCGCAAAATATACGAAAAGCCGTTAAATTACAAGCATGTAATTTAAAATGGTATTAGAGAGAATAGCAAAAGAGTGGCTGAGGGAGGGAGGGAAAGGGTGGGGAGAAATGAATACTATGGCGTATCATCATTCATTGTACCAAGCCTTCTACTGAATTTGCTTGTGTGTAATTTAATGGAGATACAAAAACACCAAACTAAGAATATATTCATAGCAAATATTAAGCACATATTGCTCGTTAATTGCAACATAGTTATATCTCGAAAAATAGGATTTTTTTTTAATTGATTTTGAAAAACTTGCAAGAAAAACTCATTTTAAATATCTTTGTACTTGAGAACAATAAAGTCCAATAATCTTTTATAATTTTATATATTTATTCATTTAAAATTCCTTCACTAGTTTACAGCCTTAATTAATTTAATAGTTTTATTCATATTTCATTCACAATTGCAGTGGATACTGCAATTGTTTTACAATATACATATATTTATTTTTATTGTTCGTTTGATGATTTAAAATGGGTTCAAAATGAATACAAATATTTAATGCAAACGTTTTTTACATAGTTATACCGAAGCATATTTAAACAAAAACATCCATACTTATTTGCATAGCATAAATGTATTTATGAGAATAATTTAAATAAAAGTTCAAATAAATATTTCTTTTTATTATTTTTTGAGAAAGAAAAAAATAAAATAAAATCTGTGCACAAAAGTAAAATGGGGCAGCATGATTGCTTTGCTTGTGTGCAATGCATTTTTGCTGCTTTGCCACAAACCAATTTTTACAAACCAACACCTTTGATGTTGTTTGAGGTTTTGTTTCCTTGCAACATACACTTGTTTGTTTTCGAGTATACAATATGTATGTGCAAGTGTTTGAGTGTTTGTAAGCCGCCGCCCGTAGGTTTGTTTGTTAGTTAAAAATTTCTTTCTGGTCTGTTTAAAAATGTCAGCTTAAACATGTGCTTGTCACATTCGTTTTATTTTATTTCTTATTTTTTGTTATCTGGTTGTTAAGTCGCATGTTTTAGATGTTGATGGTTGTTGCTTATTATCATACGAGTATAAGTATTTTGTGCTGTTGTTGTTATAAAAGCTGCAGCAGCCTTTCAATGCTTTTGTCCTTCAAAGAAGAAAAAAAAACGACTTTCCTTAGCATCAAATTTCATTGTAAGTAATGTGCAATAGGAAATTTTATATGTGTTTATATATACATATGTATGTGTATATATATCTATGTCTGTGTGTTTGTAAACAAGCAACAGTCAACGCTTTCAAAGCGTGCTAACTTTAATCGTTTCGCAGAAAGCGCACACAGAAAAAATACCAATGTAAAATCAACATGCAAACAGTTTGATTCAAATTCATTCAAATCACATTAAATATACAAGAAATAATATGTTGTTTGAGTGTGTTGGTGTTTATTTGCTTTGTTCATAGCTGCAATACACTTTTGTACTTAGTTGTGTAGGTGTTTTTGTATTGTTGTTTTTGTTTTTGATGTTTGTAAACAGCCGACAAACTGCTGATGGCTGGTACGCAGTGTACTAGTCTTGCAGTCGGAGGATCACAGGTTTGAATCCTGAAGTTTGGAATTTTTTTTAACTAAAACTTTTCAAGTGAAAGCATTTTGTTTTTTTTTAACTAAAACTAAAACTTTCCAAATAAATTTTATGTTAAATGATCAAAGAAATAATGTTAAATTAAAATTTAGTTCAAGATGGTACATATTAGTGTGTATCTTAAGAATATTTAAAGTTGTTGTGGGCTGCAGGGGTAAGCATGTTGACTACCACGCGATGAGTTCCGAGCTCAAATCTTGTCCGGGGAAGACAATTTATATACAAGCAAACAATTTTCTGATCTCTATGTCAACCATACGTAAGTTAAATAATTAATAATATACAATTACTACATTAAATTAAATTCATGTTGTTCCAACTTGAAATAACTTTGATTCAACATGATTCTTAATTTTGATTTTAACAGTACGTAAATATTAAATCAACATGAAATAAAGTTACTTCAAAAGGAAAAATTTTCTTTGACAATTACCATAAGTCATGTTGGATTAACATGAAACACATATGACGCAAAATCATTGCCAAAAAAAAAGATTAGTTTAACCTTGTTTAAGTAGATTTTAAGTTGATTTTTTTTTGTGTGTGTTAGGTAAGAATTAATGATTTTAAAAAAAGTTTTTTTCCTAAAGTTTATTTGTTTAACTAAAAGTAACTTTTTATAGCAATACAAATCGCAAGGTTATTCATACAATTCTTCTGCAAACATTTTCAATTAAGTCATCTTTAATGCTTTTTCTACTTCTTCAAAACTGAACTATGTATAAACTGACCTTTAAAATGTTTCCATTATTACAACGGTCCGATAAAATAAATAATAACTACAATTTTTGTTTGGTGGCAACTTTTATGTGGATGCTGTTGATATTGATTGTTAAGAACACTTAGTGGCAACTTGCTTTTGTTTATTTGCCAAATTACAAACATAATGAAACCATTTTTCTCAATTCTATTGTTTTGTTTTTGTATTATTAAGTGTTTTATGTTGTATTGTTTTTGCTTTCTGTCATATTTTGTTAAAATAAATTTGCCTGTAATTTATAAAATCGAAAGTGTGGCAACTTATGAAAATGTGGCAACGTCAAATGACTAGACCTCACGATAAAAGTTACAGGTAGGGTGAACTTGTCTTTAACTTTTGGTTAAAGTGAAGTTGTAATATTGAAAAAGTGTTTATGCATCCAATAAAATTATATCTTTAACTAAGGACAAGTTATAATAATGGCCCTTAATCTTTTAACTTTTTAGTGTTTATTGTTGGTGACAGAAATTTTTCCTGCATTTCAACACAACATTTATTTTGGTATTTTTCTTATATATTTAGGCCATTTTGATATTTCTTTCGCCAAGCTCTCACCTAATATTCTTAGCTAGCCTAGCTAGGATGGCAGTCAGAGTGCCGGACTCACTTAAACCCTTCTGGTCCACTGTGATACCAATGAGACTCTGGTTTAGCCCAGTCTTCACCAACCAGAGCTCAATATCAAGCTGCTAACATGTTGCCATTTATCCTTGTGTTCCCTGAAGTCAAGAGCGCCCATGGTGGCCATTCTTTTTCTTGCTAGTACAGGGCAATTACACAGAAAATTTTAGTTTCATATTTATTCGTGTCTTGGCAGCGACTATAAAAGTCTTTGCATTCGACCCTTGGCCTTTCAACATACCTTCACACTATAGGAAATTTAAACCATTTTGTGGCCATAATTAACTACAGACAAACGGCAAGGCCGATTGAAATGGTTTTTTGAAATCAAACCTCGGAAGCCTTCCTCTTAACGTCCTTAAAATCTGTAGCACTTAATCTCACAATAATTTTCTTATCACTCTCGCTCATGTTCTCTCAGCTTTTCACTAATATTGATAAATCACTCATCTTCGACAATAACTTCCTCAAAATTTTTATCACTTAATTACACAAAGAAAAAAATTTTTATCACTCACGCTCACGTCCTCTCACGTATGAGAGATTTTCACTAATATTAATAATACACTCACCTCCGACATTATGTATTTTGAATTTTTTCTTAATTTTTCAAAAACGTTAGATTTTTATTACGAAATCCTTCACAACACTCAATTGTTATTTGAAATCACAAACAAAATACTTGATTAAGTGACAGAAAATCAAAATTGTCGAAATTTTAAAAAAAGTTGTTTTCTTTTGTTCTTACGCCTGACAATTTTTAAACTCTCCTTTTTTAAACCAACACATTAATACTAACTTCGATATTATTTCCAATTTTTTTTTAATTTTTAAAAACTTTAAATTTTTATAACGAAACCTTTCACTACACTCAATTGTTATTTGACAAATCAAAATTGTTAAAAAATTTTAAAAAAGTTATTGTTTTTTGTTATAAGTAAATATAGTATACTAATGATGTAAAAATTTTTTTGTTTTATAAATGTCCTTTTGAGACACCATTTTTTTTAACTATTAGAGCTTACAGATGCCAGTTGTAATAGTGTTCACTGCTTAAATTTACAAACTTATAAGGATGTAAATACGGATTGTGCTTAAAAACTGAGAGTACACATTCAATATGGTTAGTTATAGTACTCACACATACGTAGATATACACACACGCACACACACCCATAGACTGTCACGTGTATGCACGTTTAAATAAGTTTAGGCCTACAGCATTTATAACAAGATATTTTTTGTATAGAAAATGACTTAATAAAAAATTACAGGACATTTACCTTAAGTAAAAGAAGAAAAAGAAAAAAAGACATAGAATTCATTTAATAAAAGAGAATTTTATATGCAGAATGCTTTTTTTTTTTTGTTTGATTTTCTTTTCTTTTGCTCTACAGACTATTACATGTTATCGGCCATTACACAGATTCTTTCTGCATGTGTGTATCCTTTTTTATTTTAGTTTTACTTTAATGTGAGCATCATTTGTCCTGAAGGCTGTATGTATGTATGTGTTCTAAGGTTTTTTTTTTGTTATTGCAGCAGCTCCTTGAAGTTTTTTTTTAGCTTAGAAGAAAAAAGAAGAAGCACTTAATCTTTTCCAACAGTTCATAGCAAAGATAATTGTGTCATTGTTTTATGAAGCTCTTTTTTCTTTGTATTTAAAGCCGGTAAAAGTAGCAAGAAGTTAAACTTAAAATGCTGGCAAAATATTTATGAGTCTAATAAAAATTATTTACTAATGAACAACAAAGTGGAATATTAAATGTAAAGGAAGTAAACGGGAAATATTAAAAAGGATTTATGTGTGTGTAAGGATTTGTTTTTTAACATGTAAGACTTTTTTTACTAAGCAATATCTTTTTGAAGATAGCTTATCATTAATAATATTTTTTATGTAAAGAATCGATGTCTGTCGTTGGTTAAGTTTGTCTAGATGCTGCACTTTGTTAATATTAACACAAACTCTTAATTATATACGCACACAAAGTTTTCAAAAACCGAAAAAAATAGTAGCTATGGATTGCCCACTACGGGACCAGGCTTAAATGTTGTTGCAAGGATGGAAGTTTATACTTACAAATTTTCAAAAATCTGGAAGGATAAACTTATTTTCAAGAACGCGATACAAAAATTAAAATACAAAAATATTGATCAAAAACACTTTAAATATTTTTTTCAATTTTTTTCTTTTTCTGTAAAAAGCATTTGAAAATAAAAATGTCGATTTCCAATTTGAACCATTAAGAAAGTTATGGAAAAAAAACTTGAAATAAATTCACTAAAGTGCGACTTTGACTAGCATACGAAGGATTCCAAACGGACACTACATATTGCTCATTTACTCAAAGAACGTTATAACTCAAAAAATGGAATTTTTGACTTAATAATGCATCTATAATTTTTTTATCATTCTATATGTTGTGGTAAAATTTTATACAAATATCTGGTTTACTTAACTCTTGAAAGCTAAGTACATTTTTTTTTCATTAAGTTGTGTGGAAATTGGAAACTTAAAACTCGTTTTCTGGCAAACTAATTTTTGTTGAGTTATGAACTTGTTTGAGTAAATGAGCGATATGTATTTCTATACGAACTTCAGCCTATATAATCGAATATCTTAACTGATGCAAACATGTTTTAAGAAATTATTTTCGGTTTTTGGCGACTTTTTAGTTTTGGCGCTTTATTAGTTTTTGAAGTCATGTTTCCGTTTTTGGCGTTTTTTTTTTGTTTTGGCGTGTTTTTTAGTTTTGGTCTTTTTTGGTTTTACCGAAATTTTATTTCGGTTTTTGGCGATTTTTTATTTCTTGTGCTTTTTTAGTTTTTGGAATTTGTTCCGTTTTTGGCGTTTTTTTAGTTTTTGCATTTTTTTAATTTTGGTAATTTTTTTTGGTTTTTATCGATTTATTGTAGTTCTAACGATTTTTTTGTGATGGTGCTTTTTCTCGTTTTGACGATTTTTTTCGGTTTTCAGCGATTTCTTTCAGTTTTTGGCAATTTTTTTTTTAAATTTTTGGCGATTTTTTTCATTTTGGCGATTTTTTTGATTTAAGAATTTCGTATTTTTAGCGTCTTTGAAAATTTTAAGACTTTGACTCTTACGGTTTGACTCTTACAGTTTCCAAGCAAGTTGTCAAAATTGCGTAGTCAAAATTACATTAACTGATGGAATACCCTTTAATTTTGATTTTTTTTAAATTTTAGTGTTGATTGTTGTAGTTTGCACAAAAATACACTAACTTTGAAAATTTCAAGTGCCTGCATATAATTGTCCGTATATTTTATTAGGATTTCAACGTGTTTCGCTGCTCGTTTTACAACACCCTTTAATGTTTAACTGTCATATATTTCTTGTTGTAGCGGCCAAAGTTTTACATATTTTGTGAAAATTTCAGCTTCATAGGTCTTACGGTTCTCGAGAAAACAGTACAACGTAGCACAGTGTCGTGAAATTAAAATAAAAGTATTCAAATGTCCGACACTTTTGAAGTAGTCAACCAATTTCGCTACGGTAGCGAAAATAATAGGGTAAATTTTCACCTTTGGTGTACCGAACCCTAAAATGATTTGTGCAGTTGTAGTGTACTCTGTCTTGAAAGTCTTAAGCTCTGTATTAATTATTTAAGCGTATTAAAAAATATTAAATTTTTTTTATCATATAGCTAAAAATATATTTAGTATTTACATTTTATTTCTTTATAAATTCAAGGTAACATTTTTTTAAATAAAAATATTTGAAATAATACCATTCATATGAAAAAAAAAAATAAAATAACATAAATCCTTTATCGTTGTAAAAAACAGTCAAGCGTAAATACAATATATAAGCAGCTAAGCTGCACTGTGGGCCCATGGTAAATTATTTCAAGGAATAGTAAATAATAGTAACTTAAAGTGATATTGATAAGAATGATATATTTACACTAAACATAACACAATCAAAGTTTTTCTCAAGCTTACCTTATAAAAGAAAGGTCTTGTCATTGTTATTGTAAATCCGTATAGAATATCATGCAAAATTTTGAATTTTAGCTAAATAGCGTAGTTAATACTTTTATGTAAAACTTTCCGGGGAACAATTCAATGGACTATTTTAATCTTTTTACTCTGCTTCATACGGGCAGTTTTTGTGGCTTTTGAAAAAACAAAGTTAAAAGTTCCCTCGAATGAGGGAATGTTCTTCATGAATATTGGCCACAAAATTCTATTATAGTTCTTTGAATACTTCAAAGTTCAACAGTATAAATAAATAAAATTCGAAAATAGTTATTCCAATTTTTTTTTTATTTTTAAGTTCATATCTAAAATTGTACATTTTAATTTCCATTTTTTACCACTGTTCTTGGTACGTGTATAATAATGATTTATTCTATCACAAGCCTTTAACAACTGCACCCATTTGCTCTTTCTCCTTGTGATTGCAAGAGCACAAGTAACTATAAGTACGAGTGCAAAAAAAAATGCAAAAAGCATAAAGTAATGACAATCATTTTATGACTGTTCATTTTGTTGTTGCTTTTTTTATGCTCTACATCACTGGTTAGAGGATATTTCCATTTGTTCCTTCCGTTTGTGGTACCTTGAAATGAAAATGTTAATGTAACAAATTTTGAGATGAAAAAGTATTATTTTTTAATATAATATTTTAATACAGAAATACAGAATATGTATTTATTTGCAATAGTTATATAAAAAATTTTTTTGTCGGCTAATAATTTACTGGAATATTTAACATCCTGCACACAGAAAAAATTTCAATTTAAAATCTACATAAACAAGGTTAATTTAACCTTTTTAGGCAATGATTTTGCTTCGTATTTCATGTTAATTTAACATGATTAACATTAATCTTTAAAGAAAGTTTTTGTTAAGTTTAAAATTTGTTAATGCACTTATAATCCTAAATTATAATTTTACTTTTTCAGTAAAATATTTTTTTATTAGGATATATTATATATATGTATATATAGGATCCAGCTATATCCCTCAGTTTCAATATATTTTTAATAAAAAAAACAATTTTACTGAAAAAGTAGAATAATAATTTGGGATTATTAGTGCGTTAACAAATTTAAAACTTAAATTGTAACAATTCTTGAAAATTTTTATTTTTGAAATAACTATATTACATGTTGATTTAACATTCGCGTACTGTTAAATCAAAATGACGAATCATGTTGAATCAAAGTTATTTCAAGTGGAAACAACATGAATTTTTGTAAATGTAGTCATTGTATTTTATTAAGTAATTAACTGACCTTAATGGGTGTATTGGCACAGACCAAATGGCTTATAAATGGCTTCCCTGGCCAAGATTTTAACTCGGAAATTAACGCGTGGTAATCAACGTGCTTACCGTTAGGTTAGGTTAGGTTAGCAAGCTGCTGGTAAGTAAGGGTGAAATTTAGAGTCCAGCTCATTTGGGTCCAATACAATGATCCCTTTGTGGTACCTGTGTGGTGAAGATAGTGAGAGAGGGTGATAGGGAAGGAATAGTGAAAGAGAAGACAGGTGGTGAAGGAAGAGATAGGAGGAAAGCTTCATTATTTTACAACTCTGCTTTTTTTGCACGCTTATTTGCAGTGTTGCAGCGCCTCTGGTGGTGAATGAGGCGTATTAAATTTTGAAGCTGTGCTTAGTAGCCATTTTTTTGGTTATTTTACTTCGTCGATGATTCTGCTACACAATACCGACGAAGGAGGACTAGCATTAGCTGAACCAGTGCCTTATGCCTGCCTGGACACTATTGCACATCAGAAAAATGCGTGGTGTTGTTATTTTAATGACTGTCTGCGACAGGGTTTGAACCCAGGACCTTCGGCTTTGTAGTCAACGTGCTAACTACTTCAGCCAAAGCCACCTTCGTACTTACCGTTATAGCCACAACATATTAGAATCACATTAAATATATGCCATCATGAATAAATTCAACATTATTTAATTGATCATTTAACATAAAATTTATTTGAAAAATTAAAAAAAACACAAACTGCGAAGCTACTTTAAATTGTCTCCATGATTTGAACCTGCGACCCTCCGACTACATGATTCGTAGTTTGGCCAGGTCATGTAGCCAGTAGCAGGAAGTTTTCGCTGGTAATGCGAAAATTGTCGGTTATTTACGAATAGCAAAATCAACAACAACAACAACAACAACAACAACAACAACAACAACAACAACAACAACAACAACAACAACAGCAACAAAAACACAAAAGCAAGTCAGTTCATTGCAGCTATGAACAAGGCAATTATCACCCAACACACTTAAACAACATATAATTTTAAATCAAAAATTTTGCATGGTGATTTTACATTGGTATTGTTTTTTTTGTGTGAAGCCTGGAGAAGTCACAGTAAAGGCTGCAAAATTTAATGAATTATAAAAATATTATAGACCTTTTAATTTTTTAACAGTTTCTGAGAAATGTAAACAATATGGTTCCAGTACAAAAATATTGCCTAAGAACGTGTACAAAGTATAAAAGTGTAGAAAAAAACCCAAAAAATTATATTTCGTG
The DNA here is from genome assembly GCA_944452675.1 of Tachina lurida. NCBI lineage: Eukaryota > Metazoa > Arthropoda > Insecta > Diptera > Tachinidae > Tachina > Tachina lurida. The sequence goes on along the minus strand of OX101754.1, from coordinate 132,440,986 downwards.
AAAAATACGGACATATGTATATTTGAAATTTACTGAAACAAGATATACATATGTACATACATGGTTCAAAAGGCCTTAGTCTCTTCTTTCTGTATCCGTTTATAAATTTAAAATCGGTTGATATTTAACTTAGTTAGAGGTTGATAAGTGCCTACGGGTACGAAAAAGCGGTTTTTTACCCGTAAAGGCTGGTACTCTGTTCGAAGTTGAGAAAATTTTTCAGTGCAATTGGTTATTTCGCGTGAAAAATTTGACATGTACTAAATGTAGCCCAACTCGCAGTTGTTTTAATAAATTTCTCGCTTTTTTTTGCTTGTAAGTATGCAACATTGCTAAAATTCCGTGCGAAAAAAGCACTGCTCATGTTGTTTCGCAGCTAAACTAAAATGATACCAGATTAATTTTGCATGGAAAGACATGATTTTCCGTGTTTTTCACACCAAGAACAGAGTACTACTCTTGCGAATTTATTTCGCAAATATTTCATACCAAATACATACTTTTATATGTAGTTTGACAGTATTTCGCAGAAAATTGTGAACAGAGTACCAGGCTTAACTCAAGATTTTGGAGATGTTTGGAAAATTTTTATACTCGACAATACCTAGCAGAAAAATACCCTCATACCTAAATAAGAGCGGCAAGCGTCGCGTTAGTACGTATTTTCAGTACAATCACATAATATTTTTGCATTTAAATGTACTGAAAATGCGTACCCTGCTGCTAACACAACGCTTGCCGCTCTTATTTAGGTATGAGGGATAGTAACACTTCGCAGGTATTTCGATTTCATTAAAAATTTGTCACACAGTATAATTTATCAGTATAGACTTTATATATGTAAAGTTTGAACTGCAGTATCCTTGTTTCAATTTTTTAATAAATTATTGTTTAGTAATAGTATAAAATCATATATAGAAACAAATAAGTTTATATGCTTTTATACATACATATGTTAATGTAAAAATACTCCCTTTTTGAAGTAATTTAATAAAAAAAAAGTTTTTTTGCTATGTCCACTGCCTGAAATAATAAATTTGTCAGTAATATCGGTATACCGGTATGTACCGGTAATACCGATACCGAAATAAAAAAAATACCGATACCGCTACCGATACCGAAATTTAAAAAATAATTGTACCGGTATCAATACCGATACCGTTATTTGTTTCGGTTTCCAACCTTGGATATATATATATAGAATAATCAAACTGTACTAGAAAAATTATTTACTTTTGCGCATAATCTGGTAAATACAAAATATTTAGCTATAAGCTGTATCTAGTGGGGACATTGTGACTAGAGCTGCTAATTGGGACAGGTTTTTTGAAATCTCGGGCCTAGTGTTGGGGTCCTGAAATCACGAATCAGGACACCGGGATTTTTGGAACTTAGAAAATCCCGAAAACATTGTGAACAAATGTGCGTCGTTATATTAAAAATAATATTTTAATTTCACAATTAATGTTTTTTTTTGCATATTTAAAAGGTACATACAGACGAACGAATGAATGTAGTTATATAATTCAATGTATGTAAAATTTTTTCCTAGAAAAGAAAACGCGATAAGATATATTATGTCTATACAATATAATATTATCTACCAAAATATTTATTCAAAGAAATTTTTTTATTTTAACTTTTTATAACAGGGAGTTTTTAATAATTTTTAATATATAAGATGACAGTCAAAAATATCATTTATGCAAAAACGGGATTCAGATAATCCCGAAAGTCCCACACTTTAAAATTAAAAAATCCCGGGTTCCGGGACTCAGAATGACCTTTCTATGTGCAAAATTAATATAAAGTGGTTCAAGATGCAACCGTTAGCAGTGAACCTGCTTAAAAACGTTAAAGGCTTGCCTTTAGCTTGCCGAGTGTAGAGTATCTAACTGTAACTGCGGTGCATTATTTAACAAAATAAATTATACTTTGGCACTTAAACAAACTAAATTTCAACAGCCATTTGATAGCCTCAATTTTAATGACACCTTTTTTACGATTAATAAATATTCCATAATTATATTGCAATTAGAGATGATGTTAAAATTTGCTTAAAATTTCTTTTAGCAAAAAATTAACTTTGAGCGTCATTCTCATATTCACCAGACATGGATGGAGAGTAGCAAAAAAAATTTTTCTTGTTTCTGGCTTCTAGCTACAATCCGTTTAAACAAACAACCATAACAAAATTTGTGGAGCCACAGCATTTATCTTTGTAGTAATAACACGTATACACATAAATATGCACGTACGTACATACATAAAGTAACATATAAAAGTAGACTATTTTTGTCTAAGTGTAGAACAAAAAAAAAAAAAAAACGAGTAGTTTGTATTAGTAGCTCAAACGCAGGTCATCTTAAAAGTGTGTTTAAATTTTGTCAAAAGATATTTATTTATTGAAACAAGAGAGCCGAAAACACAGGTTTGTGGCTAGAAAAAAATTCATTTAATTTTTTCAGTGTATTCCCCTTTAAGCTCTAAACACTTTGTAGCCATAACCGCAAAAAATATATTTTTTGAATTTTGGCTTTTGAAGAAAATCAATTATCTACGATCGTAAATAATCGATTTTCGTAAAAAAATTAGACTCGAAAATTATGTGACTTAAGCCTTTTTGGCGTTAATGGCACGCTTTATCCAATGTTTCTACTATTTTTATAGCCTGCACCAAAAATGGTAAGGAGTACATATAGGTTTGTCATTCCGTGTGTAATTTCCCCAATTTTCATATGCAACCCATAAAGTATATACATACTCGTATATTCTCGATCCTTATAAATAGGAAAGGCGAATAAGCGATGTCCATCTGTCCGTCTGTCCGTCCTTCTGACCGTCTGTCTATACGTGAAATCTGTTTTTCTAAGCTCCCAGAAATGCTAGAGAATTCGGTATTAGACTGGTGTATCATAAATTGTCCACAATAGATTGGGCAATACCCAATCTGTTTCTATTTCAGCAAAATTTAAAAGACAGTTTCAGAGCTGGAAAATTTTAACTTTATTTTCCCATGTAAAAGTCACTAGCTAAAACGAATTTTTGTTTTTTTTTGTTTAGTAAGAGTTAAATTGGCATTTAAAAAAAATGATTCCAGGGTTGGAAAATTGAATTTTTTTTGGTATATAAAAAAAACTTACTAAATTAATTTTTTCATTTTCTCTATAAATTAAACATATTTTATATGTTTCAAATAAATATATTGGTATGACAAAACACCAAAATCTAACAGCCTTATTTATAAAAATTATTAAGGTTTTATAAGGCCTTTTTAACAAAAATTTTATATGAAAATTTATTTTAAAAAACCTCTATAAGGCCTTTATAATTTTTATAAATAAGGCTGCAAAAGTATGATTCCAGGGTTGGAAAATTCACACTTTTTTTTATATAAAAGTAACTATTTCAAATTAATTTTTTATTTTTCTTTATAAATTAAAATAAATTTTATCTTTTAGTAGGAAAGAGTATAAAAAATTAAAAAAAATATAAAACAGCTCCAGAGCTGGAAAATTTTAACCTTTTTTTTTGATATATGTAAGTAACTACATAAAAGTAATTTTTTGTTGCTTTGTTAATTAAACATATTTTATATTATATAATATTAATAATATATAATTATATAATTAGTATTCCAGGCTTGGAAAACTCAAATATTTTTTTTTGGTATAAATTATGCTCTGAGCACAATTGTGATTCAAATCGATGGTCATACGGTGACAGCTGGCAACGATTTCTTATTAATTTTTAGTGAATTAAGATAACATAAAATATATCGCTAAAGTACATCCATAACTAGAAAATTAATTAAAGAACGTATTCCATTTCCCTGAAATATCGCGATATATGTGAACGTGAAATATTGGCACATGGAATTGTTTAGTTTTATTAAATACCGGCATATATGAAATAAGTTAGCTTAGTTGGTATGGAGGTACAATACTAGGATTATTTTAGGAAATTAAATCTATGAAACAAATTCTTTTGTCGAAACATATTGTAGGTCACTCACTATAAATTGCATTAGAGCCAAAAATACATTATCCATTTTTTTCATAAAATTGATATATGTATATATATATATATGTATGTACTTGTGTATTTGTACAAATACTCAATATGTACATGGGTGAAGGGTATATAAGATTCGGCACAGCGAACGAATATACCACTTTTAATTGTTTTTTATTTCCTCGAAAAACTATGTATCTGCTTGTGAGATGATTTTATCGTTCATCATTAAATCTCTTCTCGCCGAGCTATTTCTTCAAGCTTAGGAAAAAGAAATAGTTACTCAGGGCTTAATCAGGTGAATAGCATAGAAGAGGGAGCAATTTTTAGTCCAGTTATTGGATTTTCTCCATGGAGACTGCACATGTCGTCGCTGTTTTAAGTAACTGACCTAACTGACATCATTTTGAAAAATGAGTTAAGCCCACTATTAGACTTTATGAGTCATAATAGATCTTGTCCACAGTTTTTATGACTCTAAACATTACTGTCGAGCCTATAACAGTAAAAATATTTCAGACTTTTCCATAAGAATACATGTAGAAAACAATCATAAAAACTCCTCTCCAGTAAAATTTACAAAATGTCTGTTAGGTCAGTTAGTTAAAACAGCGACAATGTGTGCACCATTGCATTGTTGTAGTGGAAAATAACTTTTTTCTTGGCCAAATGTTGTCGGTTTTTTTTTTCAAATTCTTATTAAATCTACCCAATAATTTGGCTTGTACCGCCTGCTTTCCAAAAAATGGTCGGCATCACTTTATTGGCTGACAAATCCTTTTATTGGCCTTCCTTGGCGATAATAAATATATCCCAAAAAAAAAATGGTCGTCATGACTTTATTGGCTGACAAGGCTACCTTCGTCCTTCTCTAGCGTCAACTGACCCTGAGAAACCCACTGTTTGGGGTAATGTCAGATCACTGGTGTGTTGTGATGGATCCACATTACACTCGAGGTTACAAAACAACAACGCCAAATACGCCTGCCAAGTTGTCACACAATTCCGTTTGAGGTCGATTGTGAGCAAGCGTGGCACTCATCTTTCGTAAAACTTTCTCATACTCATTCAAAATTGATTTGATTCTGCTAGATGGAAACAACTACATTAAATCCTATTACAATTGAATAAAAAATCGTGTCTATCGGAAACGAAGTGTGGATGGATTTGTGATTATCTATTGGTATAAATAGGCAGATAATTCCCCGATTTAATTCTATCAAGTTCCCCGTTAGATCAAAACAACTTTCACAATCTCTCTAACCTTCAATCTACGATCGGAAAACATCATATCGTGAACTTTTCAATTATTTTAACTGGGTATCCAAAACATTTGGCAGTTTCAGTGCTTGTACGGCCACTACGAAGTTCAATAAATCATTTTTTTCATTCAAATTGATAATGAAGAGTTCTCGTAGTACTTATCAAGTAGCTTAACCTTGGTTTGAGCACAAAAAATTCAGTTCTTTTCACTGTCTTCTCAAATATCGCGGTAGTCTGTAGTATCAATGGATAACAAACACAAACTAAATAGCTTAGTTTGCTAAAATTTTGACAGAAGTCAACTTACAGCTGTTTGTTAACAGAAACAGTGTGACTCCTTTAGTTAAAAGGCGGAAAATTCCGAAAGTCTCGGACGTATTGACCCGCCCTAATTTAATAAGATTTCACTTCGCTTAAACAAAAGCAATTTTCACAATAAATTTAGTACTTGCCGTCTATAAACTTTGGTTTCTTACAATATTATATTAAACTATTAAGTGCTAAAATTTTTAATTTTCAAAGAAATTTTTATCCTTTCTTATTATCTGCAACATATTTAATACAAACAGATATAGGATGTGCAGACAGACACACCGACTTAGTGGCATGTATTTAATAAATTTTTTTTGCCCTGCTACATGCCTTGCATCACATCAGTACTATTAATATTCTTGTCTGCGTTGTTGTACATGTGTCTGTGTTTAAGTATTAGAGTGGGATTGTAAAATTTTTTTATAAGTATGGGTTAATGTGCATTCTTGGCCGGTAGTTCGTTTGATACGAATTGCAAATATTTTGCAAGTATTACGGAAAGGACGGACTAGGTAAACAATGGCAACTTATTTTTGTGGGAGATGACTTCGTAAAAGTTTTGAAAATTTTATATTCACGTGTATTTTGAAGTGAGAAGTGGGAAAACTATTGTATATAATTCCAAGACATAATTGTGGAAACCACGGATAGAGAGAGAGAGAGACAGAGAGAGAAAGAGAGACATTTGGATAGGCAGACAAATAAACATATTATTGTTATTTTCTTTAATGCCTAGAACACAATTGGCACAAATGACGAATTGCAAGCAACCAAGTAAAATCGTAAAGTAAGTTATTATTAAAGATCTTATAAAGTGATAATTTGACACTGATGTCTCACTTTGGTAATATAATGGATGCGATGTCAGCATCAGAAGAAGATGAAGCAATCTGTTAAGCGATTCAGAAATTTTTTGCTATAACGATGTAAGACCTGATATTTGCTATCTCTGGGTTTTTTTGGTATTATCTTTACCTTTATTCTGTTTGACGTCTTCGCAATTATCGTCATTTTTGAGTCAACATTACTTTAATACAACGTCAACACTAATTTTGCATTCCCTAGCAGTCTTATGACAACGTTGACTTTTTATCGATAAATGCAATACACATATACTTATATGTAAAATATTTGTTTTTGAATAAATAAAAAATTTGTGCATACATTAGGTGTGTTCATTTACTAATAATTTTTAAGAATTTGTAAAAATTGTTACTAGAAAGTGTTCGTTCATTCACCCAAAAACTTTGCAAGTAAGTAAAAAATTGAGAGACAAAAAAATTCTTGCAAATTTTTACTTATAACCAGGGCTGTCAGACATGGCGATTTCTCGCCAAACGTGGCGATAGTTTAAAAAAAAAATAAATCCTAGATTAGTTTTGATCTGCAAGAAATTAAAACAACTTGATTTTGATGATTTTTCTTATATTAATTATTTTAATTAATTAATCTTTAATTTGGATGAGAAAACTTTACAAAAAATAATTTCTGCAAACATTATTTCTACTTTTGGCAATTTGCTGCTAAATTTCTATAGGATTATTTTATAAAAAATTATATTAAAAAAAGTGTTATATAAAATCAAATTTATTAAGAAAATCCACTTTTGGCGATTTTTCAAATCAATTTGGCGAAATAGGTTAGAAAAAATCTGACAACCCTGCTTATAGTTGAGTCCTAGTTTACATAATGCAAGTCTTATTACTAAGCTGATTAGTTTGTTGGAGAGAGAGAGAGACGAGAGAGAGAGAGAGAGACGAGACTGTCAATACGTTTTGCTTTTTCAATCGTTATGATAAAAAAGCACACATGCAAACTATGCAAAAAAATATGAGTTGAAAAAGAGACCTGAGTTGTGTGGACGCCGATGAAAGTTCAAAGCAGAAAAAGTGATAATCTTAGCAATAAGACTTAACTAGTGTGAACTGGGACTAACATATCAACTTGCAATAGTTATCCAAACAGCTGTTCTGTATTGTGTTGTGACAAATTAATTTTTTGAAAAATATCTGAACAAAGAGAACTCGAAAAATGTGAATTTAATTATTAAAAAAAATGTTTACATACATATCGCTCATTTACTCAGACAACGTCACTGCGGGTATTCTGTTTTTGTGAAGCGATTTTAAAAATTCTTTTGTATACCCTTTACCAAAAAAAAATGGTAAAAGGGTATATATAGGTTTGTCATTCCGTTTGTAATTTCTATAATATCAATAAGCGACCCATAAAATATATATATTCTGGATCCTTATGCATAGGGAAGACGAATAAGCGAAGTCCGTCTGTCCGTCTGTCCGTCTGTCCGTCTGTCTGTACGTGAAATCGGTTTTCCGAAGCTCCCAGAAAAGCTAGAGACTTTGTTCTTGGACTGGTGTGTCAGAAATTTTCCAAAATAGATTGGTATTGAAATTCAGCAAAATCGAGCAGACGATTGCAGAGCTGGAAAACTTAAACTTTATTTTGCCATATAAAAGTAACTATCGAAAACAAATTTTTATTTTTTTTTAGTAAATAAACTTATTTTACACTTCAGTACGACTAAAATTGCTATTTTAAATTAAAAAAATATAAAAAAAATTAAAAAGACGTTTCCAGGGTTGGAAAACTTTAACTTTTTGTGTTATGTAAAATTAACTATGTCTAAAACTATATTAGTATTTTCTCGAGAACCGTAAGAGCTACAGACCTGAAATTTGGACACAGTGTGTAGACCTTTAGCCGCTACAACAACAACTACATAAGAATTAGAAATTAAAGGGTGTTCCAAAACGAGCAACGAAAAGTTTTAAAGTCCCATTTAGTATATATACAATTGTATGTACATATATACACTTGAAATTTGTAAGTTTAGTGTATTTTTATACAGAATCCAAAAATTAACACTAAAATTTCCAAAAATTTAAATTAAAGGGTGTTCCATCAGTTAATGCAATTTTGACTATGCAATTTTGACAACTTGCTGTATCTTGGAAACCGTAAGAGCAAAACTCTTGAAATTTTCAAAAACGGTAAAACTAAAAAAACAAAAAATTATAAAATCGCCAAACCGAAAAAAAATCGCCAAAACGAGGAAAAAGCACCAAATTAAAAAAAAATTTCTTAGACTAATATAAATCGCATAAAACGGAAAAATTGCTAAAATGAAAAAAAATCGCCAAAATGAAAGAAAATCGCCAAAATGAAAAAAATTGTCAAAATGAGAAAAATCGCCAAAATGAAGAAAAGCCCAAAAACAGAAAAATAATCGCCAAAATGAAAAAAACCCCAAAAAACAGAAAAAAAAACGCCAAAACGAGAAAAAAGCGACAAAACTGAAAAAATCATTTTAACTGAAAAAAAGCAAAAAAGCCTACCTTTCGTGCGCGATTCAAAGTCGCACTTTACTGAATTTTTTAATATTAAACGAATTAAATGAAACAAAGTTTTTACTTATTTCGTTTTTGCTTTGTTCACTTAACATATTTTATGTATTTTTTAAAGAACTAGATTGGTATCAATAATCAGAAAAATCCAAAATTATGACTCCAGGGTTGGAAAACTCACACTTTTTGTGTTATGTAAAATTAAATAGGTCTAAATTTTTTTTTCTTTTTCTTTATAAATTGAATATATTTTATGCTTCTGAAAGAAAAGTTTGGCGTATGAAATTTGAAAAATGAAAATTACAGCTCCAAAGATGGAAACTTTAAAATAATGATAAATTTTTTCATAAAAAAAATATGTATGTATGTGTCTGTATACTATATACATATATGTACGTACGTTGGTAAGGGTATATAAGATTCGGCACAGCCGAATATAGCACTCTTACTTGTGAAATGTTATATTCCACAGGTGCTTACATTTTCACCAATATGCGATAGGAGCAAGTGAATGGGTACCTCCCATACAAAGTAATTATTAATTATGGCATATCATTGACAGGCTTCAAAATTGGTGAGAATTACTTTACAGTTAATGTGATTACGCACATCGGAAAAGTGGTTCTGTAAAAGTAGGGGAAGTGCTCCCTGCCAAACAAAGTAATCACTAATTAACTGATTTTTCAATTTAATTATTAATTATGGCATATATGGAATACTATATCACTGATAAACTTCAAACTTGGTGAGAATTACTTTAGAGTTAATGTGTGTAATTCAGCGGAAGAGTAGTGATGTAAGAGTATGGGAATGGCTCCCTCCAATACGAACTTAATGTGAGTTACTTTATAGTTAATGCCCAAAATCAAGCAGAAAAGTGGTGCTGCAAGAACAGGGGAAAGCTAACAAGATGGTTGTTAACTAAATGCAAAAATAAATTTCTAGGTTGTCAACTAATAAGAAGATTCTTTCTTCCTTCTTCGGTGTGATTTTTTTTAAAACCTTTTTTTTTTACTATAAACTTGAAGTTACACCAACTTTGTTAAAAAAAATCTTAAAATCACTAAGAAATACCCTGGGAAATACGACTTATTCCACCAGCTTTTAAAATCGATTGGGGCAGGTAGTTTTAATTTTTACAAGCTTTAATTTAGTTTCACCTGTCCCGTTGCCCGTCTGTAATCAAAATTGCAAATTAAATTTGATCCACTTCCCGGTTTCCGATTGAGCTGAAATTTTGCATTCATGTATAAATCGGAGGACAATGCAATATTATTATAATAGACCTGATCTGATGATGGCGGATAATTTTTCTGGATATTTAACTTTTGAGTTAATTTTATTACCAAGTAATAAGAGCTTGTTAAAAAAGGGTTGTTTTCTCTGTAGTCTTGTTTCCATATTTGATTCTATTTTGCCTTTTTCACTATTTTTACTTTTGCTAATTTTTATTTTATTATTTAAACTTTTTTAATTCCTGTTTGCTTACAACGGAAACAAAAACACCGATGACAAAATGAATGGCAACAACAACGTCAATATTTCTTACAAAATATCATACATATGATTGCAGTAATCGATAAATGGCAATACTGTTAAACGAAACGAATTAAAATGGCGTTGAATTGTGTAGACGATGCAAGACGAAGTTGGCTGTGGGAATAATCTATTTTTTAAGCGTTAGAATATGGTCTTGTCAGTTATAGTTTTTATTTTAAAATATTATTCCTAATATATTTTTTTCTAAGCACTTTGGGGATACACAGTTGTGTTTTTAATCCTTGTGATTTTAGATTGGCAGTTAACTTGAATAAGAGTTGAATAATGAATTTTATAAGAGAATTCTTTGCTTCAGACTCTTGTGATTAAGTTTCAAAATCTAATTTAAGCATATCCTCTATCTTAGAGTTATTGTTGGTTTTGTGAAACATAAAAAAGCCATCAGCGTAAAGGCAATGATGAATCTACGTCAGCTACGTCCAAGCCATATGCACAATGTGCAAACTTTTATAAAGAGCTTTCTGTGAATTCACACCAACAAGAATACAACATCCACAACAACAACACAATAGACAGCAATGCTTGGTGTTAAATTTAAGAGCTTTCAAAGCTGTTTACCTTGAATGCAATTTGAAATATCATGACAGAGAGGTGTGAGCACTGCAGTATTCCATTATTTTTAAATGGCCATTTATTTGCCATGTGCTGGCTTACTGTGACTTGAATGGATCTTCCAGATAGAAAATATTTCATATATTTAAATATTTTTGCAACAACAACATACTTTTTTAATGTACGATAAGAATTCTTATGCGGTCAAAAGCTCTTTCGTTCATAATGTCCTTAAAACATTAATAACAAAATTTTTTATCGACTAATAAGAATAGTTTCAGTAGAAAATGTAAGTGAACTGCATGGCATATATTGATCATTAAACCATTGTCTCCCACTTATAGTTAAAAGTGATAGCTGGTGATGCACCTAATTTGAAACCCACCTCAAACTTCCTTAAACTGCAGGGTGCCAGGATGCTTTGTGTGGTGTGTGAGTGTAAATGTTGGTGAGATTTTTTTTTAATATTTTTGTGTTATTGTATTACTGTTTCGTTGTTGCTGTTGCATTTTCCGTTCTTGTTTAAGGATTTTTTTTTTAATTTAAGGTTTGCTTTGTGTGTGCAAGTGCTGTAACAATTTCTGATAACTGTGTAACTTTTGTGCATAATTAAATAATGAAAAATCAGTTGTTTGCTGCGCACAGTATTGTTAGGATCTCTCAACCGGAAATCACAGTGACCGAAATGTATTTATTTGAAAAACTTTGCATTCTTTATGCTGTGAATTAAATTTTGTATTGTTCGTTAAAACTGAATATTGGCACTTCTATGTGTATGTGTCTGTGTGTGTGTGTGTGTAAAAGGATTTACAATTTTGTTTGCAATAAATAAATTCATAATTGTTTGTTTCTTTGTTGGTATTCATAAACAAATTAACACATTCACCCATGAGTGAGTTGAATAATTTTCGTAATATTTTGCTGGTTTTTATTAAACGAAAATTAAATATAAATTTATAGTGAATGCTTGTTTATAGTGGAAAAATCTTTAAAGTGTGTATGAATATGAACTCACGGCATTTTTAACATTAATAAAACAAAGATATAACAAAAATTCGCTTTTAATTGTTATGACTTTAGTTATGGGTAATAAATTTGGTAAGTTAAGTATAATAAAAAAAAAATTAACAAAACTATTTTAATGTGTTCAACATTTGCCCTTTGCAAGTATTTAATTTTGCTGTATGAACAGACGAAAGTCTTATAATAGCCATATGATAGCTATATTTTGTTAAAAATTTATTATTTCCTGTATTTGAGATTTTTTGGCACTGAACTATTAATATTCTTAATTTTTAATGAAACACAATGCAAGCATACACTCAAATACACACACACACATTCACACTCTACTTTACTCATTCACTCACCGACACATGCAGTTGGTAATTGCTTTAGAAAGCATACATATTTCAATTTACGATAACAGTTTGCTGTACAATGGAGCTTTTTGAAAAGAATGTGTTCTGTTGCACAGTATGTGACCAAAATTGCATGAATGCATAATTAATGAAATTGTGAACATGAATTTCAGTTAATTATTCACTTTATTTTCAAAGCAATTTGAAATAAAAAGGCATTGTGTTTGGAATGTTTTAAATAAAAAATAATTTACTTATGTCCTTTAAAGTAAAGTTGCTTTTGGGTATAAGTTTAGCTTATTTTAAAGGAATTTAAAATAGCTAAAGTGCTTCAGTGATAACATAATTTTCTGTTTAACTATATAAGACTGGACGTTGAATGTGGGATATTATTCGTAAAGCGGACTAGGTAAATTTGTTTTTGCCGAAATTCCTTGATATTTGGCATAACCATGTTTCTAATAGATATAAATAAAAATGCCCAATATTATTTTTTGTATAATGTATACATATGTATATGTCGAAAGTGTCAAGGCGTTGCCGTTTTCGAAATTTAGTTTTTTTTAAATTATTGTTTCGAGCTAAAAAAATAATATAAATAATTTATTAAAATATGTGATTCTAATATAAAATCGTCTGGTCTTAAAAAAAATTATATATATGTATATGAAAAAAAATTTTTTAAATAATAATTTGGATTATTAGTGCTTTACTAAATGTTAAACTTAAATGTAATAATTTAAAAAAAACCCAGACAAAAAATTTTGTCTTCATGTGCAAAATAGGAGAATATGACCAATTGATAATATATACAAGTTTTATTGAAGCTTTAGGTCCTTTTGTAAAAAATTATAACAATTTTATTATTTTATTGATATTTCGTTGCAACGTTGTGTAGCTTCTTCGTTGCAGCAAAATATCGATAAAATAATAAAATTGTTACAATTTTTTACAAAAGGACCTAAAGCTTAAATAAAACTTGTATGTATTAAATTAAAACGTCGAATAAATTATTATAATAACCAATCGATAATAACATTTTTGAAACTACGACTTGATTGTCTTAATTTTTAATTCATAGTCTGTATAAAAATACACGTTCGGTGTAAATTTCAAGTGTCTATATATAATTGCTTACATACATACATAATTTTATACATAGGATTTTAAAATTTTTCCTTCGTCGTTTTGAAACACCATTTAATTTTTAACTGTCATATATTTTTTGTTACGGCCAAAGTACTACATATTCTGTGAAAATTCCAGGAGTGTAGCTGTTACGGTTCTCGGGGAAAACAGCCTCTGACGGACAGATGAACAAATCGATAAACGGACATCGTAGAGAAAACAATAGGGGTTCCTTTCACCTTTGGTGTACGGAACCCTAAAAAATTGCAAAAAAAAAAACAGATAAATCTGCCAGTTTAGGGATTTGTCCCCAAATCGGGGATTGTTTTTGCGATTGGGGATGAAAATTTCATATTGGGGATCTGGGGATTTGTTGGGGTTGATAACCAAATTTGAGGGGATTTGTTGGGGATTTTTTTTATAACTGATGGTAACAAGAACAATTTTTGAACTAAGAAATATGCGTCTGGCAAGTCTAAAAATGTGTGTTACTATTCATAGTGAATGTTTTGTAATAAAGAAGAAGTATCAAGGCAGATTAACCAATAAGGAAGACTACCCAAACAAAAATGCGCAACAAATTGCAATACGAATTGTTGGAAGAAGTTCTTAGAATAAACACACACTTTAAAAATAAGTCAATTCATTGTGACAAGTTTAATCCTTCTGCTGAAATGCTAAAGCTTTTTAATACGAGTACTAAGTACTACAAAGTTTGAGGCTGATAAATCAGAAGATTTCGAATCTGTAGTTCTTGAAATGGTAAACTTTGGTTAAAATTTTTTTATACTTTTCTATATTAAACTATGTATGTGTAATTTTTTCTTTACAAGTTTTATAAGTACAAATTTAATTTATATGAATGTTAATATACTCGTAGCTATCGATATAAATGAATTTTATTGAATTAATCCCCCTTATTCTGAACTTTGTGACAAATGACAAAATTATAACAAATGACAATTTTTGTATTTTAAGCAATGTAAAAATTTTAATTTTTAATAATTTTTATTTTGTCACAGAGCTTAGAATACGGGTGAATATGTTATTTTCGTCATTATTTTTCAAATAAAATTAAAAAAAATTAGTTTGTTCACAAAAGAACAAATTTGAATCAAAAAAACTCAATTTGGGGATTTTTGGGGATAAGAAATCAAAAATTGGGGATAAGCTCTAAGAAAAAAACTGGCAACACTGCAACGGCGCGGCAAAAAATGGTTTTTGGCGTGTCCTCCAATTTGGATGAAATTTTCACAGTATACTAACAGATATATGAGTAACAATTGCCTGAAATTTCAGCCTCATAACTTCATTACTTTTTGGTCTAGAGCAAGTCAAAGTTGAGGTATGCCAACGCGCTTGAAATATGTTAGTTCAATATGTAATATTCAAAAGCTTATTAATAAAAAAATACATAATAAATATAACTTTAAAGTATTTTTTTAATTAATTTAGTTGTTGTAGAATGAGTAGATGAAAAAAGAAATTAAAAAAAAAAAACAAAAAATTTCTTAACAACAGAATTGTGGTGTAAAATATAGAGCAGCCTCTCGCCCTAGGTGCAGCTTTCATTTGAAGTAAAGGACATATAGCAAAAGTTTGCAAAAGTACTTTAAACATACAAAAAACTAAAAAAAATACGCAACGCGCACATTCTGTCGCTATACGTATGTTAGCATGCAATAGCATGTTTACAACTTTTTACTAGCGCATAAAAAGTAAATTTTTGGCTGATAATGAAGAATGGCTTGCACAGCTTTACACCATATGTGAAGAAACTTTGGATGGTGAACAACCAATCACTTCGCATTCCGTTAAGCATGGACGACCTGTAAAAGCTTTCGAAGAAAGCCAAGAAAGGTCTAAGAGAATTAAAATAACTCAATTTTGTGAAAGTTTTCCAAAAGACTTGATAGTGTCTGCTGCTAAAAAATATAAGAAGAGTGAACAATTGAAATCATTTACACCAGAGAAATCACTCACCCTTATAATTGATGCTTCATTATCAAGACACTAATATGATGTTTTAAGAAGCTCTGCAAAAGAAATTGGTTGTGATATATTCCCACACTATAGCAAAATATTAGAAGTTAAAAAAAAATGCTATCCTATGCCTATCACTGTCCATAAAGTTCTCATTCACGGCAGCAAAATGGTATCTGAGGCTATATTGCCAATAGGTTTGTTTGCAATTTTTATTTTTGAAATTATTTTTTTAAATTTTATTTAATCGTGCCTGTTCTGCAAATCACGACATGTCAAATCACGGTGATTTCAAAAAATTAATGAAAGCTAAATAAATCATTGCTTTTGTAAAGTGCACGATTTATAGCGTTGAAAGTTGGAAGAAAATATTCTATTATAAATGACAAAAACTTAAAATATAATAAGAACCCACTATCAAGTCAGCTATTAGTAGTTTAGTTTTGAAATCACTTGATTTCAAATCACCGTGATTTTCAGAACAGGCCCGAATATTAACTTTTTTTTTGCTACAGGAATATTATCCGAAGAAGCGGAAGAAGCAATGAATAAGGAGTATAGAAACTGTAGGCTATTCCATTCTCGTAAAAATTCACGCATCTCTACGAATGAAGATATCATCAGATCCTTATATTAATTCATTTAGAATGAGAATTAAATTGAAAAAATTAGAATATCATGATGATGTTAAAAATTATTGATAGAATGATAAAAAAATTGTTTTTTTTTATTGCATTTCAATGTGAGGTGGGCGTAATAGTGGGAGTGTTATTGTAATATTTGCATGCAACATTTTAAATGATATAAATTACAATAATATCAAATTTGAAGGTTGAATTGAATTTTCTTTATTTTTTATTTTTTTAACTGGAATTGTCTCAAAAATAACCTGTGAAAAATTTCAGAGCTCTACAATGACTCCTTGTATTTAATGCCGGCGTTGTCTTATGCTATGTTTAGACGACAAGTTGAATCACCTGCTTCGCTCTCTGAATCATGTTTGTGAATCTTGCTGTTTAGACTACGCTTTCGTGCTTCGTGTGCAGCGTGCCAATTTAGTGATTTTCGTACTAGATTTAGTGTTTTTTAATTGTTGCTTTTTAAAAAAAGACGCTAAATTGGTGCTTTTCACCTTTGATTTTAGTCCATTTAGTGCGTTTTACAAATCTACTAAATATTTTATATTTTTAATTTATGAAAGTGTGGTGGTTATAAATAAACACCAAATAAGAATTTTTCACTTTTCACCCCTTTTAGACACGCAAAGTTTTCTTTGCAGAATGTTAATTCTGAAATACAAAGGAGGAAAACCTTTATTTTTCACAGTGAGAAAAAAGAACATATTTCTAGGAATTACAGAGGATACCCTACACGTTATAAAATAACTTAATTAAAATAATCTAATCTAATAACCACTGAGAGAAGCAATATAGTGCTTTCTTGATAACGAAAGCTTTTAAAAATGCTTCTGAAAAGTACTAACCTAAGGCTCTCTAAGAAAGTGGACAAAAGTAAAAAAAATTTAAACCAATAAAGTTGCATCTGAGTACACAAAAACTATACATTGTTACTTCTGTGAAACGAATTAGTAAGGCAAAAAATTAATGGCTTTCTGGAAACTGGATGCATTGCTGGAAAAATTTGCTCAAAACTGATCAATTTTGGGTTGAAGTTTATACTCGTAATTTTAGAAATTCAACTAATTATAATCCGTTTCTAATACTGTCAATATTTGCTATAGGACTATTAACATTACCATGGTCCAATGTTAAAGTAGAAAAAACTTTTAGCGCTAATAACTATTTTAAAAGTAAGTTAGAAATACAATAATGATCTTTATACATCAAATTGTTTCATTCATATAAAATAAGGTCTAGAAATAAAATACTTATGTTGTTCAGAATGTAACATACTGAACCATGTTCATGTAAAAATTAATTCAGATGAAACGCCTAAGAATCTAATTGTTTTATTAAAAAATTTTTATGGCCAGAGGAAAAAGATGAAACGAAATTTCCTGAAACGAGGATTATAATTCTCGTTGATCACTCTTTTGTTAAAATAATATACCATAATTGGAGTGTCAAATGCCAAATGAACTTCAATTATTTTCCTACTCATATTCTACTTATAAGCAAAATCGAAATATAGCTCGATATAATTGAAATTATTACAAAAACCTGTGAAATGTAGTAAATTTAAAATTTTAGTTGACTTAAATTGCTAAATTATACTCATTCAATACATATATAATTAGCCATGTGGGCTTTCTCTGTATTGAAAATAAATAAATAAATATAAAAAAATATATATTTATGTACATACAAATATACTTATTGCATTTAATGCTTTGTTATGAACGCACAGTGCTTTTTGCTCTGAAAAATTGGCACCAATGTTCGTGTGGCATCTTTTTATGTATATTGACACATACACATAAGCATACATACTTACATATATTCGACTCATTCAAAATCTTGTTTTTGAAGGCATCCCCATATTTTATTTTTATTTTTCCTTCTTATATTATCCATAACTTAATTAAATTTATTTATATTAAACTCACATCTATGTTTTTTTGGTTTGTTTTTATTTGTTTACAAACACACACATACACATATACTTATTTTATTTTGATAGCTAGTTCAGATAAAGTGGCGATTACTGCGATAAAAGTTAGAGAAGATACCAATTTTACGTGCTTCGCCGGTAGATTCATATTGAATCTACTTGATTCGCTCTCATAATTTTGTATGGCGAAACAAGTTGATTCGGTCATGATTGGGGTGTGAAGCATGAATAGAGAGCGAAGCACGTATCGTGTAAACATACTATTACCGTGCGGCGCATCACAAAAACGTCTTTCATTGAAAAAGTCTAACAATTGCAATCAATGGCGTATGATTAATGAAAAAATACATTAGCTGCCATAAAATATTTATCATACGCCATGATTTCTAAGTTTTAAAATTAATTGAAACCTTGAAAATAATAATTATATTACATATTTATTTTATTATTATAATTAATTTAAAATAAAATCCTGTACATCCTGTTAATTTTATTCACTTCAGCTGTATTTAATTTAAAACAATTTCTGTGAAATTTTGCATATTATTTTTAGTGGAAGAAGACTTGCATGAAGATAAAGGCTCAACATGCAGCACATTACTGATATTGCTTTCCGTAGCTCTGGTCATTTTAACTCTGCCCTTTAGTCTATTTGTGTGTTTTAAGGTAAATAATTACATCATTATGATCCTGTATTAAATAGGCACTTACTCAATAGACGTTTGTGTTGCAGGTGGTGCAGGAATATGAACGTGCGGTTATATTTCGTTTGGGACGTTTAATGGCCGGCGGTGCTAAAGGACCGGGTGGGTATTGTGTTAAATGTGTGCTAACTAAAATTTAATTTTGCCTTAATTATGCTTCCGATACACATTGAATTTTAATAGGTATTTTCTTTATACTGCCTTGCATTGATTCTTACGATAGAGTGGATTTGCGTACTCGTACTTATGATGTGCCACCACAAGAGGTAAAAGTTTTTGTAATTTATTTATCTTTTATTCCGAATACGTTTGAGTATTTAAAGTTTTGAATTTATTTTGTTTGGAAAATTATTAAAGACTTGTAACTTTATTAAATAATTGTTAGCAAGTTAACTTTTTGTCTGTATTTAATTAAACAATTAGTTTATTCCCTTGCTGGTGTGTTTGTAGACCTTTTAGAGTAGTTTCCCTTAGATGTGGCATTTGTCTGCCTTATTTTCTTTACTTTATTAATTTAAATTCTGTGGTAACATTACTTTTTTTACTAAAGTTTTTTCCCATTAATATTTTACTTCATAAATATTAACCAAATAGTTTATTTTTGTTATAAAAGTTATATGATTTTTTTCTTGTTGCGGCTTGTTGTTCAAATGTATATATTTTTTAGCTGCCACCACACTGTCTGCTAAAAAACACTCAATATCGCATGTTTCCATTTCTACGCACATCGTTGGTTAATTTTTTTTTAAATAAAAGTTTTTGTTGATTTATGGCTTTTGCTGGGAAAAAAATGGAAAAGAAAGAAATTAGGGAAGTGAACACAATTTTAGGGATAATCTTTGATTGAGGTAAAATTTTGGCAACGAGATGTCTTTATCTCTAGTTTTGGTAGCATCCTAATTTATGTTTTAGTATGTATCTTGAGGTTATGTTTATTTAACTATGATAATGTAATTGACACTTAATGAACTCTTCCTATGAAAATCTCGGATGTATGAAAAACTCTCAAAGAAGCGCACAGTGGGGGATTTTGGAAAACAATTGGAAATAGTTCTAGAGTTTCTACTTCATGAAACTACAATATGAGCTGAAATAAAGTTCAGATAATGTAAATGTCAAGTTGATATATAATACTAACTACAGGGTGGGCCAAAAGTCACGCAAAGAATTTAATTTTAGTATTACTAGGGGTTACATTAGGCTGATTCGGTAATACTAAACGATTTTCATTTTATTTTAAAGATTAAAGAAATGAGTGCTAGGGGAGATGAGATAAGCTTATGCTGCATATCGTCGTTGCGCTTCAGAAGTTATGTGTGAATTAGTAATATTCTCACGCGCTAAGTTCATCAATAATAAGCGCTTATCGACTTCTGCTAACAATTTTATTGCTGTTGTTTTTGTCATTGTTTTATGCGCTTTCATTAGAGATGTACAAATGCTATAACATGTTACATATCAGTCACGTATTCAGTCACGTGCGAGTCACGCAGGAGTCAGCGTGATCGTGATTGTATTTATACATAAAAAAATTCAGTAAAGTGCGACTTGGAATCACACACGTAGGTTTCCGTAGGTACAATACATATTTAATACTACATGAACTTTAGATATTTTATAATCGAATATCTTAAGTGATGAAAATTTGTAATATTTTTTACACAGTAAAATTTATTTTTGTGGTTTTTGGCGATTTTTTTAGTTTTGGGACTTTTTCCTAGTTATAGCGTTTGTTTAGTTAAGGTGCTTTTTTGTTTTTTTTTTGTGTATTTTTCCCTGTTTATGGAGTTTTATTTAATTTTGGGTTTTTTTTGTTTTTGCGATTTATTTTAGTGTTGGATATTTCTTTTTGGTTTTGGCGTTTTCTTTTTCGTTTTATAGTTTTTTTAGGTCTTTGGCGATATATGAAAGTGTTAGCGTTTTTTTCGGTTTGGGAGTCTTTTTTGGGTTTTTAGCGATTTCATTTTAGTTCTGGTGATTTTTTTGTTTTATCGCCTTTTTCGATTTTTTGGCGATTTATTTTAGTGTTAGCGATTTTTGTTTTTTGGTTTGGCGATTTTTTCGTTTTGGCGATTTTTTCCAGTGTTTTGCGATTTATTCTAGTGCTGGCGATTTTTTAGTTTTGGCGCTTTTTTCGTTTTATAACTTTTTTTTCGGATTTTTGGCGATTTATAAAAGTGTTAGCATTTTTTTTTGGCTTGGCAATTTTTCTTCGATTTATTGCTTTTTAGGGTTCCGTACACCAAAGGTGAAATGGAACCCTATTGTTTTCGCTACGCTGTCCGTCTGTCCGTCTGTCCGTCTGTCCGTCTGTCCGAACGTCCGTCTGTCCGTCACAGGGTATTTTCTCGAGAACCGTAAGAGCTACGGACACAGTGTGTAGACCCTTAGCCGCTACAACAACAAATACATGAGAGAGTAAGAGCAAACTTCTTGAAATTTTCAAAACCGGTAAATCAAAAAAATCTCAAAATTATAAAATCGCCAAACCGAAAAAAATCGCCAAAATCAAAAAAAAAAATCGCCAAAACGAAAAAAAGCACCAAATTAAAAAAAAATTCTAAATCGAAAATAAATCGCAAAAAACCGGAAAAATCGCCAAAATGAAAAAATCGCCAAACTGAAAAAAAATCGCCAAAATGAAAAAATCGCCAAAATTAAAATAATCGCCAAAATGAAAAAAAATTGCCAAAATAAAAAAAATCGCCAAAATGAAAAAAATCGCCAGAATGAAAAAAATCGCCAGAATAAAAAAAATTGCCAAAATTAAAAAAAAATCGCCAAAACGAGAAAAAAGCGAAAAATAATATAAAAAAAATTATTTCAGCTGAAAAAACGTAAAAACAACACTACTAAAAAAATGCTCAAAGCCAACGTACGGAACCCTTCGTGCGCGAGTCAAAGTCGCACTTTACTGAATTTATTTCGGTTCTTGGCGATTTATTTTAGTGTTAGCGAACTTATATTAGTTTTGGCGATATTTTTCGTATACGCTTTTTCTTTATTTGGAGATTTATTTAAGTGTTAGCGTTTTTTTTTGCTTTGGCGCTTTTTTTTCGTTTTACAGCTTTTTTCGGTTTTTTGGCGATTTATTTTAGTGTTAGCGATTTTTTTTACTTTTGGTGCTTTTTTCGTTCTGGCGATTTTTTTTTGGTGTTTCTCGGTTTATTTTAGTGTTAGAGTTTTTTTTTTGGTTATGGTGTTTTTTTCGTTTAATCACTTTTTTCGGGTTTAAGCGAATATTTCGTTTTTTTCTTATATAAAAAAATCATGTTTATAACTTAGTTAATAATTACTTTCTATGGAGGGTACCCGTCTCCCCCTCGTACACCACCAAGATTTTGTTCGAACATGCAATTTGTTCTAAGAGCTATTCATGTAAAATGTATATAGCTTCACTAATTTAATTGTAGAGATGTAAACTGAACCGAAATAAAAGGGCATTTGGCCCCACTGTGCAACATTTCATACTGCTGCTTAATGCTCACTGTTGTAATCAATAGGTGCTAATGTTTTAAAAACAAACAAACAGAAAGCGTCAATTCTGTGAAAAGATGGGCTTTTTGGCTTTTAAATAGAGCTAAGCCTAATGCGAAAAGCGCTTAGTTAACATCCACATATAAGCCAATCAAAATGCAGGAGAGATTTATGCATTAAACCGTGTTTTGTATTGTTTTAACACATGCTCAATTTTAAAAAATATTTCAATTATAAACGAGATTTTTTTTTTCATTTATGCATTTTATCATCAAATATTTATGTAGATACACCCCCATCCAATTTTATTTATTTAAAATTCTCTTTTTTATTCCATATTTTTTTGAGTTTATTTTATATCACTGACTTGCTTGTGTGTGTACTAAAGAGTTTTATTTAGCAAAATCATGTTGATGTTGGTATTTATTGCATTTTATTTTTTGCTTGTTATTTGTTCTTTATGTAACAGGTCCTTACCAAAGACAGCGTTACGGTATCTGTTGATGCTGTTGTATATTATCGCGTCTCGAATGCCACCGTTTCAATAGCAAACGTTGAAAATGCTCATCACTCAACACGTTTGCTTGCACAAACAACACTTCGCAATACGATGGGAACAAGACATCTTCATGAGATCCTTAGTGAACGTATGACGATTTCCGGCACCATGCAGGTGAGAAAATTTAAAAGAAATTGGTTTTTGGGTTTGTTTTACATTTTTAGATTTTTAACAAATTTAAGTTGTGTGTCACTGGATGTGAGTTGTCAAATGTGTTATAGGATTATTTTGCTTATGTCATGTTAAATATTAAAACTTTAAAGACTCAAGTTTGTGAGAAGAAGAACTTTGTAGATGAAACTGAAAGTTAATTAAGTTAAAATTTAGAGGATGAAATTGTTCTTGCAGAAAATTCAATTTTCTTCACTAGTGTGAAAAGAGTAATAAGAATCGTTTGATTTTCTCTTTTGCTATTACAATCTTGAAGAAAACTTACTGGAAGAAAAATTCCTTTGTGTGAATGCAATTTGAAGTTTCTGTAATAAAACTTTAAATTTTTTATTTGGGATTGTGTAGCTAAAACTGAAAATTAAATAAATTCAGTAAAGTGCGCCCTTGACTCCCACACAAAGGGTTCCGCACAGTATATATGTAATACATACGAACTTTAGCCTATATAATCAAATATCTTACCTGGTGTAAAAATTAAAAAAAATTTAAGTACTCCGTTAAATTATTTTCGGATTTTGCGATTTTTTTAGTTTTATGCTTTTTCTTAGTTTTTAGCGATTTTCTGTTTGTTTTGGAAATTTTTTTTTGGTTTTAAGGGTTTTTTCAGTTTTGGCGTTTGTTTAGTTTTAGACGATTTAATTTTAGCGATTTTTTGTATTTTGGTGCTTTTTCTTACTTTTGCCGCTTTATTTCGTTTTGGATTTTTTTTTTTGGCTTCTGGCGTTTTTTTCGTTTTTGGAGATTTAGTTTAGTTTTAGCGATTTTTTAATTTTTGATGTTTTTTGAGGTTTAGCGATTTTTTTTTTAGTTTTGGCGTTTTCTTTAGTTTTGGATTTTTGTTAGTTTTGGCGTTATTTTTTTTTTTAATTTTCGCCGATTTAGTCTTAGCGATTTTTCGTATTTTGGTGCTTTTTCTTAGTTTTGCCGCTTTATTTCGTTTTGGATTTTTATTTCGGTTTCTGGCGTTTTTTTTCCGTTTTTGCAGATTTAGTTTAGTTTTAAGGATTCTTTAATTTTCAATGTTTTTTGAGGCTTAGCGCTTTTTCTTAGTTTTAGCGCTTTATTCCGTTTTGGATTTTTTTTAGTTTGGCGTTTTTTTTTTAAATTTTCGCCGATTTAGTTTTAGCGATTTTTCGTATTTTGGTGATTTTTCTTAGTTCGCCGCTTTATGCGTTATTGTGTTTTTTTCGTCTTAGGCGATTTAGTTTAGTTTTAGCGATTTTTAGGGTTCCGTACACCAAAGGTGAAATGGAACCCTATTGTTTTCGCTACGCTGTCCGTCTGGCCGTCTGTCCGTCTGAACGTCCGTCCGTCTGTCCGTCACAGGGTATTTTCTCGAGAACCGTAAGAGCTACGGACCTGAAATTTGGACACAGTGTGTAGACCCTTGGCCGCTACAACAACAAATACATGAGAGTTGTAAATTAAAGGGTGTGCCAAAACGAGCAACGAAAAATGGTAAAATCCCATGTAATATACATACAATTGTATGTATATGCACTTGAAATTTGTAAAGTTAGTGTATTTTTATACAGACTACAACAATTAACACTAAAATTTAAAAAATTTTAATTAAAGGGTGTACCATCAGTTAATGTAATTTCGACTATGTAATTTTGATAACTTGCTGTATCTTGGAAACGGTAAGAGCAAACTTCTTGAAATTTTCAAAACAGGTAAAACAAAAAAATCTCAAAATTATAAAATCGCCAAACCGAAAAAAAATCGCCAAAATAAAAAAAAAATCGCCAAAACGAAAAAAAGCACCAAATTAAAAAAAATTTCTAAATCGAAAATAAATCGCAAAAAACCGGAAAAATCACCAAAATGAAAAAATCGCCAAAATGAAAAAAAATCGCCAAAATGAAAAAATCGCCAAAATTAAAAAAATCGCCAAAATGAAAAAAAATTGCCAAAATGAAAAAAAAATCGCCAAAATTAAAAAAATCGCCAAAATGAAAAAAATCGCCAAAATTAAAAAAAAATCGCCAAAATTTAAAAAATCGCCAAAACGAGAAAAAAGTGAAAAATAATCAAAAAAAATTATTTCAGCTGAAAAAACGTAAAAAACACTATTAAAAAAGTGCTCAAAGCCCAACGTACGGAACCCTTCGTGCGCGATTCAAAGTCGCACTTTACTGAATTTATTAATTATTTTAGCAATTTTTAGTATGTTAGTGTTTTTTCTTAGTTTGCCGCTATATTTCGTTTTGGATTTTTTTCGGTTTCTGGCGTTTTTTCCGTTTTTGGAGATTTAGTTTAGTTTTAGCGATTTTTTAATTTTTGATGTTTTTTGAGGTTTAGTTTTGCAATTTTTTCGGTTCGTTTTTTCCGTTTTTGACGTTTTTTCGGGATTTTTTTTTTTTGGCAATTTAGCTTAGTTTTAGCGATTTTTAAATTTACGGCGTTTTTTTTCATTTTGGCGACTTTTTCCGGCTTATGGCGATTTTTTTGTTTTGGCAATTTTTTTTATTTTGGGATATTTTAGTTTTAGCATTTTTGAAAATTTTATTAGTTTGTCTCTTACGCTTTCCAAGATACACCAAATTGTCAAAATTACATTAAATGATAGAATACCCTTTACTTTGAATTTTTTTTTTAATTTTAGTGTTAATTTTTGTCTCCACAAAAATATATCTACTAACTTTGAAAATTTCAAGTGTATGTATATTATTACATTTGTATTTAAAAATTTTTCGTTGCTCTCTTTATAACACCCTTTAATTTTTAACTGTCATATATTTGTTATTGTAGTGGTCACAAGTTTACATATTCTGTTAAAATTTCGGGTTCGTAGTTCCTGAGATTAATACCCTGTTTCCACAAGTCAGACAGGCAACTCGTCTAGAACAAACGAGGTGCTTTTCATATAAATTTTCTACTCAAGTCCACCGTCCGTGTTGTGGAAACAGGGGGTAAACCAAATAACATTTAGCTTCATTTGCAAATATTTAAAGTCAATTATTAAAAAATTTTTTTAACTTCAAGGAAGACAAAAGAAAAACATTGCGAATGTCCCTGTTAAACTTCTTTTTAAAATACTACTTACACTGCCTGATTGTATCTGCAAACTTTCATTAAACTGCTTGTCTGAAATAAAATATAACGCATGTGTATCTATCTCTTTAATTTATTTTATTTTCCATTTTATTCAACAGCAACAATTGGATGAAGCCACCGATGCATGGGGTATTAAAGTAGAGCGTGTTGAAATGTAAGTAATTTTTTCCATTCACTTGCTTAAAACACAAATAATTGTAAATGTTCTTTACACTTTCAGCAAGGATGTGCGCCTGCCGGTGCAATTGCAAAGAGCCATGGCAGCAGAGGCTGAAGCAGCACGCGAGGCCAGAGCAAAGGTCATAGCAGCTGAGGGCGAACGGAAAGCATCACGAGCCTTACGCGAAGCCTCCGAAATTATAGGTGGCTCACCAGCAGCCTTACAGCTGAGATATTTACAAGTACAGAGGAAATTTATTGCCAAAGAAAATTTCTTATAATATTTTCTTTAAATTTTTTCTTCTCTTCTTTGTTTTACACTAGACTTTAAGCCAAATATCAGCAGAGAAAAATTCAACCATAGTTTTCCCTCTGCCCATAGACTTAATAACATATTTCTTAAGATCCAACGATGCTAGCACCCAGCAATTAGCCGAAGCTGCTGTTACTGCCATGGATAAAATTGCCCCAAGGTCAGACGAGGCAACGGCAAATACGCTCGAAAAAACTTCCTAAAATAATTTTTCAAATTTTACATATTGTATCATTTATAACATTTATACTAGTACCAAAAAAATCAACAGCAATATCTACATTAGTTGAATTGTTTTACATATTAGAATATTTTTATAACTCTGCCTGTAGTTTTAGAACTTTCCAACGAGTTGCACAGCATGTATGTAGAAAATATAAATAATCTTTACTTACATTTAAACTAATCTTAATTAGTTGCTATAGTTGATTAATTTGTAAGAGCATTTACTCTCTAACCTTTCAGGCTTCTCTTTGAACTCCAACTCTAACCTTAACTAATTTATAATTGCTAACGAAAACATTGTATCTACTAAAATCGATAACTATTTAACTCTTTAACTATTTATATACTGACTAGCGATTATGTTTAATTAATAAGAAAATTATTTAATAAAAAAAAAGTTTGGAAAATCAAAATACAAACAACAAAGTGACGCTATTGAATTAATTTTATTTCATGCATAATAATGACTTAATTTTACCTTATAGTTAAGGAGTGTAAAGGTTTAAAGGGCCATAATAAACATTTTAGATACTTTTGGAGTTAATATCAAGTGTTGCTATTTTAGGAACACATTTTTGACGGGGTTCAGTGCCGAAAAACACCGAATTTTCAAACAATATGACAACCCCCACCACTTTGCAAGTATTTTTTGTGTGTGTGTTTTTCGCCCGTATGGAGTCTTTTGTCCTCTGACTTTTTAATATATTTGTAACTAGTAGTAGTTAATTACATTTTTTATTTTTTGTATAACCCTACTTATTAGCAACTTATGAATGAATGAATTAAGTGAATAGGAAACACAGGACACTGCGATTAAAGTAGATCTATTGTATCCCTTGCCAGATCTCTAGCATCTCATATGCACCTCTTCTGAATCTGAAGATTGTCAGTAAGTGTAGTGTAGGCAGTTCCTAATTCTCCAACAGGTGCTTGCCCAATTGGCTATATCTTCTGTGTCGTTGGCTATATCTCCTGTGGAATTGTTGAGGTGTTTTCTCAGTCTGCAATGTCCTTTGAGGAAGCTGGTGAGCATTCTTAGATTGTTTTTACTCAGGGATATGAGAGCTATGAAACAATTTTGGTTATAGATTCCAATCATTAGCTTGGCATGCCTCAATCCAGGGAAATTGAGCCCGAGGTATACCCTATTACTCTTGACCTCCGCCGATATATTTTCCTGGATATTGTCTAATCCAATTGAGAAATACCTCTCCTTTTGGGCATTTGGTCAATATTTTAATTTCCTACCACTCCGGCGTGTCCAGGAACCCAGCAGAGTGGGAGCTTATTCATAGTCTATTTAGCTTAATACGGCATTCCCCAGCTAACTTAGAGATAAACTCATATGATCTGAGTGCTTTGATGACAACCTGACTATCTCCCTCGGTATCGCTTGTCAAAAATAAATTGTGCGCATCTCTACTCGTCGTATTGAGTCATTGGTCATACGGTTTCCACACCAGAACCTGGTGGCGTACCACCTGATGGTGCCACTTCCAAAGGAATACCGAGACGCTATTTCCTTCCATTTTTTTCTATTGGCCAGAAGAGTTTCAAACCTCTTGTCGAATCACGTCAGGAGGTTGCGCAAGCAGAGAAAATCGTCTTGCCAGGGATGATTGCTCCCATTGGCTAATTAGACAGTCTGTGTCTGTGTTTTTCCCCGCGCTCTATCACAATCGTCAGAGGTGTGAGTTCAATGAGAGCTTCCCTAGCCGTTCTCATAGGCCCTGTTATACAAAGGCATGCTAGCCTCTGTAATTTCTCTAACCGATCTCTGGTGGTTTGCCAACCTGACCCTGTCCGACCAGGCAACAGCACCATAAGTGATGACAGGTCTCACTATCAAGGTGTATATCCCTCTCAAGATTTTGGGTGTGCAACACCATGTTTTTCCTGCAATAGATCTACAAGCCATTAGTACTTTTGTTGCCTAGTCAACAATCGCCTCTAAATGCTGTCTCCATAATAGCTTTTAGTCTAATATGACTCCCACACGCAAAGGAAAAATATGGTTGAGGTAACCATAATCAAACAGCAACATACTATGATTGAATTATATGGTTGCAGTCACATCATATTATTGTCAATGGAAAAGCAAAGTTTAAATAATATTATTTTCTGAGTTACTAATAATATTATCCACAAAAACAATTAACTTTGTTATACCTAATCTTATTATTGTAAACAAGACAACACTATTGTTAGATGTGACTAAAATATAATTGAGACTTATTTTATGTAATAATAATATTTTGTTTTTTAATCAGATATTTATTGGCAAATCTTTTGTTTAAAGCTGTGCTGTAAATCCGAAATAAAATTATTTAATATTGTTGAAATAAAATGTATGTATATATAGAAATGTGTGCTTAGATATATGTGTATACACGAAAGACAGACACATCTGTATAAAGAGATATACATACATTCATATGTACATATTATTTTTATTTATCTACCCTTTTGTTTATACTTTTTTTATTTATTTAACGCCACGCGTGCACTACCGATAGCTTACAAACGAAACACTGAACTGACAGAAGATGTTTCTGAAAAAGATTTGTTTAAGAACTTAACATAGTATGGTTTTAGATAACATTATATTGTTATTTACATCATATTATTTTTACACAATAGTACAAATTGTATTGTAGTCATAAATTTTTAACAAAACTATATTGTTAAACTCTAACCATATCGCACTTTCTATGAATATAATAATGTAATTATTAAATTCAAACATTACTGTGTTTATTGTAACGAAATTAATGTTTAAAATAACAATAACTAGTTTTCAACGACCACACATTTGTTTCAGAGAACATAATATTGTTTCCTCAAACATTTTACAACCATATCTTTTTTTTGCGTGCAGATACTTCACCTCCGATGTACTTTCTATTTGGACGCTGCCTACTCGTATGTTCTGCCAGCGTGTAAGCAACCTAAATATGGGCATAATTTAAATTTTGAAATTCTACCCAGGTTTCGCAAGACCCCAAAGTTATGGTCTTATAGAGAGTTTAGTCGTTGTAGTGTAAATAAAGAATTTTATGCAACTAATTTCATAATGTAAACCCAGTCAGACTTATAAAATTACTAAAGCGTATCGAAAGAAGAATGTTATATTTTATTTAGATAAAAGCAGCGTATTTTTTGAGTAGATTACAATATTTTTTATGAATTAATAATAAATGACTACTGCACACTGGCTCAGAAATCGAATTCATTTGCTAAAACCAAACCGGAGTTTCAATGACTCATTCCGGTCATCTTATAAAGAGGTGGTGTGAACTGGTCGTCGATATCATGCGATTTGATCCTGTTTTAGTTTTTCTGTGGAGTTGCCTTAAGTCGCAAATTTATGCTAGAGTCACAAGCCATAGCCACCCTCAAAGCCAAAGTCTATGCCATCAGTACAAATCAGCCTCCCTTATGCGTCAAAGTCATGGAAAATTGGACATTTCAGATGAGTGCCATACGGTGAAGCCTTGACTGACATTTGCGCAGTTTTATATTCCGTACATAATGCCCTTATTTAGGCTTGTAAACTAGTTAACAATTTTTTAACATACTTTGTTTTATTATAGCTATGCTATTTATTGCGCGATACCGGAGTTA
This sequence comes from Tachina lurida, assembly GCA_944452675.1. Lineage (NCBI taxonomy): Eukaryota > Metazoa > Arthropoda > Insecta > Diptera > Tachinidae > Tachina > Tachina lurida. The sequence continues at coordinate 132,410,585 of OX101754.1, read as the reverse complement.
TGACATGATTTTCATAACAAACATAATTGGCACTATTACAGTTATAAATTTATTTTTGTTTTGATTTCTTTGTACTTAAAAGAAGAGTACAAAAATAAACGAACAAATTGTTTGATTTTCTTTTGTTTCGTTTTTTTGAAGTGAGTGAAACAAAAACAATGAGAACGATTGCTCAATTTGTTTTTGTTTTGTTTTTGCACATGACCACTAACCAGAGAACACAGCCGATCGGATGTAAGCCGGCCAACAGACGACACTGGCCACAAACAGTACATTAATTTAATCGCACGCCGCTAGAAAAGAAAATAATGGGAAATGAATGGAAAAGTTTTGAAATATTTGCAGAGAGTTTGACATCATTATATAATATAATTTTATTGCATTGTTATTTCATATATGAAATTTGTTTTACATAACTAAGCAGCATAGCTATAACCGGGTGTTGTAAGACACTACTCCTCTTTTTTTAGTTTAAATATGGGGAGCGCTTCTTATATGTATATTCCTGTGCCCATAAGCTATAACATCCTAAGTGGACTTGAGAAAATATATAAAAATTTTACTAAAAATTTATTAATAAAACCACCTTGACTTAAGTTGTAATAAAAGCCTCACCAAATTTACAATAAGTGCCTAACTGGCTTATTCATAAAAAATATTTCTGTTTCATAAGAGGTTTGGATATATGGATCTTGAAACAGTTCCCAAGTTATTTGCATATGTATGTACATATAAATTTTTTTCAGAAAGACATTCTTGTTAAAAGTGACTTTTCACGAAACTATGTTTTTACACTTAGGTCATTATTGCTTATGACCGGCTGTATATTGAATTCAATTAAGCTAATATGCTCTACTTTAAAGCTTTTTTTTATTTTTATTTTTAATACTATAATATATTTTTTTTTAATAAATAAATGTGTAGACCAACAAATTGTTGACATGTGATTTCAAGGCTAAACATTCCAGCACAGAAGGTTAATATTCTCATATAAAAAGTCAACGCTAAAGGTGTTTTGCATTTTTTTTTTGTTGTCAACAAAAACAACCACCAATAGAATAATATCTCATTCATTCATGTCATTTAAGCAACACCTTTCATTATCCTTAAAATAAAAATAGAATAATGAATGATAGCAATATTTATTATACGAGTTGTAAACAACAGACTATCGATTGTAGATTTAGTTATGGTAAATTTTAAGCGAGTTATTTTATACATATTTCGTTGAAAAGTATTTGCCAAATTCACAACAATTTGTATCGTGTATTTGTGTATCAAATACACTTTCGGTTTTTTTAATTGTGAACAGCCCCTGTGTGTAGTGTATTAATGTATATCAGTGTTGCCAGTTTTTTTTTAGAGCTTATCCCCAAATTTTTCATTTATCATCCCCAAAAATCCCCAAATTGAGTTTTTTGATTTAAATTTGTTCTTTTGTGAAAAAAATAGATTTTTTTTAATTTATTTAAAAAATAATGACAAAAATAAGATATTTATTCAATAAAATTCATTTATATCGATAACTATATATTTACATTCATATTAATTTAATTTGTACTTACAAAAATTACACATAGTTTAATATACACAAGTATAAAATTTTTTTTAAACAAAGTTTACCATTTCAAAAACTTCAGATTCGAAATCTTCTGATTCATCAGCCTCACACTTTGTTGTACATCGGAATTGTATTAAAAAGCTTTAGCATTTCAGCAGAAGGATTAAATTTGTCACAACAAATTGAATTATTTTTTATTATTTATTTATTTATTTATTAATATTGATATTATAGATAAATACAATAACAATATAAGAGGGGTAGAAGCACTAGCTACTAAGGCCATCGGCTAATGAATTATTTTTAAAGTGTGTGTTTATTCTAAGAAGTGCTTCCTACAAGTCATATTGCATTTTGTTACGAATTTTTGTTTTGGTAGTGTTCATTATTGGTTAATCTGCCTTAATATTTCTTCTTTATTAGAAGCAATTCACTATACTATTCATAGTATATTTTTTAGACTTGCCAGACGAATATTTCTTAGTTACAATCAGTTATAAAAAAATCCCCAAAAAATCTCCTAAAATTTAGTTATCATCCCCAACAAAGCCTTAGATCCCCAATACGAAATTTTCATCCCCAGGCGCGAAAAAATTTCCAATTTGGGGATAAATCCCCTAAACTGGCAACACCGATGTATTCGGTATTTCTAATGAAATAAAGAAGAAGCTACATACAAATTCTCTCAGAGAGTCTCTCTCTAAATACAACATTTTAAAAACATACCCAATGGGAAAAGGTAATGAATAGTAAATGTAAATGTGTAATTATTGTGTTTGGTAAAATTACCCCCTCGTTTCTAAAGTAATTCATTGTCTTACTTTGAAATTAATATATTATTTCTCCCATTATTTATGTAGTTAATGCCTAATTTTCCAGCTGGGTGTGAAATAAAAATATAGTTGCTTAATTCACAACCTATTGTAGGAGTCGTAGTTCCTAAAAGCGTTGTTGGTAATTTCTATGTAAACATTTGCTTATAAACAATTTTTTTTATTGAAATTACCAACACATATACGAACAAAGACTCCCACAAAAGGTTGTGAAGTGGGCAAGTGTGTTTCGTTATCCAATTTTCAATTTCAACTTCAATTTTCCAACAACAAATTTTACACTATTGTATTTAATATGATAATACAATCGATACAAAGATACAAGACTTTTTGTGAATTAAGCAATTATGTGCGCAGCGTTTACTGTTACACATTTTAAAAGGATTAGATTTTTCAATACAAATTCCTCAACAACCTCAACTTGGGCGTGTTGTATTACGAGTATAATAATCTCGAAATCTAACAATCTATAATAAAGAATATATTTAAGTGATTACAGACAGCTACGGGAATAGATTTATTTAAAATATATACATATAATTTTTTTACAACTAAATACTCGTACTTAATATAGTTTTTACTTCTATGCATTGATACGTATATTTTGCAAAATCTTATATTAATACAAATAATTTTTTGCTTTGTCAACTTTGTGGTGGTAAACCTGTATTTTATTTAAATTATATTTAACTCAGCAGAAAATAATTATAAACACGAACTCAATATGATTAACTTATTAATAGAGTTGACCATGTTAATGTATATGAAGTTTTCACAAAGTTATATTTTTTTTAATAAATTCGTGGGTGTGGACAGCTGGTCACTTTTGAGAACAAATATTTACTAGTAAATATTATATTTTAATTCATTCATTCATTGTAATTTTTCCTATTAAAAAGAAAAAGTGTTAATTAATGTGATCATTACAAAAAAGAAACAAATAGGAAAAGATTTAATTATAATGAGTGAATTGAGGGCACACTTGCCTATCGATTGCAATATGTTCACGAGAAATTTGTGACTTTTTACAAAAGGTACTTCCCTTAAAAAATAATTATTTCAAAAGTTATTTTTTTGAAGTTTACTTTTTTCAAAGGATACTTTTTTTGAAATAGTAAATTTCTCAATACATAGATACTTTTTATAAGGGAATTTTTTTGATGTAATTTCTTCAAAAGATACTTGTTCTAGGTAAGCTTTTCAAAAATAATTTGAAGAAGTTACTTTTTTGATAACGTGCTTTTTTGAAAAGCGATTTTTTTTAGATTTCTTCCTTTTAAAAGATTATATTTTTAAGAGATGCTGTTGTCAAAAGGGACTTTCTTAAAAGTTTACTTTTTAAAAAGTTACTTCTTAATAGAATTTTTTTAATGTTTTTTTTAAATTACTTTTTTTAAAAAGTACTTTTTCCAAAAGGTACTTTTTCAAAAGATACGTTTTTCAAATGGTTTTAATTAAAAAATACATTTTTCCAGAAGTTATTTTTCAATAGCTGCTTTTTACAAAAAAAAAACACTTGTTTCAAAGGCAATTTTTTCAAAGTTAATTATAAAAATAGCCTTTTAAAAAAGTACTTTTTCAAAATTTTTTCCAAAAAAAAATATTATTCAAATGTTTCTTTTACAAATAATCCTTTTATTAGAAAGTCTTTGTTTCAAAAGCTGCTTTTTTCAGCGTACTTTGTTATGCAAACCAATTTTAGTCAAGCTGATGTTTGTCATAAAAAGTACTTCCCCAGGGATTTTATTTTTTGGAAAAGTGTTTTTTAAAAGGAATTTTTTTCTACGAGTACTTATGGCAAAATAGGCCTTTATAAAATGCCATTTTTAATAATATTCCAAATGAAATTTTTTAAAAATTTTCCAAAGGTACTTTTTTCAAACCCACTTGTTTCAAAAAGTACTCTTTCTAAATTAATCTTTCTAAATGAATCTTTTTTCAAATTTTATTTTTTCATAAAATAATTATTTTATTTTGCCCTATACCCAACCCAATCGATGGTTTATAAAACTTCTAATTAACAGATTTAGTGGTTTGAAAATAAGTTTCATGTCAATCTAATGACAAGTAAACAAGCATGACGCACTCACTTCCTTGGCAATTAACAAGTGGCTTCAGGTTTGGTTAGTGTAAGTTGTACATACCATTTATTTAACTAAATATTGAAAGAAAAACTTATTATGCGAAATGTGTTTTCCCTTTATTTATTTATGGTTGCAACATGATTTGGTGAGTTCATACTAACAAAATCCTTGACAAATTATATGTTCTAATATCAATAAAAATTTTATATAAATAAATTTAATAGTGATACTTTTCCTTCTTGTAGATGTATTATTGCTGTTGCTCAAACATTATTCGGCTTGAGCGCATATACAATTTATCTTATTTCTATTTAATAATTTATGTGTTATTAAGTTACCTTTATGTATATTACAAAGTGCCCCCGCCAATAAATGACAATAACACAATTTTTATTTGCTTGCAGAACACTTTGTTAGTCAAATTAAGTAAATGGCGCTTTATTGTTGTTTTATATAGTGTGCCAGAGGAGTTGGGTGGCTTGCTGCAAGTAGAGTAATGTCCTTTTATTTTTATTTCATTTACACGTTAAAATAAATTAACATTAACTTTGTATTTGGGATTTAGTATTCATTCATTGGCCGCGTCAAGCAGAACATGCAGCAATTGTAAGTGATTTAATTATAACAAAATGTCTCCGGGATATTGAAATTCAATAGGCGATTTATTGAACGGGTTTCCTTCACGTTGCGTATACATCAATCGATTTAACATAAGTCCGGTAATAATAATAACATAGCTGTTAATGCTAATGTTGTATATACTTACATAGATGTGTAGATATGTGTGTGTGTGTTTGTGTGTGTTGGGTTTTTGATTAAAATTTCAATGTTGCTGTGTTGGTTTGTGTGTTGAGAACTACGAGTATTAAGAGTGGGACACATCAGCTAAATAATATAAAACAAAAATTATGAAATATGCGGAATAATTTATGCAAAATAAAATTCAATATAATACATTTGCAGTGATATTAAGCTTTACTGCAAGCTTTCTGTTAACATTAAATATTTCGTTAAAAACATAAAGCTTTAAATAGCCAAATATTATAACAATTTAACTATAATTATTAAATTCAAATATATAAATTTATTGTCTTATTCATAAAAAATATTTTTGTTTAATAAGAGGTTAATGAAACAAATTTTCTATGGAAATTTGATTAATAAACCTTTTATAAAATCAAAATATTTTTTATGAATTAGGCAATTAATATATAAATTTCATAATATAACTGTCATAATGTAGTGAAATAAAACAAAAAATAATAACCGTTGAAATTTCCCTTTAATGTATACACAGTGGCTTTCACAACAGTTCATAAAAATATTTCATAAGAAAAGTTTTTAAATAAAAATTATTTATGAAAAATTAAAAGTATTTTTCTTCATGCTTAATATTTATCACTTACCAGTAAATTAAATAACTAATGATAAAGCAACCAAGACATAGTTTTTTTATAAAACTAAATAAAAAGTATTCAATATATTGTGAATATTTTTGTGGTCCAATGTTGATTTGACTATCCCAGATTTTCTAAAACAAAATATTAGTGTTTAATACTACTGTAATAACTTGTTGAAGCGTTATTTTCATACTGTTTTCCAGTCTTGTAAAATGTATCCTTCAATTCCTGTATATTTTTCATTTACAGTAAGCCAAAGGTGCTCCAGATTTCATGGGACTGTACTTCTCACTATAATTATATTTTTAATATATTCCATGAATTTTCTATTGGACTGAGGTCCACCAATTATTTAGTCATACATACATACATTTGATATTGTTGACCTTAAGCCACTTTTTTTATTACCCCAGCCTTATGATTTGTGTCCTTATTTTACATAAATAAGCTATCATCTGCTTCTAGAAAAGCTAAGCAGATATCCCGTGAAATTTCAATATATTTGTCTGACTTTTTTTATAGTAAGACCAGCACTCAGGGGTTAACCCCCTACTCATGCAATGTATGCTAGAACTAGAAAAATAGGTTATGGAGAGGAGAATAGAGGGAGTAGTGTGTGTGTGGACACTCGATTTAAATTTTCCCAAGTTGAAAGTGACAGGAAGGGGTTTCACAGGTAGTTGATTCCACATACGAACAGTACGTCTAAAAAAGGAATTCTCAGTGTAATGCTTAGTGCAATTTATTGGCCAATCGACCAAAAAAGGATGTCCCCTGAATGAAGCACCTCTTATGCATAACAATATTCGGGTTTCAGGAATAAATTCCCTAATTTCATTAGAACACATTTCATTGTAGTAATGAAATAACAAGGAAATGCACTCTACATTGCGTCGATGCTCCAATAAATCAATAGAGTTAGATACCCTACTTTCACCGCTGAGTTTCTTCGCCCTCTCCTATACGCGGTCGAACAAGCCCAAAATAGACTTTGAAGCACCGGCCCATACATGAGAGTTGTATTCCATTTTCGTTTGGATATACATAGGTGGTATAAATAGTAAGAATGTTAGATGGAGTGAAGTATTGCTTGCTCCGTTTCAAAAATCCTAGGCACTTAAATGCTTCTTGTGAGACTTGAAAAATGTGTTCAGTCCATCGAACAAATCACACTTAATTTTCATGCCAAGAACATCAAGAGCTTCCGATTCCTTAATATTTATACCCCTCATAGTTACAGAAGCAGCAGCATTTTCGCTCATTTGTCTATCTCAAATCTCAAATGTTTTGAAGGACTCCTAGCTTTTCATCCTTGGAAACAACGATGAAGTCTGTTTCAAAGTATTTTGAGTATTTATTTCAATATTTTATTTTTATTTACTGAATTTTAAAATTAATACGATTTAAAAAATTGTAGTTGTTGTTTGTAAAGAAGCATCTGCACATGCTAAGCCAACAACAAATAAATTTTTTAAATACGTATTTTGAGTATTTTGGGATATGCTGCCAGGACTATATACGACCATGAGAACCTAAACGGTTTGTTTTTGTTTTGTCACGCCATGTAACTAATTTCCAATGCTTCGGTGTCCTATTTAAATGATCTTTTGTAAAATGAACGGCTCAGTGTTAAGCTGACAAGAGCGGTGCTTTTATTTTTATTTAAGATACCTGCGAATTGTTTGGTTGGGTGCATTAATTTGAAAAAGGTCTTACAGCCTTATTTATAATAAAAATAATAAAAATTAAACATTTTAAAACCCCCGATATATCTAGAAAAGATATGATATCTTCTAAACGGCTGGACCGATTTTCTTCAAACATAGTTCTCGATCAAGTCACCTTTCAAACAGAGAAAACTAAATCGAAATCGGTCCAGCCGTTTGGGCTGTACGTGGATACGGCCAGACACACAGATACACAGACACACACTACTAACTTATAACCCCCCTTTTTTTGTCGGGTGTTAATAATTGAGACTTTATAAAGGCTTTTTTAGAAAAAGTTTGTGTGAAAATTTGTTTTAAAACCCTTTATGAAGCCTTAATAAATTTTATAAATAAGGCTGTTAGTTGTTTAACAGCTTCAGCAGCATTATCAATCGCTTCTGTGGTATCAGACGTCTCACCCGCGTCTTTGTGTGGGCACGCAGCTTTGGTTCTCTTCCATCTTTAATTTTATTCTATAACACCAGAGTGCTTTTTTCCGCGGTTAAGACACAAACCCAATGGATACATTGAGATTTCTGTTGATTTCACAGAAACACTTCCCATTCATAATATCACTTTCCACAGACTTTTTTATGATTCAAAACCATGAAATTGATTTTATTTCAAAGATTTTAAAAGCTCGTGGTATAAGTAAAAAAATTTTCTTCTAGATTTTTTTGGAAATTTATTTTTTTTTGTGGGCGAAAACGAATAAAGAAGGAAATGTGAAGTGCAGTGGCGATAAGAGCATCAAATTAAAAAAAATTCACTTGCAATATCTAAGAAATAAAAAGCAATTACTGACTTGGAAAATCGCAAAACTGCGGGCCTAATTTTGTAAAGCGCAACGCTTGACAAATTTTATATGGAAAAATTTAAATTACAAAAACAAAATACATGCAGTATTTGTCAATGCTAAGCGTTGCGTTTTATAAGACTAGGCCCTTAATGAATTAAGACGCGCGTAATATAACTTAAAAAAAATTGCACTACGGCAACATTGATTTGATAAAAGCGTTGGTTGGGTTATTATAGTATGTTTTCACGAAATTTAATTTAAATCAAGTAGGTTTAAGTAAATCACTTCAAAGTGTTTCCACCGAGCTTGTGAGTGAGTTGTTTTGTTAGAATTTTCGAATTCAGATTATGTACTGTATAAGGTGGTCGCAGCAGCTGTAATGTGAATTTTATTCACATGTGATTGACATTTAAAATTGATTGAATATTGCTTAAATGTAATTTTTTCGAAATTGTCAATCACTATTGTGGGATGACCCAGGGATGGAGCTTGTAATTTTAAAAGCAACGCAGGTTTGGATACATAAATCGAGTTCGAAAAATAGTATTTTCGACATTAATTAAAATAAATCAACTACTTTGAGGTGAGTTAGCCATATGGAAAATGTATTGTGAATCATGTATAAATTGACATGATTTGCACAAATCATGCCGGTGGAAACATGCTTTTACTTTAAATCTGCCGTGCTGTAGCAGATACATTTTTTTTTATCAAAAATGAATTTTACAGTTTGAAACAATATATTGTACCAAAGTTGAAATAAAATGTGTGAATTTTCAATTCTGAAATATCCCCCATAAAGTTGATAAATACATCCGAAATTATCGAGCAAGGTATTAAATCGACACATTAAGGTGTTACCCCACAATATTTACAGTGGGATTTTGGTGTCAAAAACTCTATTTTTAATTTCAAAAATCGAATGATTCAGTTTGGTAGAAATATTTTTAAATATGAAATGTGCATTTATGGCTTTTTAGAAAAATTTGTTTTATTAAAAAAACAAAATTAAAGAAAAGTCCGTGCTAGGTTGCTAGGCAAGAAATGACTAAAATACAATATTTTAAAATAACCCAGTGCTGCATAAATGCATTAGTTTAACATTTGTTAACGCGCTATTAATACCAAATTATTATTTTAGTTATTCAGTAAAATATATTTTTATTAAAAAAAAACTTTGAATTTGATTATTGAGGGGTTAGTTGGATCCTATGTGCAGTTTGCTGTTGTCAGTGAACCTTTGTACAAAAAAGTAATAAAAATATAATTTTTTGTATTTTTATGTGAGCTATTTTGCTCAGAATTTTTTTATATTTTCATATTTATACGTACAGTAATCGCACAGCCTTCAAGCATGTTGTTGAATATTTACAAATTACTCGTACACGAAATGTTTTATTCATACTCGTAACTCAAGGATTTTCTGGCATATTAAATCGCTTTTTGTAAAGTTACATATCCTGTGTGTATGTCGCTGACTCTAGCTGAGATGTCAATTTAATGTTTGCTGATATCCTCTTTCCTTTAAACTTCGAATTTATTTGGAAACACAAAGAGACATATTTTTCAGAATTTTATATTAAGTTTTATCTCCTTGCTTCCATTCATTTAGTGTTACGGTTTTGACTTCTGCCTGTAATGGATACACAGTTGCATCAACATATTAGCACCATCTCGAATGGGGGTGGCAGTGGTGTGGGCAGCCGTGGAGCTGGTGGTAATGGCACCGTCTCTATACAACGTGATGACGAGTACCGGGAGCGTATGTTAAGAAGTAAGTTAATTGGTTGAAAAATTTAATTAAATGCATCACATATGTATGCACATATTTTGTAATTGACTTAAACTTTTGGAATATTTTTTTTCTCTTCTCTTCTATTTTGCTGTAATTTAAATCTGTTGGCAGTACGAAGATTGCGTAAGTAAATTAATACCAGATTTTTAGTAAAATACTTTAATGCTTGTTTTAAAAGTGAAGATTGTTTAAAATATAGAGTAAAATGTGTAGTCAACCAACTAAAAGGAAGCAATTAATTATTGCACCTAGAATTTCAATATGTTTTTATGCAGGGATATACAAAAGTACACACTTAAAAATTAGAACGCGTCATATTCATTCAATATTTTTCAATATAATAAAAAATGTATATTGAGATACTTAAAAATGAATAAAATTGATAAAGTAATACTGTATTTTAATATTTTTCCATATTGAAATAATAAATTTCAACATGACTAGACTTTCGTTAATGTTTCTTATTAATTCAATATGGTTTTTATGGACTTTCAGCTGTTTTTTCTCTGGGTGTATGTATGCACCAGTGATAACCACTCCATAGCCTCGCGAGGCAGTCAGTAATCGTATTTTTCACACAGACACGGTCGGCAATTCACATGTATACAACAACTTTGTTTGTTTCAAAACATCAGTCTCTGCTCAAGCTTTGTGAAAGCAACACCACGCATGATTGTTTGGCTTTGTTTTTGTTTCTTTTTCGTAATCAACACAAAAACACACAGAGCAACAATGTTAAATAATTCTGCTTCTGTTTGCGACCGCACACAAGCACATAATATCTTTGTGTGCGTGCGTTCGGGGCTTGGTTATCACTGGTATGCACATATGTTTTAATTAAAAAAAAAAACTAAAAACTAAAAAAAAAGTTTCTTTATTTCATGCCATTTTAGAGGATGCAAGTAACTGCATAAGCTAGGGAAAATATGTTTTCCCACGTTTGTACTTAAATTAAATCAAATTTAATTTTAGTTTAACGCACTAATAATCCCAAATTATTATTTTAATTATTCAGTAAAATATTTTTGATGTGTAAACAAATTTTGGGTAAGATGTGCGATGCGTTATCAAATCAGTGTGAGCTATGTATTAGTGCAATCATACGGACAACAAGAAGTACAGAGAAACTTAACAGCTGCATAGAAATATAATCTACCGAATTTTAAAGCATATCTTCAGGAGCAATGTTAATTTTAATAGAAATTGCTTGTGAAGTGTAATAGTGTTGCCAGTGGGGATAATTTTGTTAAAAAGTTGAAAAATATAAAATAAATATAAAGTTTTAAATAAAACAGCGTTTTAAATGTCAAATACTTGTTTAAAAGATACATATGTAAAAGTTTTTATAAAGTATTTATAATATTATATTATAACATAGCTTCATTACGTACTGTTGCGTTACACTGAAGCTGGTGCACGACAATTGGGTAACAATCTCCATCTCATGCCAATTATTATGGATGGAGATTTTAATACAAATTTTGCAAACCCAAAGTCGCAAGCTTTATCAACATTTTTATTTAACGTTTTCCACTTGCATGTGAGCAATTCTCCACAAACCCCGCCAACTAATAATTCCGCTACTATAAATGCAGTTTTCCACAGATTTTTAAATACAGTAGAGTCAAAACTTTATATATCTTATTTTAGTTACCTTATGGTTAAAAAAAATCATTACTAAGGTTTACACATCTCCCCTGTAATCGGACTCACATTGCTTTTTGTTTATTAAAAATACACCGAAATTGAGTGGTTTAGCTGGTTTCTATGCGCATTTCACTGTACGTAATGCAGATCATCAGGGAACCTTTACCCAAAAAATTTCTTAGAACAACTAGAGATATTAAGTTAAATTTCATTTAAGCAAATGGGAAGTTCAAGTTGTTATAGCGGCCAAAGGTTTAATTATTCTGTAAAAATTTCAGGTTCGTTCTCGAGAAAACAGCCGAAAAAAATAGGATCCTTTTCACTTCTGGTGTACAAAAAAAAAAAACGAGAATAAAATTTAAAAATTATTAAAAAAAATGCAAACTACAAAATGTATGCAGTTTTTTTTCTGAATTATTTTTTATTTATTTTTTAGTTAATTTTAATTATTATTCGAACTTCATTTGTTTCTATATTAATGATTTGAACAGGCTAAATTTCTGCTTTATATACTCAGCCATCATTGCAAATGGAATATGTGAATTGTTTTGATTCATCTTATTTCAATTTGCTGAAAGCTTTTTTGAAATTTGATGAAAGCTCAATTTTACTATCTCTAAATTTTAAATTTTATTTTGCTTTTGGCACTTATTTCTTTGGGTGTTATTTTCTAAAACCAATGTCGGCCCAAAGAAGATAACGCTCAAATAAGATAATGAAATAAGGACCAATAAAATTAAAAAGTTTTTAATTGGGCTTCATTTAATTTTTTGGTTTGGTTTCATTGGGCATTTTAATTGGGCTTTATTTATATTTTTTTATAAATTTTCTGTTGGGCTTTATTTTAAATTTTTTTTTTTGATTTTATTTCATTGGGGCTAATTTCATTTTTTATTTGAGAGTTATTTCTTTGGGCCGTATTTCCTAGTGCCCAATTCTCAAAATATAAGCGTTTGACAGCCCATTTAGTTCATAACTTTCAATTTATCCCAAATTTTTGTATATCATAACAAAATATGTGCTAATGCTTGAGTTAGATTTACAGCCTAAAGGATAGTCTGTGAAAACTAATTAAATAAAATAACAGCATTTCACACTGAACACTACCCTTCGAAAGCTAACTCTAAGTGACTATGTAATTGAATTCAAATCAAAATAAAAGTTTTTGAAATAGTAGGATTTCCATGGTATTAAGCACAAAAGAAATTTGAAATGCTGAGAAATTAACTGTAGCCTATAAGCTATAGAAAGAAGAAAGTTGTGTTTGATTTTGTTGTTGTACAGGATAAACTATTTCAAAGGATATGTATGTATGCATGTATATTTCTAAAATGTGTGCTCATTGTCATAACTACTAGGAAAACTAAACAAAACTAAAATAACAGCCACTACTACAACAATGAATACTACAATTATAATAATAGCAGAATTTCATATTCATAATATCTACATACATATGTGTGGCAAGCAGGGGAATAAAAAATTTATCAACGATTCGTATGTAAAAGAACATGCATTTGATTGCAAAAAAATAAGGTACACTGAGAAAAATGCTCTATATAAAAATAATTTTTTAGTAAATAATTTTTAACTCTTTATTTGACCCTTTTATAATTATATTTTATTATAATTTTTTTTAGTACAAGAATTTGAAAATTATATTAAAATTTAACAAATAAATGTATGGGCCTGTTTGAAATCCATCAATGCACTGCATCTTATGCGTAAAGCGTTTAGAAAATGTTGGCAGTCATGTTAATTGCCTGAATATTTTTTTTCTGAAGATACGCGAAAAGGAATTTTAATTGCTGAATTCACAAAAATTTTTATCGTCTATCCTGTATGAAATATACTTTCTGTTTTTTTTTTTTGATGGTGAATACCTATTGTGTAGTGTATTAGTAATACTCTCAGATAGTTTCTCTCTAAATACAAGTTTTAAAAAACATATGAAATATGAATGTAAAAGTGTATTTAATTTTTATTTGAAAATTTCCAACAACAAGCTTACACTAACTGCTGAGTCTTAGTACACGATACAATGATACAACTAGCTTGTGAATTGAACATATAAGTTTTTGTTTTAACAAATGTTGAGCCGCATTTTCGATTTAATCGTTAGCGACTAAAATAAAATTTTTCTGGAGAATTTTTTTTTTTAAATATTCAAATGTGTTTTTGTATGTAAATTGTTGGTTAAGATAAAGTTTTACAGCCCGTATCTTAAAAGTTTTCAAAAGTTTTGGCATTTTCATAATTATAAATTATTGGTAGGCCCATAAAATTTTAATTTCAATAAAAAGGTCTATTTTCGATGAGATGTCGATAAAATCGAAAAATAGCTCGATATATTTTTGGAACTGATTTTAGATTTTATTATTTTCCTTATTTGGTTCATCAATAAGATGAATGAATGCTGATGATATAATAAATTGTAGTTGATAGATCTGGCTGCTGATGAAGTGTGCAGAGGTACAGACAAATTCCGATATTTCCCCCATCTAATAAAGTTATAGTTATGTCATTTCTAATTTAAGCTTAAGCCCCATTATGAAATTATGGATATGTAAGAATATACGAACTTAGGCTATATAATCAAATCAAAATAATCAAGTACACAATATACTTTTTTTCAGTTTTGGATTATTTTTTATTTTTGACTTATTTTCTTAATTTTGTCGTTTTTTCCTTTTTGGCTATTTTTTCGGTTTTAGCGATTTTTTTTCGTTTTGGCGACTTTGTTCAGTTTGGGATTTTAATTTTAGCGTATTTGAAAATTCCAAGAGTTTGCCGCTTACGGTTTCAGAGATACAGCAAATTGTCAAAATTATATAGTCAAAATAACATTAACTGTTAGAATACCCTTCAATTTTGATTTTTTCAGTATTGATTGGTATAGTCTGCATAAAAATACACTAACTTTGAAAATTTCAGACGATGAAAGTTTTGGCGAGAGAGACGAGTGCAAAAAAAACGAGTACCCAGCTTCAAGTGCTCACAATACGTTTTGCTTTCTCTTTCGTAATGTGAAAAACTTACACATTTATACACAAAACTGTGCACGCCGTCAATAATAAGTGATAAGATTATCAATAAGACTTGTAATAGTCTGAACATAGACTTACATTGAGATTTCAAAATTTTTCGTTGCTCGCTTTAGAAAACCCTTTAATTTTTAACTGTCATATAGTTTTTGTTGTAGTGCAAAAAGTTTTGCATATTCTGTAAAAATTTCAGGTCCGTAGGTCTTACGGTTTTCGAGAAAACAGCAAGATAGATGATAGACGGACCGAGTAGCGTATCGCAGGGTTAGTTTTCACCTTTGGAGTACAGTACCTGTGTTCTGTAACTTGCGGGAAGTTTTCGCATCGAGAAAAATTAAACAATTATATTGGATGTCCTGTTTTCCACAGGCTTCTCGTCTGGAAAAGTTCTCACCAAAGTTACAGAACATAGGCACACGACCCTAAAAATGTGTTTTTAATTCTATCAAACTGTTACGAATGTTGATAATCAAATCACATACATTTGTATATGTGTGATTCAATATGTAAAGTCTAAGAATTCTGTGGCAGATCCAATTTCAGTATAAATGTCATTTAATTTTTTGCATTTAGTAATTAAATACAAAATAAAGTTTTTTCTGTGTATTGTTATGGAATATTCCATTAAATATATTTATACATATTAATATTATATTATTTAATTTCTGCCGGTGTACATACATATATCGTTAGCTAAAATGCAAAAAGGCGTAACTAACAAAAATATAATTTTACAGGAGAAACAAAAAACTAAACAAAAAACTGAACAAACGTGTAGTTAAGTCCCCTTGTTATTTGTTAATACAAGCGTAGTTTTTGATCGCAGAAGTGTAATATTTTGTCAAGACATTGGCATTCATAATAATCAATCAAAAACTCGATTCTGAATTTTTTGTTAGTTACGCCTTTTTGCATTTTAGCTGATGAATTGTATGTATGTATGTACGTATATCATATGGATACACATCATTATGTGTGTGTACGTGTGTGTGCCTTTCAACCACAATTGCCCCACAATCATTTAATTATAGTTTATGGATTTTTTTTTGAGTTGTTCACTTGAAATTATTTTTTTATGGTAGTAATATAATATATGTATGTACAACTTCTGTCAGTTTAAGCCAATTGTTCAGAGTGTTCAAATACAAGTGGCTGGCAATAAAATTGATTTGCCTTTGAAAAGCGCATAAAACAAACAGATATACTTATAAATTATATTTCATCAATTATATGTGTTATTATTTTTATTTTTGTGCGAAGTAAATACATACATATATATTTATTAAATAATTTTAGAATCATCATACATAAATACGTAAATACGTACATACATATGTATGTATGTATATATGTATGTACATCTGTAAGCAGCATACATTCTTACGTGTGTGCTTGTGAGTGAAGACATTTTTATTCACTCTGTTTGTACAATGAGCTGCGACAGTGCATCGAGTATCAAAGCAATTATTGGTAATAACATTGCAATTAAGTGGAATTATTAATTTAAGTTATTTTAACTGACATATTTTCACTACTTATGTATTGATTTATGGAACTATAATGTGTTGTTCTATATTCATAATTAAGCTCATTGATCATGACAAAATTATATTTCATTAAACTTGTCCATAATTCATAAATAATTGATTAACATAAATACATACATATGAGCCGTTAACTTAAAAAGTGAGTCAAGTAACTTTTTTTAAATTTGTTTTTTGCAAATAGAATCTGTAAATAGAGGGTCTTTCAATAAGAGTTTTAATATTGATGTGTTATAATCAGGCTATGCTATTAATTATGGAAAAGAATAGCCACCAAATGGCCGTTATGCAAAGCTTTGTGGGTTCTTAGAAGTAAGGACGAATATAAGTATATTAAGAAATAAACTTGCTTGTGAAATGATTTCTTAGTTGGAGTCAGATCGTCTTATCCCGAACCATATTTTAGGTTTGGAGGCAAGAAATAGTCATTGGCATAATATTTTCCAGTAAAGCCTTAATGTATAGTACAGTGTCCAGCACCGTGTACAGTGCAGTGGACACTACAGTGTACAATAGACTATACATTACAGTTTGCAATATAGTGTAAATCAGTAATCGGCAATGAATCATTTTTTCACTATTCATACTGGCTCATGAAACTTTAAATATAAGTGAGTACACATCATTTAAACTCAACTACTATGATTTACCCATACTCACGATTACCTTGATTTATAAGTATAGATTGAAATAAATATGAATGCGACGTCGACATCATAGTCGTATCATGCTCACAATCATAAATCACCTGTTTGATTTCTAATTTCAGGAAAATATTTATACTACTCACATTGATTTAGCTCACTCAACTAATGCATCATGTATGTTTATTTAAAAGTATAGTCATTTAGTATAAAATAGTAGAAAATTGGGTTATTTTCAATTCATAAAAAAAAACAAAAAAAAAAGAAAACAACAGAGAAACACATAAACTCATAATGAGAACTTTAATGTTCGTATGCGAAGATCGCATTGTAAGTCATAGTTATTTTGCATCGTCCATAGGCATTGAGTTAAGGAGAGTTGAAATTAACAACGTCTTAAATGTTACTAAGGATAAGTTCTATGAGCACTTGAAACTTTCGAGTGAATATGATTCATAGACAACATTGATGATTCATGATTCAACTCTACTCACTTTTTCACTACTCATTGCTGTTCTCTACTGTACATTACAGAGTACAGAATAGTGTACAATTCAGTGTAAAGCAAAGTGTAAAGTACAGTATTCAAAATAATATACAGTACAGTTTACAATACATTGTGGAGTACAGTGTACAGTATACTGAGTTTTAGAATTGAGGCTTATTAAAAATTAAAAAAAAAATACAAGAATACAAGATTAAGGAAAAAATTTTGGGGTACCATGCTTGAGATGTTTTCGGACCTCAAAATAGTTTCTTAAAATTTTGCCAAGGCTGGTGGTACGTTCATTGTTTTACTAAACTTTTTTTGCTGATGGAACTCAGACAATGTACTTGAAAACAAAATTCTCACTTAATATTCTTCATTGAATAACGAAAACATAGAATGAGTTCACAAGAGTGTTAAAATACTTACTTTGTGTTCTATTTTCTCTCGGAAGAGAATTTTATTTTGATAGCTGATGCATGATAAGAATTCAAAAAAAACAGGACGAACTTACCCAGTAAACATTTTGCAATGTTGTAATCGGTAGTACTCTTTTAATGGCTTACAAAGTAATGAGTGGCACATATTTATCTAATTATTTTATATGAATAACAATTAATTTCCTGTAATAAATAAAATAACAAGTTATTTATATCATTACGTGCAAGTAGTTATTGTAGTACTTTCCAGTTTATTTTTATTAGAAAAAATTGTCAATTAAATTTTGAATAATTTTAGGGAAAAGTAATCTACAAAATTTTGCATATTTGTAAGCAAAAAATAGCGCAATAAATTTTTAGTACTTTTAGGTAATCATTAATCTATTAACTTTTGGATGTTTGTAGGCAAAACTTCTCAAACAAAAATAATGGCTTATTCAGTCAAATTGTAAGTACTTACGACTGGAGAGTACATACACTTTTTTGCATTACAGTAAGCAAACTTTTTTGCTGGGTATGGTTTTTACTTAGTTTTTTGTATTTAATTATCTTTTAGCTTACAGTTTCAAAATATATTTTAATGAAGTCTTATAATTGAAATAACATGAATACTTCCTTTTAAAATTATTTTTATACTCATAGAAAACTTAACACGGTAAAATCTGCCGATCATAAGCTTTTAGTATTTATAATCCATTTATTTTATTCAAGCTGATGCCGATGCCAGCGATAAGGCCTCTACATTTGGCAAATTATTGCAGTATTTGTCAATTATATTGGTTGTCCTGA
Source organism: Tachina lurida (assembly GCA_944452675.1). NCBI lineage: Eukaryota > Metazoa > Arthropoda > Insecta > Diptera > Tachinidae > Tachina > Tachina lurida. The sequence goes on along the minus strand of OX101754.1, from coordinate 132,391,809 downwards.
CAGCTCCTTTCAGCTTATTTGTTTGCTTCAAGGTCAGTATTTTGTATTTAATTATCTTTGCTTTGTTTTTGCGCTTGAGTGCAATGATTTGTTATTTGTCTTTAATTTTAATGGTGAAAGTATGTCATTTATATTTTTATTATTGTTATTTTTTATATTTTTCCTTGTCATTGTTTTGGCTAAAATTATAGGTTGTACAGGAATATGAGCGTGCAGTGATTTTTCGTTTGGGTCGTTTATTGCAAGGCGGTGCCAAAGGTCCTGGTAAGTTAAAGTACTTTTGATATGGAGAATACAATTTGTTTGCTTAAATATAATTGGGGCAGATTAATTGAAAGTGATAATGGGTTTTTAATACTTATTCGTATAAACGTATACACATACACTGCGAATTATTTAAATAAGGAATTTAATTTGACCAATTTTGGACGAAATGAAGGTTAATACAACTTTAATTTGAATGATTTGAGAAAAAAATATTTTTGCAACGGAAAAAATTACTAGAGCATCGTAAAAAGTGTATTAGAAGGAGTGTTTGCAAAACTGAATTTATTTGTACTAAATTCGTGGACCCAGCAACGCGACAATAGTTCAATGCACGCATTCAGAAGTGAAAATCAGTGATTTCGTCAGCAATATGTGTATATCACATTTAATTTGTAAGAGAGAGTACCATACATTTACCTTAAAATTTTTTCAATTCAGTTCAGTTTAAATTTAAATTTAAAGAATGCGCATAAAAACAGATATTTACTTATGCATCCAGCATCTATGGGGTATTTCATAAAAAAATTGTGTAACGCGGAATCAGATTGGTAACCCAGAGAATGGTCTCGATGCCTTACAGACGTGCCTCCAGTTGCTGGTAATTTTTGCTAGAATAATATTACATTATTTGGCAGGCTTCCGTACCCGATTTGTCCTAATTTACACTAAGCAAGTCTTATTGCTATGATGATTAGCTATTTAGGAGAGAGAGACGAGGGGAAAAGAAACGTTTATATTCCCCTCATCTCTCTCCAACAAACTAATCAACTTAGCAATAAGACTTGCTTAGTGTAAATTAGGACTTTGTAATTTACGAGTACATCTTTAATTATGTAGGATTTCGGTTATTACTTTTTGGGTTGGTTTTCTAAAGGGGACTTCGGCTACTCATCCCGAAGTAGAGCCTTGCCAATCTCTGTTACTGCCCATTTTATTTTGAAAAGGTTTATGGTCTTGCAATGTCATATTCCAAGTCATATCTGAAAGTTCTGTAATTCATATTTTATCGGAGTCTCCAAACCTATATACTATTCCACTAATTTATGGAGATTTCACAAGCAAAGTTATTGCTCGAGACATTGGTTGGGAGCACGCTTTATCTCCTTTACAGTCTGTTTATTTGCTGGGGTTGGTAGTATCTCCTCCAATTTTAAATCTACAACGTAATGGCTCAATAATGGATGGCAGCTTGGTAGCTGGCAACTCAACCCAAACTAAAACTATTATTATGTATGGCCGCTTTTTCCAGTTACCTAAAAGCTATCCAATATACCATTATTGGTAACTGAAAATAATCTAAATAAAGCTTCAAAATATCAGAAATGTAATTCCTACAAAAGTTATTAAGTAAAAATACTCACAAATTTACTTATAATAATAATGATTAGTTCGGTGGAATTATTTATCGATGAAGAGAAGCAATGATAAAATCTGTCATCTAGAGGGTGATTTTTTTTAGCAACTGTCGTTTTGGCAACACTGTTTTTGACAACTCAGCTGTTCTGGTGTATCATGTTAGTGTTAAACATGTTCAGTTTGGTCTATAATTTAACCATTAATCGATTTAAAAACGAACAACGCTTGCAGATTATTGAATTTTATTATAAAAATTCATGGTCGGCTAAGGAAGTGTAAGGTAAGTTTGGGTGACCTCCTGAAGCGACTTTTCGCACTATTTATGACTAAATTTCACACCAAAATTACATTATTGAACATTAAACCACCAGCACGCATACGCTTAGTGGGGACTGAGGAAAATATCGCAGCCTTGTCGGCCAGTGTTGTTGATGACAGTGAATTAACGATTCAGCGAAATTTGCAGCAATTGAGCTTCTGTTACTTTTTTTTGTCCAAAGTAAAAGAACTGGACTTGGCTGACATGTGGTGCTCCTGTGGCTGAGTGGTAGCGATGCTAGAATCTCAGTCCAGAGGTCGTGGGTTCGATTCCCACCATAGACCCTGGGTGTTTTTCGCAGACAAGCTAATCGCTTTGCGGAAAAAAGACCGTCCCACATGCCATACACCACGCAAAACAATGGCCCCGTTGAGAAGGGAGTTCAGTGAACAGTTTAAATCACGTTTGAGGCCGGTCTATTGGCCGCTTAGATCGTGCGATTTAACTCCTTTAGACTATTTTTGTAGAGCTATGTTAAGACTCATGTTTATAGGAATAAGTCCGCAATGGTTGACGCACTGGAAGGGAATATTGAAGAATTTATTCGTTAGATACCACCCGATATGTTGGAGAGAGTATGCCAAAATTTGACCCACCGTAAGAACCATATCAGGCGTAGCCGCGGTCAAGATAATATGATATCATCTTTAAACATTGATATATGTAGTGCCTATACTCTCAGTAGATGTTAATGTTTGCACGAATTTCTTTTTCAGCTTTAAAGCATATTTTTGCTTTCTCAAAGAAGAAGTAGCTTATTTATTTGTTCTTATCTTAAAAACTATGCAGCAACTAAAAAGTTGTGGTTAAGAATTCTATTGTAATCTGGCAACTTAAATTACCAGCTGTTACCAGTTGAAAGTTGCCATGCTTAATGTCGCTTTGGCTATTGGCAACACAGCTGCAATACGGTTGCCATCTACAATCGAGCCATAAGGCCATATACATTTGAAATTTCACTTGACTAATGCGCTGATTTACTCGGGATTAATTGTGCTGGCATAAAATGCCAGTTTGTCGGTGAGAGAGGCAAAGAAAGGGGTTTTGTGTTTGGCATAATTTTTCAATCAGCTATAACCCCGCATTAGCTGCACAAAACCAATACACACACAACTTAAAAAACTGCAAATGTTAAATGAAGACGAAAAACACTAACACACACAAAGCTGTGTATACGTATAAATTTTTATGCCGGATGCATTAGTCTCGTGTGTTCTTAAAAGAACAAAAATTGTGCGGCATCAAAATTAGTCTCGTGTAAACTACCTCAATGAGACGAATCTTTCTTTAGTACATTAAAATTTGCCCTCGTTTTCATCTGTTCTCTCTTCACTATCCTTTTCTTAAAGATGCTTAACTTAAATATTTTAAGTTAGATTCTAGCTGTTTCATTTAAATACATTCTCTATTATTTAGATATCCTTTATCAATATTTTTACTTTCTGCTTATTATGAAGTGTTGTGTTCTTGCTAAAATTAAAATAAATCTTGAGCAAAAATAAAAATACTTAAGCCCTGAAAAAGGAAATTCTACACACATTTCTGCAAAAGCCAACGACAAAATTGCTTAATCTATAGATTGTCAATGGCACAAATAGACCACCCAGGGCTTCTATGTTTCAACCTAAAAGCGTCAAAGTACAAACTTGCATAATTCCCCTTCTTTTTTTTTTCTTTGCTCGAGTAAGCAACATTTTAGGATTATGGAAATTTACTTCTTTTACTGTCTATGCATAATAATGTCCTGCACAAGACCTTTTATAAGAACTTTCAGGACATGAGAAATTTTTCAAATGCTTTACTACAGCGAGATATTCTAAAACAAACGCTAAACAATACTGTTGGCAATACAATAAAACAACTGAAACAAATGTCTTGCCAACAGTGTTGTTTAGCGTTTGTTTTAGAATATTTCGCTGTAGTAAAGCATTTGAAAAATCTCTCATGTCTTGAAAGTTCTTATAAATGGTCTTGTGCAGGACTTTAATGCATAAGGAAAAGAAAAAAAAATATATTATAATAAAATACCCATTTACTTATTTTCTATACTTTAACTATTTTTATCTGTTTAATTCTAGGAATTTTTTTCATTCTACCCTGCATTGATACCTACGCCAGAGTAGATTTACGTACTCGTACCTATGACGTGCCACCGCAAGAGGTAAAATGCTGCAAGAAAAATCAAAGCAAGATATTTAAAAATTTATGCAATGAAATTATTTGAATTACAAAGTGATTGGAGAACGAATGTATTGAAGCTCATGCATAGATATATATTTTATTGTTTAGGTTTTAACCAAGGACAGTGTTACGGTCTCTGTCGATGCTGTGGTCTATTATCGTGTATCGAACGCTACTGTTTCCGTAGCCAATGTAGAAAATGCTCATCATTCTACTCGTCTGTTGGCGCAGACCACTCTACGCAATACCATGGGCACGCGTCATTTGCATGAGATTCTAAGTGAACGTATGACAATATCTGGAACTATGCAGGTTTGTATGCTTTTATAAATGCAATTGTGTGTTAAAGGTTTAAACATTGGGAGGAAAATAATTTGATTTAGTAGATTGTATTTTTTTTCTTTCTAATACAGTCTCAAGGACTTAGAAATTTATATAAATGAATGCATTTTTAAGTCCTTTTTATTTCATGTATTTTTATAAATACTGGCAAAAACTATATAATGGTGCTGTCACTGCGATTGTTTTAGATTTTTAGTGTTGTCGTAATTTTTCGGGGAAGTGCCTGGGAACTTCTAGGAACTTGGGGATTTTTAGCCTAGTTCTTTTGGATTCTCCTATGTGGTTTATGTCTTTGCTAAAAGTTTCGAAATAAAGAACGTAATCTTAATTTGATCTTAAAATGAGATTTAATTCAAGATTACAATCTTCAAAGCGATCTTAAGAAAAAATTTAGATTTTATTTTTGAATCTAGAATTTCCACATTTAACAGACTATTAAGATTGAAAATCTTGATTTTAACACGTTTTTTCCCTTAAGCCTGGCACTCTGTTCAAAATTTCACGCAAACAGGGGGTTTACTCTGTATTTCGAAACGGAAGCAAATGCTTTCGAAATGCAATGTTAATAGCATACAAATTCGAAAGCATTTTCTTTCGTTTCGAAATACAGAGTAGACCCTCAGTTGACATAATCCATACAAAAAAAGTTTATGTGAAATTTTCATGATATAATATTGCGAAAGTTTGACTCTGTTCAACTCGTGAAAAATGTATGAAATGTAGCTGGTAACATTTTCTTGCTATCTGTGAAATAATGAGACTGGCATTTAGTCCTAGTTTACACTATGAAAGTCTTATTACTAGGCTGATTAGTTTGTTAGGAGAGAGAGAGACGAGGGGAAAAGAAACGTTTCTGCTGCCCTCGTCTCTCTCTCTCTCCCTCAAACTAATCAGCTTAGCAATAAGACTTGCAGAGTGTAAACTAGGACTTATTTCGTGGGAAATATTGACAGCTGATGTTTTTTTTTAACAAAAGTTGATCAGTGTTGCCTACTTCAAACCAATAAATACGAATATTTTTTCCGAAAAAGTAATATGGGCATCACTTGTACGTAACGTCAAATTTCTCACGCGAAATAATCAATGCTGCTGAAAATCTTTCACAACTTCGAATAGAGTGCCAGGCGTTAGTGTGGGGAGCTTGTCAATCTTTCCACAAAATAACCAAATGTATGCAAAAAAAATAATTATATCAAGAACTTAGGGCCTGTGCCGCGATGTCACCACAAATCGTTCGATCGGCAACTTGTATTGCAAACAAGAATAACCTTTGAAAATTTGTTGTTGTTTTCAACATAAATATTGGATCGAATGAATTCTGGTGACATCGAGGGACAGGCCCGTTAGTCCCGGTCCAGACTTGAAATGTTTTCGAACCAACTTTTCTATTTTTCAGTGAAAAAGAGCGAGAGAATAATACAAAATATATATATATATATATCTATTTCAACACACTCACACATATTCAAGACTTATATATAAATTAATTTCTTACGGCACTATGTATAAGCAAAAATTGGCATGAAGTTAGCAAAAGTGACGAAATTGAATTAGGTATTAACGAGTTCCTCCATACAATTAGACATTAGAAATGGTTGCATTACCTAATTTTAACCCACCTCTACTCCCTAGCATAATTTTTAATGTGAAGTTTCATGGCAAAACTCTTTAAGATCATGTTCAATTTTGCCACTTATGCTAACTTCATGCCAAATTTTGCTTATACATAGGGCCGTTACTGTACAGTGGGCAATTCCAAAGAATTTCAGATACCTCTTAACTTCCTTCTGTGCTTTCATTTTCGTTAATTTACTTATTTCAGTTGTGTGGTACAAGTTAAATTTTTCTCGATTTTTTTTAAATTTTCAACGTGTGTGCAGTTTCAACCAAAAATATACGCATATTTTGAAGAGAACAAAAATTCGTGCAAAGTTCACGAACCCGGGGGAAAGGAAAATTTCGTTGAAATATTTTATTCACCTTTATTCATCCTTATCCTTTTCAGGGAGACTTTTTTAGCTTTTCAGTTGGTGTCTTGCAAGTGAGCTGACTTAAAACATTGCGTAAGTTTAATATATCCCTTTCAATTTCAGGTACAATTGGATGAAGCCACCGATGCTTGGGGCATTAAAGTGGAACGTGTAGAAATGTAAGATATGCTTACTTTTATATTTCCTAACTGACATCTCTTGCTGTTAAACTTAAACAAAGGATAATTTATGTACAATACTTCTCCAAAACATATCTAATTGCATTTTAGTAAAGATGTACGCCTACCCGTACAACTACAAAGAGCCATGGCCGCTGAAGCTGAAGCAGCCAGAGAGGCTCGTGCTAAAGTAATTGCTGCTGAGGGTGAACAGAAAGCATCACGTGCCTTACGCGAAGCATCAGAGGTAATTGGTGATTCTCCGGCTGCTTTACAATTACGTTATCTGCAGGTAAATTTGCAAAAGATGAAAAAATTTAATGAAAATTCAACAACTAAAAATAAATTATTTATGCCATTGTTGCGCTTTTGTTTTTTATTTTTTATTCTCACACAGACGCTCAACACAATTTCGGCTGAAAAGAATTCAACTATTGTATTCCCACTACCCATTGATTTATTAACATATTTCATGAGAGGCAAGGAGGCAATGAATGCGGCAGCAGCGAAACAAAATGTTGAAAATCCCATGTAATAATGAAAGCAGAACTATATAATTTATTTTAGGAGCACATATTTTTTTTATTATTATTATTTTTTTCTTTCTTTTATTATAATGATATGTAATTTAATACTTGTACACATTCAGTAAGTAAAAATTTAGTAAATTGGAATGATTATGTCGGGATTTACATACATATGTATGTCCGTAGAGAATGAAGTTGGTAAGCAGGAATAATAAGAAGAGCAAGTATATTACGAGTAAAAGCATTTTTTTTGGAGTTACACTAAATGAAAAACATATATTTTTGGTAGAAGAGCCTACTTCAGCTTCTGCATATCTTTTCATTGACTGAAAATTAACATTTTCGAGGGATACTAATTTAAATTATCTATTAAATTGACTGAACTTTAAAGGACTCAATAAAACTTGTATTTGAATAAAGCAGCTGCTATGAAACTGCCAGTTTTAATAAACAGAAAAATTACTTTCGAATTCTAGAAAAAAAATTAATTAATAAGATGTGTTTGAAAAAAAATTAAAATGTCTCTAAGCATAATTTAATAACAAAAATTAAAAATTTTAAAAACCCCAAATACATCTAGAAAAGATGTGATATCTTCTAAGCGGCTGGATAATTTTTGTTAAAATATAGCTAAGAACCTTCTCGATTAAGCCACCTTTAAAAGAGAAAAAACTAAATCAAAGTCAATTCAGCCGTTTGGTCTGTACGTGAACCCGTACAGACACACAGACACACACTACAAACTTATATGTAGCACCCCTTTTTTGGTCGGGCGTTAAAAAACAAATTATTTGTAAAATAATTTTGTTTTCAGAGTTTTGTTTGAAATTCTTTTTTCAAATACAACCTTAAGCCATACAATAGCACTTGTGAATCGAGCAAGCTTATTATAATTACAAAACGAAACATGTTTTTAGCTTTTTAAGACAATTAAAAAAAAGGAAAATATTTGTCTTCCATATTTGGGACATTTCATCAGAAACATTTGATAATGTTACTTGTGTTAGTATCCATATTTGTTTTAATCCAATGTACAAAATTGTCCGATATTTGTTCTTCAAACTTTGAACTTCTATCGATAGAGTCTCGAATGTGTACCAGCCTGTTGGTGTACAGATAATAAGTTCAAGACAGCACTACCCAGCTAACCAAAACATTCGCATTCGAATGTTGTGTAAACATTTCTCGGACAAAACACTCGAGAACAACTATCGTAAACGGAAAGAGAAAGTGCTGCTAGAGCTCAGTCGTCGCTCAGTTTGTGGCAGCAAATCTTTCGATTTCGATGTTTCGCTCAAGAATCAATAGCAAACCTTTAGCAATATCATTGGCAATCCATTTCATTGCTTCTAAATAGCAAAAAACGTTATTCCTCTTTTGTTGTACATGCAAAAAATAAAAAATTGAGAGAAACAAATTTTTTCTTGTTGCTAAACTTTTGAGAATTGTTGGCTACAGCGAACATTTGTTTATTCAATAATTGAACAGAAAGAAATTTTGCAACGATATCATAGTGGATGTGTGGTAGTCTGTTAGAATGGAGGTACCATGTTCAAACCCTGCAGGGTGTTAAAAAAAAATTAAATGAAATATCGGTATCGAAATTAGTTTGACATTCTCTCACTTTTGATATTACTAGCGAAATTCGAGATCGAATGTTTTTTCGAAAAAAAAAACTGGTGAACTTTTTTCGATTCATTTTTGAGTGTCACTCTCGATAGTTTTACACGATAAATGTTCGAGATATATTCGAAATCGATATCATTAACAAAAATACAATACCATAATTTCGAAAAGTCAGTGGTTGATTGTATTTTTAATAAACTCCGCCTCATATTTATTCACTTTAGACACAACTTCTAGAATCCTTCCCACATAAAAGTGAAATTTCGGACTTATCTGTCCATAGTACATTCCAAGGCACATTCGCCAGGTGGTAAAGATGATGCAGCTGAGCTATTTCTATATCTTTTTTTCAAATTAAAGTTCATCAGAAGCTTCAAAATCTGTTTTTGAAATAGAAATTAATATAAAAAAATGTTAAAAAAATTTCAAAATGAAAAATATTTTATTAAAAAAATTTTTTTTTTGTAAACAAATTTAAAAATATGAAAAAACTATAAAAAAAATTGTGAATAGTGCTAAACGTTGCAAACTTTGTTGGTGGTAGCTGGCGAGCAGATTTTTTTTAACTTTATGTGAATAATATTTATTTTTATATTGTTAAAAAAATTCTATTTTCGACATTTTGGATAAACTAAAAGCCATGTTTTTTTTCATTGTTTTTATAATCTTGATATTATCTGGTACATTCCTTAAATTTTCCTCTGACCAATTAGCAAGAGCTTTTCCAAAGCAAAAATGTTTTTCTATATGCGTGTAAGAAATTAACAATATTTTCATTTAACTAATACCCTAATTCTGTTCGACGACTGTATCGTCTTGTCTATGGATGAAAAAAAGCAGCAGTTGTGATTCTTTAAAACAATTACCATTTATTGTTTATGCTAGAAGGTTCGTGTATTTGCGTTTTGATTTTGTTCCAAACATTATATCCAACACATATTTTTTCATATATTTTTCAAACTATTGTATAATATTTTAGTTGAATTTTTATCTTTTAAAAACATGGCAATAATATTTTTAGCTTTCATTATCAAAGATAATAACCATTTTTGAAGAAAATAATTTAGAGAATTCAAAAACAAGAACTCAAAAGTATTTTCAAAAAAAAAACGTCCTAAATATTCCTACTGATGCCCTAACTCTGTTCGACGAATGTATCGTCTTGTCTATGGACGAAAAAAAGAAGCAGTTTTGATTCTTTAAAACGATTATTATTTATTGTCTATGCTAGAAGGTTCGTGAATTTGCTTTATGATTTTGTTCAAAACATTATATCCAACACATATTTTTTCATATATTTTTCAAACTATTGTATAATATTTTAGTTTAATTTTTATTTTTTAAAAACATGGCAATAATATTTTTAGCTTTCATTATCAAAGATAACAACCATTTTTGAAGAAAATAATTTAGAAACTTCATAGACAAGAACTCAGAAGCATTTTCAAACAAAAACGTACTAAATCTTCCTACTGAATTAGGGCATAATATTATTCCTTTCTGACAAAGTAACAATAGTAGTTTCCGGGGAGTGTTAGTTTTAAGGTTAATTTTTAGTTATTTCCGATGAATGTGAAAGCTGTTCATATTTACGGCATATCCAGTGCAGTTTTACAGGTGGCTCGTCTAAAAACGTTACATGAATATCACTCAAACAAATGAGTGCTTTTCATATAAATTTTCTACTGAAGCCGATCGTCTGCATTGTGGAAACAGGCATGAAAGGATCGTTTATGCGATAACAAAATAGTTCTTCGGTTATGTGATTCTTTAATAATAACAACTATTATTGCAAATAAAGCCATACTCAACAATTTTTTCCTTGATTCTTTAAATTTTTTTATTGGTTGAAAAAAAATACATTTTCATATTTACATATCAAAATAATTTTTTTTTTCTGTTTATATTTATAGAAAGACTCACAAAATATGTTATATTAGAGTCACATATACAAAAATAACAAATTTAGAGGCCTGAAACAGAAAACTTTACAAAACAAATATCTTTATTCGATGTGATGCTAAATAACATATTGAGAGTCTTTCTATAAACATAAATATGAAGTGAGTTGAAGCAAATAATCGAGCCTATATTACTATAGTCAGAAATTGCTTCGGTTGTTCAGCCTCTTGCTAACAATTATATGTATGTGCAATATCTCATAAAAACCCAAATCACACTTAGAACTATATAAGAACGCTTAACTGATAGTGTTCATGCATCTATTTCACAAATATATTTATATCATTCTAATGTGTTAATGATTGTTCTTAAATTCTTTTTAAAAGCCTGACACATATACCCAAATTGTGTACATTCTTTGATAACTGCAACAAAATAATTAAAATTCATAAAATAATTAAATTTAATCAAACACCAACCAACACGTTTGTGGCACTTTAGCACTGCACAAAGTATCGGCATCTGGGCGTATGATTTATTCCCGTTTCAAGTTTGTGTGTGAGTGAAAAATACTCATACGCAACTGTATGCAAGTTTGTTTTATAAAGGGTCTGCCAATAGGGCTGTATACTTTGCCAAATTATCAATCACAGAAAAAAAAAATATTTGAAAATGCAATTACTTTTTTCGTTGTATCAATTAATTAATTAATTGATTTTGAAACTACAACGATTTTTGTAAATACTCGATAGTCTACCTCTAAGGTAATAACGGCATAGTTAGTGTAAATGAACCAACGCCCACTCGTAATTCGACGAAAATCTGAAAGTGTGTAGGAGAATTTGAGGCAGTCCATTTCGCGTCGCTCACCACATCTCCGCCTTTTGCAGATCACAAGTTGGCAAATTTGGCATAGCAAGTTGGGCCTAACCTCTTAGTCAGTAATTTGTTAAAGCTCAAGCTAAATTGCTGAACAAATTAATAATTAACTCAACGAGTTTGAAGTTTTCAATTTGCACAACACTTAATGGAAAAAGACAATTTTAATTTTCTCCCAAAAGTTGAGTAAACAAGATACTTATTTGGAATTTTTACACAATATGAAGTATAAAATGAGGATTAATTCTGCATCACCAACTCAACAATTCCATGTTTCTGAATTATGACGTTCTTTGAGTAAATAAGGGAAATACAAAATTGAAATTTTTTGGTGAAGTTATAAAACAGTTTAAATTTTGGCGATAGAGATTTAGCTTTAGCGAGTTATAGAATTTGGGGGCTGCATCCTTAAAAAATTTAACCGACCCAGAAACTGAAGATAAACTTCCAGAGACAATGACTTTTGTTTGCCTAATAAGGTTTTAAGCAATTGAAAACTGACCTGAATCATCAGCGAAAAATCATTTTAAGCGATTAGGCCTATTTTTGTATGAATTTGGGAATACAGAAAACCACATTAGATCCAAGACCATCCATCAATCTATATTTCTATAGATCGATAACTACCAACTGCTTTTGGGTAAAAAATTTAGCGACAAATTTGAGAGCCTGATATTTTCGCGCGGAGTTGATGTGAACTGGCCCTTGAAATAGTGCAATTTGACCCTGTTAGAGTTACCTTAAATCTCGGTTCTATGTAAATAAGTTACAAGCCACAGCGGCCTCTACAAGTCAATATAAACCTTGCTATTGATCAAACTAAGCCTGATTTAGATACACACAAGCATCATGTAAAATTAGACATTTTGGATACATGTCATCCAGCAAAGCTGCAGCAAACATTTAAACGATTTCCACTTATTGGCATTGATGTGCAGACCTTTCAAAAGAATACAAAATTTCACACACTTTGCTCTGCTCAATTTTATAAATAGGAAGCGCTTAATGAAAGACCCTTTACATAAATGTAATAGGTCATAGAAAAAATACACAAATCATCTTCTTCGTAGTGAGAGTATACATGACAGCTGTTTTAAGGGTCATTGCTAAATAAAGTTTTAAGAAAAAAGTGCAACATTTATACACTGCAGACTAGCTTAACGGCGTATAAAATTTGCCAAAGAATTTATCGAAAAATAAATAAAACAGTTTTGATTTTATTTCTATAACAGCTTATACGAATATTTTAGTATTAAAAATAAAAAGACTATCGTCCCTTTTCAAAATGTATGATTAACAGTTAACGTGAACTTTAACTGACAGTTCTTCATACAAAACTTGCCGTTAAGGTCCCTGTTATATTTTAATTGTACATTGTGAAAAGGGCCGTATGCAGGTTTTAAATATTTGAAAAAAGTTTTCTTTCGCATAAAAGTTTCCAGCTCACTTTGGTTCAAAGAAAAGCCTCTTTGTGTTATCTAACAGCAGAATAGGAATGTTAGTGCAAGTAAAGATGGTGAAGATAGATAGACAGATAGAGAGAGGAACAGCTCAGTTAACTTTTGTTTTTATATAATTTTTATAGCATCGTTGCAGCGCCTCTGGTGTTAAATAAGAGCATTTTTTCTTAAGCTACGTAACCATTCCATTAGTTGTCTTACTCGACCAATAATTCATTAGTATGAAAATCGACGAAGCAGATTTCTGCAATATGCAATTAAAAAAAATCCATGAGTGGGTCTCTCCAGGGATGGAACTTGGCCTCTCGAAGATTGTCATTTGCTTTGTAGTCAAGGTTTCATAACTTGGGTGCGATTATGAGGCACGTTTTTAGTTTTGCTGCCCTTCAAAAGTCATCAACAATGCATCTATTTCTAACACCTGCCATTTTTCCCATTTACATATATTATCATATTGTTTGTCATAAGAAATTTGCCAAGAAAAGCTAAAAACAAGATGTAGGTTAAAGCTCTCTCTCCCCTTCTATTTCCACATGTGCTTACGTGTTCTAAGCACTTGTCTTGTCTTTCGAAGTTCGCAGATAGTTAAACGTATATTTTTCTTTTTGCAAAAAGAACAATTAATTTAAATGACAAATTGTTACGACAGTAAGTTGAAAGAATAACCGCAATGAAAGATGGCAGGAACTTTTTTTTTTTCGAAATGCCAGTTGCCGGCAACATTTTACAATGAACGAATCTTTTGCAGTTTATTTAAAAAATGCCATTGAAAGTAGTTGTTGTACAATAAAATCAAAGTAACGTCATCACAAAAAAATGTCAAGTTTGGTATAAGTTATTTTTTTTTCAAATAATATTTTCTTGTGTAAAATCAACGAAGTTTTTATTGCAGAATATTACAGGCAAACAGGATGATAATTACAGGGAGCGTTTAAGGAAAGGTGAAGGTAATTCTTCAATATTCTATTTTACAATTTTGTAACAAGATCAATGCAAAGTTTCTTTTAAATGCAAATAATATCTAGTGATACTGATAGTTTATAAATAAAAATATATAAAAATTCCCTGTTTCTACAACCCAGATAATTAACTTGAGTATAAAATTTATATGTAAGGCACTAATTTTTTTTTAGTGATTTTCATAAAAATTTGCTAGACGAGTCGTTTGCTTGACCTGTGGACACAGCAAATTTTTTAAGATCTTCCTTCTTTTAAACTTAAATAAAGGAAAATAGCTAAGTGATATCATCGACAGTTTTATTTATTAGAAAGAAATACATTTCGGTGCCATAGTGCAGCATCTTTAAAATATCTGTGGTAGTTATACTAAGAGGCGCGGTTAACAAATTTTTAATTTTCCATGACTCTTAAATCAGGCAGACTTTGAGCAATTGCTTGATTTATTTTAGTTTTGAGAGTTACTTATTTGCACAAACCTGCCAATTAAGAAAACTCTACAAGAAAAAGTATAAAAGGGTCAAATCAAACGATCTCAACTGCGAGTTAACATCAGCTCTATGTGAGATGACCAGGCCCTCAATACCTTCGTGCATAATGAGCAATTAAGCATAATCTATGTGGCACTTAGCGCTGCACAGTGGGGCCAAAGACCTTTTGTTTACGGATCAATTGTTTCATTGGACTTATGAAGCAAAATTCTTTCGGTGTAGAATAATACTACTAAAAACTGAATAGGAAAAAAACAAGTTCAGTAGTGTGGATCATAGTGACTTTTTCAGTCTTATAAAGGGTGAAAGTTATTTTTTGGCGACACTGTTTTTGTCAACTCAGCTGATTTCGTGTATCATGTTACTTTAAACATCCCTACAAGAAATGACTGACTTAAACTAACACAAACAAAACTTTTTCACTAACACATTTGCAACAGTTTTATATTGCATTCAATAGTGACAGTCAATTGACTAGTCATTTGATCGGAAGTGATGATGAATTTATTTATTAATTATAGTTGCTCCACTCTAGCGTATATGTTAGAGTGGAACATCTAATGTACATATGCCAGAACTTTGAAAACATCGAGTCTTATTAAACAAAAAATACAATTCATTCTGCCTGTGAAAATTAAAATTTATAAGTGTTAAAAAAGATAAGTAAAAACAATAGTGAATAAAAGAAATTTACAAAATTTTATTTAATATATTATATATACATATTTATTTTACAAAATTTTCGATATTTGTAAAAAGCGGCGAAAAGGTGTAAAGAGGTTTGGATACCATCTAGGTTATTCTGTTTTTGTTTTCTGAATTATATCTTTCATTTTAATTATTTTTTTACTTTAGTATTTTTAAGTGACTTTTTATAATAAAAAAAATAAAAATAATAAAAATTATATTTATTGTCAGTATATCACTCATGTGTGATTGCTCAATTGTGGAAGGTGTATTAGAGTGAATTATGATCAGTCAAACTTGACTACTATTTATGCTATCATTGATTAGTAAAAGCATTAGTGTGAGTAGCGCAACTATAAGTCTTGCAGTCGTTAGAGTGATATACAACATCTTACGTACACAAAAGTTTCCATGACACTTTTCATTTTGCCCTTAATAATGTGATAGAAACTTTGTTCTACGCAATGATGAATATATACTGCATGACTTCCGATCAAATGACCGGTCAGTTGAATGATAGTACTCCTGTAGAGATGTTCAGTTTGGTCTATAATTTAATCATAAATTGACTTACAAATGAACAACGCTTGCAGATGATTAAATTTTGTTATCCAAATTCATGCTCGGTTAAGAAAGTGCATCGTGCACTTCTTCCATTTTATGGTCAGCTTGGGTGTACTTCTGAGGCAGCTATAAAAGTCTACAAAAATGTAAATTATCTAGATCGTTCAAACGACTCAAATAAAGATTTCATACATTTCTCTAAATTGTATGTATTTTAAAAATTCACCCGTTCCTTGTATTTATAACATCGATAATGTAATGTAAATTTGTACCAATACGTTAAAACTTTCTTTTGAGAAAATATGCATAAGATGTGTGTTATTGTGGTTTAATTATTATGATAGTCCATGTCAAACGAAATTTTGTAACATTTCAATTTAATTTAAAATGCCTATTAAATATTAAGAATCTCTTTCACCAAGCAAGTTTAAACAAACTATAATTTAAACAAAAATCTTTATTCAAGTTCATTTAAAATGTTTTTATTTTCCCCAGCTTAAATAATACAATAAGGAAAGTATGGTAATGCTTATGACATGACAGTGGCAACTTTCTGCAAACAATAGGTGTGTTCATTTACTTTCGTAGCAGAAACTTGCAACGAGAGAGTAAGACAGAAATGTTTCATATTACTCCCCCAGATACGAAAACACTTAAGCTTAAATTAGACGTGACATACCTATAGTGCCATAGCCATAATCAAACCAAAATTCAATTGGTTTCTATGGTGAGAGTTATGGCGTTATGGCTAGTCATCTATAATCAAATACAGTGTTGCCCACTAGTTTCGTTTGAACGGCTGTTTTCTATGGCTATGGTTAAGTCACGTCTGCTTGAGCATTTACTTGCAAAAATTTGCAAGAAAATTTTACTCACGTCAGAAGCATAATTGGAAATTATGATACAATTATACTCTTTCTGATGTGTTTCATAATGATCTTGTTTGATAATATTTTATTTATTTATTTAGTTATTTATTTATTTAAAATACTACACCGAAGGAATTTTGCTTCATAAGTCCAATGAAACAAATTCATTAAATTTTTTCCACAAATCTAATGATTCATTCTTTTCATGAAATTATTTTATTGTTTTGATGAAGTCATAGCACTGCATTAATTACACTGTTAAACAAATTTGATGAAGTTTTCAATAAAATAATTTTGACGAAACTGGTTTCATTAATCCAACGAAGCGTGACGTTGGTTGAATTTTTCATTAGATTAATGTCGAAATTCATAGAATTTATGCCGAAAATTCTTTCAGTGTATACAAAGTATATTTGCATAATATGGTGTTGCACAAATATGGGCGGAATAACTAAGACTATATGCCCATGATAACATTTTAAATTAGAAAATGTTTAAAAATCATGTGTCATGTATTATTTACTAGTTTTTTATAAATTGTTCATTACTTTGTAATTCTATAACAAATATAAAAATACCACTTTCCATCTCTGATAAGGTATGATAAAAAAAGAGTTCTTTGTCCACAAAATTGTATTCATGTGGCTTGGGTTTAATAAAATTTATTCTACAGACATTGAACGTCTTGTACGTGAAAAAAGAAGAGCTAGAAGGGAATGGCAACAGCACAGATCACCACAAAATAAAATCAGATTTAAAGAGTGCACTAAACGACTCCAAGAGTTGCTTGCATCTGAAAAAATTGCATCTCTTAAAAATTATCTGGAGGGTCTTGATGTCACACCGGCGTCTAATTACTCTTTGTGGCGCGCTGCCAGAAAACTTAAAACACCCGTTGAGTATAAGCCACCTCTACGCACATCTACCGGAGGTTGGGCAAGAAGCGATACTGAAAAAGGTAAAATATTTGCTGAGCACTTAAAATCCGTTTTTACGCCAAATATATGTACTGGTGTTGCTGATTTGCCGAATATAGTCGCTCTACCCCCTCAACACATAAAGTTTAAGACGCGTGATTTACAAAAATTAATTGCCGAACTCAACCCGAAGAAAGCTCCGGGTATTGATGGAATTAGTAATCAGATGCTGATGAACTTGCCTCGTATTGCAATGGGAATCCTGTTATTCATATTTAATGCTATTTTACGACTGGAATATTATCCACACAACTGGAAACTTGCCAAGGTTAAAATGATTCCAAAGCCGGGCAAAGATATAATCAAGGCTGAGTCATATAGGCCAATAAGTCTACTACCTACAATGTCAAAGCTTTTCGAAAAACTGCTCAAAACAAAATTGTCCCCAATTCTAATTAGTAGTGGGTGCATAACAGACCATCAATTTGGTTTTAGAAGTCAGCATAGCACCATTGAACAAACTCACAGATTGGTTCAATTTATAAGAAGAACTTTTGAGGAAAAAAAGTATTGTTCTGCGCTGTTTATTGACGTTTCCCAGGCATTTGATAAAGTGTGGCATGAAGGCCTTATTTTAAAATTGAAGACTTACTTACCAATAAACATTTTAAATCTTTTGGAAAGTTACATTATTTCCCGTAAGTTCACTGTTGCGGAAGGAGACTTTACAAGTAGGCCTGAAACAATTTCACCTGGTGTGCCACAGGGGAGTATACTGGGACCAGTCTTATATTTAATTTATACTTGTGATATGCCTGTGAGCAGTAGTATCCATACTTCCACATTTGCCGACGATACAGCCTGCCTTAGTATGCATGAAAACCCTGATGAGGCATCCCGAAAACTCCAGGAACACATTAGCCAGATGGAGCTTTGGTTAAACTTGTGGAGAATCAAGGTAAATGAACAAAAGTGTGTTCAAGTAACATTTACTTTACGAAGAGATACTTGTTTCCCCATTCGGATTAACAATCAAGTTGTTTCTCAACATTCACATGTGAAATATCTTGGTATACACCTTGATCGAAGACTTACATGGAAACACCACATTGACTCTAAGTTAACTTAAATGAAACTTAAATTAACACTTAGCCTAGACTGTAAACTTTTAATATACAAGTCGCTCTTAAAGCCAATATGGTGCTACGGAATTCAACTATGGGGCACTGCTTCAGCTTCAAATGTAGAGAAAATTCAACGCAGGCAAAACAAAATTTTACGCATGATAACATCGGCTCCATGGTACATCAAAAATTCAAATATACATCGTGATTTGAATATGCCACCAGTTACTGAAGAAATTGCAAAATACGCAGGCAAATATCTAACAAAACTCGAATCACATCCTAATCCGCTTGCTCGTAATATTTTGAACTTTACTGGACACATCCGATTAAAAAAGAGAGATACACGGGCCCTAATATTCAACATTCCAGATGATGAAGCTGCTTGAAAACACCTTTTTCTTTTTGTTACTAATCACTACTTATGTATTATTAATAACTATCACTAAACTTATGTCCGACATTGGTCGGGCATAATAAAAAATTTTTTTTTATAGATTTAAGATTTGAACACTTATTGTTAGTTCATATTTGAAGATAATAAATAAAAACATGCATTACAAAAAAAAAAAAAATGTGGCTTAGAACCAACTTCAACAACTCTATTTAAATATCAATTCATATATAAAAGTCGATTTTCATTCATTTTTGTATGTATGGAAAATGGTTTTTGAATATGAATTGATATTTATAGAAGTTGGTTAAATTGGCGCTTAATCAAAGAAAAACAATAAATTAAGAATATATTTTTAAATATATTTTTTAAATAAAGAAATGTACATTTTTGAGTTTTCCTTCTTCAGATATTTTTCAAATAATTTATTTGAAAACAAAACACAAAACTGCTGTGTGAAAATTTGAATAGTAATAATTTGTAAGAATCATTTGTCTCTAAATTTTTCTCTCTTTTTTGAAGCTGAACTTTTTTGCAAAAGTTTTTGAGCTAATGAACACTTTCCAGTAACAATTGTTCGTAAAATTCGTAAAAATTGTTAGTAAACGAACAAACCTAATAATTCAAACCGTATTTAAATATTCTATCAGCATATATTAATGAAAATAAAAAACGGCTTTTTTTAATTATAAATTTATATTTGAATAGAATTGGTAAAAAATTGGCTCTAAGTAATCAATTACATGAAATCCGGAAAGTGATTGAAATAAAAATACAATTTTAAAACTTAAAATAAAATCATTTCACATATCAAAACTTTTATAACACAGCACCCACATTTCTTTTCAAATAACAATCACTTATTCTTTACATTGCACTAAGCTCCTGTAATACAAATTTAAAAGAATAAAGCAAAAAAAAAAAAAAATAAAAAGTTTTCTTTCAACATTTGAGCTAAAACAAAACTTTACTACAATCAACATTTAATACTTATAGTTTCAGTAATTGTGATCATTTCACCATTTAACTTACTGTTGTAAGACTTTTCATTCCACACTAGAAAACTTTAAACGTTTGCTTTCATACGATGCTTTCATACGAATGCAGAGGCCGATAACTTAAATAATGCAAAATCAACAATGACGTTAAAGTTCAATGCGAAAAAAACCTATTCTTACTACCCGCATAGGAAAGCAGGAGCATAAGAAAATGCATGCGATACAGAGATAAATAAAACTTTGCCTTAAGCCACTTCAATCAAGAAAGTCAAAAGTATAAACTTCAAAAAAAAAAAAAAAAAGAAAAACGAAACAATTTAGTAAGCAAGCATAAATACAAAGGATCGGACACACACACACACACACACACTCATTCATAGCAAAAGAAAAAGATAAACAATAAAGATATAAAAACACTTCTTGCTGACAAAAGTAACAATAATAAAAATGGATGAGATAGGAAAAACACTAGGCAATTTTGTCATTCAAAAATATGTTCATATCTGTCATGTTCACTAAAGGCAAAAATTGGTTAATGCTGTTATTTTTGGGGTAAATCCCCGTAGTTCTCAATGACACACATGTAGTGAATAGAACAAGCTATTTCTGTGGCAGTAAGGAAAAAGTGCTTAAGTCATATTTTACTGTCTTGCAGGAGAGCACTTTTAAGCGTTCAAGTCGATTTTCTGAAATTTATTTCTTTAACATTTAAATTGGGAATGTGCAGATTTTGGACATACCATTAACTCAAAATCAGCTTATCTCGACTTAAGCACTTTTTCCTTTTCGCCACAGATTTATTAAAGGTTTTGTTTATAAAAAATAATTTTGGTTTACGAAATGTTTAATTGGCACTACCTTAATTTATAACAAATTTAATTTTAAACAAAGAAAATGACACACGTAATCATAAGCGAAAGCAAGCTGACGACAAAATGGAATGAAAATGTATTACAATGTGAGCGACTAGCTTTCTTTCGCAAAGTTTTTCTTTCAACATAGTGGAGGTGGCAGTAAGTCTGTCTGTTCAGTTCCACTTCGAACACATTTTGTTTTTGAATTTAGTATCTTTTTCACATTTAAGATATTCAGCGACAAGTGACTTTCTATTCTGCATCATTTATTAAATTAAATAAAATCATCGTCGTTATTATCATCAGTATCAACATCATTTCCTTCTCCTCGTTATCATTATTCTTAATTTTTTATTATTATCTGCTGAAAATTGTTGTGTAGGACGTGAGGGGCGGAAAGATTAAACATTAATTTTTTTTTAACCATTAACAAAATAAATAAAGAAAGAAAATGCAAAAGAGAAATTTAAATATAAAAGTTTTGTCTCTCAAGCAGCTCTTAAGTCTCTTCTTTGATGGGAATTCCGTTCTAGGCTAGTTTTAGAGTGCTTTGACTCATTACAAAAGCTATCCATACGAAACAAGCTTCCCATTTATTGGATACCTGGTCACAGCGGTCATCCAGGGAATAAGAAAGCGGATGAACTGACCAAGAGGGCCTCTGCTGCTCCTTTTATGTGTCCAGAGCAGTTTTGTGCCTTGAAGTTGGTCAACTGTAACATCTCTGATCAAAGAAGATGATACTTCGACCGCTAAGGAAATGTGGCTATCTTCTCCTGGTTTAAGGCAGGCCAAAGCTTTGATGCAGCCATTTACATATAATGGCATCCTGAACCTCAACAGGAATAATTTACGGCTTATTACTTATTACTGAACTATCCTCTGTGGAAAAGTAACCAAGTTCGTACATCCTTGTGTCGTTTATGCTTGGAAGATGACGAGACGATGGCACACATTCTTTGTGAGTGTATCGTATTATGTGACAGAAGAAGGTGTGTTTTTTATTCTGAGTTTCTGTGTTCAGATGATATTAGGCGGGCTTTTCCAATATCTGTACTGACTTTCATAAGGAGAGTCATACAGAGATTGATTTAATTTAATTCACAGATCTGTGATACAAAAGATCCATCAAGTGTTGCAGTATCGGTGTTTGGACCAGATCTTCCACCTATTTTATTCTAACAAAAAGGGCACAAACTAAAAAAATCGCTAAAAAACGAAAAAATTTCACTTAACTTTAAAAAAAAGTCGCTACATCAAGTAAGATATTCGATTATATTTATAGATCAAAGTTTGTACATACTCATATCGTGCCATAACCGCCAAAAAAGCTCAAGCGACATAATTTTCGAATTTAATTTTTTGACCAAAAATGATTATTTGCGATCGTAAATAGTCGATTTTCAACAAAATATCGAAGTCCGAAAAATGTGTCGCTTAAGCTATTTTAGCGGTTATCGTTCGATATGTACTGTCCATACGGAACCATTCGTGTGCGAGTCAAAGTCTCACTATACTAAATTTTTATTACTGTTGCATCAGCAAAGTGAACATAATCAACACATAAGTTTTGCAGTTAACTTATGTGTTGATTGAAAACTCATTATAGTTCAAATAAAATAATAAGTACGTATCAAAAAGTTAAACTAGTGTCTTGTCTAACATACTTTTTTTTTACCAGGGCTAAGTAATGTTTTATTTCCTATACAGAAAAAAATATGATGAGTTCTATGTTTAACAAACAGATTTTTGAAATTGATTTTTATTTGTTTTATTTTTAATAAGTTTGTAGTGTGTGTCTGTCTGTGTATCTGTGTGTCTGTCCGTGACTATGTATAGCCAAAACGGCTGGTCTGATTTTGATTTAATTTTCTTTGTTGGAAAGGTGACTTGATCGGAATGGTTCTAAACCACGTTTGAAGAAAATCGGTCAAGCCGTTTAGAAGATGTCACATCTTTTCTAGATAATTTGGGGGTTTTTAAAATATTTAATTTTTGTTATATTTTATCTTTATTTGGTTTAATGAATTTATAGTAAATTATTAACCCCCGAACAAAAAAGGGGTGTTATAAGTTTGAAGTGTGTGTCTGTGTATCGGTGTATCTGTGTATCTGTGTGTCTGTAGGAGTCCACGTATAGACCAAGCGGCTGGACCAATTTTGATTTAGTTTTTTCTGTTCGATAGGTCACTTGATCGAGAATGTTTGTAGTTTTAAGAAAAACGGTCCGGCTGTTTCAAAGATATCACATATTTTCTAGATATATTCGGGGGTTTTTAAAATTTTTAATTTTTGTTGTTTTAATAAAAAAAATTCGTTTTTAATTTTATCAGGATTTTGCGAATTTTGTTTTTTAGTTTTGGGAATTCTGTGCTAGGTTCTATTTCTGTAAAAATATTGCTAGATTTCTTGAATTTAATAATAGTTTTTCTTGTGTTATATTTGGTATTTTATAAACATATTTTCACCTAATTATTTCTAAGTATATCATTAAAAAGGCGGCTAAAGCTTCTACCGCAACATTTTTTCCTTAAGAAACACGCGTAATTCAAGGTAAGATCCTGTTGTGCCTGTGCATGTTAATATAAGGCCTACAAATTCATACAAGCGCATATACA
Source organism: Tachina lurida (assembly GCA_944452675.1). Taxonomy (NCBI): domain Eukaryota; kingdom Metazoa; phylum Arthropoda; class Insecta; order Diptera; family Tachinidae; genus Tachina; species Tachina lurida. Next base: position 132,368,328 of record OX101754.1, on the reverse strand, counting down.
TACATGCATATGTATGTGTGTACACGCATACATAAATATTTCGTATCAAAATGTAATTTATAAGAGACACATGTGTATTTATGTTGACAATTTGTTACGTTTTATGCGTCATACAAATAAAGTATGTCAACATCTGTTAATGTGACATAAATCATGAAACTCATTTGTTAATTTATACACTAAAATACATCTAAACATTGCTGCCATCTACCAGCAGCCAATATGCCAGTGGAACTAACAAGAACCACAACAACAACAACAAAATATTTTCCATAATAAGATACACAAATTTGATTTGAAATCCCGAGTCTCAAATAAAAACTACAAATATATCAAATACATAAATCAGAGTAAAACATAAACCCCAGACAGAGTTTGTTAGAAGAGAGACAGACGGACAAGATTTTCTTTTTTCACGTTTCTATGGTAGAATAAGCAAACTCTTAATGTAACGGTGTTAAAATAGAAGAGAGCAGGGAGAAAAGAGTTTTGCAAAGAGTGTTTAAAATGCAACATAGAAAAGAAGTTTGCAGCAGCTTGCGAATACACATATTCTATGGCTAATATTAAAAGGAGTGCGCAAGGTCAGTAAGAGAGGAAATGCTGGGGTAAAATTAATATTCCAACTAAAGAAGAGCAACAACGCAGCAACGAAGCAAAAAATGTATTTTTTAACAAACGCGTTCAGAATGAAGAAAAAACAATACAGAGGCATTTGATACATTTATGATACTCAAATGGTTACACACACACGCACACACACACACAAATCATATTGTTTTTCTTCATGTTTCGCTGATTTATCCTTTAACTGAAAGCTTGCTTGTGCCTGCAAGTGTGTGTCCATGTGTGTGTGTGTGTATCTATGAGTTTTTTTTTATTTTTTGTGGAAGATGAGTATCAAAAGTGATGTGTTGTGTTTTTTCGTATGTAGAATGTATGTTGAATTGAGTGTAAATATGACGCAGAATGTGAATTCAGTTGTTAAGTTGGTGCAGTATCAGTTGGACTTGTTAACTGAATAAGAACGGTTTGATTAAAATATATATAAAGAAGAAAAAGAAAGTAAAGAAAAAAAAAAATAACCACCAACAATCACATATAAATCCCCGTATATTTCTACTTATTTTCTGTTATTGTTGTTGTTACATTTCGTGTGATTTATACATACATACTCGTATGTATAAATTAATGAAAGAAAGCAAAGTCTTAAGAAAAACATATTCACATAAGTATCTAAAGAAAGAACAGCAAAAGTATAAAAGTATAAACTAGTGAATTTAACGCAAATACACTTCAAAATAAAGTTTTAAAAATTTTACGTGAAAAAATGTTTGTGCTTTTAAATACCGTGTGTTTGAAATGAAAAAAAATCCCAAAAATATGTTCTAATACCAATATTTATTGTTTTGTAGTAATTAAAAGAAAATTTACAACAAATATATGTATAAATAAAAACTCATTTGATCTGTTGAACTAGATATACATACAAATAAAATTAGTAGTTAGAAAAAATTAAAACCTTTAACAAAAATAATCAAATCAAACTATAATATATTATATTAAATTAAATAAACAACCAAGCCAATATAATCCATCCATTTTACAATTATTTTTTATTGCAAATTTCCCGAGTAATTTACCTCGAGTTCAACTAGAGCTGCTGCTAATTGCATCCTTGTTTTGTACTCTTGATTTATTGTTTGTCTAATTAAAAGCCATTGTATGCAAAATAATATTAAAATACATCTCAACTCTAAGAGATTTCTTTTTGTGTTTTGTACTAAATAAACAAAAGTGTTTGTTCTATGGTTGCTAATTAGTTTTGAGCCCCTCTTTACTATTTTGCCACCATCACTCACGTACACACACACACACACATATAAATATACTATATAGTTTTTATGCATATATAAAAAAAAATTTCATCGACGTCATCGTTATCGCTAAAGCCATCGCCATCACCATCGCCATCATCATCAACATCAACATCAACACCAACGACTTGAACATCATCATTGTAAGGATACGCCAGAGGCAATAGACCATAAAGCAATATGCCTGACACCATCTCTATTATAGATCATAAAAAAAGTAAGTCTAAGGATGTTTTTGTCCTGCTTTATATTATTTTTTTTTACTAAAATAGGTTGCAGATTTTGTTTATTTAATGGGAGACTAGTACACGTGTGAAATATATAGTCAACCGAATGAGTTAAAATGAATGAATGAAAAATTTATTTATGTTGAAACTTTGAATGAAACCAAGTGAAAGTACATTTTCTTTATCTTACCTGCATTTAAAATATGACTGACTTTATGCCAAGTAAAAGAAACAAAAGGAAGATTAACATCATATAAAGTTTTTTTTCCAAATCTTGATGTTTTTTTTTAAATATTTTTTTTTTAGCTTTGAAATATTTTCAATTTGAATAATAAAATGGAGTTTTTAGAGTTTATTTAGAAGCCGTCAGCGCAGTAAATCAGGGAATTTTATTATTTCATTTATTATGGCCCATAATTTATGGGTCACTACCATACACATCCTATTAGGGATTTTAATCGAATAAGGATTTAAGTCCATCTGCTACACAGACAACGAGGTAGTATTAATGAGGGGTAAGGGCTATATAAGTCCTGAACTTATCTTAAAACTGGATCAGAAGCGAAAAAAGAAGAATTTTTTTTTTGTTCAGGAGAAAGCGTAAAACTCCAACTTTTAAATGTATCTCAAGATAAAACAATAAAAATTTTCGAAACGTTCAAATATCGATACCAGGGGCCCGTTTCTCAAAACTATAAATTACAAATCTACAAATAAAATACACACAAAACAACAATAAAATTTGTAAAACTGTTGTTGTTTCCTGTGTATTTTACTTGAAGATTTGTAATTTGTAGCTTCGAGAAACGGGCCCCTGATTGGAGATTATGCTCAAAAGACCATAAAGACAATAAAGTACCTTGCAGGAAATGGAACTGACACAAGACTAGTCACGTGATCAGTCCCTGATTCCGAGTTCTAACACGTTCTATGAAGCGCACCAGTCACTTTTACATGGTTGTGGTCTAGCATGGAGCTCATTGCTACCTTGTATGCACCTTGTGAGACTTGTCACTGAGCTGTCTTATAGGGGCCTATTCGGCATAGAATAGTTATTCCGACATTTAACTGTATTAATGAAAACTTATATGAATTTTTTACTCTTACAAATGCATTGACTATGTATATTTTATTTTTATGCAGAGATTTTTTTTTGGGATTAGAACTGATAACCGCTGGAATAACAAGCTTGCACACTACCCACTTGACAACAGGGGCACTCATATTGCAAAAGTATAAATATTAGTTAAGCTTAGGTTAATGTCTAAGTGCAATTACTGGACTGGCTAAAGAGTGACTTGAGGGTCTCTTTGGAGGGAACAATGAACATTATATTTTTAGTATCTGATAAGTACAACCACATCGAAATTGTTTAGTATCGTTTTCTACAATACTAGACCAAGTTCTAATTAAATTGACTAAAAACTAACCCCATATGCAAAAAATAACGTTACTTGAAGTGCGCGTTAAAACAAAATTTTCATACAAAAACGTGTTTTAACGTACACTTGAAGCTCACGTTTTTTTTTTGTTTGCATATGGGGGTAAGACGATACATCACGAATTTGGTGAATTCGACATGTCCTTTTATCACCATACACTAATCCCTAATTTTCTTAGCACGCCCAATTGTCACCAAGTTTTCTGTAGGATTCTCAAAGACGTTGGACTTTTTGTATTTGGAATAAATCCTAAGATAACACACTGGCTTTACAAAAGTGTGGTACGATCAATCACAACGCACGCATCCTTAGTGGGGTGGACATCTTTAGAAAAGAAGGTTAATGTAAAACCCCTTTAAAGAAAACAGAGACAGTGTTGTCAATCATGCCAATTTAAATACAAGTTATACATGGATTAGCTTCAGCCGCCACAAGACTGAAGGAATGGGTAAATGGCTAACAAGAGAACATACAACCAAGTACCAAAGTATAATACATAATTTACCCAGGGAAATCATTACAGTGGTATGATGATGAGTGATAAAATCCAAAGTAGGTAAATATAAAGTACATCACAGTATTATCTGAAGATATGCAATGAAGGAGAGCGCCATAATAATAGGAAACAACCTAGGAACTTTTCTATACACAGACGTGTAAAAAATTAAAAATCGATTGGATAGCGGACTTCAATACATGAGTTTTAAATTATATGAAAATTATTTCGCCTGCCATAATATAGTACAGCAATGCTGGACACCGAGAGAAATGTATTCGCATATGTGAATTTATTACTTGTATAAGAAGCCGATTGATGTTCTGCACTGTGGTGCAACTTTGGCCGACAACGTATTATAGTCTTTTAGACTGATATCACATCTATTACGGAAGGTATTAAATGATTTAAGAAAATTTATAATAGACTATCAATATGTATCTTTGCGGATAGTGGAAAAGTTATCAGAGCCTTAAGAAATCCAAAAGTTCTATTTCGAAACATCCTTCAATGCAAAATTGAGAAAACCTCCTACAGGTATTGTGGGGACCATTATATTCTTGAAAACAAAGAACTGGATAAACTGGCAAAGATGAGATAGTTACTGAGCAACATCACACTCGCGAAAACGCCTAAGCTTTTCATAAATTCAAAAACGAAATAAAGCAATGGGCTATAAAACAATTCATCATAGATTGACAGAGCACCCCTGTTGGAAGATTGACTAATGAAGTTCTCTGGGATAACCCACATATGGAAAAAACAAAAGAAATTCAGAGATTAAAAAGGCCAATAATTCGGAGACTTACAAATAGAACCGCACATATAGAGCTAACAAAACACCTGGTTCTCATTGATATTATTGATTATAAAAGCTTACAGCTTGCCAGGAATCATGAATCACTTGTACCTAAAGTTTATGTAAGGCATTGGAAACTAATAGAAGACTCGTTTAATTTAATACAGAATGAGTATGCGTGCGTTAGTTAAATTAGATAAAACATCTTCTATATACAAAATACTCGTATAAAAGATATAAAATAACTTAAGGATTCAGATTGGGAATTACATTTAGGAAAACTATCTTTAGCTTTATGGTTTCTTTGTTGGTAGTATATGGGTAAAATTGTTTTAAAGAATATTTATTTTTTTAAGCAAAAAATAATATTCTTCTTTTTCTATATGATATCAAATGTAAAGTTCATATATTTGTATGTCCCGGTCCAGAACTGCAACATTTGTTCCAGCGATCCTTGAATATGTGTGAGAGTGTTGAAGTAGAAATATATCCTTTTTGTATTCCTCTCTCGGTCTTTTGCACCAAAAAATAAAAAGTTGCTGCAACAAAAATTGCAAGTCTGGACTGGCACTATGTAATTTCTCGACCTTTTTTTTTTAAATCAATTAATGTGGTTTTATAGATATTGTATCTATTCAGGCTTTCAAGGTCATTGAATTTCTTCAAAATTTAAATAAGAGACGTTTTTTTAATTTAATTTTTAATGTATCCGAATTTTCGTTGATATTTTTCAACATCTTCAGGGATAATTGTTTTTACTGAAATCTTGTAACGATGGCAATAAGTTGATGTTATTTATGAAATTAGATATTTTATGCTCCAATTGTTTCATTGTCGAAAACATACAAAAATCTCTATCGAAGGACAAGAATTTTATGAAAAATCTTGTCTTAATATGAAATGCAGTGAAAAAATATATTTTTTTTTTCTATTGTTCAAAATTTAGATGTTTTTATACATGTTTGTTGGATTGTTTTAGTTGTATTAAGTAAATGTACTAAGAATATTGTGACAACATATATATGTACATACAGTGTTTCACTAAGAAATTCGGACAAGGTCTTGATAAAACAAAAAAATTTTACAATAACGATATTAACAAGATTTTATAAAACAATATTTTAAATAAAAGTAGCAAAATATAAAAAAAAGTACTTACACTGAAAGTCGGCCAAGATAAACAACAGTCAAAATGTTATTTGGTTGTATTTTATTTTTGCTTTCATAAGTGGACTTTAAAGGAACTAAAAATCGCTATAAATAATTTTTTGGAAGCTAAGACACATTGTGAAATGGGCAATACCGTTAACGAAATGAACGAAACGAACAGTCGATGACATAATTAAGCGATATAACCAAGATAAACGAATTTAAAATAAACAACGCGAGCCACTGAAAAATAAGTTTATATCGAGGTATGAGAAGTTTTTATTTTGTGCTGTATAGAACGATCCATTTTTCTTTGCCCTAAAACTGGCTATGGTTGCGAAAAGGAGTTTTGGAAAAAGTGTTAAGGCAAAACAATTTGAATGGCCAAAGTGAACGAGAGAAGTCACGTGTTAGTGCAAAGAAAAAAAAAATATCGCTTAGAATTTGCACTAGAGCACATTGATATGCCACATAGGGCCATTATTAGAAATTAAATCTAACCGGACGTATAAAATTTATTTAGGATTTCAACTTAACTTTAATCAATCAGGTTGAGTAAATGTTCTTTAATTTAGCGCTCAAGCTAAGCTGAAGTAAAATTGTAAAAGCAGAAGCTTTTTATACGTCCTATAAAATCCTAACATTAACTAACGCCAAACTTAAGTAATGGCTGGCCCATAGTGTTGAATATTCTATACTAGTTCAAAAATGTTTTTTAATAGGACCAGCACTCAGAGGATGCAATCCATTATGCCAGAACTAAACAAATAGATTGTGGGGCAGAATGAAGAGGGAATGTTGTCTAAGGACATACAATTTGAACTTTTCCACGTTGACAGTGTTATGAAAGAATTCTGCTAAAAAAGAATTAGTTTTCTTTATAAAGCACAGTGCGATACATTGACCAGGAGACCAAAAATAGGTGTGCTTTTAATAAAGCATGTGTTCTGCGTAAAAATCTTTGGGTTTTTTTGATTTTATTAGAACACATTCTATTTTAGTAGTGATAGAACAAGAAAATACACCTTTAATGAATCAATAGAGTTAAATACCTTAAATCCACCGAATAACTTCATCGCCCTCTCCTCTAGCTGCTCGAACAGCCCCAAAACAAACTTTTAAGCTCCAACCTATATATGAGAGTTGTATTCCATTTTCGAGAGGATATAAAGGATGATCAGAAGGAATAAAGAATCTGTTACACCATTTCGGGCGAGTGTGTGAGAAAAACTCAATGATATAAAAAGGGCCATAAAAATTTATTGGTTGGTGTTTTATTTTATTCCAAGACAATAGACCTCAAGCTCACTGCAATGATAACAGTGAGCTATCTGCAAGTAGGAAGAACCTTGATGTAAATGTAATCGAACATTTAAAGAACGAAGTAGTTAGCACGTTGAGTACAAAACCACAGGTCCTGGGTTCAACCCCGATATCCAACAGTCATTAAATAACAACACCATGCATTTTTCTCATCTGTCCCTTTGTATCAGTTGTTGTAGGAAAGTTCAAGTGATGAAGGCATGGTCACTGAACTATACCAACATCAGCAGATACTAATCCTAGTGTTACATCAGAGCGCCCTCCTTCGGTGTGTAGCAGAATAATTTTCGAAGTAAAATAACCACTGCTACTAAGCACAGCTTCAAAAAAATTTAATACGCCTCATTTAGCAGCAGAAGCGCTGCAATACTGCGTTATTAAAAAACGTGCAAGATAGCAGAGTTGTAAAAAGAGTTGTGAAGCTTTCCTCAATCTATTTCTACCTTCACCACCTACCTGTCTTCTCTATCACTATCCCTTTCCTAAAGAAGGTAGCACCTAGTAATAATAGTAGGCATTTATTGCCTGAGTGTTACTTATCTTAAAAAAAGGGGTATATGTACATGCATATGTCAAATAACTCATGTATTAGGCAATAATATAGTCTACCAGAATTTCAGTGTGATCATACGATTTTAAGTTTATGTGAATTTTTTGTTAGTACTTAAGTACTTTAGTTTTATTTCTTTATCCTATGCACAATATATACAAGGGGTAAACTCAATTGGTAGTCTTAAGTGTAATACTACCATAATGTTTTAAAAATTTTCTTAAAAAACAATATTATATTAAAATAATTTCAAACATTATGACACTATGACACTTAAGACTACAGTTAGAATCTCCCATTTATATATAATATATTTAATTAAAAATATACAGCGATCACTTGTATATTTTTGTAACTTGACCGTCTCTTGTTGCGCGCCACTGTACACTGTACATGTGCAGTATATTACAGTGCATGTGTATATATGTATCTCTAGTAAAATATCTATATGCCATTAAGCTTCTCGATATTCATATTTGAAAGGAAAACAACTACATACATACATGCATACATTTTTTTTTTCATAACTCATTATACTCGTATGGATGCTATGAAATGGAATTAATTCTATTAAATAGGTTTATAATTATTAAAGATTGACTATTATAATGTGAAAATTATAGGAATTTAAGCTGACATTATAAAAGTGCTAATAAGAGAGAGCGTGAATAAGCTTAGGATTAAAATTGTATTAAAAATATTGCCTATTAAATTATTAAAATGAGAAGGCTATATTATAGCAACAATATCATTAATTTTATGTTACAGTCCTGGTTCAAAATTAACCCCCATATGAAAAAAAAGAAACATGTGCTTGAAGTGTAGGTAAAAAAAAATTTCCAAATGTGTATAAAATTTACTGCTGTACGCTGCGACTAGAATTATTAGTCATGTGATTTGTGGAGAACTATATACGTACATATATTATGAGTATGTATGTATGTATATATAATAATAATCAATTATAGTTTTATTCGATTTTTATTTTAGCATGTGTTTTAAGACAATCACCCGTATTGCGTATGTCGAGTCGAATATTCGTCTACGAGAATTTTGTCATAGAATAAAGAAAACTTGTACAAGCTTTGTTTAATCAAATACAAAATTATCGTAGACGAATATTCGACTCGACATACGCAATACGGGTGAATGTATAAAGTCTATAATTAATATAAGAGAAAATATCCGAACTCACTAAGAATCCTTTTTTTAAAAGAGAAGTAACACTACTATTACTACTAGGTGTTACCTTCCTTAGGAAAGGGATAGTGATGGAAAAAACAGGTGGTGAAAAAAGAGATAGAGGAAAGCTTCATTCTTTTACAACTATGCTTTTTACAGGTTTTTTTTAAATAATTCAGGCGCTGCAACAGCCTCTGGTGTTAAATGAGGCATATTAAACTTTTTTGAAGCTGCTCCAAAGCCATTTTATAGGTTATTTTGCTTCGCCGATGATTCTGCTACACAACGAAAGAGGGCGCTCTGATGTTGCATTAGTATTAGTATATGCTGAAGTCGGTATAGTTCAGTGATCAGTGACTATGAATTCATCACTTGAACTTTTCTACAAGAACTGATATAAAGGAACACTAATGCACCACAGAAAAATGCCTGGTGTTGTTGTTTAACAACTGTCTGGGACCGGGCTCGAACCCAGGATCTTCGGTTTTGTAGTCAACGTGCTTACTACTTCAGCCAATGCCACACAGGTTCTTGCATTTTTCCTGGCTCTGAACAAACTTAACGTTTCTTAACCAGTTTGTTTTAACTAATATTTGTCTACACATTTGCCTTTAAAAATAATGGTTGAATATTTTGGAGTTTTATATTTTTTTTAAATTTATAAATCTAAAAATAAATGAATTTTTCAATTTTATTTTACGAATAACACACTAAGAAACCATTGATTTTTTTGGCTTATCATATTAAAATGATTTTTAGCAAATTTGATTAGTTACCTGATGGTGTTTAATGGGTTGATGTCAGACATACTGCCTTTGAGGTATGGTGATATACCTTTCGATATACTGATATACCTCTCGAAAATATTAGGTGGGCTCATAAAAACATTGTGACCTGATGGATAAAAAACTATGATCGAGTTCGTTTCAAAAAATGGAATGCATTTTTAAAAGGAAGAAAACATTTGTATTTCGTGGGGTAAGCTAATCCTCATATCATTTTTGATACATGTTTGCATTGCAAAAGAAATTTTTTATACCAAACAGATGCAATAGAATGTTACAGTTAACGACAAACGTTGAAAACTTTCATTTCTAATTTTTTGATGTAGAGAAGCATTGGTTTCAACAAGACGGAGCAACATTGATCAATACTCGAAAGTTAAAGATATTATATTATCTTACTGTAATTGTACAATTTACTAAGATGCTTCCATTTAACACTAATTTAAAGTATAAGTGGTGAAGTGGATGTAACTTCTATTTTATGGTTGCCAAGAACAAGATATGCTTTTTATTAAATTATAGCAAAAATTCTAAAATATTTTTAACCCTTATAAAAATTAAAAAGTACTTATAAAGGGTGTTTAAAGCAAATTTTCATAAAAAATTGTTCTTAAAAAGCCTTTATAAATTCCTAATAATTTTTATCAATAAGGCTGTTTAAATTTAAAATATTACTAAGGCAGAATATAAACAAGTTCCCTTCTGTCGTTAATAAATTGCAAACAACCATAAAAAAGTATCGCGCCCAGCGTATACTCCTAACTATAGCCGATTTCAACACACAGGAGAACTTCTGCTTCATTTGTGCAGGAAACTTAAGTATTCTATACCTATAAATGGAAAGGCACATGTGTTTTGCGTTTATTCCTAATACCAGTATGCTTATACTCAGACTGTGGATATTTATTCGGACGAAATAAATATCACGAATTTTTCATCCCTGTGGTGTAATTTATTGAGCACCGTTGCAAATTAAACTCTTTATCAATTCACTCTATCTCAGCAATGAGGGTTAAAGTATGTGCACATAAAATACTCCTGTATATAATCATATGTAGTCGAGCAAATACTCAGAGTATTTTTATTCTTATGAAAATGATATTAACTGATAAATGGTATAAATTTTAGTTATAGTCATTTGTACTGCGTAATTTGAGAAATGTGTATGAACATTATGGTTGGTTGCTTATAGTTACACGTATTCAGTTTAAATTTGACGAGTATGCGTACAAGTATGAATTTTATTTTTAGCTGTACGACCATAGAAAAATGAAGACCATAAAAAAATGTTTGATGCTACAGGAACTACATAAGATAAATTAATAATTTATTCATTCCTATGAAATATATTAATATATTTATAAATTTTTTTCTATATTTATTATACGATATTGTTGTTTTCGTAGTGCTTAATATTTATTTATTCTCAATAGGCTGTTTTTGTTACAAAACTGAATGATTTGAAATTACTTTAAGCCTGCCATAACTAATTCTTAAATTGCATGATGATGTTGAAAACAAACACATCACGTACGTCAAAACTTACCTACACCTACAGCGAGCAAATGTGTGAGCGTTAGACAGCTTTTGTGTGTGTGTGTTTTTTTATATTTTCCTTACATTATTGCACACATGAATGTGCAAGTGACAGGGATGGCAAATTGAATACCATATAATTGAAAAATGAGCTTTAAAAGATACGTAGTTCTGTTCTCAAATCGTGGATTGCTTCATTTGTAACAATTAGAAGAAAGTTCTTATACCTTTTAACCTTTTAAGTATATCGTTAGCTAAAATGCAAAAAGGCGTAACTATAAAAAAATATAATTTTACAGGAGAAACAAAAAACTAAAAAACGTGTAGTTAAGTCCCTTTGTTATTTGTTAATAAAAGCGTAATTTTTGATCGCAGAAGTGTAATATTTTGTCAAGACATGTAGTTTAATGGCATTCATTATAATCAATAAAAAAAACTCGATTTTGAATTTTTTGTTAGTTACGCCTTTTTGCATTTAAGCTGACGATATAAGGGAGTTCTGGATATATAATTTTGACATGATACCAATTTGCGTAGAGCTTAAGTTTAAATTTTATGGGCGTGGCGCGGGCTCTCTGGTTAAAAATGCCATGTTTTTTGATTTGTCTCGACCGATTGTTCACCCAGGCCTGCTTATGTAGCAAAATTCAGCCCTCTAGCGCAAAATACAATTTAAATATTGATAGGCGTAAGCCCGCCCACTTATTTAAACTCAATATGTTGCTGTATCAAAACCTACTTTTGAAAACGAAAGAATAAAGGCAAGGTGGCAACAGATTCACTTGTTATTTTTTTTATTAAGCAATGTCTATATGCATTTCGTTCCTGCTAAGCTCCAGTTAAAAATTTTGAGATTTAAGATTGTTCTTGTTAGTTAATCACCTAGTCCTACTCTCGTACCTAATTATTGTTCTCTAGCTATAGCGAAAGCCCCTCAAAATGTTAATGCGTGAGTCAGTCAGTATGTGTGTAGGTCTTAAATTATGCACTTTTTACACCTGCATATCTCAAAAAGCTTTCATTTCGCTTATGAAGTTACCTCGATATCTAAAGAAGCTTTAACTGTGCTTGATAAATTTGCCCGGTGAGGTCCTTTTATGTTTAAAGTTCCATCATTTAACCATTGAGGACAAAAAAAGTTTTTAGGGGCAAAAACAGGACGAATGGCGTCCTCTTAATATATACATGGAAAAGATTTCCTAGATTACTTAAGGAAGACTTTTGTACAATTGGAAATTTTTCTTTCTTTCAAAAAGTATGTTCAAAAAAAAGTTCAGTTCCATTTAAAAGTTCCCGTTTTCCACACCTGCCATTTGCTCTCATTATTTGGAACATGACTTAAAGTAACCAAATCATTTCGCAATGACTTACATTGTTTTCGCTTTAAATATTTTCTTTTCTCTTATATTTTCCACTACTTTTGTTTTACAGTTAAAAAGAAAAACTGCAAGGATGGGACATGGAACTCTTGCAAAAGCATTAGCACTCGCCAACTATTAGAAAAAAACTATTTAATGTTTCACATCTTTGCATGTATGTGTGTGTGTGTGTGTGTGTTCAATGTTTAAGGTACTTTAAGAACAAATACTCACAAGGCACTGTTGCAAGTACATGTGAGTAAATGCACCAGCTTATGGGTTTTAAATAGAACACAATGTAAAGTACGCGTATGTATGAATGTTAATGTGTGTTTTACAGAGTCAACACCTCCTTTTCAGCCCCTTTCGGTGACGAGTGATTTAAAAATTTTACTTTAGCTTTTGTTTTTTTCATCTTCTTTTCCTTGCATGCTTAGTTTCGTTCATAAACGAGCTATTAGTAGGACTTGTTGCATTCACTGCCATAATAATAATATATGAAAAAAACGTTGGCTCATGTGTGTACGTTTTTTTTTTTGGTTTCATGTGGGTGGTTGGTGTAAAAAAAATAACTTAAATTGCATTTGAATTATTACAGAAATTGCCCTACAGGGATAGGGCTACAATACATTTGAAAATATGCTATTATTTATGTATATTTAATCTGTTTGTAATTGAATTGAAATTGTTTTGTTTAGAGATGAGGGATTAGAAGCTATGTAGATTTTTATAAAAAATTCAAAATAAATTTTTAATTCTAATTGTAGAGCTGTGAGATTTTTTGTTTGTTATTTTGTTATTTGATGTATCATTAAATTTATTTATATGCATATGTATGTATGTGTATGTGACACCAAAAATCAAGTGTGAAAAAAATGTTTAACTGTCAATGCAACTTGAATTGAAAATTGGTTTTAATTTGAATTCTTCTTGTTTTGTGCAATAAAATTTTAACTTTTTATGTAAAATTTTCTTATCATAAATTTTTTTTTGTCATTAAAGACAATTTTTTACTGAACCAATGTAATTTTTTGAAGGGAAATAACTTCCGGCTATAGAAAGTTACTAGTTTGATGCTATTTTTTGAAAATCGAATTTTTATCCTATTTTGACCGTTTGAGGTCCTGAAAGTAGATTCTGACTATTTGGCAATATTGTACGTATGAATAACATGTATGGGCTGTAAAGATTAGTTTAGACGATATGTTGAATCGGCATATTTATGCTGAAAAATTTGAAATATGCAGGCAACGATTCCATATCAGGTGGTTTCAACTGTCAGGTGATTATTTTTGCCGCTTGTAATTTGAATATGCTTGGATGTCAATACAAATTTTGCAGTATATTGTTTTCAACATAAAAAGTGTAAATTTTATTTAACTGAATGCAGCCGACTATACCTTATACGAATATGTCTGGATGGCAACTGTGTTTTGATGTTTATATTAATTTTGTTGTTCTTAATTAACACAAAATAGTTACTTGTTAAGTAAATACAACAATACTTGATACAAATTGCATTTCGCTGTACTTAACAGGTGTTTTTTAAAAATTTTTCTGGACTAAGCATATTTGCTTACCACTGCATGACAGCCAGAAAAAACAATGAAAGAAACAATGAAATTAAATGTTTTGAGTTACACTAGCATTTTACATTAAAAACTCACTTTGCATAAAAAGTGGACTTAGCATATTTGCCGACTGAGCCAACATTATTTAAAAATCTAACTGTTGTTGGCTTAGCACGTCTAGAAAAATTTCTTCACTGGTAAGCAATACTGCAGTAGAGTTCAACCACAATTCAAAAAAACCTTACAAAGTTCAAATGTTTATAGAAAAACTATAAGAGAAATTTATTTGCTGTTGGTTAAAAATTGTCTTTATGCATTTCATTGTTGCTCTATCAAATCAACAGTAGATTTCAACCAAATATTTTGAACAGTCACAGACCTCTTATCCCATGTACAGGCTTTCAAAAACCATTTAAGAAAAAAACAAATAATAAAAGTCACAAAAGAAAAATAAGCGTACTAGGCTTAGGAAGCTATGCAAGACCCAACAAATAATTTCTATTCAATATGAACCTATTTTTTTCTCTAGGTAAAAAATTCCATTATAATTGAATTATGTGAAATATGTCGAATAATAAGTTTCTTAAATTTAAAGAAAAATTCTCAATAAATTACTGAGAATTGCAAAACTTTAATAATTTAATAATAGTAGGATAAGAAACTTTTTTAAAAACAACAAATATATCTAGAAGTGCTAAACCAAAAATAAAATATTAAAATAAATAATTTCTTAATCAGGCTTTAGTTCAGTAATTTCAATTATTATTGAATGAAATATTTTTATTAATTAACGTGAGTTTCTAAAGAAGAGAATATTTTATAATATAATTGCTTTGATAAATAAAAAACTTATGCTAAATATTTAAAAACATAAATGCTAAATATTTATTTCTTATGTTTTTTTAATTTATGTCTGATCTTCATTTATTTAGTTTTATTAAAATAAAATGAAAGCTTGACATCAGAAATTGCTCATTTCAAGTCCAATACACATTGCTCCCTCCTCCTAAACAATCAAAAGAATTTTTTAATAAATTCAAGAGTAAATTATTTTATCACAAAAATGTCACTGCCACATGTTTCAAAGATTTCATGTTGTTTTTCTTCTTGTTAACATTTTCATTTTTGTTTAACAAAAGTAAAGCAGTGGTTTTCATCACAGTCGTTTGAAGCATGTTTTTGTTTGGTTGACAAAGAAGTTCATTAATATTCCAATATGAGCACATATATTTTAGGATTGTTCTACATTTGTATTTATACGAAAGACTACACAACAACAAAGTATGCCTTGATGTAAGCTTAACCATAAAACATATGTAAAGTACCACAGAAAATTTGATTATTGTATTTAAATATTTTAAAGGAAAATAAGAACATTTAAAGTTTGTTATAAAAAAATACTGTAAATATTTTTACAAAACTTTATATAAATATAAAATTTTCTTGCTTATTTTCTATTTCCTCTTTTTTATTTTCCCAACTCTAACACGAATGCAGTCAATGACGACATGAATAACAAGGCTTCAACTTGTGGCAAAATTCTGATATGCCTCTCAGTGGTTCTGGTAATATTAACGTTGCCCTTTAGTTTATTCGTTTGCTTTAAGGTAAATGAAAATGATTTTGATTGAATTTTTAAAACGTTTCTCTAGCAAAACAAATTAAATTATTCCGTAAGGCTTGTTTTGTAATAATATTTTATTTTGTATCTATTGTTTCAAGTGTTTCTTTTATTTTAAATTTTTGCAGGTGGTGCAGGAATATGAACGTGCTGTCATATTTCGCTTAGGACGTTTAATGCAGGGCGGTGCCAAAGGACCAGGTATATTGCAGAAATGTTTCCACAACATGTTTTGATTTCATATTTTGTTTAAACTATTATTCAATTTATTAAATAAATTATTTTCACCCGAAAGGACTTTCAAATAATCAATGTCTTTGTATATTTTTTTAATTTTATTTTAGGTATATTTTTTATATTACCTTGTATAGATTCTTATGCCAGAGTTGATTTACGTACCAGAACGTATGATGTTCCACCACAAGAGGTAAATGGTTTTGTTTTAATTTAAACTTTCCATCTACATGACGCTAAAGCTGAAATAAATCAATGGTAGACTGATAGAGACAAGCTACATTAAAAAATTGTTTATACCAAGCAAATCGCTGAATTGATCTTTAGGATTTTTCGGCAATAATGGAAATTTACAGGTTTTGCTTTGAAAATTACAAATGAGCTTGAAGCTCACAGAAAAAAACCAACTTCATTATGATGAATGAAGACCAATAACAAATTATTAATTGTGCAAAACATTTTATTTCATTTATAAATTTTTTTACTTAAAAAAACGTATAAAAATTTCTTGTTGTTTATATATACCTGATTTATATTAAGCATTTTTTCATGAAATTAGTTGCATGAAAACTTTTTATTTGTCAAAAGGAGGCCTGGAGGAGTAACTTATATCAAAAAGCTTTCCAAAGATGCATCAGAGATTCATTCTATGCTCTTTCTTATTTAAGATTTTCCTTTATAGCACTGCAATTAGCAAATAGAAAAATTTTCATGCAACAAAGTTTATGAAATTTCATGAAAAAATGCTTAATGTAAATAAGGTAATAACGATAAAACCAAATGGAAAGAAAATCATTTACTAAAACTCATAAAAATATTTTTTTTTACATTATTTTAGGAGATATTTTAAACAATTTTATTTCTTTGCAAAAAATGCTTTTTAATAATTTTTAGTAAGGACCTTTAAACTCTTACGTACAATGATAGTAGTGACAATTGTAAAAAAGCACCCAACTAAGCAACTACATATTTTAAGTAACATTCATTTAACTTGATTTAAACTTGCTCAAAATTCCCCAAAATTTGCTCCTTGCTAATGTTTGCATTGACATTTGGGCCAAGAATACAAATAGGCAAATGTTTAAAATTAAAAAAAAAACAGTTTTCCCTCAAAATGCGACATGTAGTTTTTAATGTTTTTTAAGTACCACTAACGTTGTCTTCTCAGTTAATTAAATTTGCAAAACAAACCAGACTAAAAACTGAATGAAAAATTCTATGGTTATGTTGTTAGAATCATACAAGTACAAAATTCAGTGCAAACGAACAAGCAACAGCAATGAGCATGAAATAAGAAAAAATATAGAATTGTCTATCTCGACATTTTTTCACATGTATTTCCCTTTGTTGAAGATTGTACTATGGCCAAACTAAAACACGGACTATTTAATTTTTTTACTTAATCTCTTTTTTTTTTTTGTTAAAGTTGCATCTTTTTTTCATCTCATTCTAGGTCTTAACAAAAGACAGCGTCACTGTGTCAGTGGATGCTGTTGTCTATTATCGAGTTTCGAATGCAACAGTCTCTATAGCAAATGTGGAAAATGCTCATCATTCTACACGTCTGTTGGCACAAACAACTTTACGTAACACAATGGGTACACAGCATTTACACGAGATTTTAAGTGAACGTATGACAATTTCCGACACTATGCAGGTAAAAAAAAAATAAAATTCAACAACACCGTCAACAAAAATAATCGTTATATGTGTATGAAAATGTTTTATGCAGTGCTCGAAGGCAATCCAAAAAGTCTTTGCACTGCTAATCTAGTTAAATATATGTACATACGTGCTAATTTCGCAATCTGTTTGTTCAACATAAAAATAAGATTTATATGAAAATTTTTAATGAATAGTGTAAAATTGAATACTGATTTAGCGTTAAATTTCCTATGCTATATTTTTATAAATTTAATACATTCATTTGGCATTTTTAATGCCCATTAAAATGAAAGAAATTATATTTTAGTTTTTATATCGTTTAAATAAAAAATTTAGTTAAATATTACTCATACGCACATGAGAAAAACAAATAATCCTAAATGTATGCTATAGTTTTCGTTATTTTCTTGAATATCACTCATACTCTCTTTTATTATCAGCAGCGTTGCCAAATATGCAGATTTATCTGTTTTACACAGTTTTTTGAACAGTTGAGCAGGCGTGCAGTTTTTTCTTTCAAAAATCTGCTTTTCTTTAAAGTTTTCTGTTTTTTTTATATTCACTTTTTACTTAATAACAGTGACGAGCTCGTAATCGTATAAAACACCTCATCAAAAATCGTATTAAAAACAAATAAAAAGAGTTCAATATAATTAAAATTCCTTTATGTTTTTCACACAAAATTGCAAAATTATGAAAAGCAAATGAGTTTTTTCGTTGAAGAATTTGTTTGAAAACAATTGTTTAAACTTTTGCCTTTTTTTCGTTTTTATACACACAATTTTTATTTGGTGAGGAGTTGTCTACTATTAGTTTCAAAATGATCACACTAACTTTTTTGCAGCATTGAGTAAAGAGTATTTATAAATTAATTTGAAAACTATATTAATTAATAGCACTATGGTGAAGAAGATAATGTCTTACTTATTTCTCACTCTCAACTACCAAGTAAAGTTCGAAAACTTAAGCCAACATTTTACAATAAATCTTAGAAAGAGCAACCAACAATGAAACAATGTCTAAAGAAAAGCGATGTTTTAAGTTTTCTTTTTAATAATTGCCTAATGTAGCGATGCTTTATGTTCTAATAAGATATATAATACTGTTAAAGGATTTGTCGGGCAGTTCTTTCTTCTGGAAAACAGATTAATTGTTCGCTATGATATACGTATGTTGCCAGAGTTCAATGCCATTTTTTAAATTATTTTTTAAGGAAATTAACATATTTCCATGTGGTACGCTACATATGAAAAATAAAATCTGATTCTTATGATTTGTCTTAGAAAACTTGAACCAACATACTCTAATAGTACGTTTCCATATACGTGATTTGGGTCAAAACATTTAACTTGCTCAAATTAAATAATTTAAGAATTGATTTCCCATACATTTTTCATATGAGCAAATTATCTCAAATGACTTAATTTGCTGAAAATTTAGTCGACTTTTTCCGTGCAGCACTGCGCGGCTGTTATTATTACAAATACAATTGTGGTCATCCATTATTGGTGACTTACAAATCCAAAAAAGTGACATTGAAGTACGAATAAAAATGGCTGATTTTATTGTTGATAAAAAGGGAAAAAATTAATTTGAAAAAGGAAAGTTGGTGTTGGCGTTTTTCTTTCGCCCCAATAATTCTCTGTTATTATTAATACAGAGTAACTTTTCTCTAAATTATTATTAAACAAAGGTTTAGCTTGTTTTATGTTATGAAAATAAATAAACAATTCAAACGTCAAATTGGCTCCGAAGATTTGAATAAAAAACACTTTGCAACAGATAATGGAAAACACTTCGTAAGATTAGTTTTTAAATTTCTTTCCCCACCTGTACCTAAATTGTTTCATTGTTCAGTTGGAAAATTTTCTCAAACTTTGATGATGATCCTTTCTAGTTTATATATACATATATATTACAAATAAAAAAATCTTATTCAATGAGAACGCACAACCGGCTGATTAACATTTTCCACTTAAAAGCTGAAACAAAAATTATTGAAAATACAATTCTTCAAAAGAAAATCAAAAGACAACGACGGTTCCATTTAAAAACATTCTAAGTCGACATAGAATATTATGCTGGATTAAAGCATTTCTGAATTAATCGTTTATTAGCTTAGATTCTGTAAAATGTTGATAGTAATCGGACAATTCTATCAAAAGTAGTGAGCAAAAATGTACTTAGCATAATTTTTCAAGTTTAAAAAACCTCTCTTTTAAAATGTTTTAAGTACACTCAGCATGATTTAGTTTGGAATTGAGTAGTAAAAATTTGTGTCGAGATAAAAATATGCTACATGTGCTTAGATGACCATTGTATGTGAGAAAGGACCACCGGAAAGATGCCAATTCTACTTAGAGGACTAGGTAATAGATTTGTGTAAAATCTTAAGAATTCTAAGGCACTTTTAAGTATGATCTACAACAAATTTATAAAGTTCAAAGAAACTGAAAAAATGTATTGCAGTTATTATATGATTACAAAAAGTATCAAGTTTCTATCTCATACCATTCCCGAAATATCATCAATATACTTTGAAGGCGTTTATTCTCAAAGCTGACTTTTTTGACTTAGCTTGTTTCGGAATGGAGCCGTCGATATGTATATGTATGTACATAAATACATATCCTATGGTTAATTAATTGTATTAGTTACCCAAAAGTATGCTACAATTTATTAAATAACTGCGTATGAGCTTTCTATAACTAACAACAACTGAAACACATTTTTCATACGCCCTGACCGGTGATGGGAGAGTGCTAAATCAGTCCAAAATATCTGGAAAAAGAAAGAAGAAAATATAAAATGTAAGATTTTTTTTGGCAGATTTTTGAAATACTTCTATGCTTTTTTACAAAAGAATGTGCTAAATAAATGAGAAATCTATTATGGCAACAATACCCACAACTCGTCTAAACCAAACAATTCAGGTTTTTAAATCAATGAACAAATTTCTTCCTTTATGTTGCGTGTACTTAATGCAGACGCCACTCCAGTAAAATTATTATTAAATCTTTTTTTTTTTTATTTAAATTTGTATTTTTAAATGGCTGTTAGTTTCTCAGAAAACTATAGCGTTAAAATCGATAAAGTTTTCTTTATTATGGATGTATTATATTCTATCCAAGAAAATTTACGAACTAAACTCACATTTTAAATTATACGTATGTGAATGCCTGCACAGGTATACATACACATATTTGTATATATGTATATTTATATGTTTGTGTGTGTGTGTTCTATGTTATTTAGGTGTGAATAACTATTTAAGTTCAGTCAGGTGAACAAAAGCATGAAATATATGCCAGCCAAGCTTATTTTTTATAAAAAATTAGTTTTTTACATATGAATGTATGCCAGTTGAAATTGTATGAGTATTAGTGTGGACTAAAAGTGTATTTGTGTGTATATATGTGCTCTTTTACATAGAAATCATATGCGACTGTTGCTGTCTGTGTATTTTATTGTATAAAAGTAGATAACAACAGAAATATCAGCCAAGTAGGCAGCCAGCTTTAACGAAAAAAAAATAAAAAAAATAAAAAAAAATCATGTCATAAATATGACAATATTTTGTTATTTTGCAACTTCCCTCAAGCCCTTAACTATATCTTGAAAAATTATACTTTACGCTATATACCAGCAACTCCATACACGAAAATTTTTTCAACACCTGCTCATAAATATAAGGTTTGAAATATATTTTACTCAACAGAATATATGGGATTTCTATTTTTCTTTCAAATTCTATCTCTACATTAAATATACATTGAAAACTTTATTTTTTTTTCTTCTTTAGCTTACATCTGTATTTGTTTCTTACGTCTTTTGCAGGTACAATTGGATGAAGCTACTGATGCTTGGGGCATAAAAGTGGAGCGTGTTGAAATGTAAGTTATATGATGGCAAGAAAAAAAAAATTCAACAACATCAAGAATGTGTTAATATTTTAGAAACTAACGTACATATAAAATTGAGTAAATACATTTTTAACTGCAATATAATATTAAATATTTTTTATTTTGTTCTTGGGCCGAACGTGTGTGCTACAATGCACTTTGTGCATAACTTTTAAGTATTCTGTAAAGCAATATAGGGCGTTATTCTATACAATATAACGTAAGGCTAGAATTGTTCTGGAGTATAAAAATAAATTTAGTTTGATTTTTTTAGTTTATGAAAAATCAGAAGCTTGTATTCATTTCGAGCCTTATTTTTGATTAAATCGTAAGCAACAAAAATAAAAGTTGGCAGGAGAAGGCTTTTTGATAATATTCAAATTTGTTGTTTAACATACAAAGATTGTTGCTTACAATAAAATTTTACAGCCCATATCCTAGAAGTTGTCAACAATTTAGGGCTTTTAAAAATTTTAAACTATGGGTAGGATCATAAGACTGCATTTTCAATAAAAAAGTATATTTTTGACATTTAGTCATATATAGCTTACGATTAAATGGAAAAAGGGCTCGATATGCCGATGTTTTTTTATTTTTTATACGCTCAATAGTTATGTACAAAAATTGGTTTTATTTTTTAATAATGCATTGTCGTATGGATTTTATAATGTGATAGATAGTTGACTCTTGATAGTTTTAAACTCAATAACTTTTATTTAGCAGTAGTTTGAAATGTTTCCCAGGTCCTTGAAGAACATTCAACAAATACAAAAAAAAAATCAATTTAATTTCCTTCCTACAGTAATTTAAAATGTTTTTGAAGTGGACAAGTTGTTCAGCACTTCGCTGAAAATTTTTTTCTCAAATTAGCTCTTTTATTGAAAAACAATTCAAAACTTAGTTGAGTCAATTCAATATTTGCTTAAAGATTTAATTAATTAAGAGTTTTATTTGGCTGAGTCAAATTAACAGTTTTTTAAGAAGTTAATTAATAAAAAATTTAGTTGACATCATTAAATGTTGAATTGATTTAAATTTGTTTTAATTGGATTAAGAAATAGTTTAGAAATATCTTATCTCTACACGCTCTCTAATTTAAATTATTAAAATTTGTGATATATGAAGATAATAGTTTAAAGGCAAAAGAATCATTTCTTTTTTCTTTCATGCATTACTTTAAGCATAGGAATGCCTTCTTGATCGTCAACTTTGTATAATTTAAGTTTCCATAATTTAAACTGGTAATATGAATGAGTTAGTGTTTTTATAATAAACCAAAATTAAAATCAATCCCTTTAGCCACTAACTGCTTTTACCTTTACGGCAGTTGCGTTTAACATAATTGCCGCAGTCAAATAACAATAACATATTGTTAAAAACTAAAATATTTATTCAAACATAAAAATTTCCATAAAAATTTTGACAAAAGAAGAATTCAAGTTTAATCACTTTTTTTGATATAGCGGGTAGTATTTTATTGAAACCAAATAAAATTGTTGAGAAAACACGCAAGTAATAAAACTAACTTTTCCCTTTAGCAATCCAACACGCTATAGCGCTATAGCGTTACTATTTATCAACCCTTTTAAAAACTCAAGTAACCACTTTGTGGCGCACTTTATCCTTGTCGCAGTATTTTCACATATTTTAATATCAATGACAAAAATACAATTGCCGGCATGTAAGCATCTGTGCTTGAAACTGATGTGGTTTCATATTGTTAAATTAATCACGACATTAATAACGCACGACACAGGAGGTCAAAGAATGTGAATTTTTTTATTATTGTAAAACATACAAAATAAAAATAAATTTCAGAGTCTTGAAAAAACTATTAATTAATTCGAATATCTCATTTGTTTGTTTTTTCTTTTTTTCCACTTACACACAAATAGCAAAGATGTACGTTTACCCGTCCAACTGCAAAGAGCCATGGCAGCTGAAGCAGAAGCAGCCCGCGAAGCTCGGGCCAAGGTTATAGCTGCTGAGGGAGAGCAAAAAGCTTCCAAGGCCTTACGGGAGGCAAGTGAAGTTATTGGTGACTCACCAGCGGCTTTACAACTACGTTATTTACAGGTTGGATTATTTTTGGTTTCGCTTTTTAAATTGCTGCTTATTATATTATTTAAATTTTTTTTCCTAGACTCTTAGTGCTATTTCGGCTGAAAAGAACTCAACAATTGTTTTCCCCTTGCCCATTGACTTGATAACATATTTCTTAAAGTCAAACGATGCCGAAACAATAAAAACAGCCGCCAACACTGCAAAAGTTATAGCCAAAAGGGATCGTGACCTAGAGGATGTGGAAGCGGCAGCAACAGCTGCAAAGTTAGCAGCTGCCTTGCCAACTATGCAACCAGCAACCAGCAATACTCTACCATCTGGCAATTCCATAAATATTGCCATGTAAATTATAAACAAGACGACATTTTAATACAAGCGACAAAACAAAAAACACAAACAAAAACAAAAACATTAACAGCAACCGCAACAGCAACAGCAACAATACAATTACAAATACGGCAACCAACAACAATAAATACAAAAGAGATGATGGCATTTACTTATACAGAGGAATAATACAAAATAAAGCATTCAGTAAAAGAAATTAAATATAAATGAAACACACATACACAAAACAAAACGTACTCGTATGTAAAGAGCAACAAAAAAATGTGTTGTTTGCACTTTATAATAATGAAACAACAACAACAACAACAACAACAACAATAAAAAATACAAACAATCAATAATAATTATGTTTTAAATAACCATTGAACAATTTTATTGTAAGCAAAAATTTTGTTGAATTCATAAAATATTTAAAGTTCACTAAATTATCTATTTAAGTATGTGTGATGTACTTACATGAATTGAAACACTGATGGCTTGTTCTACGGCTATTTTAATTAAATTTCTCTTGGCTTGGCTTTCTGTTGGGAGATTTACATTTTAATTTGCTATGATTCTTGTGGTATATTTTTCTAATGCATTTTTAATATATTTTATCTTATAACTAATAAAAATATTTAGGGGATAGATTGATTGATAGTTTGCCCCCGTTCAATGTTTCCTTGTCACAATGGAAACATATTATTATTATGTAAATATATTTCTTAGCATATTGAATTTATGTGAGAGATTAATGTACTTTAAAAAAAATCTCACAGCTTTTGCTACCCAAGAATTGATTAAAAATTTAGTTGTGTCAATTAAACTTTTTAATTGCTTAAATTTTAAGACAACAGTTTACTTTAATTCAATTGCATTTCTAGTTAAAATTTTAATCAACTAAATTCTAAAACAAAATTAATTAAATTAAAATTTTATATTAATTGATTTGTAAATGATTATTAGTTTGCTTTTTAATTAACTGCTAGTTTATAAAGGACTAGTTAAAATTCTCGTCTGTCTATTTATATTGAAAACAGAAAGAAATTTGAGTGCATTCTTACTTGTATTCTATAAACTGGCAGTAAATATATATTCATAAATTATTGTATACAATTTTAAATCGATTAAAGTTTTCCATAAAAATTTAACTGACTCAATTATACTTTTAATTGATTTTTTTTCAATTAAAGGTATTAAATGTATTAATTATTTTAATTGCAGAAAGAAATAGTAAGCTACATCCATAATTTTTTAAAGCTTTAAAGGAGTTTGAAATGTATTTTATTTAAAATTTTTCATACCAAATTTTCTTAAAAAGATTTAAAATACATACATACATACATATCGTACTTGATCAACAAGAGGGTATTAATTAAAAATTTTTAAAATAACTAACAACATTAATATCTATCTGATGTAAAAATTTCAATGTATTCCGATTACTCTTTCATCTCTAAAACCACATTTGAGACCATTTTTGTGATAGTGTAGTTACTACCTTTATATCACAAAAAAGATATTATTTTGGGTTAATAAAAAAGTGGCAATAGAAATGTATCGTATGTTTTCATAAAAAATTTATTATATTGATTTGAGCCTTTAGTCGAGTTAAAAATAATCAAATTGTTAATGTAACCGCAAACAGTTTTTCGCTTCTACTGAAAATATTAAAATTTTGACTTAATACCCCCTCTCGTTGATTAAGTGCGATCTTATCAAAATACCTTTAAACAGTCAACCGGAGTTGTGTCTGCTTGCAATATATGCAAAACTTTTTTTCTTTCACATTATTGATCTGCTTTGCGACTATATTTACAAATATCTAAACAAAAGAGATATCTAGATAATAATAGACTTGCATCAAAATATTTCAGTACCTCTTTTTAGACACAAAACTATAATAAAACCCATGTCAACTCTTCTCCTACTGATAGCTTTGGAGCTTAATTCTTACGCCAATGACAATGAATCCTTTTGCAACTATGGTCTTTAATTACAGCCACTTTTGCAGTTCAGGCACCAACATTTTATCTTATATCTAGATATGACGTTTTGAGTCA
Source organism: Tachina lurida (assembly GCA_944452675.1). NCBI lineage: Eukaryota > Metazoa > Arthropoda > Insecta > Diptera > Tachinidae > Tachina > Tachina lurida. The sequence goes on along the minus strand of OX101754.1, from coordinate 132,342,157 downwards.
ATTGTAACTGCACGTTAAATTTTATCTTAAAAAATAGGAAAACAACTCCTCTTGCCGATATTCAAACGACTTTGGCGCCCTTTTATTCCAAAAAAAGGCTGATACTTCTTTGTGCCGAGATCTCATTCCTTGCAATCGATTTAAACAAATAAGAACATTTAGATTCTAGCGTTTTGTATTTTTACACTCCAGTGGTGGCAGTTCTGCTTATTTACATAATCCTTGTAATGATAAATCCTTCATGATAAAAAAACTTGTTCTTAAGCATTTAAAAGCTTTCAATTGCCTGATTAATTAAAAAAACCTTTGACTGGAATCTGAGGCTTAAGTTTATGGCTTAATTTTTTCTGTAAAAATAGTTATAATGATGACCAGTGACCGATTAAAGTATTTGCAAGCTTCTTAATTGAAAAGTTAAGATCGTCAATTGATTAACATTTTCTATTTTTTTTTTGCTACTGTTTTCAAATTTGGATTATTCAACGTGAATTATCAGAAACAAGGCTACATATATAAATAACATCTCAATAGCTGAGATTCAGCTCAATATATATAAAAATCCTTTTTTTACTCCCATCACATCATAGCAAATATATCAATTTGATTATAGAGATTGACACTTTTTTTTCGCTTTTCTTCTCTGCTGCTCACAACAGATTTTAGAATATATTCTTTTATTTATTCATATATTTATATTTAATTTACCGTACAGCGAGTCAGCAGTGTAAAACAAATCGAATAACACATTATAATGTCCTGTATGTATGTTTGTCAGTTTGTGAATTTGTATTGAATGTATGATTAAAATAAATCAGTTAGTAAGTATGTGTATACAGTAAGTAAATCTTAAAAAAAATATGTGTGTATTGTTTTTGTTTGTTCATTCAATGTTAAATTTAATCAAGCGAACAAACATCTTTCAATATAACAACATCATCATTTATAACACAACAACACATTAAATTACATTGAAAGACATAAAACCAACAACCGAAAACCTTATTGTGATTTTAATTCTAGTAGAACAAAAAAAAAAAAAAAAAAAACTTAAAACCAAAAAGCATTTAAGGCTGTCTCTTTTACAATAAAATATCCAACATTAACGTCATCTACTGCAGTGTAATGGGAACTACAAGGAACATTCATATTGTCTTGTGTTTATAAAGGAAATTTCAAAAGAAAATTTCAAAATTCATATTCTATGGTGAAGAAAATATAAAGAGTAGCATATAATTGGATGTTTTACTTTAAGTTTGTTTTTCAAAAGTATACACTAACGTAAATGCATATACATACATACATACATACATATCGTTGCCTTACTACAAGAATGATCTAATTTACTATATTTTTAAAATCAAAATTTTTGCATTTTTCGTTACGTTAGATTTTCTTCTATCGAAACATACAAAAAAAGTTGATTAAAAAAAAATAATGATTTAGATCATTTTTATATTAAGGTAACGATATATAAATGCATTTTTTTTAACACGAACCACTTACGAGTATAATCAAATTTAGTTAAATGAAATCATACAGAAGTGCCACATAATTTTAAAAAAATTTTGAATTTTAATTGTACACAGCAAAAAAATATTCCTGCAATAAACAGCTTTAATTGAAAATAAAACCGAAAATCAATTAAAAATGTATTTAAGTCAATTGAAGTTTTGCTTAAACATTTAATTAATTACATAGCCTAATTGCCTCAATTATATTTTTAATTGATTTTTGCTCTTATTTTCAATTAAAGTTGCTTATTGCAGGAATATTTTTTTGCTGTGTATTTTCTAGGGCTGATCGATTTAAAAATCGCACAAATTACAAGGAAAATCGTTTTTTAGGGATCAAAATAAGAAACTTTGCCGAAGGAACCATGCCTCTAAAATGTATTTTGATGTCCCGACTTTTGATCCGAAGTGTAAAATTTTCTTGAAGGGTAAAATTTTGAAAAATCTCTCCTTGACCCATTTAGAGTTCCTCAATCAAGTCAAAATGTATAAATGACTTCCACAAATTTTGGAGGGCCAACCCACCTATGCTAGTGGCACACCCTCTGGAACCATCTCTGGGGGTTTCCCCATACAAATATTTCAAAAAATCACAAATGTTTGTATGGGGAAGCCCCCAGGGGTGGTTCCAGGGAGTGTGCCACTGGCATAGGTGGGTTGGTCCTTCAAAATTAGTGGGGGTCGTTCATAAATCTTGACTCGATTGAGGATTTCTAAATAGGTCAAAGTGAGATTTTTCAAAATTTGACCCTTAAAGAAAATTTGACCTTTCGGATCAAAAGTCGGGACATCAAAATACATTTAAGAGGTATGGTTCCTTCGGCAAAGTTTCTTATTTTGATCCCTAGAGTACGATTTTCCTTGTAAGTTGAGCGATTTTTTTGCCTCGATACGAATCGACCCGCCCCAGTATATATACATACATATATGTATGTATGTATTTTTGTATGTAAAGAATGCCAAGTGATCAAAATCCCTAAAATCAAAATTTTTAAAAATATGGGAATCCTACGGCCTGTCCCACGATGTCACCAGAAATCTTTCGATCGACAACTTGTATTGCAGACAACAATAACATTAGAAATTTTGTTGTTGTTTTCAATGTAAGTATTTGACCAACCGATTTCTGGTGACATCGTACGACAGGTCTCTAATCTTTTTATGTAAAAACTCGAAAATTATAATTAAAGACTTTGAAATATCTAAACATAAGCATATAAAAAGATGCAGCCAAAAATACAAGGTAGAGACAAGAGGAAATAATTTTCTAATACGGACGGATTAATAAGTCCCAAGTAACCTGAAACACAAGTTTTTCAATCCAAAAAATCATTCTGTTTGTTAACTTACGGCCTGTCGATCCTTCGATCGACAACTTGTATTTCAAACAACAATAACATTAGAAAATTTGTAATACAAGTTGTCGATCGAACAAGTTCTGGTCTGCCTTGAGCTCTATATATGGTATCGAACATTTGTTAAATTTTTTCATTCCTTTCAAAAAATAAGATTTATAGAGGTCACCAAAATAGGTATTTGCTTGTGAGATTATTTCATTGTTTCAGTTAGATATCTTTCTTTTGAAACATTTCTTTAGGTTTGGGAACAATCAATAGTAAAAGGGTTCATTTCAGAGAATCGGGTGGGTGAGATCAATTCATAGCCGAGATTCATAGATTTTTGCCAGAGAATGATAAAAGTATTATTTAAAGTACTCTTTGAGTATTGGCCGTCAATGCGTGCAGCTAAAAATAAAACAACATGCAAAATGAAGCACACGGATTAATTTCAAACCAAATACGAATAAAAACATCCAACAAATATGTTTATATACATTTTTTAAATTACGCAGTACAAACGACAGCAACTAAAATTTGTAGACTGTGTGAGCTACAATCACACACATGAATATCAAAATACTCTGGCTACTAAGCGACTACACATGCGTGTATACAGGGCTATTTTTATTTTGCACACACTCATTGTTTTTAAACAAGCCACACTTATACCCACACATTTTCCATTACATGTTATATACACAAATTATTGTATACGATGGTAAATGGTAAATAAGTATGCCGCGTATGCATATATTTTTTTGCAATGAAATATCCATAGCCTGAGTATAAACATATTCAGACTGAAAGTATGAGAGAGATTCAATGCGTTTGATATGGATAAGCCTTTTGTTTTGTGGTCGTAACGTATTTTAGTTTTTCCCACAAAAGAAGTAGACATGCGAACAAATATTTTGCGCTATAATTATGATTATAGGTAGTTACTAAAATTGAAACTATAAGCACATTTATATATTTTTTGAGAACTTATTGTCATTCTCTGGTATGCATCCTTGCAATGTCTTAGTGAAAAATAACTATTTTATTGGCCAAATGTGCTCGTTTTTTTACATTAAATCAACCCTGTAAGTAGGAAAATTATTCGATATCGATTGTTTTACCACTTTTTACGTTAGCCAATGTCGCTAATACTATAATAAATATATAAAAAAAATTTTCGTTCTGACTTTATTGGCTGGCAAAACACCCTTTTTTGGCGTGTATTGACCCAGAGAATATAATATGAGCAATTAAAAACTCCTAAAACACAATCATGGTCAGGCAATCCTTAAAAACTTCTCTTAAAATTATTTCAATACTTTGTTTGTTGGAATTCTAAATTATATATTCTTCAACTCGAACATTTTCTTTAATATAGTTGGCAGTTACACACGGAATGGAAAAAATAGCTCCCACTCTCTTTTCCCTTTTCTTCTACAATTTCTAGAGCTTTCAAAGCAAACTTTGCGTGTTTAAAAGCCGTCATACATTCATTCACATGCATTATTTAATGTTGCCTCACATTAATAAAACTTTCAATTCGTAAAATATTGTAAAAAATGAAAAAAAAAAATAAAACCAATTTAAAATTGAATTTTATTTTAACAAAACTTTTAACCCCAAACAGCCCATGCAAACTAGTTTTTTAAGTCCAAGGAAATTGAAGAGAATTTAAATAAAAGACATATAAAAAATAAAAAATTTGTTTAAGGGAACAGTTTTAATTAATATTTATGCCATCTTTATTCTCATTAATATTAAATAAATAAATTTTATAAAAACAATTATCAAATACATAAATATTAAACATAAATAAAATAAATTGTATTATTTTATATAATAGAAGCTTTTGTTAAGAACACTGGAGCCATTCAAATCATTTTAAATATTTGTTTTCTTTTAGATTTCATTGTTACACAATTTTATTGTTTACAAAAGAAAATAAATGCCAAAACAAACAATTAATTAAATTAAATAAAAATAAATCATAGTCATAAATATTTAATAAATTATAAACAGGATATTGTAAATACATACGTATTATTATAAAAAATCATATGGAATTTTTTCTCTTGTAGATTTCAGATTTACCTTCGTAATCAAACTAAGATATAAAAAAAAGTTTTCTGTATCTTTTCGATTAAATAAAAAGTTCATTCTTATTAATAAAATCTCTATTGGTGGTTGTTTTAATGTTGTTTGATCTTCTAAAAAGGTGAAAGATTTATGAAAACAAAATATATGTAGAAGAAATTTCGGCGTATTTCCAGCGAAAGGAAAAGAGCCACTCAACTTTGTAATAATAAACTATTTGTTAATGCGAAAGTAGTGTGGTATTTTGGAACAAAAAACTGGAAACAAGTTTCAACAAATTTTTGAAAATTAAAAAAGAAAAATTTCGAAAAGTGCCATATCGACTATTTTATAAAACTGCACTAACGCCGCTTTTAAATTTTTTAGATCTTCTATATGCCGAACTCTCAAATAGCAAGTTTTGTAAAGCACAGCATCTTCCAAAAAGGTGAGTCATTTAAAAAAAAAATTACTTTTAAGCGTAAGCATCAATGTGTATTTACTTGCAAAGAGGATATCCGCACTTAAGGATAAAATAGAAAGTATTGCCATATTTTTTCACAATACATGATATTTTATCCTCTTAAGGGAAGCACAGCTGAGTGCTGTCAGATGGATCACAGGTTGCGTATAGTGATGCGATCCGTTGATATACCGAGTAGCTGCTACTCGTAGCAGTTGCGGACAGTCAGCGATTTCAAGAGGAGAGTATCCTGGGGTCTTTTGAGCTCCCACAAATTTCGAGTATGCCAATTATGCTTGGTGAGTAATTGGCTTCATAATTACTGAATACTTTAATTGGCACCTCCGTTACCAGACTCGGATGCAATAGGTTACTTCCTGGCTTATCTTAAATGGCTATTAATGGAACCACAGTGGCTCTATGTTCGTCCATGGAACCACAGGAGAATAAATATATACATAAAGAGGTGAGTATGTTATTAATAATGAAAGACAATATTAGCAAAATAGGCACCAACGCCACGCTTGCATTACTATATTATTTTCATGAAATTTTCCATCACTTGTATTAAATATTTACTGCCTGGAAAAAACAAGTTTTTCTTAAAAAAAACTATTCGAAAATGTGACGTATGTAAGTTTTTATGTGACGGGTGTGACCTTGTAAGGAAGTTCAAAAATTAATATTTTTTTTTTTAATGTTAACAGTCAGAATTTTGATTCTTGTGTTTACTGCAGGCACCAGACATTTTGAAGCAATTTTGCAGAAGAGTTGCTTACTACACTGAAAGAATTTTCTTCATAAATTCTATGAATTTCAACATTAATCCAGTAAAAAAATTCATTAAAATCCTACCAACGTCACCTTTTGTTGGATTAATGAAACCAGTTTCGTCAAAATTATTTTAATGAAAACTTCGTCAAATTTATTAAACAGTGTCATTAATGCAATGAAATAACTTCATCGAAACAACGAAATAATTTGATTAAAACAATGAAATAGCTTAAATATAAAGGGGTTTCTTAATAACTAGAAAATATTTTTGTCATAAATCCAATGATATATTCTTACGAAACTAGAATACCAACGAAGCAATTCCAACGAAATTCTTTCACAATACCCGTGAAATTTTCATTGGATTTGTGAAATTATCATTAGATTTGTGAAAAAAAATCTAATGAAATTATTTCGTTGGACTTATGAAACAAACTTCTTTCGGTGTAACAACAATTTTTTTCGATGGACTGAAAGGAAGTTTACATTTAACTTCAGTGACTGACTTTTTTATTAAACATTTTAATTTATAAATTTCAGATATATTTCAAATGCTTTAAATTTGACTATCAGCCTTTTTATATTGTCTGCTTTTTCGTTTTCCATCTCGATAAATTTTTCTTCTTTCTTCCAATCTTTATTCATATCATAAATTTCTTAATATTTCTTCTTCCGTCCCTTTCTAAATCTAAATGTAGTTCGTATTTGTCTTTATTTTCTTAAAATTTCTTGCTTTAGTTCGCTGTTCTATATTCCATTGGAAAAACAGCACATTAAGCTTTGTGTGACGGGTGTGACCAACTATTTCCTTTAACTTTCCTTTTAAGCACTGAGGTGTTGTAACCTTTTTTTTAATTTTGTGGTTGAAGTTTACTGAAGTATTGCTTTATGATAAGAAACTTTATGATAAGAAATTTTTCAACCCAAAAAACACGCAAATTAAATTATATATTTTTCGTGAGAGTGCGTGATCGTGATCAGTTGTAAGCCACACGTGCGTGATTAAAAATATTTTATTCGTGAGCGTGCGTGATCGTGAAAAATGCGTCAGTGAAATATTTTTCTGCGTGAACATGCGTGTCCTAAGTCAAAAAACACTCACGTGCACATCTCTAATAATTATATATAATTAATAAAAATTTATTAATTAAATAAAAATAACATATGCAGTCATTCTTTTTTTTTTGCACACACACGCATACATACATACGTTTTTGCTTTTTTCAGTGTTGTGAACTTATTCGCCTTTTTTCAAAACTGAAATAAAAACTCGATTCGCCTCGTATTGAGTTAAATCGCCAGGAAATTTCGTACTATCGAAATTAATTTCAATTCGAAGGTAATTTAAGTCACCAGAATGGAAATAAGTCCCCTGATCTAATCAAACAATAAATATAATCACCTTTAAAACAAATGAAAAGATAAATAAATTCAGTAAAGGGCAATTTTTTAAATTTTGGCGATTTTTTAAATTTTGGCGATTTTTTCATTTTGGCGATTTTTTTCATTTTGGCGATTTTTTTCATTTTGGCGATTTTTTTTTTATTTTGGCAATTTTTTTCATTTTGGCGATTTTTTTAATTTTGACGATTTTTTAATTTTGGCGATTTTTTTTCATTTTGGCGATTTTTTTATTTTGGCGATTTTTCCGGTTTTCCGCGATTTATTTTCGATTTAGAAATTTTTTTTAATTTGGTGCTTTTTTTCGTTTTGGCGATTTTTTTTTTTTGATTTTGGCGATTTTTTTTCGGTTTGGCGATTTTATAATTTTTAGATTTTTTTGTTTTACCGGTTTTGAAAATTTCAAGAAGTTTGCTCTTACGGTTTCCAAGATACAGCAAGTTATCAAAATTACATAGTCAAAATTACATTAACTGATGGTAAACCCTCTAATTAAAATTTTTTAAATTTTAGTGTTAATTGTTGTAGTCTGTATAAAAATACACTAACTTTAAAAACTTCAAGTGCATATACATACAATTGTATGTACATCTATTACATGGGATTTTAGCATTTTTCGTTGCTCGTTTTTGGTTCTCGAGAAAATACCCTGTGACGGACAGACGGACGGACGGACAGACGGACAGACGGACAGACGGCCAGACGGCCAGACGGACAGACGGACAGACGGACAGACGGACAGACGGACAGACGGACAGACGGACAGCGTAGCGAAAACAATAGGGTTCCATTTTCACCTTTGGTGTACGGAACCCTAAAAATTACTGCCACGAACTTGATTCTGTTTAGAGATGTCGTTTATAAAAATTGTGTGTTTTATTTCAGTTACTTCAAAAGTCCTTATCCAATCGTTTACTTCGTTCAAATTCAAAAATTAAATGTCGCAAATTTGATCTTAAACATTTAACATTTCAGATGTTCAGAAAAGGTCTTGCCAAATCGATTTTCAAGGTTCATTTACATTTTTGGCTCCAAAAGCTGGAGTTCTAAAAAATTTATAAATATCTAAAGATTTTGTGATAGGGAAATGCAAATTTTTTACTTTTATTTTTGTTATCGAGGGCGTATGATTAATATTTTTATTTATTATAACAAATAAAACTCATACGTTATGAACGCTTTGAATGTTTTGGGCCTAATAAAGACAGCCGTATTTCGTCTTCTACAATTTTGTACTAGATTAAAGAAAAAATATTATAATTTTCTTTTGTCAAGTACAAAGTCGTTGTAGTTAAACAAAGTTGAAAACTACAATCTCATAGGTCCATTGTATTAAAAAGTTCTTAATTAGGCTCTGATGCAAATGTATCATTAAAAATAATTTATACATACAAGCATTAGAAATACAAATATTTTACAGCATTTATACATCCTTAAATGATCTGATTGAGGTTTTTTGAACTTTCAACAGAAAACTTGGAAATAAAAAACTTTATGCCACAGCTACTGACATCAAAAAAAAGTAAAAGTGTTTGCAGTTCAAATTGACATCAGCACCACAAAACTGTCTAATTATTCAGCACAAAGCCAAACACATTTCAAAACTATCAAACGTGGTAATTAAAATAATAAAAGCATTAACTAGAGGGCTTTCTGCTTTCATACAACAGTTTAGCATATCACATTACCCTGTTGACTTAATGAAATGCTAAAAACTAGTCTAAGGTTTTTATACTTTCGTGTTTCAATTATTTTATGTTTGTTTTTCGCTACTTCAGAACAGAAAAAGAAATATTATAAATTTTTACTGCTCTAACAGCGCAAACAAATGGCGAATTGTAGAATTGTAGGTAAAAACTTGTGTACCTGTGTACGCATCAAAGTACTAAAAGAGTTAGAAATTTGATAATGGCGTTAAAGATGCTGCTGCTGATGCAAACGCATAATTTTTATTAGTCAAAAACCACTGCTAAAATGAGTGAAGAAGAGAAAATTTTAGACTGAATTGGAAAATAAAGAGTATACAAATGTTCTAATAACTTCTATCGAAGCTCTTAGCAAACTCTTAATTACTTTGAAATAAGAGTAACAATTGCAGATAAACGTAACTAAGCAAATTTTAAGTATCCTTGTTGTTGTTATTTGAATTTACCAAAAGAAAAAGAGCAGACATAGTTGCCATGTTCTATGAAATTGGGGAGTAGAAAATTAAATAATTCTGATTTATTTACATATTTTTATAAAAATATAACAAAAAGATTATTATTAATTTTGTTTATTTTTGTGCCTCATCCGACAAAAACCTTTCCTTTATATTACAGAACAAAAATTACTTTCAAAAGACGAAATTAAACACTTCTTAAAATACTATACCATAAAAGATGTCCTGCAAGGAGTAACTCTCAGTAAAAAATTAAATAACTCTAAATGATTTTTAATAAAAATTGGGATTTGTTTTGTCATTATAAAATAATTTACAATGCATTAGATATTGTTTCATTTCCATTTTGCTTGCAGTTATTTCATATAAAATATCTCATAAATGAAATAACTCCCCACGAAAATTTAGTTTTACATTTTTTTGGAAGTTAGAGCAGTATGAAGTAGCTCCCATGATTTTGGAATTTATTTAATTTCTTTTTTGAGTAACTTTAGATATTTTTTGATGCTTTTTCATTATAGGTTAGAACAAAAGCGGCTTCGAGATGCAAACAATTCTTTCTTGGGCCAGTCTAGTGACTAGTCTTGTGCTAGTTTCATTTACTGCAGGAATTAAATGCCTTTGTAGAAAATATTTTAAGCAAAATTAATAAACATTTGCTCTATGAAATTGGTTCTGGTTCTGCTTATGAAATTGGTTTATTGTATTCGAATATTTGTAGTTTAATAGCAATTGCTGATTTTGTTACTCCTTCTCTTCATATTTATATACAAATTTGGTTTATTTAAGTCATTTCTTAATATTAATATTTTAAATTCAGTAAAGTACAATCACACGAAGTGTTCCATATGGACAGTGCACACTTATATATCTTTGGTCTAAAGTAGAAAGGCCCTAACTAAAAATAATTGTATTTTTACAGGAGACGCTAAACATAATGGAAAGTATAATATTCAAAATGTAACTTTTTTTGTACAACTGTTTTCAAAAGCGTTATTTTTTCACTATTGCAATAAATTTTGTGTGAAATGTATTGAACTCACTAAAAACTAAATTTTGTAAAAATACGAGTAAAAGCCTTTCTTCTTGAGACCATCGAAATGTAATACTATACTAATTTAAGCCTATACAATCGAATACCTGCTGTAGAAATTTAAAAAAAATATGTTTTTGGTGTTTTTTTAGTTTTACCGCTTTTTTGTTGAACAATGTTAATTTGACAACGATGCGTTGTTAAAATGAAAGCGAATGTTTACACTTAGATACCATACCATTGTAGCAATATTAAAAACCTAAGCTTTTCAGTTTATATTTATAACATTTTACACATCATACATATATGAACATGCCAAAGGTGAAAAGGAACCCTATCCTTTTCGTTACGATTTCCGTCTGTCCGTCTGTCAGAGGCTGAGTTTTTTAGAAAGCGGTGAAAGCTACAAACCTGAGTATGCCTACCACAGCAAATTTATGACTGTTAAAAGTTAAAGGGTGTTATAATGCGAGCAACGAAACATGTCAAAATCCTAATGTAATACCCAGATCAATATATAGAGAAACTTGAAATGTTCAAAATTGTGTATTTTTATGCAGACTACAATAGTTAACACTGAAATTTAAAAAACCAGATTAAAGGACATTTTATCGGTTAATATAATATTGACTATGCAGGTTAGATAACTTGCTATATCGTGGAAACCTTAAGAGGCAAACTCTTGCAATTTCAAAAAACCTCTAAGTAAAAAATCCCAAATATAAAAAATGCCGAAACAAAAAATAGCCAAATAAAAAACGCTTAAATGAAAAAATCGCACAAACGCTAAAAAAATCACCAAAAGTAAAAAAGGTCGCCAAAAAACAAAAAAAGTTGCAAAAAATTGCCAGAATTAAAAAAAATCGCAAAAACTAAAAAAAGGCCAAACTTAAAAAATCGTTTGAATATAAAAAAAACAAACCGAAAAATTTGCCAAAACGGTAAGCACCAAAACTAAAAAAAATCGCTCAAATCAAAAAAAAAAAAAAAGATGCCAAAAACCTAAACAAATCGGCAAAACACAATTTGTATATAAAAGTTGGTGATACAATTTCGACACCGATGCTTTAATTTTTGCTCTGAGTGTGCTTATTACTTAGTAAGTAAAATATTTATTTTAGAAGTGCGATAAAAATATTAAGCTTAAATTTAACAATACCCAGAAAAAATACTAACAAACTTCATGTTGATTGTTTTATAAATTGTATTTATTTACAGTATAACCTCTCTAATTCGGACAGATATAGTTTCAGCTACTGTCCGGATTATTGGATCGTCCGGACTACAGTTAAAATAAAAATTTTATTGTAATACGTTTATATACATACAACTATATAATTTACTTTTATTACCGAAAAGAAGAAAAACTACACATAGGAATTCATTTGTGTTTAATTAATTTACAGAAGACATAAAGAAAAATACTTAAAGTGGTCAAAATATTCATTTTTAACCCCCGACCAAAAAAGGGTGTTATAAGTTTGTAGGGTGTGTCTGTGTATCTGTGTATCTCTGTATCTCTGTATCTCTGTATCTGTGTGTATGTCCGTGTCCACGTACAGCCCAAACGGCTGGACCGATTTTGATTAAGTTTTCATTGTTTGAATGGTTCCTAACCATGTTTGAAGAAAATCTGTCCAGCCGTTTAGAAGATGTCACATATTTTCTAGATATATCGGGGGTTTTTAAAATTTTTAATTTTTGTTATTAAAACTAAGAATTTATTTTTGTTTGTATACACATATCATTATGTAATTTATGTGCTCTATTTTTAAATTCTTTTAAAAATAAAATTTTCTTTTACCGTCGCTTTGGTTTGCTCAGCCCATAAAATAGCTTTTGAAAATAGTTCGCTTGCTTCTTCATTTGAGATTGTGTTTTGAGCATTCTCAGGCTCAAAAAGGTAAAATAACGAACAAATTTTACTGTGAAAAAAAAACACTTGTACGGACTATAGAATAAAAATTACTAAACTGTCCGAAAAATTCAAATGTCCGGATTAATGGACAGTCCGAATTAGCGAGTGTCCGCATTAGAGAGGTTGTACTGTATAAATTATTTAACTTCCTTTCAATGCCAATAAATTTTGTGTTATGAGGATTTTTGCATTAAAATTTGTGTAATGTATACGTAAGGTAACCCAGGCTACGAGTACAAAAAGAAGTACAACACATGTACTCTATGTCTGTTGAATAAAAAAAACAACAATAACACTTAGCAATAACTCAAAGAGTGTGTGTGCTCCATATGTGAGATGAACTGCGATAACGGCGAGTGTGGAACTATGTATAACCAGGCAATGAAGACTACATACAACTCATTGGTTTATTATTATGAATGCTCAATTTGCCTTCACACACATATACAAGCACACGCACACTTACACACCGACACACGCACACATTGTGCTGTTTTTAGGTGAGAACTAAATTCTCAACAACTCTTATTCTCTTTATTTAAAAAGTATATGGTAATGCTAGTTGGAGAGTGTAGCCATGGAAGTATACATATGTGTGTGTGCGTGTGTCTGTGTGTGCATTTGTGTATTGTAAGTCCTGTATTATCCTGAGCATTAATAGTACAGCAAAGACTTTAGCAATGGCTTGTTTTCCGTTCTTTTAGACTGTTATATGTTGTGCTGTGCTGTGCTGTGTCGTGCTTCATTTTTCGCTTTTGAGTAGAAATTTTGTTCTTACTTGGTGTTGTTGTTGCTGTTGCTATTGCTGCTACTGCTGTTTTTGTTTAGTGTGGGGGTTATTTCAAGCAAATCATATTTTTGTTGGTTTTGTTGTTTCTTCCTCTAGTTTCATATCACAAAAATATAAATATCAAGTTTTGAAAGGTTTTTGTTAGTGCTGTGCATTGACTTGAAGCTGTAATGATGTAGTCCTGGTGCGGCTGTTTCAAAGCGTTTTATCAAATACACATTTCAAAAAAAAAAAAAAAACTATAAAATAAAACATAAAAAACAAGTGAAAAGCAACACATTTTATCTGTTAAAAGCCTCGCAAGAAAATGTAAATAAATTGTATGTTTTTTTTTTTGTAAATCGTTGATATAGTGAATGTGAGTGAATAAAGTGCAGCGTAGTGGAAAGTTTTAAGTGTGAAAAAGTCAGTTTAAGCAAAAATTATCATCATTAATGTCATCATCATCAGCATTACTTTCAACATATTTTCATCATCATCATCATTATCGTTATTAAAGTCACCTTAAAACATTTTTTTGAATACACAAAGGTGTTAACCTAAATATTACTTTCTACTTTTAATCAACAATAGCACGAAAAATAGAAATAAGAAATCAACCCATTTTTCTTCTCTGTCTTCCAGCTCGACATAATCTTTTAGAAAAGGGTAAAACACGTAAAGTCATTTATTTCTTATTTAAAATTTTATTGCAGACAAACAAAACGAAAAAAAAGCTAAAGAAACGAAAAGAATATTTTCAACAGGTTCTCAACAACACATACAAAAAAAAAAGGATATTTTGTATTGTATGTGAAGAGGAAAAAGTGAATTGTAGTGAGTGATTGAAGCCTAACGTCTGGCTGATTGAATAGCTGTCGTATAGCAAAGAGCCATATCATTTTTTAGTGAGACACAATTTTTGTCTTTAACTTTATTAAGAGCTTGGCTGCCTTAGTTTTCAACTTGCTGGCCTAAATTTTTTGTGCGTGCTTAAACAATTCGTGTATGTTGTATTTTATTTAAATATACAATAAATATAAAAAAACAAATAAAAATAAAAAGTACAAAATAAACGTATGTACGTACATGTATTTGTATGTACATATAAATATATAGTGCAAAAGTGTGGGTTAAAAGTGCAAGTGCGATTATACTCGTGTGCCTGTAAAAGGATGCTTGAACAGTTTTCTTTGATATATTAAAAACAGAAACTACAAATTTAATAAAAAAAAGAAGAAAACAAAAACGGCAATTTAATCATCATTAAAACGCACATCATCGTCAACATTAACATCCTGTGAAACTATGGTTGAAGAGTTTCTAGAAAAGCTACCGGAAATTGACACTCGTTATGAGGTAAGTTTAAGGCTTTTTATTTTCTCTGCTATTGTTTAACAATTATTCCAATTGCATATTTTTTTAAAAACTAAAGAAAAATTAAAACTTAATAACTTTCAAAATATTATCGCTTAATAAACATACTTCTATTTATTAAGTTCTTTTTCTCTGGAATCTTTTTGATAAACACATAACTCATGCTGCATAAATTTTGTCTAGTCATACAGTAGCTTTCATTACCATCAGACAGTCCGACCTTTGGCAATATGCCGATGTTTCTTATTTCTTTTCAACTTCTATTTTTTTATTATGCTATTTGCCTTATTTTAAAAGCAGTTTTTGTCATTATTTTATTTCAACAAGTTGCAAAGAATAGACACATCTATTTAAAATCTCTATTTAAAATTTTATATACATGCATACATATGTATGTCTAAGCACAGTTTGCAGTAGACTTTGTCTATGAACTACAACAGCTTTAAACGCAATCATTGTGAGTAGATGAATAGAAAATTTGCTAAAATTTTTTTTGATTTTATTTAAAAGGAAAATATTAATGGCAAATATTTCTTTTAAAGAAGCTGAACTCATGCCAAGACATAAACATTCGCATTGAGGTGCTTTACTGCAACCAAAGTTAAAATAATCTGTTTATAATACAATTGCTGGACACTTTTTATTAACACTTTTAGATAATAATGAACCTGCAATATCAGTAATATTATTAAGATTATTCATTAATTCATCATTCATTATTAAGATTATTCATTCACACTTCAAATATTTCTGTTAATATTAATATTTCAAGTAAATTAAAAAAAAAACTGAATGAAAGTTGCAGTTACGGTATAAATATTTTTATTAAAAACATTAACATTCTGTTTCCACAAGTCAGGCAGGCGACTCGTACAAAAAATGTGTATAAGTCCCAGTCCAGATTTGCAATTTTTGTTGCAGCAACTTTTTATTTTTTAGTGCAAAAGAGCGAGAGAGGAATACAAAAATTATATATTTCTATTTCAACACTCTCACACATAGTCCTCGTCCAGACTTGCAATTTTTGTTAATGCAATTTTTTTAAATTATGCTTTGATATTGCATAAGTGTCCACATTAGGTAATTCTAGTTTTGCAATTATGTATTAAACAATTCGATTACACCACAAATTGCCCTGCAAACTAACAATTCTATTTAATTTTTGCTATATTTTGTGTTTTTAATATAACCGAAGAAAGAAAATAAAATAAAACATCAAATACATTTAAATTAACATGTGAGAATTTCAAAACAAAAAGAATTGCCGAGCACATGAAACTGTATACCTTCCCCAATCTTCTCACCTCTCTCACCTATAAGCTCAAGAATTGCTGCAACAAAGATTGCAAGTGTGGACCGGGACTAAAAATCACTCAATAAATTAATGCTTTTCATATAAATTTTCTAGTCAAGTCGACCATCCGAGTTGTGGAAACAGGGGTTACAACTAACACCGCATAACAACTTTGAACATTTTCTCAAACTGCGGAGCTTTGAGAATATATTCTAGTGGAGAAGACCAAAACTTAACACAAAAATAAAAAACTAGACAAACTCTAGAATTCCCAGTCTTTTTTCTTACAAATTCCCTTATAAGACAATTTGAAAATTAAAAAGATTACATTCCTGCAGGGTAATATGTGAGAATAAAAAGGCCAATATTGTGCTTGGATGGTTTTTGCTGTTTGTGTAAAGTTTTGGTGTTTTCTGACATAAGCAGTAAAATTTAATGGCCAATATTTTTGTAAAACATCTCATCTCCACCCTCTTCCTTGTTAAGTGTATTCTTACGATTTGTTAGAATACTACATATGCGTATGTGTTTATTAATTACCGTGATTGGGGGGAAAGGGCTAAAAATATGTATTTGTTCCACAAAATACTTGCCGTAATTTTTTCCACAAAGTTGCTGAACATACGCGCCAATTCAGATGTAAAGCGCAATTAGTTTCATCTGCCAATAAGCTGCACAAACAATTCTCCTAAATAATTCTTTCTGCCAAAAACAAAAACCGACTTCAATGCAGAGATATGATAGAAGAAGATAACAAAAATTACGTGAAATATAAAATAAAATTTTAATGGGCGTAACTCCGCCTATTTTTTAAATGCAAGATTTTGTGTTTTTTCGGGCTTAGGGTGTGTGTTAAGTTTTGTAAAAATCGGTAAAGTAGAACCATTTTTAAATAAAGTATTAAATTTTAATGGGCGTAACTACGCCCATTTTTTAAATAATTAATTTTTGTCTATTTTAGAGCATAATTTGTGTGGTAAGTTTTGTAAAAATCGGTTAAGTAGAACCGCGTGAAATACTATAATAAATTTTAACGGGCGTAGCTCCGCCAATTTTTTTTAACTTTCAAATTGTATACTTACAAGAACCAAAGGTGTGTTATAGGTTTTGCAGCAATCAAATAAGTAGAATATCATAATGGAAAGCTATACCCTCTCAGACAACAAAAAATTTTAACAATCGGTCTAAAATGTACCGAGTTATAAAGTTATACACCTAAAAAAAATAGAGATGAATTGTTAACCTCCTCCTTTTTTGAAATCGGTTAAAAATATTCCGATGTTATCTTTCACGCACATGGAACCATAACCGCAGATAAGGCTTAAACGAGATTTTTTTTTAGAACTTCCATCTTTGCTGAAAATCGACTACCTACGATCGTAAATAATCGATTTTAGTAAAAAAAATTAAGCGCGAAAATTATGTCGCTTAAGCATTTTTGACGGTAATGGCACGATATGTTTTTTTCTCCACTACCAGTATTCATTGTCGGAAACCTTGAATTTCTTTTTTTCCGTATTCTACTGTATAGTTTTGTGCATACTTTTAGGAACAGCAGCTCAGCAACTAAATAGAAACATATCTGTGACAATAAGGAAAAAGTGCTTAAGTCATATTTTACTGTTTTACAGGAGAGAACTTTTAAGCTTTCAAGTCGATTTTAAGAAATTTATTCTTTTGCAGTTAAATTGGGAAATTCTCTGTTAAAATTTATTTTTTTTAAGCAAACATCATTCTACATACTACGAGGTAATACATTTAAGTTGAAATATTTATTGAATATTCTGTGCAAGCAGAGAAATGGTTTAAATATAGTTCACTTCAACGCCAGGAGTCTGCATGGTTTAAAATTAGATGATGTTAAGTTCACTTTTGAAAATTCAAGTATTGATGTTGTTTGTGTCACTGAAACTTGGTTTCATAATGATGTATCTACTGCTCACTATGATATAAATGGATATACGCTCTATCATAACAATAGAAATGACAAAAAAGGTGGTGGCGTAGCAATATATTGCAAGTCTAGTATAAAATCTAAGTATGTCAGCAAGTCAAGCAACTCTGAACTAGGATTTGAATTTCTTAATATTGAGATTTATGATAATGCAACTAGGGTTTTAGTGTCATGTGTTTATAACCCTAATAAAAAATTTGACCTTAATCCTTTTTTCATTGATTTTAACAATTACATAATAGATTATGATTTCTATGTGACTTGTGGAGATTTTAATATTAATTTGCTCTGTGATAGTAATCATAAAGAAAGTTTGCTTAACTATGTAAGTTCGGTTGGTATGTCGATAGTTAATCAGCATTTGCCTACACGTTTTTCACCAAATTGTGTCCCAAGTCTACTTGACTTGTTTTTATTATCAGATACTAACCATTTATTGCTATTTGATCAATTGTCGTTTGTATCAGATCATGACCTTTTGTTTTGCTCGGTGAATATTAATCTTAACAGAACTGACACTTCCTGTCTGATATCATATAGGGATTTCCAATCAATTAATTACCCTGCACTATTTTCTGATCTTATCAATCGTAATTTAACAGACTGCTGGTATGAATCGACGGTAGATAGCAAGTTAGATGTATTTCTGGCATCAATTCTTGACATTTATAATCAACATGTACCCGTGCATAGTTTTTCCATTAAAAACCGTTCTTGTCCATGGTTCAATGCAACTGTGAATCAGTCTATTCGTGAGCGCAATCGCTGTTATAGCAGGTGGAAAAAGAATCCATCAACCTCAAACAGGACTTTGTATAATAGAGCTAGAAATCGTGCTAATTTGCTTACAAGAGAAGCTAAAAAAAGTTATTTTTCTCGGAAACTAAGTACGTCCCTACCATCTGGACAGCTTTGGAAAAATATAAAAAACTTAGGTATCTACTCGCGTGGAAACTCGGATTGCCTTATTGACCCTAACACTTTAAATAATTTTTTCTCCGTAAATAATTTAAACAACCCTGACTTATCTAACATTCAGTATTCTTATGATTGCCCACAAAGATTTGAGTTTTCCACAGTATCTGAAGATGAAGTATATAGAACTGTGATGAGCATTCGTTCCAATGCTATTGGTGAGGATGGTGTGTGTATACGATTCCTAAAAATAATTTTACCGTATGTTGTCGGATTGATTACACACATTTTTAATCATTGCTTCACAACTTCCACTTTCCCAAAAGTATGTGAAAATTTGTAGGATTATACCAGTTGCAAAAAAGAACTCTCCGACTGTTCCCAGTGATTTTAGGCCCATAAGTATACTTTCTGTTCTCGGTAAGGTGTTTGAATCATTAATGTCTCGACAAATGATTGATTTCATCAATGTAAATTGTCTACTGTCTCCGCTCCAATCTGGGTTTCTTTCTAAGCATAGCTATACTACTACTGTACTAAAAGTACTTGATGATATCAGACCTGCGTATGATATGGGTGACTTGTCTCTGATGTGCTTATTAGATTTTTCAAAAGCCTTTGATAGAGTAAATCATTCTATTCTTTGTAGAAAACTAGAGTGCCTCTTTGGGTTTAATCATAGCGCAGTGTTGCTAATAAGTGACTACCTTTCTGAACGCTTACAAAAAGTAGTTGTTGGTTCAAGGGAATCAGCGTTTATGTGTGTGAATTCTGGCGTCCCTCAAGTCTCAGTTCTTGGACCTTTGCTCTTGAGCATTTATATCAATGATATATTTAATGTCGTTAGTTTTGTCAATATTCATGCATATGCTGATGATATCCAGCTGTATATATCCAGCCGTATTGGCCTTGTTGATGATATGTGCTATAAACTTACTGAAGACCTAAAAAATGTTAGTATGTGGGCTAATATGAACAATCTTATGCTCAATCCCGCTAAATCGGTTTTATTACCCATTAGCAAGAACAAGCTTCATTTCAAACAGCTTCCAGCTGTTAGTCTGGGTGATACTCCACTTGTTTACGTAGAAAAGGTTAAATATCTAGGTTTTCACATCAACTCCTCACTCTCATGCAAAGATCATATTAATAACATAGTACGCAGTGTGTATCTGACGCTACGTAATTTAAGAATAACCTCAATTTATACGCCGACTGAAGCCAAGAAACGTCTAGTACTACAACTCATTATGCCTCTTATTACTAATTCTGCAGAGGTATTTAGCAAATTGGACTCATGCTCACTCCATAAGTTACAAGTCTCTTTTAATAATACTACGCGATATGTATATGGTATTCATAGATTCAGTAGTGTCTCGTCTTGAAGAACTATGATACTCGGTTGCGACATTGTGGACTATCTTCGCATGCGGAATCTGCTGTTTCTACACAAACTTATAAATGTCAAATCACCACCTTATTTATTTAATAAAATCACATTCGGAAAGTCAGCTAGAGGTGTGACGTTAATACCACCAAGGCACAACTATTTAAACACAAGCAGGTTTTTCTTCGTCAATGCCATAAAGCTTTGGAACTCATTGCCTACAAATATAAAGCTAATTACAGAAAGACAGAATTTTAAGCAAGCCCTTAGAGAATATGTTACGCAAAATATCTAGCCTCTAATTCTCTTTTTCTCTTTGTTACTTTCTTCGACCCAATTGCTCATATTATTATTATTATCTTTTTCTTATTCAAATTTTTATTTATCATATTCCTTGCAATATATATATATTTTTTTTTATTCATTTTATTTTTATATTTTGTTGTATTGAATTTGTATTTTGTATATTGAGTTTTTACTGTAAATGTAGGATTGGTTGTAATTGTATGTATACTATTTTCAATATTATTTAATTTTTAATTTTTTTTTCTTTTTATAATTTATAAACTTGTTTTAGTTAAAATTGTTAATGTGTGGCGTTTTTTATGGACTATAAAAGACTTGATTCTTAAAGTCCTAGCGAAATGAAATAAATAAAAAATAAATAAATATAACAAAGTATAACTTTAATTATTTAAAATTTCTAAAAAAATAAGTCGCAAGTCATAGTGCTATAATTTCTTGAAAAATTACACAAAGTAATTGAGATTGTGACCAAAGGTACCTTCAAAGACGCAGATTACGGAAATACCATTAACTCAAAATTAGCTTATATTGACTTAAGCACTAATTCCTATTTGCCTCAGATATTTAAAAAACAAGCTAAAATATGCAACAATTTAGTAAGTTGTCTTTGTGCGAAAGATTCTAGAAAGCGAAATAAAACTTTCACTCAAGAATTTAGATTGCAATTTTAAGCTATTTTTATTTTTTTTTCTGCTACTTCTTCACATTAGTAAATGAAAATATCTGTGCAGCAGTTTTACAGAAAATTAACAACAATTTGTTACGTGCACAGAAAAAAATATTCCTGCAATGAACAACTTTAATTCAAAATAAAACTAAAAATCAATTAAAAATGTAATTGAGTGAATTAATCTTAGTAATTAATTAAATTGTTAAACAAACACATTTTTAATTGATTTTTGGTTTTAATTTCAATTTAAGTTTTTTATTGCAGAAATATTTTCTTCGGTGTGCTAAAAAATATAAATCTAGTCTACATTCTCAGATGTAATAGACTTCTACAGATACTCCCTAGGTTAAAGGCACCAGTTCTGCATTCCTTGATGTAACATTATTTTGCAGACACTCCCTAGACTTAAAGATTATTCAAAGGAGAATCATCTTCTTTTTGGTTTATCTCCTTTACTATTGTTTGTTCTATTCATAAGTTTTAGTTTGCTGTTTTTGTAGTTTTTTAAATCTTAGCTTAATTATAAGCCGCCATATTCATAAAAAAATAAAATGATTTTGAAATCCATTTTAGGAAAAGTTTTTAAGAAAAATTTTAAATAAAATACTTTTCAAATTCATTTTGAATTTTATGAATATGGGGGAAATAGTTTAATGTAAAAACATATATTTGTTATGAAAAAATTCTCTGAAGAGTTTTTACAAATAGTTGGCAAAATGTTGGGGGAAAAATTAAGGCCTTATCAATTCAAAAAAACACTTTAAACAGTATAAGAAATTTATAATTCGACATATTGTCAAAAGTATTTTATTTTAAAATTTATTTGCTGGTGGTTCAGCGATGTCTATATGCATTTCATTGTTTCAAGTTTTGTGGTTGAAGTCTACTGACGATTTGTTACAGCAACAATGAAATGCATATAGACATCGCTGAACCACCAGCAAATAAACTTTAAACAGTATTTTTTTCGCTCATATTTATATTTTGTATCTTCAAAAATGAGCTTACAATAAGTATTCAAATTAAATTATTAGGCCCAACCATTGACTGACATAAGCTTACCCAGCAAAAAATTTGAAACCTGTATTACCAACTTAATGATTTTAACAAGGCGTGAGACTAAAATAATCGATTCTTTACAAGTACTTACTTTTTTTATTTGGCAACTTGTTCACGTAACCTATTTCACCTAAAAAAATTATTCTCCTCATTTAGCAACATGTACATAATTTTTTTTTAAATTTTAGGTAATGTGATTTGTAAGCGAGTAATGAAATTTGGTAATCAGAAAAGTAAGTCATTATATGGCAAGTAGTTCTGATGGTAATGTGTAATTTTTTGCTGGGTAGTGATACTAATTAATGTTACGAGTACAAAAATGTCGTATTAAGCACAAAAATATGCTCAAGAGGTTTCATATGGACTTTTGCGTATTAGAGCCCAAGGGTCTGTCTTTTTTTTAAGCGGATATGTCCAGTAAAGTTAAAAATGTTACGAGAAAGGGGATTAGAGTGTAACTCTAGTTTTGTTTAATATTTCCCTGCGTATTTTGCAACTTCAGCAGTCACTAGTGGCATATTTAGATCACGATGTAAATTTGAGTTTTTGATGTACCAAATGAACCGATGTTATTCAACTTAAAATTTTATTTTGCCTTCGTTGAATCCCCTCTACGTTAGCTTAATATATTAATTTCAGGTAATATTTTACTTTTTCCACTCCTTGTAAAATTTTGTTTCGTCACGGTAGCTCTTTGAAGCGTAGGATGTACAATGTTTTAAGGTTAAAGTAAAAATGCGAAAAAGCAAAAGACATTAACACATTTTTTATTTTTATTAAAAATTTGATTATAAAAGTTTATAAATATTTTCAAAAATTCATCGTTTTTATTTAAATATGTAAAGCGAAATTGTGATTAGTAATGAAAGTATTGTCTCTTCTACAAGTATTAAACTAAATGAAATGGCAATAAAATCAATATTAGCTGTTTTTGATAATGATGGTAATAACAGTCAGAGTAGAGTCTGGGTACTTAACATTTAGCGGCGAGGAGTTAAACTGCCCATTTATGTTTGTGTTTACAGATTTCGCAACCGGTTGTTTAAAAATAAAACATAAAAAAGTATGTAGAATAAAAATTAACTTGAATTATTTAAAAAAAAAGTGTTTTTTCGGCTCTTCATGCGGACCACCGGAATAGTTGATATGGACCCCCATTTGGAAACCTTTAGTTTAAGTTATGTTTCCTTGGATTACTGGCCATATCGAATTAAAAATGGTATAACTTTATATTTATCTGAATTCTCAGCAAGAATTTTTAATTGATATCCTTAACAGAAATTATTGCATTTAGATTGATGTCAATTCAATTTTCAAACTTTTCTCAACAAACCCATTCATTTGTTACAAATATCATGTGACTGCTTATAAAACCGTTGAACAGCCATCTTGAAAAATCCATGAATTTTCATTAAAATTGGCTTAGCTCAGATGTTGAAGTGTCTATGAAACGTTCGGAAGAAATTTTTGTATAAAGGTTAAAGGCCGCATTAATACAAATGGCTAATAAAAGGCTCCAATACAAATTGTGTGTGAAAATTTGTTTGTCAAACGTTTTATAATTCAGAATTATTATGAAAATCTTACTTATAAAATATATTACTGCTTTAGAAAGGGGATATAAAACGGATTTCTAGCTAATATTTTTTTTTCAAATCTTTTATATACATACATATTTTGTTAGAAACGAGGCAATCAATAAACATATTTATTTAATCTCTCTTTCATTGCTTGAAGATCATTATCGAAATATTGGATTTTGTAAGCAGACGTAGACTAAGCGCACAATTAATATTCCCATTAAGTAAACACATTAATAGAACTGCGAAGGAAAAACCAATACGGAATATAAAAATAGACGATGTATAGCACGTTTAAATTTTCTATATGAAAAATGGACGATGTATAAATAGCAGGTTTAATTTTTCTGTATGAAAACTAAACGATGTATAATGCATTTAATTTTTTGCATAAAAAATGGGCGATGTATAGTGCAATTAATTTCTTGGTCGAAAAATGGACAATATACATATAGTCCATTTCATTTTTTTTCATAAAATATGGATGATGTATAGTCCACTTATTTTTTTTGCATGACCTATTTTTCTGTATAAAAAATTAACGGTGTATAGCCCATTTAGTTTTTTGCATGAACAATAGCCCATTATACATATATTTTACCTGAAATAAGTTTTTGTGTGAGCAATAAACGATGTAAGGTCCATCCATGAAAAATGGATGATGTATAGTCCATTTACTTTCTTGCATAAAAATATGTTCGATGCATATATAGTCAACTATACTTTTTACAGGAAATAATTTTTTGTGTGAACAATAAACAATGTATAGTCCATTAATTTTTTCCATGAAAAATTACTAGTATACAGTCTATTTAATTTTTGCATAAAAATTGGTCCATGTATAGTCCATTAAATTTTTTTCATAAAATTTTTTTTGCATGAAAAATGGATGATGTATAGTTTATTAAATTCTTTGCACGAAAAGAAGACGACGTATATAGTCCACTTAAGTTTTTACATACGAATTGGACGAATTATAGTCAATTTAATTTTTTATAAAAGTTTTAAAAATAGACGATGTATAGTCCATTAAATTTTGTATATATAGCCATTCCATTTAATTTTTTGAATGAAAAATAGACGATATATAGTCTATATAATTTGTTGCACAAGAATCGGACGATTTAAAGTCGACTAAATTTTTTCATAAAAAATTGAAAAAAAGACGATGTATAGTCCATTAAATTTTTTTCATAAAAAATTTTTTTGCATGAAAAATGGATGATGTATAGTTTAATAAATTCTTTGCACGAAAAGAAGATGACGTATATAGTCCACTTAAGTTTGAACATAAGAAAATGGATGAATTATAGTCAATTTAATTTTTTATAAAAATTTTAGAAATGGACGATATATAGTCCATTCAATTTTGTATAATAGCCAGTCCATTTAATTTTTTGCATGAACAATAGCCGATGTATAGTCTATAAAATTTTTTGCATGCGAATCGGGCAATTTAAAGTCGACTAAATTTTTTCATAAAAAATTTTTTGCATGAAAAATGGATGATGTATAGTTTATTAAATTCTTTGCACGAAAAGAAGACGACGTATATAGTCCACTTTACTTTTACATACGAAATGGACGAATTATAGTCAATTTAATTTTTTATAAAAATTTAAAAAATGGACGATTATAGTCAATTAAATTTTGTATATATAGCCAGTCCATTTAATTTTTTGAGTGAAATATAGACGATGTATAGTTTATATAATTTGTTGCATACGAATCGGACGATTTAAAGTCGACTAAATTTTTCATAAAAAATTGAAAAAAGACGATGTATAGTCCATTAAATTTTTTTAATAAAAAAATTTTTTGCATGAAAAATGGATGATGTATAGTTTATTAAATTCTTTGCACGAAAAGAAGACAACGTATATAGTCCACTTAAGTTTTTACATACGAAATGGACGAATTATAGTCAATTTAATTTTTTATAAAAATTTAAAAAATGGACGATTATAGTCAATTAAATTTTGTATATATAGCCAGTCCATTTAATTTTTTGAGTGAAATATAGACGATGTATAGTTTATATAATTTGTTGCATACGAATCGGACGATTTAAAGTCGACTAAATTTTTTCATAAAAAATTTAAAAAGACGATGTATAGTCCATTAAATTTTTTCAATAAAAAAATTTTTTGCATGAAAAATGGATGATGTATAGTTTATTAAATTCTTTGCACGAAAAGAAGACGACGTATATAGTCCACTTAAGTTTTTACATACGAAATGGACGAATTATAGTCAATTTAATTTTTTATAAAAATTTTAAAAATGGACGATGTATAGGCCATTAAATTTTGTATATATAGCCAGTCCATTTAATTTTTTGAATGAAAAATAGACGATGTATAGTCTATATAATTTGTTGCATACGAATCGGACGATTTAAAGTCGACTAGATTTTTTCATAAAAAATTTAAAAAAAGACGATGTATAGTCCATTAAATTTTTTTCATCAAATTTTTTTTGCATGAAAAATGGATGATGTATAGTTTATTAAATTCTTTGCACGAAAAGAAGACGACGTATATAGTCCACTTAAGTTTTTACATACGAAATGGACGAATTATAGTCAATTTAATTTTTTATAAAAATTTTAGAAATGGACGATGTATAGTCCATTAAATTTTATATATATAGCCAGTCCATTTAATTTTTTGCGTCAAAAATAGACGATGTATAGTCTATATGATAGGTTTGCATACGAATCGGACGATTTAAAGTCGACTAAATTTTTTCATAAAAAATTTAAAAAAGACGATGTATAGTCCATTAAATTTTTTTAATAAAAAAATTTTTTGCATGGATAATGGATAATGTATAGTTTATTAAATTCTTTGCACGAAAAGAAGACGACGTATATAGTCCACTTAAGTTTTTACATAAATGGACGAATTATAGTCAATTTAATTTTTTATAAAAATTTTAAAAATGGACGATGTATAGTCCATTAAATCTTGTACATATAGACAGTCCGTTTAATTTTTTGAATGAAAAATAGACGATGTATAGTCTATATAATTGTTTGCATACGAATCGGACGATTTAAAGTCGACTAAATTTTATCATAAAAAATTTAAAAAAAGACAATGTATAGTCCATTAAATTTTTTTCATAAAAAATTTTTTTGCATGAAAACTGGATGATGTATAGTTAATTAAATTCTTTGCACGAAAAGAAGACGACGAATATAGTCCACTTAAGTTTTTACATACAAAATGGACGAATTATAGTCAATTTAATTTTTTATAAAAATTTTAAAAATGGACGATTTATAGGCCATTAAATTTTGTATATACAGCCAGTCCATTTAATTTTTTTAATGAAAAATAGACGATGTATAGTCTATATAATTTGTTGCATACGAATCGGACGATTTAAAGTCGACTAAATTTTTTCATAAAAAATTTAAAAAAGACGATGTATAGTCCATAAAATTTTTTTCATAAAAAAATTTTTTGCATGAAAAATGGATGATGTATAGTTTATTAAATTCTTTGCACGAAGAGAAGACGACGTATATAGTTCACTTAAGTTTTTACATACGAAATGGACGAATTATAGTAAATTTTATTTTTTATAAAAATTTTAAAAATGGACGATGTATAGGCCATTAAATTTTGTATATATAGCCAGTCCATTTAATTTTTTTAATGAAAAATAGACGATGTATAGTCTATATAATTTCTTGCATACGAATCGGACGATTTAAAGTCGACTAAATTTTTTCATAAAAAATTGAAAAAAAGACGATGTATATATAGTCCATTAAATTTTTTTCATAAAAAAATTTTTTGCATGAAAAATGGATGATGTATAGTTTATTAAATTCTTTGCACGAAAAGAAGACGACGTATATAGTCCACTTAAGTTTTTACATACGAAATGGACGAATTATAGTAAATTTAATTTTTTATAAAAATTTTAAAAATGGACGATGTATAGGCCATTAAATTTTGTATATATAGCCAGTCCATTTAATTTTTTTAATGAAAAATAGACGATGTATAGTCTATATAATTTGTTGCATACGAATCGGACGATTTAAAGTCGACTAAATTTTTTCATAAAAAATTTAAAAAAGACGATGTATAGACCATTAAATTTTTTTCATAAAAAAATTTTTTCCATGAAAAATGGATGATGTATAGTTTATTAAATTCTTTGCACGAAGAGAAGACGACGTATATAGGCCACTTAAGTTTTTACATACGAAATGGACGAATTATAGTAAATTTAATTTTTTATAAAAGTTTTAAAAATAGACGATGTATAGTCCATTAAATTTTGTATATATAGCCAGTCCATTTAATTTTTTTAATGAAAAATAGACGATGTATAGTCTATATAATTTCTTGCATACGAATCGGACGATTTAAAGTCGACTAAATTTTTTCATAAAAAATTGAACAAAAAGACGATGTATAGTCCATTAAATTTTTTTCATAAAAAAATTTTTTGCATGAAAAATGGATGATGTATAGTTTATTAAATTCTTTGCACGAAAAGAAGACGACGTATATAGTCCACTTAAGTTTTTACATACGAAATGGACGAATTATAGTCAATTTAATTTTTTATAAAAATTTTAAAAATGGACGATGTATAGGCCATTAAATTTTTTTCATAAAAAAATTTTTTGCATGAAAAATGGATGATGTATAGTTTATTAAATTCTTTGCACGAAGAGAAGACGACGTATATAGTCCACTTAAGTTTTTACATACGAAATGGACGAATTATAGTAAATTTAATTTTTTATAAAAATTTTAAAAATGGACGATGTATAGGCCATTAAATTTTGTATATATAGCCAGTCCATTTAATTTTTTGAATGAAAAATAGACGATGTATAGTCTATATAATTTCTTGCACACGAATCGGACGATTTAAAGTCGACTAAATTTTTTCATAAAAAATTTAAAAAAAGACGATGCATTAAATTTTTTTCATAAAAAAATTTTTTTAATGAAAAATGGATGATGTATAGTTTATTAAATTCTTTGCATGATTAGAAGACGACGTATATAGTCCACTTAAGTTTTTACATACGAAATGGACGAATTATAGTCAATTTAATTTTTTATAAAAATCTTAAAAATGGACGATGTATAGTCCATTAAATTTTGTATATATAGCCAGTCCATTTAAATTTTTGAGTGAAAAATAGACGATGTATAGTTAATATAATTTGTTGCATACGAATCGGACGATTTAAAGTCGACTAAATTTTTTCATAAGAAATTGAAAAAAAGACGATGTATAGTCCATTAAATTTTTTTCATAAAAAAATTTTTTGCATGAAATATGGATGATGTATAGTTTATTAAATTCTTTGCACGATTAGAAGACGACGTATATAGTCCACTTAAGTTTTTACATACGAAATGGACGAATTATAGTCAATTTAATTTTTTATAAAAATTTTAAAAATGGACGATGTATAGGCCATTAAATTTTGTATATATAGCCAGTCCATTTAATTTTTTGATTGAAAAATAGACGATGTATAGTCTATATAATTTGTTGCATACGAATCGGACGATTTAAAGTCGACTAAATTTTTTCATAAAAATTAAAAAAAAGACGATGTATAGTCCATTAAATTTTTTTCATAAAAAAATTTTTTGCATGGATAATGGATGATGTATAGTTTATTAAATTCTTTGCACGAAAAGAAGACGACGTATATAGTCCACTTAAGTTTTTACATACGAAATGGACAAATTATAGTCAATTTAATTTTTTATAAAAATTTTAAAAATGGACGATGTATAGTCCATTAAATTTTGTATATATAGCCAGTCCATTTAATTTTTTGATTGAAAAATAGACGATGTATAGTCTATATAATTTGTTGCATACGAATCGGACGATTTAAAGTCGACTAAATTTTTTCATAAAAAATTGAAAAAAGACGATGTATAGTCCATTAAATTTTTTTCATAAAAAATTTTTTTGCATGAAAAATGGATGATGTATAGTTTATTAAATTCTTTGCACGAAAAGAAGACGACGTATATAGTCCACTTAAGTTTTTACATACGAAATGGACGAATTATAGTCAATTTAATTTTTTATAAAATTTTTAAAAATGGATGATGTATAGGCCATTAAATTTTGTATATATAGACAGTCCATTTAATTTTTTTAATGAAAAATAGACGATGTATAGTTAATATAATTTGCTGCATACGAATCGGACGATTTAAAGTCGACTAAATTTTTTCATAAAAAATTGAAAAAAAGACGATGTATAGTCCATTAAATTTTTTTCATAAAAAATTTTTTTGCATGAAATATGGATGATGTATAGTTTATTAAATTCTTTGCACGATTAGAAGACGACGTATATAGTCCACTTAAGTTTTTACATAGGAAATGGACGAATTATAGTCAATTTAATTTTTTATAAAAATTTTCAAAATGGACGATGTATAGGCCATTAAATTTTGTATATATAGCCAGTATATTTAATTTTTTTGTTGAAAAATAGACGATGTATAGTCTATATAATTTGTTGCATACGAATCGGACGATTTAAAGTCGACTAAATTTTTTCATAAAAAATTTAAAAAAGGACGATGTATAGTCCATTAAATTTTTTTCATAAAAAATTTTTTGCATGAAAAATGGATGATGTATAGTTTATTAAATTCTTTGCACGAAAAGAAGACGACGTATATAGTCCACTTAAGTTTTTACATACGAAATAGACGAATTATAGTCAATTTAATTTTTTATAAAAATTTTAAAAATGGACGATGTATAGTCCATTAAATTTTGTATATATAGCCAGTCCATTTAATTTTTTGAATGAAAAATAGACGATGTATAGTCTATATAATTTCTTGCATACGAATCGGACGATTTAAAGTCGACTAAATTTTTTCATAAAAAATTAAAAAAAAAGACGATGTATAGTCCATTAAATTTTTTTCATAAAAAAATTTTTTGCATGAAAAATGGATGATGTATAGTTTATTAAATTCTTTGCACGAAAAGAAGACGACGTATATAGTCCACTTAAGTTTTTACATACGAAATGGACGAATTATAGTCAATTTAATTTTTTATAAAATTTTTAAAAATGGACGATGTATAGGTCATTAAATTTTGTATATATAGCCAGTCCATTTAATTTTTTGAATGAAAAATAGACGATGTATAGTCTATACAATTTGTTGCATACGAATCGGACGATTTAAAGTCGACTAAATTTTTTCATAAAAAATTGAAAAAAAGACGATGTATAGTCCATTAAATTTTTTTCATAAAAAATTTTTTTGCATGAAAAATGGATGATGTATAGTTTATTAAATTCTTTGCACGAAGAGAAGATGACGTAGATAGTTCACTTAAGTTTTTACATACGAAATGGACGAATTATAGTCAATTTAATTTTTTATAAAAGTTTTAAAAATAGACGATGTATATATAGCCAGTCCATTTAATTTTTTGAATGAAAAATAGACGATGTATAGTCTATATAATTTGTTGCATACGAATCGGACGATTTAAAGTCGACTAGATTTTTTCGTAAAAAATTGAAAAAAAGACGATGTATAATCCATTAAATTTTTTTCATAAAAAAATTTTTTGCATGAAAAATGGATGATGTATAGTTTATTAAATTCTTTGCACGAAAAGAAGACGACGTATATAGTCCACTTAAGTTTTTACATACGAAATGGACGAATTATAGTCAATTTAATTTTTTATAAAAATTTTAAAAATGGACGATGTATAGTCCATTAAATTTTGTATATATAGCCAGTCCATTTAATTTTTTGAATGAAAAATAGACGATGTATAGTCTATATAATTTGTTGCATACGAATCGGACGATTTAAAGTCGACTAAATTTTTTCATAAAAAATTGAAAAAAAGACGATGTATAGTCCATTAAATTTTTTTCATAAAAAAATTTTTTGCATGAAATATGGATGATGTATAGTTTATTAAATTCTAGTCCACTTAAGTTTTTACATACGAAATGGACGAATTATAGTCAATTTAATTTTTTATAAAAATTTTGAAAATGGACGATGTCCATTAAATTTTGTATATATAGCCAGTCCATTTAATTTTTTTATTGAAAAATAGACGATGTATAGTGTATATAATTTGTTGCATACGAATCGGACGATTTAAAGTTGACTAAATTTTTTCATAAAAAATTGAAAAAAAAGACGATGTATAGTCCATTAAATTTTTTTCATAAAAAATTTTTTTGCATGAAAAATGGATGATGTATAGTTTATTAAATTCTTTGCACGAAAAGAAGACGACGTATATAGTCCACTTAAGTTTTTACATACGAAATGGACGAATTATAGTCAATTTAATTTTTTATAAAATTTTTAAAAATGGATGATGTATAGGCCATTAAATTTTGTATATATAGCCAGTCCATTTAATTTTTTGAATGAAAAATAGACGATGTATAGTCTATATAATTTCTTGCATACGAATCGGACGATTTAAAGTCGACTAAATTTTTTCATAAAAAATTTAAAAAAAGACGATGTATAGTCCATTAAATTTTTTTCATAAAAAAATTTTTTGCATGAAAAATGGATGATGTATAGTTTATTAAATTCTTTGCACGAAAAGAAGACGACGTATATAGTCCACTTAAGTTTTTACATACGAAATGGACGAATTATAGTCAATTTAATTTTTTATAAAACTTTTAAAAATGGACGATGTATAGTCCATTAAATCTTGTACATATAGACAGTCCATTTAATTTTTTGAATGAAAAAAAAAACGATGTATAGTCTATATAATTTGTTGTATACGAATCGGACGATTTAAAGTCGACTAAATTTTTTCATAAAAAATTAAACAAAAAGACGATGTATAGTCCATTAAATTTTTTTCATAAAAAAATTTTTTGCATGAAAAATGGATGATGTATAGTTTATTAAATTCTTTGCACGAAGAGAAGACGACGTATATAGTCCACTTAAGTTTTTACATACGAAATGGACGAATTATAGTCAATTTAATTTTTTTTAAAATTTTTAAAAATGGACGATGTATAGGTCATTAAATTTTGTATATATAGCCAGTCCATTTAATTTTTTTAATGAAAAATAGACGATGTATAGTCTATATAATTTCTTGCATACGAATCGGACGATTTAAAGTAGACTAAATTTTTTCATAAAAAATTGAAAAAAAGACGATGCATTAAATTTTTTTCATAAAAAATTTTTTTTAATAAAAAATGGATGATGTATAGTTTATTAAATTCTTTGCACGATTAGAAGACGACGTATATAGTCCACTTAAGTTTTTACATACGAAATGGACGAATTATAGTCAATTTAATTTTTTATAAAAATCTTAAAAATGGACGATGTATAGTCCATTAAATTTTGTATATATAGCCAGTCCATTTAATTTTTTGAGTGAAAAATAGACGATGTATAGTTAATATAATTTGTTGCATACGAATCGGACGATTTAAAGTCGACTAAATTTTTTCATAAAAAATTGAAAAAAAGACGATGTATAGTCCATTAAATTTTTTTCATAAAAAAATTTTTTGCATGAAATATGGATGATGTATAGTTTATTAAATTCTAGTCCACTTAAGTTTTTACATACGAAATGGACGAATTATAGTCAATTTAATTTTTTATAAAAATTTTAAAAATGGACGATGTATAGTCCATTAAATTTTGTATATATAGCCAGTCCATTTAATTTTTTGATTGAAAAATAGACGATGTATAGTGTATATAATTTGTTGCATACGAATCGGACGATTTAAAGTCGACTAAATTTTTTCATAAAAAATTGAAAAAAAGACGATGTATAGTCCATTAAATTTTTTTCATAAAAAATTTTTTTGCATGAAAAATGGATGATGTATAGTTTATTAAATTCTTTGCACGAAAAGAAGACGACGTATATAGTCCACTTAAGTTTTTACATGCGAAATGGACGAATTATAGTCAATTTAATTTTTTATAAAATTTTTAAAAATGGATGATGTATAGGCCATTAAATTTTGTATATATAGCCAGTCCATTTAATTTTTTTAATGAAAAATAGACGATGTATAGTCTATATAATTTGTTGCATACGAATCGGACGATTTAAAGTCGACTAAATTTTTTCATAAAAAATTTAAAAAAAGACGATGTACAGTCCATTAAATTTTTTTCATAAAAAATTTTTTGCATGAAAAATGGATGATGTATAGTTTATTAAATTCTTTGCACGAAGAGAAGACGACGTATATAGTCCACTTAAGTTTTTACATACGAAATGGACGAATTATAGTCAATGTAATTTTATATAAAAATTATAAAAATGGACGATGTAAAAGCCATTAAATTTTGTATATATAGCCAGTCCATTTAATTTTTTTAATGAAAAATAGACGATGTATAGTCTATATAATTTGTTGCATACGAATCGGACGATTTAAAGTCGACTAAATTTTTTCATAAAAAATTGAAAAAAAGACGATGCATTAAATTTTATTCATAAAAAAATTTTTTTAATGAAAAATGGATGATGTATAGTTTATTAAATTCTTTGCACGAAAAGAAGACGACGTATATAGTCCACTTAAGTTTTTACATACGAAATGGACGAATTATAGTCAATTTAATTTTTTATAAAAATTTTAAAAATGGACGATGTATAGTCCATTAAATTTTGTATATATAGCCAGTCCATTTAATTTTTTGAATGAAAAATAGACGATGTATAGTCTATATAATTTCTTGCATACGAATCGGACGATTTAAAGTCGACTAAATTTTTTCATAAAAAATTTAAAAAAAAGACGATGTATAGTCCATTAAATTTTTTTCATAAAAAAATTTTTTGCATGAAAAATGGATGATGTATAGTTTATTAAATTCTTTGCACGAAAAGAAGACGACGTATATAGTCCACTTAAGTTTTTACATACGAAATGGACGAATTATAGTCAATTTAATTTTTTATAAAAATTTAAAAAATGGACGATGTATAGTCCATTAAATTTTGTATATATAGCCAGTCCATTTAATTTTTTTAGTGAAAAATAGACGATGTATAGTCTATATAATTTGTTGCATACGAATCGGACGATTTAAAGTCGACTAGATTTTTTCATAAAAAATTGAAAAAAAAGACGATGTATAGTCCATTAAATTTTTTTCATAAAAATTTTTTTGCATAAAAAATGGATGATGTATAGTTTATTAAATTCTTTGTACGAAAGGAAGACGACTTATATTGTCCACTTAAGTTTTTACATACGCAATGGACGAATTATAGTCAATTTAATTTTTTATAAAAGTTTTAAAAATAGACGATGTATAGTCCATTAAATTTTGTATATATAGCCAGTCCATTTAATTTTTTTAATGAAAAATAGACGATGTATAGTCTATATAATTTGTTGCATACGAATCGGACGATTTAAAGTCGACTAAATTTTTTCATAAAAAATTGAAAAAAAGACGATGTATAGTCCATTAAATTTTTTTCATAAAAAAATTTTTTGCATGAAAAATGGATGATGTATAGTTTATTAAATTCTTTGCACGAAAAGAAGACGACGTATATAGTCCACTTAAGTTTTTACATACGAAATGGACGAATTATAGTCAATTTAATTTTTTATAAAAATTTTAAAAATGGACGATGTATAGTCCATTAAATTTTGTATATATAGCCAGTCCATTTAATTTTTTTAGTGAAAAATAGACGATGTATAGTCTATATAATTTGTTGCATACGAATCGGACGATTTAAAGTCGACTAGATTTTTTCGTAAAAAATTGAAAAAAAGACGATGTATAGTCCATAAAATTTTTTTCATAAAAAAATTTTTTGCATGAAAAATGGATGATGTATAGTTTATTAAATTCTTTGCACGAAGAGAAGACGAAGTATATAGTCCACTTAAGTTTTTACATATAAAATGGACGAATTATAGTCAATTTAATTTTTTATAAAAATTTTAAAAATGGACGATGTATAGGCCATTAAATTTTGAATATATAGCCAGTCCATTTAATTTTTTGCATGAAAAATAGATGATGTATAGTCTATATAACTTGTTGCATACGAATCGGACGATTTAAAGTCGACTAAATTTTTTCATAAAAAATTGAAAAAAAGACGATGTATAGTCCATTAAATTTTTTTCATAAAAAATTTTTTTGCATGAAAAATGGATGATGTATAGTTTATTAAATTCTTTGCACGAAGAGAAGACGACGTATATAGTCCACTTAAGTTTTTACATACGAAATGGACGAATTATAGTCAATTTAATTTTTTATAAAAATTTTAAAAATGGACGATGTATAGGCCATTAAATTTTGTATATATAGCCAGTCCATTTAATTTTTTTAATGAAAAATAGACGATGTATAGTCTATATAATTTGTTGCATACGAATCGGACGATTTAAAGTCGACTAAATTTTTTCATAAAAAATTGAAAAAAAGACGATGTATAGTCCATTAAATTTTTTTCATAAAAAATTTTTTTGCATGAAAAATGGATGATGTATAGTTTATTAAATTCTTTGCACGAAAAGAAGACGACGTATATAGTCCACTTAAGTTTTTACATACGAAATGGACGAATTATAGTCAATTTAATTTTTTATAAAAGTTTTAAAAATAGACGATGTATAGTCCATTAAATTTTGTATATATAGCCAGTCCATTTAATTTTTTGAATGAAAAATAGACGATGTATAGTCTATATAATTTGTTGCATACGAATCGGACGATTTAAAGTCGACTAGATTTTTTCATAAAAAATTTAAAAAAAGACGATGTATAGTCCATTAAATTTTTTTTATAAAAAATTTTTTTGCATGAAAAATGGATGATGTATAGTTTATTAAATTCTTTGCACGAAAAGAAGACGACGTATATAGTCCACTTAAGTTTTTACATACGAAATGGACGAATTATAGTCAATTTAATTTTTTATAAAAATTTTAAAAATGGACGATGTATAGTCCATTAAATTTTGTATATATAGCCAGTCCATTTAATTTTTTGAATGAAAAATAGACGATGTATAGTCTATATAATTTGTTGCATACGAATCGGACGATTTAAAGTCGACTAGATTTTTTCATAAAAAATTGAAAAAAAAGACGATGTATAGTCCATTAAATTTTTTTCATAAAAATTTTTTTGCATAAAAAATGGATGATGTATAGTTTATTAAATTCTTTGTACGAAAAGAAGACGACTTATATAGTCCACTTAAGTTTTTACATACGCAATGGACGAATTATAGTCAATTTAATTTTTTATAAAAGTTTTAAAAATAGACGATGTATAGTCCATTAAATTTTGTATATATAGCCAGTCCATTTAATTTTTTGAATGAAAAATAGACGATGTATAGTCTATATAATTTGTTGCATACGAATCGGACGATTTAAAGTCGACTAGATTTTTTCGTAAAAAATTTAAAAAAAGACGATGTATAGTCCATAAAATTTTTTTCATAAAAAAATTTTTTGCATGAAAAATGGATGATGTATAGTTTATTAAATTCTTTGCACGAAAAGAAGACGACGTATATAGTCCACTTAAGTTTTTACATACGAAATGGACGAATCATAGTCAATTTAATTTTTTATAAAAATTTTAAAAAATGGACGATGTATAGTCCATTAAATTTTGTATATATAGCCAGTCCATTTAATTTTTTGAATGAAAAATAGACGATGTATAGTCTATATAATTTGTTGCATACGAATCGGACGATTTAAAATCGACTAAATTTTTTCATAAAAAATTGAAAAAAAGACGATGTATAGTCCATTAAATTTTTTTCATAAAAAAATTTTTTGCATGAAAAATGGATGATGTATAGTTTATTAAATTCTTTGCACGAAGAGAAGACGACGTATATAGTCCACTTAAGTTTTTACATACGAAATGGACGAATTATAGTCAATTTAATTTTTTATAAAAATTTTAAAAATGGACGATGTATAGGCCATTAAATTTTGTATATATAGCCAGTCCATTTAATTTTTTGAATGAAAAATAGACGATGTATAGTCTATATAATTTGTTGCATACGAATCGGACGATTTAAAGTCGACTAAATTTTTTCATAAAAAATTGAAAAAAAGACGATGTATAGTCCATTAAATTTTTTTCATAAAAAATTTTTTTGCATGAAAAATGGATGATGTATAGTTTATTAAATTCTTTGTACGAAAAGAAGACGACTTATATAGTCCACTTAAGTTTTTACATACGAAATGGACGAATTATAGTCAATTAAATTTTTTATAAAAATTTTAAAAATGGACGATGTATAGACCATTAAATTTTTTACATATAGACCGTCCATTTAATTTTTTGAATGAAAAATAGACGATGTATAGTCTATATAATTTGTTGCATACGAATCGGACGATTTAAAGTCGACTAAATTTTTTCATAAAAAATTGAAAAAAAGACGATGTATAGCCCATTAAATTTTTTTCATAAAAAAATTTTTTGCATGAAAAATGGATGATGTATAGTTTATTAAATTCTTTGCACGAAAAGAAGGCGACGTATATAGTCCACTTAAGTTTTTACATACGAAATGGACGAATTATAGTCAATTTAATTTTTTATAAAAATTTTAAAAATGGATGATGTATATATAGGCCATTAAATTTTGTATATATAGCCAGTCCATTTAATTTTTTGAATGAAAAATAGACGATGTATAGTCTATATAATTTGTTGCATACGAATCGGACGATTTAAAGTCGACTAAATTTTTTCATAAAAAATTGAAAAAAAGACGATGTATAGTCCGTTAAATTTTGCTCATAAAAAAATTTTTTGCATAAAAAATGGATGATGTATAGTTTATTAAATTCTTTGTACGAAAAGAAGACGACTTATATAGTCAACTTAAGTTTTTACATACGCAATGGACGAATTATAGTCAATTTAATTTTTTATAAAAGTTTTAAAAATAGACGATGTATAGTCCATTAAATTTTGTATATATAGTCAGTCCATTTAATTTTTTGAGTGAAAAATAGACGATGTATAGTCTATATAATTTGTTGCATACGAATCGGACGATTTAAAGTCGACTAGATTTTTTCATAAAAAATTGAAAAAAAGACGATGTATAGTCCATTAAATTTTTTTCATAAAAAAATTTTTTCCATGAAAAATGGATGATGTATAGTTTATTAAATTCTTTGCACGAAAAGAAGAGGAC
Source organism: Tachina lurida (assembly GCA_944452675.1). Taxonomy (NCBI): domain Eukaryota; kingdom Metazoa; phylum Arthropoda; class Insecta; order Diptera; family Tachinidae; genus Tachina; species Tachina lurida. The sequence continues at coordinate 132,302,932 of OX101754.1, read as the reverse complement.
GTATATAGTCCACTTAAGTTTTTACATACGAAATGGACGAATTATAGTCAATTTAATTTTTTATAAAAGTTTTAAAAATAGACGATGTATAGTCCATTAAATTTTGTATATATAGCCAGTCCATTTAATTTTTTGAATGAAAAATAGACGATGTATAGTCTATATAATTTGTTGCATACGAATCGGACGATTTAAAGTCGACTAGATTTTTTCGTAAAAAATTTAAAAAAAGACGATGTATAGTCCATTAAATTTTTTTCATAAAAAAATTTTTTGCATGAAAAATGGATGATGTATAGTTTATTAAATTATTTGCACGAAAAGAAGACGACGTATATAGTCCACTTAAGTTTTTACATACGAAATGGACGAATCATAGTCAATTTAATTTTTTATAAAAATTTTAAAAATGGACGATGTATAGTCCATTAAATTTTGTATATATAGCCAGTCCATTTAATTTTTTGAATGAAAAATAGACGATGTATAGTCTATATAATTTGTTGCATACGAATCGGACGATTTAAAGTCGACTTGATTTTTTCGTAAAAAATTTAAAAAAAGACGATGTATAGTCCATAAAATTTTTTTCATAAAAAAATTTTTTGCATGAAAAATGGATGATGTATAGTTTATTAAATTCTTTGCACGAAAAGAAGACGACGTATATAGTCCACTTAAGTTTTTACATACGAAATGGACGAATTATAGTCAATTTAATTTTTTATAAAAGTTTTAAAAATAGACGATGTATAGTCCATTAAATTTTGTATATATAGCCATTCCATTTAATTTTTTGAATGAAAAATAGACGATGTATAGTCTATATAATTTGTTGCATACGAATCGGACGATTTAAAGTCGACTAGATTTTTTCATAAAAAATTTAAAAAAAGACGATGTATAGTCCATTAAATTTTTTTCATAAAATTTTTTTTGCATGAAAAATGGATGATATATAGTTTATTAAATTCTTTGCACGAAAAGAAGACGACGTATATAGTCCACTTAAGTTTTTACATACGAAATGGACGAATTATAGTCAATTTAATTTTTTATAAAAGTTTTAAAAATAGACGATGTATAGTCCATTAAATTTTGTATATATAGCCATTCCATTTAATTTTTTGAATGAAAAATAGACGATGTATAGTCTATATAATTTGTTGCACACGAATCGGACGATTTAAAGTCGACTAAATTTTTTCGTAAAAAATTGAAAAAAAGACGATGTATATATAGTCCATTAAATTTTTTTCATAAAAAAATTTTTTGCATGAAAAATGGATGATGTATAGTTTATTAAATTCTTTGCATGAAAAGAAGACGACGTATATAGTCCACTTAAGTTTTTACATACGAATTGGACGAATTATAGTCAATTTAATTTTTTATAAAAGTTTTAAAAATAGACGATGTATAGTCCATTAAATTTTGTATATATAGCCATTCCATTTAATTTTTTGAATGAAAAATAGACGATGTATAGTCTATATAATTTGTTGCACACGAATCGGACGATTTAAAGTCGACTAAATTTTTTCATAAAAAATTGAAAAAAAGACGATGTATAGTCCATTAAATTTTTTTCATAAAAAAATTTTTTGCATGAAAAATGGATGATGTATAGTTTATTAAATTCTTTGCACGAAAAGAAGACGACGTATATAGTCCACTTAAGTTTTTACATACGAAATGGACGAATTATAGTAAATTTAATTTTTTATAAAAATTTTAAAAATGAACGATGTATAGGCCATTAAATTTTGTATATATAGCCAGTCCATTTAATTTTTTGAATGAAAAATAGACGATGTATAGTCTATATAATTTGTTGCTACAAATCGGACGATTTAAAGTCGACTAAATTTTTCCACAAAAAATTGAAAAAAAGACGATGTATAGTCCATTAAATTTTTTTCATAAAAAATTTTTTTTCATGAAAAATGGATGATTTATAGTTTATTAAATTCTTTGCACGAAGAGAAGACGACGTATATAGTCCACTTAAGTTTTTACATACGAAATGGACGAATTATAGTCAATTTAATTTTTTATAAAAATTTTAAAAATGGACGATGTATAGTCCATTAAATTTTGTATATATAGCCAGTCCATTTAATTTTTTTAATGAAAAATAGACGATGTATAGTCTATATAATTTGTTGCATACGAATCGGACGATTTAAAGTCGACTAAATTTTTTCATAAAAAATTGAAAAAAAGACGATGTATAGTCCATTAAATTTTTTTCATAAAAAAATTTTTTGCATGAAAAATGGATGATTTATAGTTTATTAAATTCTTTGCACGAAGAGAAGACGACGTATATAGTCCACTTAAGTTTTTACATACGAAATGGACGAATTATAGTCAATTTAATTTTTTATAAAAATTTTAAAAATGGACGATGTATAGGCCATTAAATTTTGTATATATAGCCAGTCCATTTAATTTTTTTAATGAAAAATAGACGATGTATAGTCTATATAATTTGTTGCATACGAATCGGACGGTTTAAAGTCGACTAAATTTTTTCATAAAAAATTGAAAAAAAGACGATGTATAGTCCATTAAATTTTTTTCATAAAAAAATTTTTTGCATGAAAAATGGATGATGTATAGTTTATTAAATTCTTTGCACGAAAAGAAGGCGACGTATATAGTCCACTTAAGTTTTTACATACGAAATGGACGAATTATAGTCAATTTAATTTTTTATAAAAATTTTAAAAATGGATGATGTATATATAGGCCATTAAATTTTTTATATATAGACAGTCCATTTAATTTTTTGAATGAAAAATAGACGATGTATAGTCTATATAATTTGTTGCATACGAATCGGACGATTTAAAGTCGACTAAATTTTTTCATAAAAAATTGAAAAAGAGATTATGTATAGTCCGTTAAATTTTGCTCATAAAAAAATTTTTTGCATAAAAAATGGATGATGTATAGTTTATTAAATTCTTTGTACGAAAAGAAGACGACTTATATAGTCAACTTAAGTTCTTACATACGCAATGGACGAATTATAGTCAATTTAATTTTTTATAAAAGTTTTAAAAATAGACGATGTATAGTCCATTAAATTTTGTATATATAGTCAGTCCATTTAATTTTTTGAATGAAAAATAGACGATGTATAGTCTATATAATTTGTTGCATACGAATCGGACGATTTAAAGTCGACTAGATTTTTTCATAAAAAATTGAAAAAAAGACGATGTATAGTCCATTAAATTTTTTTCATAAAAAATTTTTTTGCATGAAAAATGGATGATGTATAGTTTATTAAATTCTTTGCATGAAAAGAAGACGACGTATATAGTCCACTTAAGTTTTTACATACGAATTGGACGAATTATAGTCAATTTAATTTTTTATAAAAGTTTTAAAAATAGACGATGTATAGTCCATTAAATTTTGTATATATAGCCATTCCATTTAATTTTTTGAAAGACGATGTATAGTCTATATAATTTGTTGCATACGAATCGGACGATTTAAAGTCGACTAGATTTTTTCATAAAAAATTGAAAAAAAGACGATGTATAGTCCATTAAATTTTTTTCATAAAATTTTTTTTGCATGAAAAATGGATGATGTATAGTTTATTAAATTCTTTGCACGAAAAGAAGACGACGTATATAGTCCACTTAAGTTTTTACATACGAAATGGACGAATCATAGTCAATTTAATTTTTTATAAAAATTTTAAAAATGGACGATGTATAGTCCATTAAATTTTGTATATATAGCCAGTCCATTTAATTTTTTGAATGAAAAATAGACGATGTATAGTCTATATAATTTGTTGCATACGAATCGGACGATTTAAAGTCGACTTGATTTTTTCGTAAAAAATTTAAAAAAAGACGATGTATAGTCCATAAAATTTTTTTCATAAAAAAATTTTTTGCATGAAAAATGGATGATGTATAGTTTATTAAATTCTTTGCACGAAAAGAAGACGACGTATATAGTCCACTTAAGTTTTTACATACGAAATGGACGAATTATAGTCAATTTAATTTTTTATAAAAGTTTTAAAAATAGACGATGTATAGTCCATTAAATTTTGTATATATAGCCATTCCATTTAATTTTTTGAATGAAAAATAGACGATGTATAGTCTATATAATTTGTTGCATACGAATCGGACGATTTAAAGTCGACTAGATTTTTTCATAAAAAATTTAAAAAAAGACGATGTATAGTCCATTAAATTTTTTTCATAAAATTTTTTTTGCATGAAAAATGGATGATATATAGTTTATTAAATTCTTTGCACGAAAAGAAGACGACGTATATAGTCCACTTAAGTTTTTACATACGAAATGGACGAATTATAGTCAATTTAATTTTTTATAAAAGTTTTAAAAATAGACGATGTATAGTCCATTAAATTTTGTATATATAGCCATTCCATTTAATTTTTTGAATGAAAAATAGACGATGTATAGTCTATATAATTTGTTGCACACGAATCGGACGATTTAAAGTCGACTAAATTTTTTCGTAAAAAATTGAAAAAAAGACGATGTATATATAGTCCATTAAATTTTTTTCATAAAAAAATTTTTTGCATGAAAAATGGATGATGTATAGTTTATTAAATTCTTTGCATGAAAAGAAGACGACGTATATAGTCCACTTAAGTTTTTACATACGAATTGGACGAATTATAGTCAATTTAATTTTTTATAAAAGTTTTAAAAATAGACGATGTATAGTCCATTAAATTTTGTATATATAGCCATTCCATTTAATTTTTTGAATGAAAAATAGACGATGTATAGTCTATATAATTTGTTGCACACGAATCGGACGATTTAAAGTCGACTAAATTTTTTCATAAAAAATTGAAAAAAAGACGATGTATAGTCCATTAAATTTTTTTCATAAAAAAATTTTTTGCATGAAAAATGGATGATGTATAGTTTATTAAATTCTTTGCACGAAAAGAAGACGACGTATATAGTCCACTTAAGTTTTTACATACGAAATGGACGAATTATAGTAAATTTAATTTTTTATAAAAATTTTAAAAATGAACGATGTATAGGCCATTAAATTTTGTATATATAGCCAGTCCATTTAATTTTTTGAATGAAAAATAGACGATGTATAGTCTATATAATTTGTTGCTACAAATCGGACGATTTAAAGTCGACTAAATTTTTCCACAAAAAATTGAAAAAAAGACGATGTATAGTCCATTAAATTTTTTTCATAAAAAATTTTTTTTCATGAAAAATGGATGATTTATAGTTTATTAAATTCTTTGCACGAAGAGAAGACGACGTATATAGTCCACTTAAGTTTTTACATACGAAATGGACGAATTATAGTCAATTTAATTTTTTATAAAAATTTTAAAAATGGACGATGTATAGTCCATTAAATTTTGTATATATAGCCAGTCCATTTAATTTTTTTAATGAAAAATAGACGATGTATAGTCTATATAATTTGTTGCATACGAATCGGACGATTTAAAGTCGACTAAATTTTTTCATAAAAAATTGAAAAAAAGACGATGTATAGTCCATTAAATTTTTTTCATAAAAAAATTTTTTGCATGAAAAATGGATGATTTATAGTTTATTAAATTCTTTGCACGAAGAGAAGACGACGTATATAGTCCACTTAAGTTTTTACATACGAAATGGACGAATTATAGTCAATTTAATTTTTTATAAAAATTTTAAAAATGGACGATGTATAGGCCATTAAATTTTGTATATATAGCCAGTCCATTTAATTTTTTTAATGAAAAATAGACGATGTATAGTCTATATAATTTGTTGCATACGAATCGGACGATTTAAAGTCGACTAAATTTTTTCATAAAAAATTGAAAAAAAGACGATGTATAGTCCATTAAATTTTTTTCATAAAAAAATTTTTTGCATGAAAAATGGATGATGTATAGTTTATTAAATTCTTTGCACGAAAAGAAGGCGACGTATATAGTCCACTTAAGTTTTTACATACGAAATGGACGAATTATAGTCAATTTAATTTTTTATAAAAATTTTAAAAATGGATGATGTATATATAGGCCATTAAATTTTTTATATATAGACAGTCCATTTAATTTTTTGAATGAAAAATAGACGATGTATAGTCTATATAATTTGTTGCATACGAATCGGACGATTTAAAGTCGACTAAATTTTTTCATAAAAAATTGAAAAAGAGATTATGTATAGTCCGTTAAATTTTGCTCATAAAAAAATTTTTTGCATAAAAAATGGATGATGTATAGTTTATTAAATTCTTTGTACGAAAAGAAGACGACTTATATAGTCAACTTAAGTTCTTACATACGCAATGGACGAATTATAGTCAATTTAATTTTTTATAAAAGTTTTAAAAATAGACGATGTATAGTCCATTAAATTTTGTATATATAGTCAGTCCATTTAATTTTTTGAATGAAAAATAGACGATGTATAGTCTATATAATTTGTTGCATACGAATCGGACGATTTAAAGTCGACTAGATTTTTTCATAAAAAATTGAAAAAAAGACGATGTATAGTCCATTAAATTTTTTTCATAAAAAATTTTTTTGCATGAAAAATGGATGATGTATAGTTTATTAAATTCTTTGCATGAAAAGAAGACGACGTATATAGTCCACTTAAGTTTTTACATACGAATTGGACGAATTATAGTCAATTTAATTTTTTATAAAAGTTTTAAAAATAGACGATGTATAGTCCATTAAATTTTGTATATATAGCCATTCCATTTAATTTTTTGAAAGACGATGTATAGTCTATATAATTTGTTGCATACGAATCGGACGATTTAAAGTCGACTAGATTTTTTCATAAAAAATTGAAAAAAAGACGATGTATAGTCCATTAAATTTTTTTCATAAAATTTTTTTTGCATGAAAAATGGATGATGTATAGTTTATTAAATTCTTTGCACGAAAAGAAGACGACGTATATAGTCCACTTAAGTTTTTACATACGAATTGGACGAATTATAGTCAATTTAATTTTTTATAAAAGTTTTAAAAATAGACGATGTATAGTCCATTAAATTTTGTATATATAGTCAGTCCATTTAATTTTTTGAATGAAAAATAGACGATGTATAGTCTATATAATTTGTTGCATACGAATCGGACGATTTAAAGTCGACTAGATTTTTTCATAAAAAATTGAAAAAAAGACGATGTATAGTCCATTAAATTTTTTTCATAAAAATTTTTTTGCATAAAAAATGGATGATGTATAGTTTATTAAATTCTTTGTACGAAAAGAAGACGACTTATATAGTCCACTTAAGTTTTTACATACGCAATGGACGAATTATAGTCAATTTAATTTTTTATAAAAGTTTTAAAAATAGACGATGTATAGTCCATTAAATTTTGTATATATAGCCAGTCCATTTAATTTTTTGAATGAAAAATAGACGATGTATAGTCTATATAATTTGTTGCATACGAATCGGACGATTTAAAGTCGACTAGATTTTTTCGTAAAAAATTTAAAAAAAGACGATGTATAGTCCATAAAATTTTTTTCATAAAAAAATTTTTTGCATGAACAATGGATGATGTATAGTTTATTAAATTCTTTGCACGAAAAGAAGACGACGTATATAGTCCACTTAAGTTTTTACATACGAAATGGACGAATCATAGTCAATTTAATTTTTTATAAAAATTTTAAAAATGAACGATGTATAGGCCATTAAATTTTGTATATATAGCCAGTCCATTTAATTTTTTGAATGAAAAATAGACGATGTATAGTCTATATAATTTGTTGCATACGAATCGGACGATTTAAAGTCGACTAGATTTTTTCATAAAAAATTTAAAAAAAGACGATGTATAGTCCATTAAATTTTTTTCATAAAAATTTTTTGCATGAAAAATGGATGATGTATAGTTTATTAAATTCTTTGCACGAAAAGAAGACGACGTATATAGTCCACTTAAGTTTTTACATACGAAATGGACGAATTATAGTAAATTTAATTTTTTATAAAAATTTTAAAAATGAACGATGTATAGGCCATTAAATTTTGTATATATAGCCAGTCCATTTAATTTTTTGAATGAAAAATAGACGATGTATAGTCTATATAATTTGTTGCATACAAATCCACAAAAACTTGAAAAAAAGACGATGTATAGTCCATTAAATTTTTTTCATAAAAAATTTTTTTGCATGAAAAATGGATGATTTATAGTTTATTAAATTCTTTGCACGAAGAGAAGACGACGTATATAGTCCACTTAAGTTTTTACATACGAAATGGACGAATTATAGTCAATTTAATTTTTTATAAAAATTTTAAAAATGCACGATGTATAGTCCATTAAATTTTGTATATATAGCCAGTCCATTTAATTTTTTTAATGAAAAATAGACGATGTATAGTCTATATAATTTGTTGCATACGAATCGGACGATTTAAAGTCGACTAAATTTTTTCATAAAAAATTGAAAAAAAGACGATGTATAGTCCATTAAATTTTTTTCATAAAAAAATTTTTTGCATGAAAAATGGATGATTTATAGTTTATTAAATTCTTTGCACGAAGAGAAGACGACGTATATAGTCCACTTAAGTTTTTACATACGAAATGGACGAATTATAGTCAATTTAATTTTTTATAAAAATTTTAAAAATGGACGATGTATAGGCCATTAAATTTTGTATATATAGCCAGTCCATTTAATTTTTTTAATGAAAAATAGACGATGTATAGTCTATATAATTTGTTGCATACGAATCGGACGATTTAAAGTCGACTAAATTTTTTCATAAAAAATTGAAAAAAAGACGATGTATAGTCCATTAAATTTTTTTCATAAAAAATTTTTTTGCATGAAAAATGGATGATGTATAGTTTATTAAATTCTTTGTACGAAAAGAAGACGACTTATATAGTCCACTTAAGTTTTTACATACGAAATGGACGAATTATAGTCAATTTAATTTTTTATAAAAGTTTTAAAAATGGACGATGTATAGGCCATTAAATTTTGAATATATAGCTAGTCCATTTAATTTTTTGCATGAAAAATAGATGATGTATAGTCTATATAACTTGTTGCATACGAATCGGACGATTTAAAGTCGACTAAATTTTTTCATAAAATTCGAAAAAAAAGACGATGTATAGTCCATTAAATTTTTTTCATAAAAAAATTTTTTCCATGAAAAATGGATGATGTATAGTTTATTAAATTCTTTGTACGAAAAGAAGACGACGTATATAGTCCACTTAAGTTTTTACATACGAAATGGACGAATTATAGTCAATTTAATTTTTTATAAAAATTTTAAAAATGGACGATGTATAGTCCATTAAATTTTGTATATACAGCCAGTCCATTTAATTTTTTGAATGAAAAATAGACGATGTATAGTCTATATAATTTGTTGCATACGAATCGGACGATTTAAAGTCGACTAGATTTTTTCATAAAAAATTGAAAAAAAGACGATGTATAGTCCATTAAATTTTTTTCATAAAAAAATTTTTTGCATGAAAAATGGATGATGTATAGTTTATTAAATTCTTTGCACGAAAAGAAGACGACGTATATAGTCCACTTAAGTTTTTACATACGAAATGGACGAATTATAGTCAATTTAATTTTTTATAAAAATTTTAAAAATAGACGATGTATAGTCCATTAAATTTTGTATATACAGCCAGTCCATTTAATTTTTTGAATGAAAAATAGACGATGTATAGTCTATATAATTGGTTGCATACGAATCGGACGATTTAAAGTCGACTAAATTTTTTCATAAAAAATTGAAAAGGAGATTATGTATAGTCCGTTAAATTTTCTTCATAAAAAAATTTTTTGCATAAAAAATGGATGATGTATAGTTTATTAAATTCTTTGCACGAAAAGAAGACGACGTATATAGTCCACTTAAGTTTTTACATACGAAATGGACGAATTATAGTCAATTTAATTTTTTATAAAAGTTTTAAAAATGGACGATGTGTAGGCCATTAAATTTTTTATATATAGCCAGTCCATTTAATTTTTTTAATGAAAAATAGACGATGTATAGTCTATATAATTTGTTGCATACGAATCGGACGATTTAAAGTCGACTAAATTTTTTCATAAAAAATTTAAAAAAAAGACGATGTACAGTCCATAAAATTTTTTTCATAAAAAATTTTTTTGCATGAAAAATGGATGATGTATAGTTTATTAAATTCTTTGCACGAAGAGAAGACGACGTATATAGTCCACTTAAGTTTTTACATACGAAATGGACGAATTATAGTCAATTTAATTTTATATAAAAATTTTAAAAATGGACGATGTATAGGCCATAAAATTTTGTATATATAGCCAGTCCATTTAATTTTTTTAATGAAAAATAGACGATGTATAGTCTATATAATTTGTTGCATACGAATCGGACGATTTAAAGTCGACTAAATTTTTTCATAAAAAATTGAAAAAAAGACGATGTATAGTCCATTAAATTTTTTTCATAAAAAAATTTTTTCCATGAAAAATGGATGATGTATAGTTTATTAAATTCTTTGTACGAAAAGAAGACGACTTATATAGTCCACTTAAGTTTTTACATACGAAATGGACGAATTATAGTCAATTAAATTTTTTATAAAAATTTTAAAAATGGACGATGTATAGTCCATTAAATTTTTTACATATAGATAGTCCATTTAATTTTTTGAATGAAAAATAGACGATGTATAGTCTATATAATTTGTTGCATACGAATCGGACGATTTAAAGTCGACTAAATTTTTTCATAAAAAATTGAAAAAAATACGATGTATAGTCCATTAAATTTTTTTCATAAAAAAATTTTTTCCATGAAAAATGGATGATGTATAGTTTATTAAATTCTTTGTACGAAAAGAAGACGACTTATATAGTCCACTTAAGTTTTTACATACGAAATGGACGAATTATAGTCAATTTAATTTTTTATAAAAGTTTTAAAAATGGACGATGTATAGGCCATTAAATTTTGAATATATAGCTATTCCATTTAATTTTTTGCATGAAAAATAGATGATGTATAGTCTATATAACTTGTTGCATACGAATCGGACGATTTAAAGTCGACTAAATTTTTTCATAAAATTCGAAAAAAAGACGATGTATAGTCCATAAAATTTTTTTCATAAAAAAATTTTTTCCATGAAAAATGGATGATGTATAGTTTATTAAATTCTTTGCACGAAAAGAAGACGACTTATATAGTCCACTTAAGTTTTTACATACGCAATGGACGAATTATAGTCAATTTAATTTTTTATAAAAGTTTTAAAAATAGACGATGTATAGTCCATTAAATTTTGTATATATAGCCAATCCATTTAATTTTTTGAATGAAAAATAGACGATGTATAGTCTATATAATTTGTTGCATACGAATCGGACGATTTAAAGTCGACTAGATTTTTTCATAAAAAATTGAAAAAAAGACGATGTATAGTCCATTAAATTTTTTTCATAAAAAAATTTTTTGCATGAAAAATGGATGATGTATAGTTTATTAAATTCTTTGCACGAAAAGAAGACGACGTATATAGTCCACTTAAGTTTTTACATACGAAATGGACGAATTATAGTCAATTTAATTTTATATAAAAATTTTAAAAATGGACGATGTATAGGCCATAAAATTTTGTATATATAGCCAGTCCATTTAATTTTTTTAATGAAAAATAGACGATGTATAGTCTATATAATTTGTTGCATACGAATCGGACGATTTAAAGTCGACTAAATTTTTTCATAAAAAATTGAAAAAAAGACGATGTATAGTCCATTAAATTTTTTTCATAAAAAAATTTTTTCCATGAAAAATGGATGATGTATAGTTTATTAAATTCTTTGTACGAAAAGAAGACGACTTATATAGTCCACTTAAGTTTTTACATACGAAATGGACGAATTATAGTCAATTAAATTTTTTATAAAAATTTTAAAAATGGACGATGTATAGTCCATTAAATTTTTTACATATAGATAGTCCATTTAATTTTTTGAATGAAAAATAGACGATGTATAGTCTATATAATTTGTTGCATACGAATCGGACGATTTAAAGTCGACTAAATTTTTTCATAAAAAATTGAAAAAAAGACGATGTATAGTCCATTAAATTTTTTTCATAAAAAAATTTTTTCCATGAAAAATGGATGATGTATAGTTTATTAAATTCTTTGTACGAAAAGAAGACGACTTATATAGTCCACTTAAGTTTTTACATACGAAATGGACGAATTATAGTCAATTTAATTTTTTATAAAAGTTTTAAAAATGGACGATGTATAGGCCATTAAATTTTGAATATATAGCTATTCCATTTAATTTTTTGCATGAAAAATAGATGATGTATAGTCTATATAACTTGTTGCATACGAATCGGACGATTTAAAGTCGACTAAATTTTTTCATAAAATTCGAAAAAAAAGACGATGTATAGTCCATAAAATTTTTTTCATAAAAAAATTTTTTCCATGAAAAATGGATGATGTATAGTTTATTAAATTCTTTGCACGAAAAGAAGACGACTTATATAGTCCACTTAAGTTTTTACATACGCAATGGACGAATTATAGTCAATTTAATTTTTTATAAAAGTTTTAAAAATAGACGATGTATAGTCCATTAAATTTTGTATATATAGCCAATCCATTTAATTTTTTGAATGAAAAATAGACGATGTATAGTCTATATAATTTGTTGCATACGAATCGGACGATTTAAAGTCGACTAGATTTTTTCATAAAAAATTGAAAAAAAGACGATGTATAGTCCATTAAATTTTTTTCATAAAAAAATTTTTTGCATGAAAAATGGATGATGTATAGTTTATTAAATTCTTTGCACGAAAAGAAGACGACGTATATAGTCCACTTAAGTTTTTACATACGAAATGGACGAATTATAGTCAATTTAATTTTTTATAAAAATTTTAAAAATGGACGATGTATAGTCCATTAAATTTTGTATATACAGCCAGTCCATTTAATTTTTTGAATGAAAAATAGACGATGTATAGTCGATATAATTTGTTGCATACGAATCGGACGATTTAAAGTCGACTAAATTTTTTCATAAAAAATTTAAAAAAAGACGATGTACAGTCCATAAAATTTTTTTCATAAAAAATTTTTTTGCATGAAAAATGGATGATGTATAGTTTATTAAATTCTTTGCACGAAGAGAAGACGACGTATATAGTCCACTTAAGTTTTTACATACGAAATGGACGAATTATAGTCAATTTAATTTTATATAAAAATTTTAAAAATGGACGATGTATAGGCCATAAAATTTTGTATATATAGCCAGTCCATTTAATTTTTTTAATGAAAAATAGACGATGTATAGTCTATATAATTTGTTGCATACGAATCGGACGATTTAAAGTCGACTAAATTTTTTCATAAAAAATTGAAAAAAAGACGATGTATAGTCCATTAAATTTTTTTCATAAAAAAATTTTTTCCATGAAAAATGGATGATGTATAGTTTATTAAATTCTTTGTACGAAAAGAAGACGACTTATATAGTCCACTTAAGTTTTTACATACGAAATGGACGAATTATAGTCAATTAAATTTTTTATAAAAATTTTAAAAATGGACGATGTATAGTCCATTAAATTTTTTACATATAGATAGTCCATTTAATTTTTTGAATGAAAAATAGACGATGTCTATATAATTTGTTGCATACGAATCGGACGATTTAAAGTCGACTAAATTTTTTCATAAAAAATTGAAAAAAAGACGATGTATAGTCCATTAAATTTTTTTCATAAAAAAATTTTTTCCATGAAAAATGGATGATGTATAGTTTATTAAATTCTTTGTACGAAAAGAAGACGACTTATATAGTCCACTTAAGTTTTTACATACGAAATGGACGAATTATAGTCAATTTAATTTTTTATAAAAGTTTTAAAAATGGACGATGTATAGGCCATTAAATTTTGAATATATAGCTATTCCATTTAATTTTTTGCATGAAAAATAGATGATGTATAGTCTATATAACTTGTTGCATACGAATCGGACGATTTAAAGTCGACTAAATTTTTTCATAAAATTCGAAAAAAAAGACGATGTATAGTCCATAAAATTTTTTTCATAAAAAAATTTTTTGCATGAAAAATGGATGATGTATAGTTTATTAAATTCTTTGCACGAAAAGAAGACGACTTATATAGTCCACTTAAGTTTTTACATACGCAATGGACGAATTATAGTCAATTTAATTTTTTATAAAAGTTTTAAAAATAGACGATGTATAGTCCATTAAATTTTGTATATATAGCCAATCCATTTAATTTTTTGAATGAAAAATAGACGATGTATAGTCTATATAATTTGTTGCATACGAATCGGACGATTTAAAGTCGACTAGATTTTTTCATAAAAAATTGAAAAAAAGACGATGTATAGTCCATTAAATTTTTTTCATAAAAAAATTTTTTGCATGAAAAATGGATGATGTATAGTTTATTAAATTCTTTGCACGAAAAGAAGACGACGTATATAGTCCACTTAAGTTTTTACATACGAAATGGACGAATTATAGTCAATTTAATTTTTTATAAAAATTTTAAAAATGGACGATGTATAGTCCATTAAATTTTGTATATACAGCCAGTCCATTTAATTTTTTGAATGAAAAATAGACGATGTATAGTCGATATAATTTGTTGCATACGAATCGGACGATTTAAGGTCGACTAGATTTTTTCATAAAAAATTGAAAAAAAGACGATGTATAGTCCATTAAGTTTTTTTCATAAAAAATTTTTTTGCATGAAAAATGGATGATGTATAGTTTATTAAATTCTTTGCACGAAAAGAAGACGGCGTATATAGTCCACTTAAGTTTTTACATACGAAATGGACGAATTATAGTCAATTTAATTTTTTATAAAAATTTTAAAAATGCACGATGTATAGTCCATTAAATTTTGTATATATAGCCAGTCCATTTAATTTTTTTAATGAAAAATAGACGATGTATAGTCTATATAATTTGTTGCATACGAATCGGACGATTTAAAGTCGACTAAATTTTTTCATAAAAAATTGAAAAAAAGACGATGTATAGTCCATTAAATTTTTTTCATAAAAAAATTTTTTGCATGAAAAATGGATGATTTATAGTTTATTAAATTCTTTGCACGAAGAGAAGACGACGTATATAGTCCACTTAAGTTTTTACATACGAAATGGACGAATTATAGTCAATTTAATTTTTTATAAAAATTTTAAAAATGGACGATGTATAGGCCATTAAATTTTGTATATATAGCCAGTCCATTTAATTTTTTTAATGAAAAATAGACGATGTATAGTCTATATAATTTGTTGCATACGAATCGGACGATTTAAAGTCGACTAAATTTTTTCATAAAAAATTGAAAAAAAGACGATGTATAGTCCATTAAATTTTTTTCATAAAAAATTTTTTTGCATGAAAAATGGATGATGTATAGTTTATTAAATTCTTTGTACGAAAAGAAGACGACTTATATAGTCCACTTAAGTTTTTACATACGAAATGGACGAATTATAGTCAATTTAATTTTTTATAAAAGTTTTAAAAATGGACGATGTATAGGCCATTAAATTTTGAATATATAGCTAGTCCATTTAATTTTTTGCATGAAAAATAGATGATGTATAGTCTATATAACTTGTTGCATACGAATCGGACGATTTAAAGTCGACTAAATTTTTTCATAAAATTCGAAAAAAAAGACGATGTATAGTCCATTAAATTTTTTTCATAAAAAAATTTTTTCCATGAAAAATGGATGATGTATAGTTTATTAAATTCTTTGTACGAAAAGAAGACGACGTATATAGTCCACTTAAGTTTTTACATACGAAATGGACGAATTATAGTCAATTTAATTTTTTATAAAAATTTTAAAAATGGACGATGTATAGTCCATTAAATTTTGTATATACAGCCAGTCCATTTAATTTTTTGAATGAAAAATAGACGATGTATAGTCTATATAATTTGTTGCATACGAATCGGACGATTTAAAGTCGACTAGATTTTTTCATAAAAAATTGAAAAAAAGACGATGTATAGTCCATTAAATTTTTTTCATAAAAAAATTTTTTGCATGAAAAATGGATGATGTATAGTTTATTAAATTCTTTGCACGAAAAGAAGACGACGTATATAGTCCACTTAAGTTTTTACATACGAAATGGACGAATTATAGTCAATTTAATTTTTTATAAAAATTTTAAAAATAGACGATGTATAGTCCATTAAATTTTGTATATACAGCCAGTCCATTTAATTTTTTGAATGAAAAATAGACGATGTATAGTCTATATAATTGGTTGCATACGAATCGGACGATTTAAAGTCGACTAAATTTTTTCATAAAAAATTGAAAAGGAGATTATGTATAGTCCGTTAAATTTTCTTCATAAAAAAATTTTTTGCATAAAAAATGGATGATGTATAGTTTATTAAATTCTTTGCACGAAAAGAAGACGACGTATATAGTCCACTTAAGTTTTTACATACGAAATGGACGAATTATAGTCAATTTAATTTTTTATAAAAGTTTTAAAAATGGACGATGTGTAGGCCATTAAATTTTTTATATATAGCCAGTCCATTTAATTTTGTTAATGAAAAATAGACGATGTATAGTCTATATAATTTGTTGCATACGAATCGGACGATTTAAAGTCGACTAAATTTTTTCATAAAAAATTTAAAAAAAGACGATGTACAGTCCATAAAATTTTTTTCATAAAAAATTTTTTTGCATGAAAAATGGATGATGTATAGTTTATTAAATTCTTTGCACGAAGAGAAGACGACGTATATAGTCCACTTAAGTTTTTACATACGAAATGGACGAATTATAGTCAATTTAATTTTATATAAAAATTTTAAAAATGGACGATGTATAGGCCATAAAATTTTGTATATATAGCCAGTCCATTTAATTTTTTTAATGAAAAATAGACGATGTATAGTCTATATAATTTGTTGCATACGAATCGGACGATTTAAAGTCGACTAAATTTTTTCATAAAAAATTGAAAAAAAGACGATGTATAGTCCATTAAATTTTTTTCATAAAAAAATTTTTTCCATGAAAAATGGATGATGTATAGTTTATTAAATTCTTTGTACGAAAAGAAGACGACTTATATAGTCCACTTAAGTTTTTACATACGAAATGGACGAATTATAGTCAATTAAATTTTTTATAAAAATTTTAAAAATGGACGATGTATAGTCCATTAAATTTTTTACATATAGATAGTCCATTTAATTTTTTGAATGAAAAATAGACGATGTATAGTCTATATAATTTGTTGCATACGAATCGGACGATTTAAAGTCGACTAAATTTTTTCATAAAAAATTGAAAAAAAGACGATGTATAGTCCATTAAATTTTTTTCATAAAAAAATTTTTTCCATGAAAAATGGATGATGTATAGTATATTAAATTCTTTACACGAAAAGAAGACGACGTATATAGTCCACTTAAGTTTTTACATACGAAATGGACGAATTATAGTCAATTTAATTTTTTATAAAAGTTTTAAAAATGGACGATGTATAGGCCATTAAATTTTGAATATATAGCTATTCCATTTAATTTTTTGCATGAAAAATAGATGATGTATAGTCTATATAACTTGTTGCATACGAATCGGACGATTTAAAGTCGACTAAATTTTTTCATAAAATTCGAAAAAAAAGACGTTGTATAGTCCATAAAATTTTTTTCATAAAAAAATTTTTTCCATGAAAAATGGATGATGTATAGTTTATTAAATTCTTTGCACGAAAAGAAGACGACTTATATAGTCCACTTAAGTTTTTACATACGCAATGGACGAATTATAGTCAATTTAATTTTTTATAAAAGTTTTAAAAATAGACGATGTATAGTCCATTAAATTTTGTATATATAGCCAATCCATTTAATTTTTTGAATGAAAAATAGACGATGTATAGTCTATATAATTTGTTGCATACGAATCGGACGATTTAAAGTCGACTAGATTTTTTCATAAAAAATTGAAAAAAAGACGATGTATAGTCCATTAAATTTTTTTCATAAAAAAATTTTTTGCATGAAAAATGGATGATGTATAGTTTATTAAATTCTTTGCACGAAAAGAAGACGACGTATATAGTCCACTTAAGTTTTTACATACGAAATGGACGAATTATAGTCAATTTAATTTTTTATAAAAATTTTAAAAATGGACGATGTATAGTCCATTAAATTTTGTATATACAGCCAGTCCATTTAATTTTTTGAATGAAAAATAGACGATGTATAGTCGATATAATTTGTTGCATACGAATCGGACGATTTAAGGTCGACTAGAGTTTTTCATAAAAAATTGAAAAGGAGATTATGTATAGTCCGTTAAATTTTCTTCATAAAAAAATTTTTTGCATAAAAAATGGATGATGTATAGTTTATTAAATTCTTTGCACGAAAAGAAGACGACTTAAGTTTTTACATACGAAATGGACGAATTATAGTCAATTTAATTTTTTATAAAAGTTTTAAAAATGGACGATGTATAGGCCATTAAATTTTGAATATATAGCTAGTCCATTTAATTTTTTGCATGAAAAATAGATGATGTATAGTCTATATAACTTGTTGCATACGAATCGGACGATTTAAAGTCGACTAAATTTTTTCATAAAAAATTTAAAAAAAGACGATGTATAGTCCATTAAATTTTTTTCATAAAAAAATTTTTTGCATGAAAAATGGATGATGTATAGTTTATTAAATTCTTTGCACGATTAGAAGACGACGTATATAGTCCACTTAAGTTTTTGCATACGAAATGGACGAATTATAGTCAATTTAATTTTATATAAAAATTTTAAAAATGGACGATGTATAGGCCATTAAATTTTGTATATATAGCCAGTCCATTTAATTTTTTGAATGAAAAATAGACGATGTATAGTCTATATAATTTGTTGCATACGAATCGGACGATTTAAAGTCGACTACATTTTTTCATAAAAAATTGAAAAAAAGACGATGTATAGTCCATTAAATTTTTTTCATAAAAATTTTTTTGCATGAAAAATGGGTGATGTGTAGTTTATTAAATTCTTTGCATGAAAAGAAGACGACGTATATAGTTTACTTAAGTTTTTACATACGAATTGGACGAATTATAGTCAATTTAATTTTTTATAAAAGTTTTAAAAATAGGCGATGTATAGTCCATTAAATTTTGTATATATAGCCAGTCCATTTAATTTTTTGAATGAAAAATAGACGATGTATAGTCTATATAATTTGTTGCACACGAATCGGACGATTTAAAGTCGACTAAATTCTTTCATAAAAAATTGAAAAAAAGACGATGTATAGTCCATTAAATTTTTTTCATAAAAAAATTTTTTGCATGAAAAATGGATGATGTATAGTTTATTAAATTCTTTGCACGAAAAGAAGACGACGTATATAGTCCACTTAAGTTTTTACATACGAAATGGACGAATTATAGTCAATTTAATTTTTTATAAAAATTTTAAAAATGGACGATGTATAGGCCATTAAATTTTGTATATATAGCCAGTCCATTTAATTTTTTGAATGAAAAATAGACGATGTATAGTCTTATAATTTGTTGCATACGAATCGGACGATTTAAAGTCGACTAGATTTTTTTATAAAAAATTGAAAAAAAGACGATGTATAGTCCATTAAATTTTTTTCATAAAAATTTTTTTGCATAAAAAATGGATGATGTATAGTTTATTAAATTCTTTGTACGAAAAGAAGACGACTTATATAATTCACTTAAGTTTTTACATACGCAATGGACGAATTATAGTAAATTTAATTTTTTATAAAAGTTTTAAAAATAGACGATGTATAGTCCATTAAATTTTGTATATATAGCAAGTCCATTTAATTTTTTGAATGAAAAATAGACGATGTATAGTCTATATAATTTGTTGCATACGAATCGGACGATTTAAAGTCGACTAGATTTTTTCGTAAAAAATTTAAAAAAAGACGATGTATAGTCCATAAAATTTTTTTCATAAAAAAATTTTTTCCATGAAAAATGGATGATGTATAGTTTATTAAATTCTTTGCACGAAAAGAAGACGACGTATATAGTCCACTTAAGTTTTTACATACGAAATGGACGAATTATAGTCAATTTAATTTTTTATAAAAGTTTTAAAAATAGACGATGTATAGTCCATTAAATTTTGTATATATAGCAAGTCCATTTAATTTTTTGAATGAAAAATAGACGATGTATAGTCTATATAAATTGTTGCATACGAATCGGACGATTTAAAGTCGACTAAACTTTTTCATAAAAAATTGAAAAAAAGACGATGTATAGTCCATTAAATTTTTTTCATAAAAAAATTTTTTGCATGAAAAATGGATGATGTATAGTTTATTAAATTCTTTGCACGAAAAGAAGACGACGTATATAGTCCACTTAAGTTTTTACATACGAAATGGACGAATTATAGTCAATTTAATTTTTTATAAAAATTGTAAAAATGGACGATGTATAGGCCATTAAATTTTGTATATATAGCCAGTCCATTTAATTTTTTGAATGAAAAATAGACGATGTATAGTCTATATAATTTGTTGCATACGAATCGGACGATTTAAAGTCGACTAGACTTTATCATAAAAAATTTAAAAAAAGACGATGTATAGTCCATTAAATTTTTTTCATAAAAATTTTTTTGCATAAAAAATGGATGATGTATAGTTTATTAAATTCTTTGTACGAAAAGAAGACGACTTATATAGTCCACTTAAGTTTTTACATACGCAATGGACGAATTATAGTAAATTTAATTTTTTATAAAAATTTTAAAAATGGACGATGTATAGTCCATTAAATTTTGTATATATAGCCAGTCCATTTAATTTTTTGAATGAAAAATAGACGATGTATAGTCTATATAATTTGTTGCATACGAATCGGACGATTTAAAGTCGACTAGATTTTTTCGTAAAAAATTTAAAAAAAGACGATGTATAGTCCATAAAATTTTTTTCATAAAAAATTTTTTTGCATGAAAAATGGATGATGTATAGTTTATTAAATTCTTTGCACGAAAAGAAGACGACGTATATAGTCCACTTAAGTTTTTACATACGAAATGGACGAATCATAGTCAATTTAATTTTTTATAAATATTTTAAAAATGGACGATGTATAGGCCATTAAATTTTGTATATATAGCCAGTCCATTTAATTTTTTGAATGAAAAATAGACGATGTATAGTCTATATAATTTGTTGCATACGAATCGGACGATTTAAAGTCGACTAGATTTTTTCATAAAAAATTTAAAAAAAGACGATGTATAGTCCATTAAATTTTTTTCATAAAAAAATTTTTTGCATGAAAAATGGATGATGTATAGTTTATTAAATTCTTTGCACGAAAAGAAGACGACGTATATAGTCCACTTAAGTTTTTACATACGAAATGGACGAATTATAGTCCATTTAATTTTTTATAAAAATTTTAAAAATGGACGATGTATAGTCCATTAAATTTTGTATATATAGCCAGTCCATTTAATTTTTTGAATGAAAAATAGACGATGTATAGTCTATATAATTTGTTGCATACGAATCGGACGATTTAAAGTCGACTAGATTTTTTCATAAAAAATTTAAAAAAGACGATGTATAGTCCATTAAATTTTTTTCATAAAAATTTTTTTGCATAAAAAATGGATGATGTATAGTTTATTAAATTCTTTGTACGAAAAGAAGACGACTTATATAGTCCACTTAAGTTTTTACATACGCAATGGACGAATTATAGTCAATTTAATTTTTTATAAAAGTTTTAAAAATAGACGATGTATAGTCCATTAAATTTTGTATATATAGCCAGTCCATTTAATTTTTTGAATGAAAAATAGACGATGTATAGTCTATATAATTTGTTGCATACGAATCGGACGATTTAAAGTCGACTAGATTTTTTCGTAAAAAATTTAAAAAAAGACGATGTATAGTCCATAAAATTTTTTTCATAAAAAAATTTTTTGCATGAAAAATGGATGATGTATAGTTTATTAAATTCTTTGCACGAAAAGAAGACGACGTATATAGTCCACTTAAGTTTTTACATACGCAATGGACGAATTATAGTCAATTTAATTTTTTATAAAAGTTTTAAAAATAGACGATGTATAGTCCATTAAATTTTGTATATATAGCCAGTCCATTTAATTTTTTGAATGAAAAATAGACGATGTATAGTCTATATAATTTGTTGCATACGAATCGGACGATTTAAAGTCGACTAGATTTTTTCGTAAAAAATTTAAAAAAAGACGATGTATAGTCCATTAAATTTTTTTCATCAAATTTTTTTTGCATGAAAAATGGATGATGTATAGTTTATTAAATTCTTTGCACGAAAAGAAGACGACGTATATAGTCCACTTAAGTTTTTACATACGAAATGGACGAATTATAGTCAATTTAATTTTTTATAAAAGTTTTAAAAATAGACGATGTATAGTCCATTAAATTTTGTATATATAGCCATTCCATTTAATTTTTTGAATAAAAAATAGACGATGTATAGTCTATATAATTTGTTGCACACGAATCGGACGATTTAAAGTCGACTAAATTTTTTCATAAAAAATTGAAAAAAAGACGATGTATAGTCCATTAAATTTTTTTCATAAAAAAATTTTTTGCATGAAAAATGGATGATGTATAGTTTATTAAATTCTTTGCACGAAAAGAAGACGACGTATATAGTCCACTTAAGTTTTTACATACGAAATGGACGAATCATAGTCAATTTAATTTTTTATAAAAATTTTAAAAATGGACGATGTATAGTCCATTAAATTTTGTATATATAGCCAGTCCATTTAATTTTTTGAATGAAAAATAGACGATGTATAGTCTATATAATTTGTTGCATACGAATCGGACGATTTAAAGTCGACTAGATTTTTTCATAAAAAATTGAAAAAAAGACGATGTATAGTCCATTAAATTTTTTTCATAAAAAAATTTTTTGCATGAAAAATGGATGATGTATAGTTTATTAAATTCTTTGCACGAAAAGAAGACGACGTATATAGTCCACTTAAAATTTTACATACGAAATGGACAAATTATAGTCAATTTAATTTTTTATAAAAATTTTAAAAATGAACGATGTATAGTCCATTAAATTTTGTATATATAGCCAGTCCATTTAATTTTTTGAATGAAAAATAGACGATGTATAGTCTATATAATTTGTTGCACACGAATCGGACGATTTAAAGTCGACTAAATTTTTTCATAAAAAATTGAAAAAAAGACGATGTATAGTCCATTAAATTTTTTTCATAAAAAAATTTTTTGCATGAAAAATGGATGATGTATAGTTTATTAAATTCTTTGCACGAAAAGAAGACGACGTATATAGTCCACTTAAGTTTTTACATACGAAATGGACGAATTATAGTCAATTTAATTTTTTATAAAAATTTTAAAAATGGACGATGTATAGGCCATTAAATTTTGTATATATAGCCAGTCCATTTAATTTTTTGAATGAAAATAGACGATGTATAGTCTATATAATTTGTTGCATACGAATCGGACGATTTAAAGTCGACTAGATTTTTTCATAAAAAATTTAAAAAAAGACGATGTATAGTCCATTAAATTTTTTTCATCAAATTTTTTTTGCATGAAAAATGGGTGATGTATAGTTTATTAAATTCTTTGCACGAAAAGAAGACGACGTATATAGTCCACTTAAGTTTTTACATACGAAATGGACGAATTATAGTCAATTTAATTTTTTATAAAAATTTTAAAAATGGACGATGTATAGGCCATTAAATTTTGTATATATAGCCAGTCCATTTAATTTTTTGAATGAAAATAGACGATGTATAGTCTATATAATTTGTTGCATACGAATCGGACGATTTAAAGTCGACTAGATTTTTTCATAAAAAATTGAAAAAAAGACGATGTATAGTCCATAAAATTTTTTTCATAAAAAAATTTTTTGCATGAAAAATGGATGATGTATAGTTTATTAAATTCTTTGCACGAAAAGAAGACGACGTATATAGTCCACTTAAGTTTTTACATACGAAATGGACGAATCATAGTAAATTTAATTTTTTATAAAAATTTTAAAAATGGACGATGTATAGTCCATTAAATTTTGTATATATAGCCAGTCCATTTAATTTTTTGAATGAAAAATAGACGATGTATAGTCTATATAATTTGTTGCATACGAATCGGACGATTTAAAGTCGACTAGATTTTTTCATAAAAAATTGAAAAAAAGACGATGTATAGTCCATTAAATTTTTTTCATAAAAAAATTTTTTGCATGAAAAATGGATGATGTATAGTTTATTAAATTCTTTGCACGAAAAGAAGACGACGTATATAGTCCACTTAAACTTTTACATACGAAATGGACGAATTATAGTCAATTTAATTTTTTATAAAAATTTTAAAAATGAACGATGTATAGTCCATTAAATTTTGTATATATAGCCAGTCCATTTAATTTTTTGAATGAAAAATAGACGATGTATAGTCTATATAATTTGTTGCACACGAATCGGACGATTTAAAGTCGACTAAATTTTTTCATAAAAAATTGAAAAAAAGACGATGTATAGTCCATTAAATTTTTTTCATAAAAAAATTTTTTGCATGAAAAATGGATGATGTATAGTTTATTAAATTCTTTGCACGAAAAGAAGACGACGTATATAGTCCACTTAAGTTTTTACATACGAAATGGACGAATTATAGTCAATTTAATTTTTTATAAAAATTTTAAAAATGGACGATGTATAGGCCATTAAATTTTGTATATATAGCCAGTCCATTTAATTTTTTGAATGAAAAATAGACGATGTATAGTCTATATAATTTGTTGCATACGAATCGGACGATTAAAAGTCGACTAGATTTTTTCATAAAAAATTTAAAAAAAGACGATGTATAGTCCATTAAATTTTTTTCATCAAATTTTTTTTGCATGAAAAATGGGTGATGTATAGTTTATTAAATTCTTTGCACGAAAAGAAGACGACGTATATAGTCCACTTAAGTTTTTACATACGAAATGGACGAATTATAGTCAATTTAATTTTTTATAAAAATTTTAAAAATGGACGATGTATAGGCCATTAAATTTTGTATATATAGCCAGTCCATTTAATTTTTTGAATGAAAATAGACGATGTATAGTCTATATAATTTGTTGCATACGAATCGGACGATTTAAAGTCGACTAGATTTTTTCATAAAAAATTGAAAAAAAGACGATGTATAGTCCATAAAATTTTTTTCATAAAAAAATTTTTTGCATGAAAAATGGATGATGTATAGTTTATTAAATTCTTTGCACGAAAAGAAGACGACGTATATAGTCCACTTAAGTTTTTACATACGAAATGGACGAATTATAGTCAATTTAATTTTTTATAAAAATTTTAAAAATAGACGATGTATAGTCCATTAAATTTTGTATATACAGCCAGTCCATTTAATTTTTTGAATGAAAAATAGACGATGTATAGTCTATATAATTTGTTGCATACGAATCGGACGATTTAAAGTCGACTAAATTTTTTCATAAAAAATTTAAAAAAAAAGACGATGTATATATAGTCCATTTTCATAAAAAAATTTTTTGCATGAAAAATGGATGATGTATAGTTTATTAAATTCTTTGCACGAAAAGAAGACGACGTATATAGTCCACTTAAGTTTTACATACGAAATGGACGAATCATAGTCAATTTAATTTTTTATAAAAATTTTAAAAATGGACGATGTATAGTCCATTAAATTTTGTATATATAGCCAGTCCATTTAATTTTTTGAATGAAAAATAGACGATGTATAGTCTATATAATTTGTTGCATACGAATCGGACGATTTAAAGTCGACTAGATTTTTTCATAAAAAATTTAAAAAAAGACGATGTATAGTCCATTAAATTTTTTTCATAACAATTTTTTTGCATGAAAAATGGATGATGTATAGTTTATTAAATTCTTTGCACGAAAAGAAGACGACGTATATAGTTCACTTAAGTTTTTACATACGAAATGGACGAATTATAGTCAATTTAATTTTTTATAAAAATTTTAAAAATGGACGATGTATAGTCCATTAAATTTTGTATATATAGCCAGTCCATTTAATTTTTTGAATGAAAAATAGACGATGTATAGTCTATATAATTTGTTGCATACGAATCGGACGATTTAAAGTCGACTAGATTTTTTCATAAAAAATTGAAAAAAAGACGATGTATAGTCCATAAAATTTTTTTCATCAAATTTTTTTTGCATGAAAAATGGATGATGTATAGTTTATTAAATTCTTTGCACGAAAAGAAGACGACGTATATAGTCCACTTAAGTTTTTACATACGAATTGGACGAATTATAGTCAATTTAATTTTTTATAAAAGTTTTAAAAATAGACGATGTATAGTCCATTAAATTTTGTATATATAGCCATTCCATTTAATTTTTTGAATGAAAAATAGACGATGTATAGTCTATATAATTTGTTGCACACGAATCGGACGATTTAAAGTCGACTAAATTTTTTCATAAAAAATTTAAAAAAAGACGATGTATAGTCCATTAAATTTTTTTCATAAAAAAATTTTTTGCATGAAAAATGGATGATGTATAGTTTATTAAATTCTTTTCAACATCATTATAATGATATACATACATATTATATTCTTTTCCTTTTTTACTTACTTACCTTTTTTTCTTTGAATATTGAACAACTGAATTATATAATAAAGATATAAATTGAAGTAGGATTTAAATCCACGTGTCTTGACTTTAAAAGTATCACAATAAATTGAAGACGATGTATATAGTCCACTTAAGTTTTTACATACGAAATGGACGAATTATAGTCAATTTAATTTTTTATAAAAATTTTAAAAATTAAATTAAATTTTGTATATATAGCCAGTCCATTTAATTTTTTGAATGAAAAATAGACGATGTATAGTCTATATAATTTGTTGCATACGAATCGGACGATTTAAAGTCGACTAGATTTTTTCATAAAAAATTGAAAAAAAGACGATGTATAGTCCATTAAATTTTTTTCATAAAAATTTTTTTGCATAAAAAATGGATGATGTATAGTTTATTAAATTCTTTGTACGAAAAGAAGACGACTTATATAGTCCACTTAAGTTTTTACATACGCAATGGACGAATTATAGTCAATTTAATTTTTTATAACAGTTTTAAAAATAGACGATGTATATATAGCCAGTCCATTTAATTTTTTGAATGAAAAATAGACGATGTATAGTCTATATAATTTGTTGCATACGAATCGGACGATTTAAACTCGACTAGATTTTTT
Organism: Tachina lurida; assembly: GCA_944452675.1. Classification (NCBI taxonomy): domain Eukaryota; kingdom Metazoa; phylum Arthropoda; class Insecta; order Diptera; family Tachinidae; genus Tachina; species Tachina lurida. The sequence continues at coordinate 132,275,446 of OX101754.1, read as the reverse complement.
CGTAAAAAATTTAAAAAAAGACGATGTATACTCCATAAAATTTTTTTCATAAAAAAATTTTTTGCATGAAAAATGGATGATGTATAGTTTATTAAATTCTTTGCACGAAAAGAAGACGACGTATATAGTCCACTTAAGTTTTTACATACGAAATGGACGAATTATAGTCAATTTAATTTTTTATAAAAATTTTAAAAATGGACGATGTAAAGGCCATTAAATTTTGTATATATAGCCAGTCCATTTAATTTTTTGAATGAAAATAGACGATGTATAGTCTATATAATTTGTTGCATACGAATCGGACGATTTAAAGTCGACTAGATTTTTTCATAAAAAATTGAAAAAAAGACGATGTATAGTCCATAAAATTTTTTTCATAAAAAAATTTTTTGCATGAAAAATGGATGATGTATAGTTTATTAAATTCTTTGCATGAAAAGAAGACGACGTATATAGTCCACTTAAGTTTTTACATACGAAATGGACGAATTATAGTCAATTTAATTTTTTATAAAAATTTTAAAAATAGACGATGTATAGTCCATTAAATTTTGTATATACAGCCAGTCCATTTAATTTTTTGAATGAAAAATAGACGATGTATAGTCTATATAATTTGTTGCATACGAATCGGACGATTTAAAGTCGACTAAATTTTTTCATAAAAAATTTAAAAAAAAGACGATGTATATATAGTCCATTTTCATAAAAAAATTTTTTGCATGAAAAATGGATGATGTATAGTTTATTAAATTCTTTGCACGAAAAGAAGACGACGTATATAGTCCACTTAAGATTTACATACGAAATGGACGAATCATAGTCAATTTAATTTTTTATAAAAATTTTAAAAATGGACGATGTATAGTCCATTAAATTTTGTATATATAGCCAGTCCATTTAATTTTTTGAATGAAAAATAGACGATGTATAGTCTATATAATTTGTTGCATACGAATCGGACGATTTAAAGTCGACTAGATTTTTTCATAAAAAATTAAAAAAAAGACGATGTATAGTCCATTAAATTTTTTTCATAAAAAATTTTTTGCATGAAAAATGGATGATGTATAGTTTATTAAATTCTTTGCACGAAAAGAAGACGACGTATATAGTCCACTTAAGTTTTTACATACGAAATGGACGAATTATAGTCAATTTAATTTTTTATAAAAATTTTAAAAATGGACGATGTATAGTCCATTAAATTTTGTATATATAGCCAGTCCATTTAATTTTTTGAATGAAAAATAGACGATGTATAGTCTATATAATTTGTTGCATACGAATCGGACGATTTAAAGTCGACTAGATTTTTTCATAAAAAATTGAAAAAAGACGATGTATAGTCCATAAAATTTTTTTCATCAAATTTTTTTTGCATGAAAAATGGATGATGTATAGTTTATTAAATTCTTTGCACGAAAAGAAGACGACGTATATAGTCCACTTAAGTTTTTACATACGAATTGGACGAATTATAGTCAATTTAATTTTTTATAAAAGTTTTAAAAATAGACGATGTATAGTCCATTAAATTTTGTATATATAGCCATTCCATTTAATTTTTTGAATGAAAAATAGACGATGTATAGTCTATATAATTTGTAGCACACGAATCGGACGATTTAAAGTCGACTAAATTTTTTCATAAAAAATTTAAAAAAAGACGATGTATAGTCCATTAAATTTTTTTCATAAAAAATTTTTTTGCATGAAAAATGGATGATGTATAGTTTATTAAATTCTTTGTACGAAAAGAAGACGACTTATATAGTCCACTTAAGTTTTTACATACGAAATGGACGAATTATAGTCAATTTAATTTTTTATAAAAATTTTAAAAATGGACGATGTATAGGCCATTAAATTTTGTATATATAGCCAGTCCATTTAATTTTTTGAATGAAAAATAGACGATGTATAGTCTATATAATTTGTTGCATACAAATCGGACGATTTAAAGTCGACTAAATTTTTCCATAAAAAATTGAAAAAAAGACGATGTATAGTCCATTAAATTTTTTTCATAAAAAAATTTTTTGCATGAAAAATGGATGATGTATAGTTTATTAAATTCTTTGCACGAAGAGAAGACGATGTATATAGTCCACTTAAGTTTTTACATACGAAATGGACGAATTATAGTCAATTTAATTTTTTATAAAAATTTTAAAAATGGACGATGTATAGTCCATTAAATTTTGTATATATAGCCAGTCCATTTAATTTTTTGAATGAAAAATAGACGATGTATAGTCTATATAATTTGTTGCATACGAATCGGACGATTTAAAGTCGACTAGATTTTTTCATAAAAAATTTAAAAAAAGACGATGTATAGTCCATTAAATTTTTTTCATAAAAATTTTTTTGCATAAAAAATGGATGATGTATAGTTTATTAAATTCTTTGTACGAAAATAAGACGACTTATATAGTCCACTAAAGTTTTTACATACGCAATGGACGAATTATAGTCAATTTAATTTTTTATAAAAGTTTTAAAAATAGACGATGTATATATAGCCAGTCCATTTAATTTTTTGAATGAAAAATAGACGATGTATAGTCTATATAATTTGTTGCATACGAATCGGACGATTTAAAGTCGACTAAATTTTTTCATAAAATTCGAAAAAAAAGACGATGTATAGTCCATTAAATTTTTTTCATAAATTTTTTTTTGCATGAAAAATGGATGATGTATAGTTTATTAAATTCTTTGCACGAAAAGAAGACGACGTATATAGTCCACTTAAGTTTTTACATACGAAATGGACGAATTATAGTCAATTTAATTTTTTATAAAAGTTTTAAAAATAGACCATGTATAGTCCATTATATTTTGTATATATAGCCATTCCATTTAATTTTTTGAATGAAAAATAGACGATGTATAGTCTATATAATTTGTTGCATACGAATCGGACGATTTAAAGTCGACTAAATTTTTTCATAAAAAATTGAAAAAAAGACGATGTATAGTCCATTAAATTTTTTTCATAAAAAAATTTTTTGCATGAAAAATGAATGATGTATAGTTTATTAAATTCTTTGCACGAAAAGAAGACGACGTATATAGTCCACTTAAGTTTTTACATACGAAATGGACGAATTATAGTCAATTTAATTTTTTATAAAAATTTTAAAAATGGACGATGTATAGGCCATTAAATTTTGTATATATAGCCAGTCCATTTAATTTTTTGAATAAAAAATAGACGATGTATAGTCTATATAATTTGTTGCATACAAATCGGACGATTTAAAGTCGACTAAATTTTTCCATAAAAAATTGAAAAAAAGACGATGTATAGTCCATTAAATTTTTTTTCATAAAAAAATTTTTTGCATGAAAAATGGATGATTTATAGTTTATTAAATTCTTTGCATGAAGAGAAGACGACGTATATAGTCCACTTAAGTTTTTACATACGAAATGGACGAATTATAGTCAATTTAATTTTTTATAAAAATTTTAAAAATGGACGATGTATAGTCCATTAAATTTTGTATATATAGCCAGTCCATTTAATTTTTTTAATGAAAAATAGACGATGTATAGTCTATATAATTTGTTGCATATGAATCGGACGATTTAAAGTCGACTAAATTTTTTCATAAAAAATTGAAAAAAAGACGATGTATAGTCCATTAAATTTTTTTCATAAAAAAATTTTTTGCATGAAAAATGGATGATGTATAGTTTATTAAATTCTTTGCACGAAGAGAAGACGATGTATATAGTCCACTTAAGTTTTTACATACGAAATGGACGAATTATAGTCAATTTAATTTTTTATAAAAATTGTAAAAATGGACGATGTATAGTCCATTAAATTTTGTATATACAGCCAGTCCATTTAATTTTTTTAATGAAAAATAGACGATGTATAGTCTATATAAATTGTTGCATATGAATCGGACGATTTAAAGTCGACTAAACTTTTTCATAAAAAATTGAAAAAAAGACGATGTATAGTCCATTAAATTTTTTTCATAAAAAAATTTTTTGCATGAAAAATGGCTGATGTATAGTTTATTAAATTCTTTGCACGAAAAGAAGACGACGTATATAGTCCACTTAAGTTTTTACATACGAAATGGACGAATCATAGTCAATTTAATTTTTTATAAAAATTTTAAAAATGGACGATGTATAGTCCATTAAATTTTGTATATATAGCCAGTCCATTTAATTTTTTTTATGAAAAATAGACGATGTATAGTCTATATAATTTGTTGCATACGAATCGGACGATTTAAGGTCGACTAAATTTTTTCATAAAAAATTTAAAAAAAGACGATGTATAGTCCATTAAATTTTTTTCATAAAAAAATTTTTTGCATGAAAAATGGATGATGTATAGTTTATTAAATTCTTTGCACGAAGAGAAGACGATGTATATAGTCCACTTAAGTTTTTACATACGAAATGGACGAATTATAGTCAATTTAATTTTTTATAAAAATTTTAAAAATGGACGATGTATAGTCCATTAAATTTTGTATATATAGCCAGTCCATTTAATTTTTTTAATGAAAAATAGACGATTTATAGTCTATATAATTTGTTGCACACGAATCGGACGATTTAAAGTCGACTAAATTTTTTCATAAAAAATTGAAAAAAAGACGATGTATAGTCCATTAAATTTTTTTCATAAAAAATTTTTTTGCATGAAAAATGGATGATGTATAGTTTATTAAATTCTTTGCACGAAAAGAAGACGACGTATATAGTCCGCTTAAGTTTTAACATACGAAATGGACGAATTATAGTCAATTTAATTTTTTATAAAAATTTTAAAAATGGACGATGTATAGGCCATTAAATTTTGTATATATAGCCAGTACATTTAATTTTTTGAATGAAAAATAGACGATGTATAGTCTATATAATTTGTTGCATACGAATCGGACGATTTAAAGTCGACTAGATTTTTTCATAAAAAATTGAAAAAAAGACGATGTATAGTCCATTAAATTTTTTTCATAAAAAAATTTTTTGCATGAAAAATGGATGATGTATAGTTTATTAAATTCTTTGCACGAAAAGAAGACGACGTATATAGTCCACTTAAGTTTTTACATACGAAATGGACGAATTATAGTCAATTTAATTTTTTATAAAAATTTTAAAAATGGACGATGTATAGTCCATTAAATTTTGTATATATAGCCAGTCCATTTAATTTTTTTAATGAAAAATAGACGATTTATAGTCTATATAATTTGTTGCACACGAATCGGACTATTTAAAGTCGACTAAATTTTTTCATAAAAAATTGAAAAAAAAGACGATGTATAGTCCATTAAATTTTTTTCATAAAAAATTTTTTTGCATGAAAAATGGATGATGTATAGTTTATTAAATTCTTTGCACGAAAAGAAGACGACGTATATAGTCCACTTAAGTTTTTACATACGAAATGGACGAATTATAGTCAATTTAATTTTTTATAAAAATTTTAAAAATGGACGATGTATAGGCCATTAAATTTTGTATATATAGCCAGTCCATTTAATTTTTTGAATGAAAAATAGACGATGTATAGTCTATATAATTTGTTGCATACGAATCGGACGATTTAAAGTCGACTAGATTTTTTCATAAAAAATTGAAAAAAAGACGATGTATAGTCCATAAAATTTTTTTCATAAAAAAATTTTTTGCATGAAAAATGGATGATGTATAGTTTATTAAATTCTTTGCACGAAAAGAAGACGACGTATATAGTCCACTTAAGTTTTTACATACGAAATGGACGAATTATAGTCAATTTAATTTTTTATAAAAATTTTAAAAATAGACGATGTATAGTCCATTAAATTTTGTATATATAGCCAGTCCATTTAATTTTTTGAATGAAAAATAGACGATGTATAGGCTATATAATATGTTGCATACGAATCGGACGATTTATAGTCGATAAAATTTTTTCATAAAAAATTTAAAAAAAGACGATGTATAGTCCATTAAATTTTTTTCATAAAAAATTTTTTGCATGAAAAATGGATGATGTATAGTTTATTAAATTCTTTGCACGAAACGAAGACGACCTATCTAGTCCACTTAAGTTTTTACCTACGAAATAGACGAATTATAGTCAATTTAATTTTTTATAAAAATTTTAAAAGTGGACGATGTATAGGCCATTAAATTTTGTATATATAGCCAGTCCATTTAATTTTTTGAATGAAAAATAGACGATGTATAGTCTATATAATTTGTTGCATACAAATCGGACGATTTAAAGTCGACTAAATTTTTCCATAAAAAATTGAAAAAAAGACGATGTATAGTCCATTAAATTTTTTTCATAAAAAAATTTTTTGCATGAAAAATGGATGATGTATAGTTTATTAAATTCTTTGCACGAAGAGAAGACGATGTATATAGTCCACTTAAGTTTTTACATACGAAATGGACGAATTATAGTCAATTTAATTTTTTATAAAAATTTTAAAAATGGACGATGTATAGTCCATTAAATTTTGTATATATAGCCAGTCCATTTAATTTTTTGAATGAAAAATAGACGATGTATAGTCTATATAATTTGTTGCATACGAATCGGACGATTTAAAGTCGACTAGATTTTTTCATAAAAAATTTAAAAAAAGACGATGTATAGTCCATTAAATTTTTTTCATAAAAATTTTTTTGCATAAAAAATGGATGATGTATAGTTTATTAAATTCTTTGTACGAAAAGAAGACGACTTATATAGTCCACTAAAGTTTTTACATACGCAATGGACGAATTATAGTCAATTTAAATTTTTATAAAAGTTTTAAAAATAGACGATGTATATATAGCCAGTCCATTTAATTTTTTGAATGAAAAATAGACGATGTATAGTCTATATAATTTGTTGCATACGAATCGGACGATTTAAAGTCGACTAAATTTTTTCATAAAATTCGAAAAAAAAGACGATGTATACTCCATAAAATTTTTTTCATAAAAAAATTTTTTGCATGAAAAATGGATGATGTATAGTTTATTAAATTCTTTACACGAAAAGAAGACGACGTATATAGTCCACTTAAGTTTTTACATACGAAATGGACGAATCATAGTCAATTTAATTTTTTATAAAAATTTTAAAAATGGACGATGTATAGTCCATTAAATTTTGTATATATAGCCAGTCCATTTAATTTTTTGAATGAAAAATAGACGATGTATAGTCTATATAATTTGTTGCATACGAATCGGACGATTTAAAGTCGACTAGATTTTTTCATAAAAAATTTAAAAAAAGACGATGTATAGTCCATTAAATTTTTTTAATAAAAAAATTTTTTGCATGAAAAAATGGCTGATGTATAGTTTATTAAATTCTTTGCACGAAAAGAAGACGACGTATATAGTCCACTTAAGTTTTTACATACGAAATGGACGAATTATAGTCAATTTAATTTTTTATAAAAATTTTAAAAATGGACGATGTATAGTCCATTAAATTTTGTATATATAGCCATTCCATTTAATTTTTTGAATGAAAAATAGACGATGTATAGTCTATATAATTTGTTGCATACGAATCGGACGATTTAAAGTCGACTAGATTTTTTCATAAAAAATTGAAAAAAAGACGATGTATAGTCCATTAAATTTTTTTCATAAATTTTTTTTTGCATGAAAAATGGATGATGTATAGTTTATTAAATTCTTTGCACGAAAAGAAGACGACGTATATAGTCCACTTAAGTTTTTACATACGAATTGGACGAATTATAGTCAATTTAATTTTTTATAAAAGTTTTAAAAATAGACCATGTATAGTCCATAATATTTTGTATATATAGCCATTCCATTTAATTTTTTGAATGAAAAATAGACGATGTATAGTCTATATAATTTGTTGCATACGAATCGGACGATTTAAAGTCGACTAAATTTTTTCATAAAAAATTGAAAAAAAGACGATGTATAGTCCATTAAATTTTTTTCATAAAAAAATTTTTTGCATGAAAAATGGATGATGTATAGTTTATTAAATTCTTTGCACGAAAAGAAGACGACGTATATAGTCCACTTAAGTTTTTACATACGAAATGGACGAATTATAGTCAATTTAATTTTTTATAAAAATTTTAAAAATGGACGATGTATAGGCCATTAAATTTTGTATATATAGCCAGTCCATTTAATTTTTTGAATGAAAAATAGACGATGTATAGTCTATATAATTTGTTGCATACAAATCGGACGATTTAAAGTCGACTAAATTTTTCCATAAAAAATTGAAAAAAAGACGATGTATAGTCCATTTAATTTTTTGAATGAAAAATAGACGATGTATAGTCTATATAATTTGTTGCATACAAATCGGACGATTTAAAGTCGACTAAATTTTTCCATAAAAAATTGAAAAAAAGACGATGTATAGTCCATTAAATTTTTTTTCATAAAAAAATTTTTTGCATGAAAAATGGATGATTTATAGTTTATTAAATTCTTTGCATGAAGAGAAGACGACGTATATAGTCCACTTAAGTTTTTACATACGAAATGGACGAATTATAGTCAATTTAATTTTTTATAAAAATTTTAAAAATGGACGATGTATAGTCCATTAAATTTTGTATATATAGCCAGTCCATTTAATTTTTTTAATGAAAAATAGACGATGTATAGTCTATATAATTTGTTGCATATGAATCGGACGATTTAAAGTCGACTAAATTTTTTCATAAAAAATTGAAAAAAAGACGATGTATAGTCCATTAAATTTTTTTCATAAAAAAATTTTTTGCATGAAAAATGGATGATGTATAGTTTATTAAATTCTTTGCACGAAGAGAAGACGATGTATATAGTCCACTTAAGTTTTTACATACGAAATGGACGAATTATAGTCAATTTAATTTTTTATAAAAATTGTAAAAATGGACGATGTATAGTCCATTAAATTTTGTATATACAGCCAGTCCATTTAATTTTTTTAATGAAAAATAGACGATGTATAGTCTATATAAATTGTTGCATATGAATCGGACGATTTAAAGTCGACTAAACTTTTTCATAAAAAATTGAAAAAAAGACGATGTATAGTCCATTAAATTTTTTTCATAAAAAAATTTTTTGCATGAAAAATGGCTGATGTATAGTTTATTAAATTCTTTGCACGAAAAGAAGACGACGTATATAGTCCACTTAAGTTTTTACATACGAAATGGACGAATCATAGTCAATTTAATTTTTTATAAAAATTTTAAAAATGGACGATGTATAGTCCATTAAATTTTGTATATATAGCCAGTCCATTTAATTTTTTTTATGAAAAATAGACGATGTATAGTCTATATAATTTGTTGCATACGAATCGGACGATTTAAGGTTGACTAAATTTTTTCATAAAAAATTTAAAAAAAGACGATGTATAGTCCATTAAATTTTTTTCATAAAAAAATTTTTTGCATGAAAAATGGATGATGTATAGTTTATTAAATTCTTTGCACGAAGAGAAGACGACGTATATAGTCCGCTTAAGTTTTAACATACGAAATGGACGAATTATAGTCAATTTAATTTTTTATAAAAATTTTAAAAATGGACGATGTATAGGCCATTAAATTTTGTATATATAGCCAGTACATTTAATTTTTTGAATGAAAAATAGACGATGTATAGTCTATATAATTTGTTGCATACGAATCGGACGATTTAAAGTCGACTAGATTTTTTCATAAAAAATTGAAAAATAGACGATGTATAGTCCATTAAATTTTTTTCATAAAAAAATTTTTTGCATGAAAAATGGATGATGTATAGTTTATTAAATTCTTTGCACGAAAAGAAGACGACGTATATAGTCCACTTAAGTTTTTACATACGAAATGGACGAATTATAGTCAATTTAATTTTTTATAAAAATTTTAAATATGGACGATGTATAGTCCATTAAATTTTGTATATATAGCCAGTCCATTTAATTTTTTTAATGAAAAATAGACGATTTATAGTCTATATAATTTGTTGCACACGAATCGGACTATTTAAAGTCGACTAAATTTTTTCATAAAAAATTGAAAAAAAAGACGATGTACAGTCCATTAAATTTTTTTCATAAAAAATTTTTTTGCATGAAAAATGGATGATGTATAGTTTATTAAATTCTTTGCACGAAAAGAAGACGACGTATATAGTCCACTTAAGTTTTTACATACGAAATGGACGAATTATAGTCAATTTAATTTTTTATAAAAATTTTAAAAATGGACGATGTATAGGCCATTAAATTTTGTATATATAGCCAGTCCATTTAATTTTTTGAATGAAAAATAGACGATGTATAGTCTATATAATTTGTTGCATACGAATCGGACGATTTAAAGTCGACTAGATTTTTTCATAAAAAATTGAAAAAAAGACGATGTATAGTCCATAAAATTTTTTTCATAAAAAAATTTTTTGCATGAAAAATGGATGATGTATAGTTTATTAAATTCTTTGCACGAAAAGAAGACGACGTATATAGTCCACTTAAGTTTTTACATACGAAATGGACGAATTATAGTCAATTTAATTTTTTATAAAAATTTTAAAAATGGACGATGTAAAGGCCATTAAATTTTGTATATATAGCCAGTCCATTTAATTTTTTGAATGAAAATAGACGATGTATAGTCTATATAATTTGTTGCATACGAATCGGACGATTTAAAGTCGACTAGATTTTTTCATAAAAAATTGAAAAAAAGACGATGTATAGTCCATAAAATTTTTTTCATAAAAAAATTTTTTGCATGAAAAATGGATGATGTATAGTTTATTAAATTCTTTGCATGAAAAGAAGACGACGTATATAGTCCACTTGAGTTTTTACATACGAAATGGACGAATTATAGTCAATTTAATTTTTTATAAAAATTTTAAAAATAGACGATGTATAGTCCATTAAATTTTGTATATACAGCCAGTCCATTTAATTTTTTGAATGAAAAATAGACGATGTATAGTCTATATAATTTGTTGCATACGAATCGGACGATTTAAAGTCGACTAAATTTTTTCATAAAAAATTTAAAAAAAAGACGATGTATATATAGTCCATTTTCATAAAAAAATTTTTTGCATGAAAAATGGATGATGTATAGTTTATTAAATTCTTTGCACGAAAAGAAGACGACGTATATAGTCCACTTAAGTTTTACATACGAAATGGACGAATCATAGTCAATTTAATTTTTTATAAAAATTTTAAAAATGGACGATGTATAGTCCATTAAATTTTGTATATATAGCCAGTCCATTTAATTTTTTGAATGAAAAATAGACGATGTATAGTCTATATAATTTGTTGCATACGAATCGGACGATTTAAAGTCGACTAGATTTTTTCATAAAAAATTAAAAAAAAGACGATGTATAGTCCATTAAATTTTTTTCATAAAAAATTTTTTGCATGAAAAATGGATGATGTATAGTTTATTAAATTCTTTGCACGAAAAGAAGACGACGTATATAGTCCACTTAAGTTTTTACATACGAAATGGACGAATTATAGTCAATTTAATTTTTTATAAAAATTTTAAAAATGGACGATGTATAGTCCATTAAATTTTGTATATATAGCCAGTCCATTTAATTTTTTGAATGAAAAATAGACGATGTATAGTCTATATAATTTGTTGCATACGAATCGGACGATTTAAAGTCGACTAGATTTTTTCATAAAAAATTGAAAAAAGACGATGTATAGTCCATAAAATTTTTTTCATCAAATTTTTTTTGCATGAAAAATGGATGATGTATAGTTTATTAAATTCTTTGCACGAAAAGAAGACGACGTATATAGTCCACTTAAGTTTTTACATACGAAATGGACGAATTATAGTCAATTTAATTTTTTATAAAAATTTTAAAAATGGACGATGTATAGTCCATTAAATTTTGTATATACAGCCAGTCCATTTAATTTTTTGAATGAAAAATAGACGATGTATAGTCTATATAATTTGTTGCATACGAATCGGACGATTTAAAGTCGACTAGATTTTTTCATAAAAAATTGAAAAAAAGACGATGTATAGTCCATTAAATTTTTTTCATAAAAAAATTTTTTGCATGAAAAATGGATGATGTATAGTTTATTAAATTCTTTGCACGAAAAGAAGACGACGTATATAGTCCACTTAAATTTTTACATAAGAAATGGACGAATTATAGTCAATTTAATTTTTTATAAAAATTTTAAAAATGGACGATGTATAGGCCATTAAATTTTGTATATATAGCCAGTCCATTTAATTTTTTGAATGAAAAATAGACGATGTATAGTCTATATAATTTGTTGCATACAAATCGGACGATTTAAAGTCGACTAAATTTTTCCATAAAAAATTGAAAAAAAGACGATGTATAGTCCATTAAATTTTTTTCATAAAAAAATTTTTTGCATGAAAAATGGATGATGTATAGTTTATTAAATTCTTTGCACGAAGAGAAGACGATGTATATAGTTCACTTAAGTTTTTACATACGAAATGGACGAATTATAGTCAATTTAATTTTTTATAAAAATTTTAAAAATGGACGATGTATAGTCCATTAAATTTTGTATATATAGCCAGTCCATTTAATTTTTTGAATGAAAAATAGACGATGTATAGTCTATATAATTTGTTGCATACGAATCGGACGATTTAAAGTCGACTAGATCTTTTCATAAAAAATTTAAAAAAAGACGATGTATAGTCCATTAAATTTTTTTCATAAAAATGTTTTTGCATAAAAAATGGATGATGTATAGTTTATTAAATTCTTTGTACGAAAAGAAGACGACGTATATAGTCCACTAAAGTTTTTACATACGCAATGGACGAATTATAGTCAATTTAATTTTTTATAAAAGTTTTAAAAATAGACGATGTATAGTCCATTAAATTTTGTATATACAGCCAGTCCATTTAATTTTTTGAATGAAAAATAGACGATGTATAGTCTATATAATTTGTTGCATACGAATCGGACGATTTAAAGTCGACTAAATTTTTTCATAAAAAATTTAAAAAAAAGACGATGTATATATAGTCCATTTTCATAAAAAAATTTTTTGCATGAAAAATGGATGATGTATAGTTTATTAAATTCTTTGCACGAAAAGAAGACGACGTATATAGTCCACTTAAGTTTTACATACGAAATGGACGAATCATAGTCAATTTAATTTTTTATAAAAATTTTAAAAATGGACGATGTATAGTCCATTAAATTTTGTATATATAGCCAGTCCATTTAATTTTTTGAATGAAAAATAGACGATGTATAGTCTATATAATTTGTTGCATACGAATCGGACGATTTAAAGTCGACTAGATTTTTTCATAAAAAATTAAAAAAAAGACGATGTATAGTTCATTAAATTTTTTTCATAAAAAATTTTTTGCATGAAAAATGGATGATGTATAGTTTATTAAATTCTTTGCACGAAAAGAAGACGACGTATATAGTCCACTTAAGTTTTTACATACGAAATGGACGAATTATAGTCAATTTAATTTTTTATAAAAATTTTAAAAATGGACGATGTATAGTCCATTAAATTTTGTATATATAGCCAGTCCATTTAATTTTTTGAATGAAAAATAGACGATGTATAGTCTATATAATTTGTTGCATACGAATCGGACGATTTAAAGTCGACTAGATTTTTTCATAAAAAATTGAAAAAAGACGATGTATAGTCCATAAAATTTTTTTCATCAAATTTTTTTTGCATGAAAAATGGATGATGTATAGTTTATTAAATTCTTTGCACGAAAAGAAGACGACGTATATAGTCCACTTAAGTTTTTACATACGAATTGGACGAATTATAGTCAATTTAATTTTTTATAAAAGTTTTAAAAATAGACGATGTATAGTCCATTAAATTTTGTATATATAGCCATTCCATTTAATTTTTTGAATGAAAAATAGACGATGTATAGTCTATATAATTTGTAGCACACGAATCGGACGATTTAAAGTCGACTAAATTTTTTCATAAAAAATTGAAAAAAAGACGATGTATAGTCCATTAAATTTTTTTCATAAAAAAATTTTTTGCATGAAAAATGGATGATGTATAGTTTATTAAATTCTTTGCACGAAAAGAAGACGACGTATATAGTCCACTTAAATTTTTACATAAGAAATGGACGAATTATAGTCAATTTAATTTTTTATAAAAATTTTAAAAATGGACGATGTATAGGCCATTAAATTTTGTATATATAGCCAGTCCATTTAATTTTTTGAATGAAAAATAGACGATGTATAGTCTATATAATTTGTTGCATACAAATCGGACGATTTAAAGTCGACTAAATTTTTCCATAAAAAATTGAAAAAAAGACGATGTATAGTCCATTAAATTTTTTTCATAAAAAAATTTTTTGCATGAAAAATGGATGATGTATAGTTTATTAAATTCTTTGCACGAAGAGAAGACGATGTATATAGTTCACTTAAGTTTTTACATACGAAATGGACGAATTATAGTCAATTTAATTTTTTATAAAAATTTTAAAAATGGACGATGTATAGTCCATTAAATTTTGTATATATAGCCAGTCCATTTAATTTTTTGAATGAAAAATAGACGATGTATAGTCTATATAATTTGTTGCATACGAATCGGACGATTTAAAGTCGACTAGATTTTTTCATAAAAAATTTAAAAAAAGACGATGTATAGTCCATTAAATTTTTTTCATAAAAATTTTTTTGCATAAAAAATGGATGATGTATAGTTTATTAAATTCTTTGTACGAAAAGAAGACGACTTATATAGTCCACTAAAGTTTTTACATACGCAATGGACGAATTATAGTCAATTTAATTTTTTATAAAAGTTTTAAAAATAGACGATGTATATATAGCCAGTCCATTTAATTTTTTGAATGAAAAATAGACGATGTATAGTCTATATAATTTGTTGCATACGAATCGGACGATTTAAAGTCGACTAAATTTTTTCATAAAATTCGAAAAAAAAGACGATGTATACTCCATAAAATTTTTTTCATAAAAAAATTTTTTGCATGAAAAATGGATGATGTATAGTTTATTAAATTCTTTGCACGAAAAGAAGACGACGTATATAGTCCACTTAAGTTTTTACATACGAAATGGACGAATCATAGTCAATTTAATTTTTTATAAAAATTTTAAAAATGGACGATGTATAGTCCATTAAATTTTGTATATATAGCCAGTCCATTTAATTTTTTGAATGAAAAATAGACGATGTATAGTCTATATAATTTGTTGCATACGAATCGGACGATTTAAAGTCGACTAGATTTTTTCATAAAAAATTTAAAAAAAGACGATGTATAGTCCATTAAATTTTTTTCATAAAAAAATTTTTTGCATGAAAAATGGCTGATGTATAGTTTATTAAATTCTTTGCACGAAAAGAAGACGACGTATATAGTCCACTTAAGTTTTTACATACGAAATGGACGAATTATAGTCAATTTAATTTTTTATAAAAATTTTAAAAATGGACGATGTATAGTCCATTAAATTTTGTATATATAGCCATTCCATTTAATTTTTTGAATGAAAAATAGACGATGTATAGTCTATATAATTTGTTGCATACGAATCGGACGATTTAAAGTCGACTAGATTTTTTCATAAAAAATTAAAAAAAAGACGATGTATAGTCCATTAAATTTTTTTCATAAATTTTTTTTTGCATGAAAAATGGATGATGTATAGTTTATTAAATTCTTTGCACGAAAAGAAGACGACGTATATAGTCCACTTAAGTTTTTACATACGAATTGGACGAATTATAGTCAATTTAATTTTTTATAAAAGTTTTAAAAATAGACCATGTATAGTCCATTATATTTTGTATATATAGCCATTCCATTTAATTTTTTGAATGAAAAATAGACGATGTATAGTCTATATAATTTGTTGCATACGAATCGGACGATTTAAAGTCGACTAAATTTTTTCATAAAAAATTGAAAAAAAGACGATGTATAGTCCATTAAATTTTTTTCATAAAAAAATTTTTTGCATGAAAAATGGATGATGTATAGTTTATTAAATTCTTTGCACGAAAAGAAGACGACGTATATAGTCCACTTAAGTTTTTACATACGAAATGGACGAATTATAGTCAATTTAATTTTTTATAAAAATTTTAAAAATGGACGATGTATAGGCCATTAAATTTTGTATATATAGCCAGTCCATTTAATTTTTTGAATGAAAAATAGACGATGTATAGTCTATATAATTTGTTGCATACAAATCGGACGATTTAAAGTCGACTAAATTTTTCCATAAAAAATTGAAAAAAAGACGATGTATAGTCCATTAAATTTTTTTTCATAAAAAAATTTTTTGCATGAAAAATGGATGATTTATAGTTTATTAAATTCTTTGCACGAAGAGAAGACGATGTATATAGTCCACTTAAGTTTTTACATACGAAATGGACGAATTATAGTCAATTTAATTTTTTATAAAAATTTTAAAAATGGACGATGTATAGTCCATTAAATTTTGTATATATAGCCAGTCCATTTAATTTTTTTAATGAAAAATAGACGATGTATAGTCTATATAATTTGTTGCATATGAATCGGACGATTTAAAGTCGACTAAATTTTTTCATAAAAAATTGAAAAAAAGACGATGTATAGTCCATTAAATTTTTTTCATAAAAAAATTTTTTGCATGAAAAATGGATGATGTATAGTTTATTAAATTCTTTGCACGAAGAGAAGACGATGTATATAGTCCACTTAAGTTTTTACATACGAAATGGACGAATTATAGTCAATTTAATTTTTTATAAAAATTGTAAAAATGGACGATGTATAGTCCATTAAATTTTGTATATACAGCCAGTCCATTTAATTTTTTTAATGAAAAATAGACGATGTATAGTCTATATAAATTGTTGCATATGAATCGGACGATTTAAAGTCGATTAAACTTTTTCATAAAAAATTGAAAAAAAGACGATGTATAGTCCATTAAATTTTTTTCATAAAAAAATTTTTTGCATGAAAAATGGCTGATGTATAGTTTATTAAATTCTTTGCACGAAAAGAAGACGACGTATATAGTCCACTTAAGTTTTTACATACGAAATGGACGAATCATAGTCAATTTAATTTTTTATAAAAATTTTAAAAATGGACGATGTATAGTCCATTAAATTTTGTATATATAGCCAGTCCATTTAATTTTTTTTATGAAAAATAGACGATGTATAGTCTATATAATTTGTTGCATACGAATCGGACGATTTAAGGTCGACTAAATTTTTTCATAAAAAATTTAAAAAAAGACGATGTATAGTCCATTAAATTTTTTTCATAAAAAAATTTTTTGCATGAAAAATGGATGATGTATAGTTTATTAAATTCTTTGCACGAAGAGAAGACGATGTATATAGTCCACTTAAGTTTTTACATACGAAATGGACGAATTATAGTCAATTTAATTTTTTATAAAAATTTTAAAAATGGACGATGTATAGTCCATTAAATTTTGTATATATAGCCAGTCCATTTAATTTTTTTAATGAAAAATAGACGATTTATAGTCTATATAATTTGTTGCACACGAATCGGACGATTTAAAGTCGACTAAATTTTTTCATAAAAAATTGAAAAAAAGACGATGTATAGTCCATTAAATTTTTTTCATAAAAAATTTTTTTGCATGAAAAATGGATGATGTATAGTTTATTAAATTCTTTGCACGAAAAGAAGACGACGTATATAGTCCGCTTAAGTTTTAACATACGAAATGGACGAATTATAGTCAATTTAATTTTTTATAAAAATTTTAAAAATGGACGATGTATAGGCCATTAAATTTTGTATATATAGCCAGTACATTTAATTTTTTGAATGAAAAATAGACGATGTATAGTCTATATAATTTGTTGCATACGAATCGGACGATTTAAAGTCGACTAGATTTTTTCATAAAAAATTTAAAAAAAGACGATGTATAGTCCATTAAATTTTTTTCATAAAAAAATTTTTTGCATGAAAAATGGATGATGTATAGTTTATTAAATTCTTTGCACGAAAAGAAGACGACGTATATAGTCCACTTAAGTTTTTACATACGAAATGGACGAATTATAGTCAATTTAATTTTTTATAAAAATTTTAAAAATGGACGATGTATAGGCCATTAAATTTTGTATATATAGCCAGTCCATTTAATTTTTTGAATGAAAAATAGACGATGTATAGTCTATATAATTTGTTGCATACGAATCGGACGATTTAAAGTCGACTAGATTTTTTCATAAAAAATTGAAAAAAAGACGATGTATAGTCCATAAAATTTTTTTCATAAAAAAATTTTTTGCATGAAAAATGGATGATGTATAGTTTATTAAATTCTTTGCACGAAAAGAAGACGACGTATATAGTCCACTTAAGTTTTTACATACGAAATGGACGAATTATAGTCAATTTAATTTTTTATAAAAATTTTAAAAATAGACGATGTATAGTCCATTAAATTTTGTATATATAGCCAGTCCATTTAATTTTTTGAATGAAAAATAGACGATGTATAGGCTATATAATATGTTGCATACGAATCGGACGATTTATAGTC
Organism: Tachina lurida; assembly: GCA_944452675.1. Lineage (NCBI taxonomy): Eukaryota > Metazoa > Arthropoda > Insecta > Diptera > Tachinidae > Tachina > Tachina lurida. Next base: position 132,256,825 of record OX101754.1, on the reverse strand, counting down.
GATAAAATTTTTTCATAAAAAATTTAAAAAAAGACGATGTATAGTCCATTAAATTTTTTTCATAAAAAATTTTTTGCATGAAAAATGGATGATGTATAGTTTATTAAATTCTTTGCACGAAACGAAGACGACCTATCTAGTCCACTTAAGTTTTTACCTACGAAATAGACGAATTATAGTCAATTTAATTTTTTATAAAAATTTTAAAAGTGGACGATGTATAGTCCATTAAATTTTGAATATATAGCCAGTCCATTTAATTTTTTTAATGAAAAATAGACGATGTATAGTCTATATAAATTGTTGCATACGAATCGGACGATTTAAAGTCGACTAAATTTTTTCATAAAAATTTTAAAAAAGACGATGTATAGAGTCCATTAAATTTTTTTCATAAAAAATTTTTTTGCATGAAAAATGGATGATGTATAGTTTATTAAATTCTTTGCACGAAAAGAAGACGACGTATATAGTCCACTTAAGTTTTTACATACAAAATGGACGAATTATAGTCAATTTAATTTTTTATAAAAATTTTAAAAATGGACGATGTATAGTCCATTAAATTTTGTACATATAGACAGTCTATTTAATTTTTTGAATGAAAAATAGACGATGTATAGTCTATATAATTTGTTGCATACGAATCGGACGATTTAAAGTCGACTAAATTTTTTCATAAAAAATTGAAAAAAAGACGATGTATAGTCCATTAAATTTTTTTCATAAAAAATTTTTTACATGAAAAATGGATGATGTATAGTTTATTAAATTCTTTGCACGAAAAGAAGACGACGTATATAGTCCACTTAAGTTTTTACATACGAAATGGACGAATTATAGTCAATTTAATTTTTTATAAAAGTTTTAAAAATAGACGATGTATAGGCCATTAAATTTTGTATATATAGCCAGTCCATTTAATTTTTTTAATGAAAAATAGACGATGTACAGTCTATATAATTTGTTGCATACGAATCGGACGATTTAAAGTCGACAAAATTTTTTCATAAAAAATTGAAAAAAAGACGATGTATAGTCCTTTAATTTTTTTTATAAAAAAATTTTTTGCATGAAAAATGGATGATGTATAGTTTATTAAATTCTTTGCACGAAAAGAAGACGACGTATATAGTCCACTTAAGTTTTTACATACGAAATGGACGAATTATAGTCAATAAAATTTTTTATAAAAATTTAAAAAATGGACGATGTATAGTCCATTAAATTTTGTATATATAGACAGTCCATTTAATTTTTTGAATGAAAAATAGACGATGTATAGTCTATATAATTTCTTGCATACGAATCGGACGATTTAAAGTCGACTAAATTTTTTCATAAAAAATTGAAAAAAAGACGATGTATAGTCCATTAAATTTTTATCATAAAAAAATTTTTTGCATGAAAAATGGATGATGTATAGTTTATTAAATTCTTTGCACGAAAAGAAGACGACGTATATAGTCCACTTAAGTTTTTACATACGAAATGGACGAATTATAGTCAATTTAATTTTTTATAAAAATTTTAAAAATGGACGATGTATAGTCCATTAAATTTTGTATATATAGCCAGTCCATTTAATTTTTTGAATGAAAAATAGACGATGTATAGTCTATATAATTTGTTGCATACGAATCGGACGATTTAAAATCGACTAAATTTTTTCATAAGAAATTGAAAAAAAAGACGATGTATAGTCCATTAAATTTTTTTAATAAAAATTTTTTGCATGAAAAATGGATGATGTATAGTGTATTAAATTCTTTGCACGAAAAGAAGACGACGTATATAGTCCACTTAAGTTTTTACATACGAAATGGACGAATTATAGTCAATTTAATTTTTTATAAAAATTTTAAAAATGGACGATGTATAGTCCATTAAATTTTGTATATATAGCCAGTCCATTTAATTTTTTGAATGAAAAATAGACGATGTATAGTCTATATAATATGTTGCATGCGAATCGGACGATTCATAGTCGATAAAATTTTTTCATAAAAAATTTTAAAAAAGACAATGTATAGTCCATTAAATTTTTTTCATAAAAAATTTTTTGCATGAAATATGGATGATGTATAGTTTATTAAATTGTTTGCACGATTAGAAGACGACCTATATAGTCCACTTAAGTTTTTACATACGAAATGGACGAATTATAGTCAATTTAATTTTTTATAAAAGTTTTAAAAATAGACGATGTATAGGCCATTAAATTTTATATATATAGCCAGTCCATTTAATTTTTTTAATGAAAAATAGACGATGTATAGTCTATATAATTTGTTGCATACGAATCGGACGATTTAAAGTCGACTAAATTTTTTCATAAAAAAATTGAAAAAAAGACGATGTAGTCCATTAAATTTTTTTCATAAAAAAATTTTTTGCATGAAAAATGGATGATGTATAGTTTATTAAATTCTTTGCACGAAAAGAAGACGACGTATATAGTCCACTTAAGTTTTTACATACGAAATGGACGAATTATAGTCAATTTAATTTTTTATAAAAATTTTAAAAATGGACGATGTATAGTCCATTAAATTTTGTACATATAGACAGTCCATTTAATTTTTTGAATGAAAAATAGACGATGTATAGTCTATATAATTTGTTGCATACGAATCGGACGATTTAAAGTCGACTAAATTTTTTTCATAAAAAATTGAAAAAAAGACGATGTATATATAGTCCATTAAATTTTTTTCATAAAAAAATGTTTTGCATGAAAAATGGATGATGTATAGTTTATTAAATTCTTTGCACGAAAAGAAGACGACGTATATAGTCCACTTAAGTTTTTACATACGAAATGGACGAATTATAGTCAATTTAATTTTTTATAAAAATTTTAAAAATGGACGATGTATGGTCTATATAATTTGTTGCATAAGAATCGGAAGATTTAAAGCCGACTAAATTTTTTCATAAAAAATTTAAAAAAAGACGATGTATAGTCTATTAAATTTTTTTCATAAAAAAATTTTTTGCATGAAAAATGGATGATGTATAGTTTATTAAATTCTTTGCACGAAAAGAAGACGACGTATATAGTCCACTTAAGTTTTTACATACGAAATGGACGAATTATAGTCAATTTAATTTTTTATAAAAATTTTAAAAATGGACGATGTATAATCCATTAAATTTTGTATATATAGCCAGTCCATTTAATGTTTTGAATGAAAAATAGACGTTGTTTAGTCTATATAATTTGTTGCATACGAATCGGACGATTTAAAGTCGACTAAATTTTTTCATAAAAAATTGAAAAAAAGACGATGTATAGTCCATTAAATTTTTTTCATAAAAAAACTTTTTGCATGAAAAATGGATGATGTAAAGTTTATTAAATTTTTTGCACGACGAGAAGACGACGTATATAGTCCACATAAGTTTTTACATACGAAATCGACGAATTATAGTCAATTTAATTTTTTATAAAAATTTAAAAAATTGACGATGTATAGTCCATTAAATTTTGTATATATAGCCAGTCCATTTAATTTTTTTAATGAAAAATAGACGATGTATAGTCTATATAATTTGTTGCATACGAATCGGACGATTTAAAGTCGACTAGATTTTTTCATAAAAAATTGAAAAAAAGACGATGTATAGGCCATTAAATTTTGTATATATAGCCAGTCCATTTAATTTTTTGAATGAAAAATAGACGATGTATAGTCTATATAATTTGTTGCATACGAATCGGACGATTTATAGTCGATAAAATTTTTTCATAAAAAATTTAAAAAAAGACGATGTATAGTCAATTAAATTTTTTTCATAAAAAAATTTTTTGCATGAGAAATGGATGATGTATAGTTTATTAAATTCCTTGCACGAAAGCAAGACGACGTATATAGTCCATTTAACTTTTTGCACACGAAATTTTGCACACAAATTATAGTCCATTAAATATTTTCAAAATAATTTTAAAATGGGCGATGTTTAGTCTAATTAATTAATTTTTAGCATGAAAAATAGGCAATGTATAGTTTATTTAATTTTTTCCATACAAAATGGACGATTTATAGTCAATTAAATTTTTTCATAAAAAATTTAAAAATGGGCGATGTATAGTCTAATCTATTAATTTCTATGTATAGTCCAATTAATTTTGGCATGAAAAATAGACAATGTATAGTCTATTTAAGTTTTTGCATACAAAATGGACGATTCCATAAAATTTTTTATGTATAGTCCAATAACTGTTTTGCATGAAAAATAGACGATGTATAGTCTATTTAATTTTTTTCATACAAAATTTACGATGTATAGTCCATTATATTTTGTGCATGAATTTTTTTTTTTTGTAAAAAATAAATGCTGTATGTATAGTTTATTTAATTATGTATGTATGTATAGTACATTTTAATTTCTTCATCGAAAAATGGATAATACATAGTCAATTTAATTTTTTTTTTTCATAAAAAATTTATGATGTGTAGTCCATTATAGTTTTTGCATGAAATATTTTTTTTTTTAATTATTTCATTTTTAATTAATTCAAGTTTTGTGTAAAAAATGGACGATGTATAGTCCATTTAATTTCTAGATCAAAAAATGGATAATACATAGGCAATTTAATTTTTTGCATGAAAAATGGATGATGTATATATAGTCCATTATATTTTTTGTACGATATAATTTTTTGTGTAAAAAAAACGATGTACAGTCCACTTAATTTTTTGCATAAAAAATTAACGATGTATAGTCTATTTAATTTCTGAATTAAAAAATGGACGATATATATTCCATTTAACTTGTTGCATAATAAATGGATTTTGTTCATTATATTTCTTGCATGAAATAATTTTTTTGTAAAAAAATAAACGATGTATAGTCCATTTAATTTTTTTAATGAAAAATGGGCGATGTATAACACGTTTAATTTTTCTGTATGAAAATTGGGCGACTTATAGCACGTTTAGTTTTTCTATATGAAATTCGCTTTTTTCGAAATGACCTAGAGGGGAATTATTGTGATGTATTATTTCATGAGTTTGATAACTTAGGCAAGTTCGTACGAGTTTTTAGACTTTTTTAGACATCGGTGGCCACATGAATCGCCCGGAAATTAATTTGGAAGCTACTTTTCATTTGGGATGTGATAAACTGTATAGTTTTTAGGATTTGCAGCCTTAAAGACAATGGAACAAATGTAAGACCATTTAGGCTTTGATTTGTATCACAGTATAGCATTTGTTTAGAAAATGGAATAGAAAGTTTTTTAATTATTAGTGAATGTCTATTACATGATTTTAAAAACATCTCCAGTTCTGGGTCTCTTATTTGCTCTTTTGCTAAGGCTTCAAAATTTATACTGCTTTCAATGCTGTTTGTACGGGATAGAAAATGACGAATTTTACTGCGCAATATTTGGTCTCGTTTTTGATCAAAAGCGTTCATGTACGGGTTTATGATCCATGAATGTTTTTCCAGCTAGGAGATGTTTGAAATGTTCGATAAATGGCCAGCAGTTCTCGATGGTAAGTGCTGTAGTCCTGCTGAGCTGATTTCAGTTTTTTTTGAGTAAAAACTCAAGCTGTCACGTTCTGCTTGCGATCGAATATCGGCAAGTCAGTACACTCGTGTAAAACTCGTTAGACAAGATTGAAAGAATTTTGGCACTAATCACTTGTCGCTGCGAGTATTTTTCTTTCTTGTAACATCCATCAATAAGTCGAACTTGGCGTAAATATCGTTACCGATAGTTAGGCCGGTTACATCGGCGAAACGAAATTACAGTCGCATACTCACGCAAATCTTAAGGTTACTTTAATGCGATGTTCGCCGTAAACTTTGACTTGTGACCCATTTGATGCGTATAATTAGGTTACATGCCGTTTGTTAATTTTGTCGGACGTTGGTGGTCGTATGACAGAAATATCGGTGCCGGTGTCCACCAAAAATTTTATGTTTGCGTTAGTGTCGAATATCATTAGACGACCGATAGTGTTAGATTCAACGTCTAAGCGTGCTCGACGAGATGGCGATTTTTAAAATTTTGTTCTAGCCGGGACATACGTTGGAGGATTTCGGAAATGATTGCTTCATTTGAGGCCATTTTATATAGTCACTGATCTCGACAACCCTATCAGCAAGCTTGGAAAGCTCTACTATTTGAACTTCCGAGGACTGTAATATATCTCTTACACTCGCATTTGCCAAATCGTTCAATTCATTGAGCAGCTGACTTAGTCGTTGGTCACCTAACTCCGTGTCGGACAGAAGTTTTGGTGTTTTCTTCTGCTCACTATCTCTGAAGCTCTCAATAATAAATCTTTTGAGATTGTCGTATTTTCCGCTATTTTGCATTAAATTATACTGCAGCAACGATAGAACTGAAGCTGGAGACATCGCTCACGGTATCCTCCATTTCGAATGCCAGAACTTTTACTGATGCGAGTTACATCGAAATTTCGCTTCCGTTAGGTGCACTAGATTGGAGAATACATAAGGTCCCTGCACGGACGCTAGCAGTGACATCTTCATGTGTCATTTTTTAAAAAAGCTGAAAGTTTCATCCTCAAACGTCGGGTGTTGGGTTTCTCATTTAAATTTATTTTATTTAAATAGTAATATAAGGCCTGGATCCCACTATCAGCACAATGTACCGCTTTTCATTGGCTCACTGCAATAAAGTCATAAGTAGTAAGCCAAACTGGCAGTATTACTCAATTAATTCTGGAATAAGTGTATATGGCTTTATTACCAATACATTGTGGGGAAAATATGTCCTTATATTTCAAGTAGTTCAGAAATAAATTTAAATTACTACTTCTGACTTTATTTCAGTGAGCCGATGGAAATCGGTACATTGTGCCGATAGTGGAATCCAGGCTTAAAATCCGACCACATTTGTAATTCAAATTTATTTATTTTTAACCCCCCGACCAAAAAAGGGTTGTTATAAGTTTGTAGTGTGTCTGTGTATCGGTGTATCTGTGTGTCTGTACGAGTCCACGTACAGGCCAAAGGGCTGGATCGATTTTGATTTAATTTTTTCTGTTTGAAAGGTGACTTAATGCAGAAGGTTCTTAGCTATGTTTTAAGAAAAACAATCCAGCTGCTTAGAAGATATCACATCTTTCCTAGATATATTCGGGGGTTTTTAAAATTTTAAATTTTTGTTATTAAATAAAGGAAGTTATATGAACAAGTAAAAATTTAATTTAAATTTAAATAGGTTGTGTGGGTAGTCAGACCACGTTTAATTTCTCTATATGGAAAATATACATTTAATTTTTCGTTATGAAATATTATATATGTATATGTACACAGAAAAAAGTATTCACCAATTAATATTATAATAATGTTATGAAATTTTTTATAGGTGAAAATTTAATTAATTTTTTAATTGATATTACAAATATTTTAATTAATATTACAAAATCATTCATATTACTTTTTTGTGTGTATGTATAGCACGTTAAATTTTTCGATATGAATAATGGATGATATACATATATAGCACGTATAATTATGCGATATAAAAAATGGATAATGTACAGCACGATTAGATTTTTATATAAAAAATGGGCGATGTATAGCATGTTTAATTTTTTGGCATGAAAAATGGACGCTGTATAAAACGTTTCAGTTTTCGATATGAAAAATGGACGTTGTATAGCACGTTTAATTTTTCGCTATAAAAAATGGACGAAATATAGCACGTTTAATTTTTCGGTATGAAAAATTAACGTTGTACAGTACATTTGACTTTTCAGCATGAAAAATGGACGATGTATAGTACGTTTAATTTTTCGGTGTGATATATGGACAATGTATAGCACATTTATTTTTTCCATATGAAAAATGGATGATGTACAGCGGGTTAAATTTTTCGGTATGAAATATGGACGATCTATAGCACGTTTAATTTTTCCATATGAAAAATTGATGATGTATAGCACGTTAAATTTTTCGGTATAAAATATGGACGATATGTTTAGTTTTTCTATATGAGAATTATGCTGTGTAAAGCACATTTAGTATTTCTGCATAAAAATTGTGCCGTATTAGCATATTTGTCATTTATTACTGCACTGCTATTTATATACTGTCATCAAAAAATCTTACGACAAGCTTCGAGTTGACTGAGTTAGTAAGAATTAATTCGTTGGATTGAATTTTAATTTATTAAAAAATAAATACAACAAACGGCTTATAATTGGATTTAAATAAGAGCTTAAAACAATTTTCGTACTATACAAAAATAATTTTGTTTTTTTTCTTCTCTTCGTTAGAAAATCAAATTAGTCAGCCTGATGAAAAAATTATTTTTTATTAAAATTTTGGTTATGTTTTTAACGAATTATATGAACAAACACATTTTTAAGTATTGGCAATAAAGCTTAAGTTCTATTAAAAATTATATTAAATTAATATATGTATATACGAGTATTAAACATCAATTATTTTAAAAGTACTCCTGCCATTATTTGTGACATAAAATACAACTTTTATTAAAATAAAAAATAATATACGAAACGAAGTATTAACAATTTTAGTTTCCTTTTATTTACTACGTATGTTTTTTTATTCTCTTTTTTTGACAATTTACATCAACGCACTTGACATGCAAGAACAGCTCTCAAATTTATGTCACGTCCATACTTTCTTTAAATTTACAATTTAGCCACGTTTCAAAAAATATTTAAGCAAATTCTTTTCCAGTTTTCTTGAAAAATGTTTGTCCTAAAGTTGTTTGCATTAATGTTGAATGATAATAAAATTTTTGAAGATGAAATTTTAAATTTTATGCAAATTTATTCAATAGAATCTATTTAATTTTGGAGAGCTTACTTGTGGTCTGTGAAAGCAAATATGTATGTATATAATTTTATAAATTTTAAACAACTTCATTTATTTTACGTCTTTATTGTGATTAAAGTTCTTTAAAAATTATATTTTATGTTTTTATACTATTTTTAGTTTTATAGTGCTTTTTATGAGATGAGAATAAAAATAAATAGCTTCCAGTCCGATGGATATGCGTGGTAGTGATGCGACAAACCTATTCTTCGAGCAACCTACAGTGAAGCTTGAAGGCGTTTTTTAATGTTTGCAGATGTATTACCCCAAATATTGCTAGAAATTTAGTCATAATAGATGTAATAATGCCTAAAACGTACTATTTACATATTCTGACAATTACTTTACCTACTGCAATTGAACAAATTAGAGATTTTCATCATACTTCAATATGATAACTATAATGTTAGGTTAGGTTAACAGGCTGCTGGTAAGGAAGGATGAAATTTAGAGTCCACCTCACTTGGGTCCAATACAATGATCCCTTTATGGTAGCTGTGTGGTGAAGAGAAGATAGTGAAAGAGGGTGATAGGGAAGAAGGAATAGTGATAGAGAAGACAGGTGGTGAAGGAAGAGGTAGATAGAGGAAAGCTTCATTCTTTTACAACTCTGCTTTTTTTTCACGCGTATTTGCAGTGCCTCTGGTGGTGAATGAAGCGTACTAAATTTTTAAGCTTTGTTTAGTAGCCATTTTATTGTTATTTCTTTTTCGCCGATGATTCTGCTACACAATACCGACGAAGGAGGGCGCTCTGATGTTACATTAGGATTAGCATCCGCTGTATCCAATGCAGTTTTTAGTAACCAGTGCCTTATGCCTGCAGCACTGAAACTTTTCCCACAACAACTGATACAAAGGACACTAATATACATAAAAAAAAATGTGTGGTGTTGTTATGTTAATGACTGTTGGAGACAGGCTTTGAATCCAGGACCTTCGGTTTTGTAGTCAACGTGCTAACTACTTCAGCCAACGCCACCCTATACTATGTACTATATACTAAACTATAACTATAAACGTACGGTGAAAATTGTTAAGGAATTGGTCAGTCGCCAACAATTCCAAGTAATGAAGTGGCCAGCATAGAGTTCTGATTTGAATCCGATTGAAAATTGTTGGGCTTTCTCAAAAAAAAAGTTGGCAAACTATGATAGTCCTCCAAATGGGATCAATGAGCTGTGGTACCGACTACAAGAGTAGTGGCGAAATATATCACTAGAATATGTTGCCAAATTATGCCAGTCAATGCCAAAATTTGTTGCCTGGTGCAAAATTGAGCCTATGGGCCAATATTATATAAACTATTATTTGTTTTGTTACCATGCACGTATACACAATATTTTTTATTTTATTTAATAAGACTGGAAAAATATATATAAACAAATAGCTTGAGTTATTTTAAATAAAAGTAAACATTTCATATTTTTTACTTTGATCTGTCATTGGCTCATCTTTGCTCCTTACTGAATGTCGCTTATTTTCAAAATAAAATTACCCTTCGATGAAATTTTTTATTACTGTAAGTGCAAAGCTTTACTTTTCTTATAACTATGGGTCTGTTCTTAAGTGCATCATTACGCTGTAAATGGAAATTTAACTGTTCTAAACTGGTTCACTGAACTAGATAACTCACGTATAAATGTCAAATATGGTGTACAGACAGATTATCAGTGAACTTGTATTACATTTTAAATAAAAGTTTGCACGTGTGATGCAGAGCAGTGATGCATTTACAAACAAACCCTATTTGTTTTCTCTTATATTACTGTGAGATATCCTTCTGTAAATGGTAGATATTAATTCGTATTGCAGTCGACTGATTTTCAAAGAAAATCTCACGTTTTACAAAATGTATATATGTAATTAAAATTATTGCTACAACTAACTTTAACCGGATGTATTAAGCACTTTTGTCAAGTGACATTTAAAGTAGGCTTGCTTAGCACGAATTTCAAAATGGAATAACACTTGGTAGGCAATTTTTTTTTTTTGAATTGCGACAAAAATGTTTTTCCAAAAAATCGATCTTTGATCTTTTATTTTTAAATTAAAAATCTAGGTTGTTTTATTGCAACTTTTTTGAAGTACCTAGGTTGCTTCTTGCTAAAACTTAAAATAATTTATGCTGCCCTTTTATAAATGAAATCATGAGACCCTAAAGGCTTCATTAGTCTTTACTTTCTGTTGCTGTTCTGTGCTGTGCCGTTCTTCTTCTAAATTTAAATACTTACTTTTATTGTAGTAACTTATCAGCTGTTTCTGACCAGAAGGGTTGCAGTTTTCCACTAAAGTGAAGAGTTTTGAATATAAATTTTCATTCAAAAGTTTCGATCCGTTATTGTGAAACATGCCATAAGTTCTAAACACACAAACACAATTTATTTCAAAATGTTTTTATTTAATTTATGCTGTCACTTACAATTATTTAATAATTTTTTGATATTCACAGGTTGAACCGAAACAGAACAGAACGAAATAGAAAACCAAACGACTTGTATAAGATTTCTATAAACAAAAAAGAGTCAGCTGATTCGTAACAGAACAGAAAATAAAAACTAATTCTGCCTTAAGCCTTTTAAAATAAGTGACATAGATTTGTTTTCAAAATTTATTTTGGGAGCATTCACTACTTGTCCTACCAACCGCTTCCAGCCTAACGTTGACTTATGGGGCACTCTATAAACACAAATTTTTATTTATATTAATATATTTTTTTTGCTGAGTCACTCATGCATAGAGATGAAAATCTTCATAACAACCATATTGTTGAATTACAATTGTGTTTTTAATACAGGAGCTGCTTTGTTTTCCCCTTTAATTTCATTTTTATATGTATATGCCCAATAAAAATTATTTATTTAAAAGTAAAAATATATAAAAAAAATTGTATCTCTAGCACACGTTGTCGTTTAGAGTTTGTGGCAGCGTCAGAGAAGGCAAAAAGGTCAAAATCAACGTGCCCTGAGTGCAGCATAAATATGAAAATTTTGAAAAAATTTATGATAATTTAAATGTTTAATTTCCCTAGACAACACTTACTTTTACTACTGCCTTCAGATGTTCAATATGTACTTATTCTATTTTTCTGACATTGTCAAACCTGTTTCTCTTTCTTATCTACTCATTAAAAAGTTTATTATTACTCTGCTAGAAATTTTTCATTTTCTAACAAGACCCACGAACTCTACATTATGACAACTACGTATGTATGTATGTATGTATTTAGGTCATTCTGTAGGGCAAACAAATGGTATAAGTCTACTTGTATTCGAACTTAACAAGTCTTTTACAATGTCTTCAATTTCCACAATTTCCACTTGCCCATGTTTGTTATTTCTGTGCCTTGTTTGCTGTCGCCTTTGACAAGACATTTATGAAAAAGTAAATATTTCTTTGAAAATGTTTGCAATAAAACTGAAATGTTTTCAGCGATTAAGACAAGTCGTTGAATTATTACTCACAACTACAGGTTAACAGCGCTTAAGTTTATTGCGACTTATTTTTATGTATGTATGTATATATGTATGTATGTATGTATGTATGTATGTATGTATGTATGTATGTGTATTTAATAAGGCTGCCTAAGTTGTAACTCTGCCCAGGTAGCATTTTGTATCATAATCCAATCGTTTCCGAATCAGCTTGACGGGAAAAATAACCGTATATGAGCTCATTTTTCGATCATAAATGATACTCCCGTTGTGAGAAAATGGTACCCTACAGATGAATCATACCAAAGAGCAATTTTCATATTAAATCATTTAAATCACCTTTTTGCGGTTTGCATGATGTTCCTCTATTTTCAAGAAATCATTATTTGATCATATAGATGAATCATAAGTGAATCCTCTTTCAATCGCCCAAGTGATAAATCACTTTTAAATCATCAAAAGCGATCTGTAGAGAATCATATAAGATATTTCTGCCAAAAATGATCACCCAAATGCTAGCTGGGTGTGCGTGCGTGCTCGTGTGTGTGTGTATAAAATTGTAAATATTTATGACTAAAACAACAAAAGCTTCTCTAGAAATTTAAATGAAAAACAAAGAAATTAACAATATCAAAAGGAAGGGGAAGTATGTGTATGTACATATGTACATACATATGTATGTATGTATGTGTATAAGTATAGTTATTAGGTTTATATTCAGCATATCTTTGCGTAAGAGAGAAATTTGTTAAAGCACCGCAAATTTAAACTGAATTTGTTGTTTGTTTTCAAATTAAATGAAAAGAACAACAAGCTCTTTCAAATTTAGTTTGACTTATTATTTACTATGTAATTATTTTATGGCGCATTTGATAAAAGGTCTGACAGAAATTAACCCTATAACTCGTCTTCGTGTGGGCCTGTACTGTATTCCTTTTGAAAAGGGAGCGAGAAACAATTTGAAATGTTTTACAAAAACTTTAAAATTCAAACTCTTTCTTAAGACTTTGAGTACAGTAAATAAAGCTTATAAATATTTTATTTATATTTCTCTATATCCTCAAGGTGTGACTGTTTGTTGCGGTTTTCGCTATAGCGGTGTCGTTCGACCTTTTTTTTGAAAATACAACCATTATGGTGCACAGTGGGGACTTTTGAAAAATAAATGGTAATAAATCTAGATTTTCTAAACGTTCTCTTTGGATTCGAACATTTTAGAGGAAATAAGCAGGTTTTATAGCATATGTGCTGTTAGCCTACTGTCTTAAGCAGGAGATAGTCACAAAGGACCAAAGTTGACCATCTCTGACTCAAAAAAATATATCTGTGTCTTGTAACTTTTTTAAAAACTATCAGATTTTTATCGAATCAAGCATTTTGAGCTAAACAAAGAACTTTTAAGATATAATCAACTTAAATATATTTCCGTATCTCTTACTATTTTACTATTTTGTCCATAACTTTTTAATTCAAAATTTGACAAGGTTTCAGGTAAAATTCGAAAATATTAATTTTATATCTGTATTTGTGAAATCAGCAAAAGGCTAAGAGTAAAAATTCCCGTGAGAAGAACATTTTTTAAGTATCTTCATTATTTTCAACTTTATAAAAAACTTTGTTTAACACATTGACACTTTAACCACATGTTACTAAAGACAATTTATTAATTATGTTTTAAGAGTCAAGTAATTTGGATTTTGGACATGTACCCTACATTCAGCAATGTCCAAAAATCGTAAATTTTAAACATATTTGTTGTGCTTAAGAGCATATAAAAAATTGCTACCTACTATCATTTTCAAGACTTTGATTAAAATGGAAGAGATCAATTATATAAATGCAGATAAACGTGCAGATTTTCTAAAAAAAAGAGCTCATAGTTTGGGAAAAATATATATAGTTAATATAATTGTTATATCTTATATCTATATATAATTCTACTGTACGTGTGTATGTCACTAAACTCCTCCTGAACAGTTGAACCGATTTGAATGATTTTTTTATGCGTTTGCGTAGCATCCTGAATGGTTTAGATTCACAAATCAGCTTGGCAGATGGCGCTGTAGTCGATGTCTAGGCTATATATATGTATATACTGCAACTAAATGGCTGGATAGACTTGAATGAATTTCTGTGTATGCATTCAAGTGGCGACGTAAGAGAACGTTTGGAGTGCTGTCATTTTTGACATCCTTCTTTTTACTATGCTTAAAAAAAGTTCAATATATTTAACTAATCTCAAAATATTTCGATGTAGGATGCAATTCAAATAATTTATATATAGAGCGCCTAAAGTTGCCTGACTATGAGATTTCTCAATGAGGCGATCACAATTGGCCAAGTACACCTTTTCATTTAACATCTTTAGAACTTTATTTCTTGAAGGTATGCCAATGACCCACAATGGAATCAAGAACTCTACAATGGAATTCTTGAAGTTGAAGCAGCAAATTTGTAAATTGGTGATGGAAAATTTTATGAAAAAATGTAATCCTACAAAACCATGATGGCCATTTGGCTGATATTATTTTCAATTATTAATACCACACCTCCTTCTATACAATTAAATAAATATCTGATGATTTCTCTGAAAAAAATACTTGTTTTTCGGCACTTGTTATTTGTTTTAATTTCTTAATATTGCTACGAAAAACAATTTTTAAACCATTCCCTCAATCGAAACTATTTTATTAGAACACCATTCCCAGTGTACAGTAGATTAATGCCCTAATTCAGTAAGAAGATTTAGGACGTATTTGTTTGAAAATGCTTCTGAGTTCTTGTCTTTGAAGTCTCTAAATTATTTTCTTCAAAAATGGGTTTTGTCCTTGATAATGAAAAATAAAAATATTATTGCCATGTTTTCAAAACATAAAAATTAAATTAAAATATTATACAATAGTTTGAAAAATACATGAAAAAATATGTGTTGGATATAATGTTTAGAACAAAATATTATACAATAGTTTGAAAAATACATGAAAAAATATGTGTTGGATATAATGTTTAGAACAAAATCATAAAGCACATACACGAACCTTCTAGCACAGACAATAAATAATAATCGTTTTAAACAATCAAAACTGCTTCTTTTTTTCGTCCATAGACAAGACGATACATTCGTCGAACAGAATTAGGGCATAAGACAACACACGTTTGAATAATACAAAAAATCAAACGCAATTAACTTTTCAAACTATTTCATAAACTACAAATGTAATAAAACTTAATTTACTGCAATTTGATTGTACTCTCGTATTGATAGGTATTAACATAAAAATAATAATCCTTCTACCATAACCAACCGAATATGTACGTGTATCATCATTAATGAAGGCTGTTCGATAAAATTTCCAATTAACTTTTATAAAAGTACTTTTGCACATTAATAATAAGCGAATAATTTTCCAGTTAAATACAATACATACATACATATGTACTTCCAAGTGATGTTGAATATATTACAAATATTATTTCACATTTGCTTACGTGGTTATACTGCATACATACGTACATGTCGTTACCTTAGTATAGAAAGGCCCTAACCTGTTTCTCTTTCTTATCTACTCATTAAAAAGTTTATTATTACTCTGCTAGAAATTTTTCATTTTCTAACAAGACCCACGAACTCTACATTATGACAACTACGTATGTATGTATGTATGTATTTAGGTCATTCTGTAGGGCAAACAAATGGTATAAGTCTACTTGTATTCGAACTTAACAAGTCTTTTACAATGTCTTCAATTTCCACAATTTCCACTTGCCCATGTTTGTTATTTCTGTGCCTTGTTTGCTGTCGCCTTTGACAAGACATTTATGAAAAAGTAAATATTTCTTTGAAAATGTTTGCAATAAAACTGAAATGTTTTCAGCGATTAAGACAAGTCGTTGAATTATTACTCACAACTACAGGTTAACAGCGCTTAAGTTTATTGCGACTTATTTTTATGTATGTATGTATATATGTATGTATGTATGTATGTATGTATGTATGTATGTATGTATGTGTATTTAATAAGGCTGCCTAAGTTGTAACTCTGCCCAGGTAGCATTTTGTATCATAATCCAATCGTTTCCGAATCAGCTTGACGGGAAAAATAACCGTATATGAGCTCATTTTTCGATCATAAATGATACTCCCGTTGTGAGAAAATGGTACCCTACAGATGAATCATACCAAAGAGCAATTTTCATATTAAATCATTTAAATCACCTTTTTGCGGTTTGCATGATGTTCCTCTATTTTCAAGAAATCATTATTTGATCATATAGATGAATCATAAGTGAATCCTCTTTCAATCGCCCAAGTGATAAATCACTTTTAAATCATCAAAAGCGATCTGTAGAGAATCATATAAGATATTTCTGCCAAAAATGATCACCCAAATGCTAGCTGGGTGTGCGTGCGTGCTCGTGTGTGTGTGTATAAAATTGTAAATATTTATGACTAAAACAACAAAAGCTTCTCTAGAAATTTAAATGAAAAACAAAGAAATTAACAATATCAAAAGGAAGGGGAAGTATGTGTATGTACATATGTACATACATATGTATGTATGTATGTGTATAAGTATAGTTATTAGGTTTATATTCAGCATATCTTTGCGTAAGAGAGAAATTTGTTAAAGCACCGCAAATTTAAACTGAATTTGTTGTTTGTTTTCAAATTAAATGAAAAGAACAACAAGCTCTTTCAAATTTAGTTTGACTTATTATTTACTATGTAATTATTTTATGGCGCATTTGATAAAAGGTCTGACAGAAATTAACCCTATAACTCGTCTTCGTGTGGGCCTGTACTGTATTCCTTTTGAAAAGGGAGCGAGAAACAATTTGAAATGTTTTACAAAAACTTTAAAATTCAAACTCTTTCTTAAGACTTTGAGTACAGTAAATAAAGCTTATAAATATTTTATTTATATTTCTCTATATCCTCAAGGTGTGACTGTTTGTTGCGGTTTTCGCTATAGCGGTGTCGTTCGACCTTTTTTTTGAAAATACAACCATTATGGTGCACAGTGGGGACTTTTGAAAAATAAATGGTAATAAATCTAGATTTTCTAAACGTTCTCTTTGGATTCGAACATTTTAGAGGAAATAAGCAGGTTTTATAGCATATGTGCTGTTAGCCTACTGTCTTAAGCAGGAGATAGTCACAAAGGACCAAAGTTGACCATCTCTGACTCAAAAAAAATATATCTGTGTCTTGTAACTTTTTTAAAAACTATCAGATTTTTATCGAATCAAGCATTTTGAGCTAAACAAAGAACTTTTAAGATATAATCAACTTAAATATATTTCCGTATCTCTTACTATTTTACTATTTTGTCCATAACTTTTTAATTCAAAATTTGACAAGGTTTCAGGTAAAATTCGAAAATATTAATTTTATATCTGTATTTGTGAAATCAGCAAAAGGCTAAGAGTAAAAATTCCCGTGAGAAGAACATTTTTTAAGTATCTTCATTATTTTCAACTTTATAAAAAACTTTGTTTAACACATTGACACTTTAACCACATGTTACTAAAGACAATTTATTAATTATGTTTTAAGAGTCAAGTAATTTGGATTTTGGACATGTACCCTACATTCAGCAATGTCCAAAAATCGTAAATTTTAAACATATTTGTTGTGCTTAAGAGCATATAAAAAATTGCTACCTACTATCATTTTCAAGACTTTGATTAAAATGGAAGAGATCAATTATATAAATGCAGATAAACGTGCAGATTTTCTAAAAAAAAGAGCTCATAGTTTGGGAAAAATATATATAGTTAATATAATTGTTATATCTTATATCTATATATAATTCTACTGTACGTGTGTATGTCACTAAACTCCTCCTGAACAGTTGAACCGATTTGAATGATTTTTTTATGCGTTTGCGTAGCATCCTGAATGGTTTAGATTCACAAATCAGCTTGGCAGATGGCGCTGTAGTCGATGTCTAGGCTATATATATGTATATACTGCAACTAAATGGCTGGATAGACTTGAATGAATTTCTGTGTATGCATTCAAGTGGCGGCGTAAGAGAACGTTTGGAGTGCTGTCATTTTTGACATCCTTCTTTTTACTATGCTTAAAAAAAGTTCAATATATTTAACTAATCTCAAAATATTTCGATGTAGGATGCAATTCAAATAATTTATATATAGAGCGCCTAAAGTTGCCTGACTATGAGATTTCTCAATGAGGCGATCACAATTGGCCAAGTACACCTTTTCATTTAACATCTTTAGAACTTTATTTCTTGAAGGTATGCCAATGACCCACAATGGAATCAAGAACTCTACAATGGAATTCTTGAAGTTGAAGCAGCAAATTTGTAAATTGGTGATGGAAAATTTTATGAAAAAATGTAATCCTACAAAACCATGATGGCCATTTGGCTGATATTATTTTCAATTATTAATACCACACCTCCTTCTATACAATTAAATAAATATCTGATGATTTCTCTGAAAAAAATACTTGTTTTTCGGCACTTGTTATTTGTTTTAATTTCTTAATATTGCTACGAAAAACAATTTTTAAACCATTCCCTCAATCGAAACTATTTTATTAGAACACCATTCCCAGTGTACAGTAGATTAATGCCCTAATTCAGTAAGAAGATTTAGGACGTATTTGTTTGAAAATGCTTCTGAGTTCTTGTCTTTGAAGTCTCTAAATTATTTTCTTCAAAAATGGGTTTTGTCCTTGATAATGAAAAATAAAAATATTATTGCCATGTTTTCAAAACATAAAAATTAAATTAAAATATTATACAATAGTTTGAAAAATACATGAAAAAATATGTGTTGGATATAATGTTTAGAACAAAATATTATACAATAGTTTGAAAAATACATGAAAAAATATGTGTTGGATATAATGTTTAGAACAAAATCATAAAGCACATACACGAACCTTCTAGCACAGACAATAAATAATAATCGTTTTAAACAATCAAAACTGCTTCTTTTTTTCGTCCATAGACAAGACGATACATTCGTCGAACAGAATTAGGGCATAAGACAACACACGTTTGAATAATACAAAAAATCAAACGCAATTAACTTTTCAAACTATTTCATAAACTACAAATGTAATAAAACTTAATTTACTGCAATTTGATTGTACTCTCGTATTGATAGGTATTAACATAAAAATAATAATCCTTCTACCATAACCAACCGAATATGTACGTGTATCATCATTAATGAAGGCTGTTCGATAAAATTTCCAATTAACTTTTATAAAAGTACTTTTGCACATTAATAATAAGCGAATAATTTTCCAGTTAAATACAATACATACATACATATGTACTTCCAAGTGATGTTGAATATATTACAAATATTATTTCACATTTGCTTACGTGGTTATACTGCATACATACGTACATGTCGTTACCTTAGTATAGAAAGGCCCTAACTCATTTTTTTAGATCGAGATTTTTGCATTTCTGGGTACATTAGATGTTCTTCTATCGAAAAATACAAAAAACCCGATTTCAAAAAAATAATGAGCTAGGGCCTTTCTATATTAAAGTAACGATATGTGCATATATCTATTATGTTTATTAGATGGTTGCAATTAAAGTCCTTGCAAATACATTCCAAAGACTTATGGCATTATAGAATAGCATAAACTACGAGTATTTATTTGTTTGTTGCTAGTGACGATTGCTGGAATAGGGGTTTAAGTACTCGTTCACGATTCAATAAATCCGTTGTAAGTTTTTTTTTTACAAAATAATGCCAATTTGCCTTATGACTTTATTTCAGTGAGCCGACGAATATCGGTACATTGTGCCCATAGTGCGATCTAGGCCTAAGAAACAGATAAACAATATCGAAAATTTTAGCTTTGTTTTCTTATGTACTATACAAAAACTCAAATTCTCTATAGATGTGGACTTTATGCAACGCTGACAAAATTCTATTCCATAGCAAAGAAGAAATATTCAAGGCAAATTTTACTGACAGCAATTTCTAGCATTTGCGGTATTCATCCTTAAGTCACTATTTATTTAAAATAAAGAGAGAAAAAAATTTTAATTTTTTGATGAAAACTAGATTTGAAAAAAAAAATTTATACTTAATAGTACTTAGAACTTTACGCTATACAATTCCTAAATTTTTATTTCACAAAAAGTGTATGGAGCCTCCCATATTATACTAATGCGAGTCCTGTTTATTTTTAGTTTAAAGAAGTTTTTAGATTTTCTATTTCTTCTATTGCAGGATATTGTACCAATGGAACAAATAAGTTCAATGGTTTCTAATGGTGGTGGCAGCGTAACAATGCAACGTGATGATGACTATAGAAAGCGCATTATGCACAGTGAGTAGGAAATTTGCATTGAAAAGACATACACACACAGACACACACACATACATACACTCACACGAACTAAAACGGAAATAAGAGCAAAAAATCGAATAAAATTAATAAATGAAAATGAAGGAGTAAGGAAAAAAACGAATGAAACTTTTTCTAAATTAAATAGGTCAAAGTTTAACAACTGCTCGTTTAACTTTTGCACATTTGACAAAATTAATAAAAGATATATATATTTTTTTCTCTTTGTCTGAATAAATTTTTACCTAAATACGTCGATAACACAAATTTGATTGTGATTATTCTTAAGGATTTCTTTTAATTGAAAATAAAACCAGTTTACTTGTATAAAAGTCAAAAAGAACCTGATTGATAAGAGAGTTGTATTTCTTTTTTAATGACTCGTTCAATATTTTTGGCTGAAGCAAATTTTAAACTAAAAAAAAATTATTTAAATAGCAAGAGCATAATATTGTTTTTAAAGTATTTTAATAAATAAAAAATTCAAAAAAATAAGTAAAATTTATTTGTTGGTGGTTAAGCATTGTCTGTATGGATTTTATTGTTGCTTTAACAACTCATCAGTAGACTTCAACCACACATTTTGAACACTCACAAACCTCTTACCTTATGCACAGACTTTCAAAAAGTATTTGAGAATTCACAAATAATAATATTTTTGAAAATCACAAAAGAAAAATAAGCGAATTAGGCTTAGTAACTGATACAAAATCCAGTAAATGATTTTATTCGATAAGAATCTATTTTATATAAATAGAAATCTATCTGTTGATATTTTTAAAATGTTATTATTTGTGATTTCTCAAATGGTTTTTGAAAGTCTGCGCGCAACATAAGAGTCTTGTGACTGTTCAAAATGTGTGGTTGAAGTCTACTGACGATTTGTTAAAGCAACAATGAAGTGCATATAGACAATGCTTAACCACCAGCAAATAATTTTCACTTATAATAGAATTGTGACAATATGTCAAATAAGAGATATCTTGAATGATTAAAAAACTTAATAAATTTTTAAGTTAATCATGTAGAATCAATTCACATATTGGTATTTACATTATGTAAAAGTTTCAAACAAATATCTTTTATACTTAACTCGTGAGAGCAAAATAAAATCTTCGTTATCCATTAATTTGTTGTGTAAATTAAAAAGTTTGCTTAAGTAATAACACGATATGAGAAATCCTTTAAGATTTACGAAGAAAATTATTTCTAAGACATTTTTTAATTTCTCTTAGAAAAACAATTATAAAATCACTAAAATAAATTGGATTTTATTTCTTCAACAAATTTGAATTTTCTCCTGTGTATTATTCAAATTACCATTTAAACTTTTTCCCACATGTGCGTAGAAAAAACTTTAAGTGGGAATATAAAATTTGCAATTTTCAAACGTAATGATTTCAAATTGCTGACTTGAAAATCAATCAAAGTCAAGCATAAAAAATGTGAATTTTATTTGCACAACGCATGGCAATATAATGATACAAGTACTTATCAACAAGCACAAGCAGACAAACGAAATATGTATATCTAAAATTGCATATCAAACCATTTAAGAGCTCTTTACAAAAAGGATCATAGATTTTTTTTAAATTTATTCCTTTTTTTCGAAGCAAATATTTTAAAATGTTCATATTAAAAATTTTAGTTGCACATTAACTTTTTTTCGGCACCAACAAACACCAACAGATACCTAAAAGTATGCTTTAAAATACATTCTTATTTATCTCTTTCTCTGCTTCTTTTAATTTCAATGTTGCCAAATGCAAAATACACACACACACGCACACACTCACACGTATGCTTCCATTAACAAACTGCTGTTTACGAAAAATTGCATTTTTACTGGATGATATTAAAACGAACCAAAAATTCCACAAACAAAAATAACAACGTACAACAACAACTATGTGAAATGTCAAATGGCAATTCAACATATTTGCTGCTTCATCTCCTGCCATCAACAACAACATGAATGAACGAATGAATGGCTGCAATCAACCAACCAACCGACAAACATCTGTAACATTGATGCAACTTTGTTCAACAATATTTGATTATGCTGACAACATTTGGTTTACTATGCAGTGCGTGAGATGGGTAAGTAAATTTAATTTTATTATCATAGACATTAAAAACGAGATTAAAAAATGAGAGTCTCAAAATATAGATTTAATGGGTCACAAATAAAAATTTTAAAGTAGTTAAATTAGGTTAGGAAGGGTATTGCTAAGCACTTGGAGAATCATTTTAGCACTTCCATTCGATACAATCATTACATGTCATTGAGAACCTTAATATCCATGACCAGGGAAACCAGAAGCATTTTCTAAAAAAAACTGTTTTATGTGCATTCAATAATTTAATACGCCTCATTGACACCAGAGGCGCTGTAATATAGTTTTAATAAAAACGTACAAGAAAAAAGCAGAGTTGTAAAATAATGAAGCTTTCCTCTATCTCTTCCCTCACTACCTGTCTTCTCTATCATTAGCTCTTTTCTAAAGAAGGAAACACACTTACTAGTAGTTGGTTAGTTGGCTTACGTGGCTGCCTTCTTCACGCAGGCATTCAAGGACCACTAGACTCATCGGTGTCAACCTATGTAGAATCGCATCTAAGTATTCTGATACGGTGATCTTTTCTAGATCCCACCCGTCGCATTGAGATATCTGATAAGGTCACTCAACCTAATCTCAGATAAATTTGAAAGATTGTCTAGTACATGACTGCCTAAGAATTTGTGTCTCGAGAAATGTAAAGCTGGACATTCGCAAAGAAAGTGGAGGATTGTCTCTTCCTTGCTTTCTTCTCGACAGCTTCGGCATACCTATCTTACTAACATTTTTAGCAACCGTCCAGTGCACCGTCATGATTGCAGAGCTTCAAGACGTCCCTACGGTTTCCTATTCGATAATTATACCGAGCGCCTATAATTGTAGCAAGGCCACATTTTCTTAGCAACTTTGCACGTGACTATATTGCACCATCTGCATTCAGCCTTATAGAGATAGTGCTTGAATATATCGCTTTTAATAGCGCCAAACAGAATGGCTACCCATTCGGCATTAGATGCATTCATAGCAGAGCCATCTCTAGCCAGCTCGTCCGCCCATGAGGGTGAGGTCTAGATAGCAAAATCTTACACTGACCGACTAGAATAGAGGAAGTGGTATCTGATCTTATGGATGGAAGAGCTGCTTTATCTATTGACAAAGATACCAAATTTACCCTATACTTTCCAATCAATCAGCACTCTAGCCGCTTCCCTTACCACCAAAATCTCAGCCTGAGTATTACTTCTCTTTAAAAAAAAAATATTCACCAATTTTCATCATAATTTTTTTAATTATTTCCTGAATATGAAAACAGTATTCAACATTTAAATTTAGAAGAAGATTTTCCAAAATATGGATCCTTCTTACTTTATTTTATAAAGGAAAAAAAAATTTTTAACATCGCTTCCAATTCTGTGATTAGGCAGTCTATGTAAAAATGATTAAAGATGCTCCAAAATTTACTACTTCCAGATCGCTAATTATACATTTTCATGACTTCTTGGCAATGCATTTTTAATGTATAGTTCAAATTTCTTATGAAATGCTGTTTTTATGTAAAAAAAAAAAAATTAAAACACGTCAGCATGCTGGCCAACACGAGCTTTGCTTTTTATTTGATGAGTGAATTGGCTGAAGGGACGTAGATTTTTGACAACATGCCCGATGAGTGAAAGCCGCTTAATGAAAAATGTTGTAACTTTTAAAAGAAAGAATTTCAAATTCATTATCTGGGCATATTGTGAAAAGCAATTAATCAGCAAAGTTTTGACACTTTGTTTCAATATTTTAACAAACAAATTTTAAAATTAAGAAATATATGTGTATTGAATTTGACTTTCACTTTGACTTTCCAACTGATTGAAAAAAGTTGGTGACGCCAGCAAATGCAATTATGCATTTTGCACAGTTGCAAGAAGTGACATGAATACCTCTATTAAATTACTTTCGTCCCCTTCAATAAGAGTATCAACCAAATTTTAATAATTCTTTTTTTTAACTATTATTGAAATACTAAATAGTTTCTTGTTCAATGTTAAAAAGAGCTCCACATCATTTCGGTGTTAATTTTTTTTTTTGCTTCTTTAGCAAGTTTCCTTCTTCTTTTTGTCCATCCTTGAATAATAATGAGATATTCTTTCTTTCATATGCATCTCATTTATTTATTCACTCAGTTAGTCAGTCAAGCAGGCAGTCGTCATTCTATTGTGTACATCTTTCAAAAAGTATGTCAAAAGCACTGGCAAAACTCAATTTAACATATTTTTTCTTTTCGTTTTTTTTTTAATTGAAATTACAAAACTACAATATGAATATTTCACTTAGATAATGGCATTGGCAATAAGCATTTGAAAATGAATTTGAAAAAGAATTGAATAAAACATAGATAGTCAATATGAAAGTGGTCATTATTTGTGATATATTTTTTCCCCATTTTTATTTCCTTTTACTATTTTGGCACATTTGTTTTAATGCAACTGCTAAAAAAAAGAGAAAGAAAGAATATCAAAAAGGAAAATAATGGAAAAGAATAGATAACATTTGTCATATCAGAGTGTCAAATATATACAACAAACACACTCACATCTCGACACACCAATTTATCTTACTGTACTGCAGCTGAGTTTTCCTTATTTCGAAACTCTCACTCACTCTTTTTGACCCTTTGGGCTATTTTTAATTTTTATAGTTTTTCTTTGCTCAAACTGTTCTTTTGTGGCAAACGAATCAACAACGGAACAAATGTATAAAAAAGTACAATGAACCCGTTTTTGTTTCTGCTCTTTGCTTTCGGCCAATAAAAGGATTTTTGCTAAGGATTTGTTTTTAATGAAAAGCATAATTTTACCAAAAGGTATTTATTATTATCAGCTTGTACTAGAAAAATCCTAAGAAAAATTATTTGCTTTATGGTATGCTGACATTGCAATTTGTTAAATAAAAAAAAGGTTAACAGAAGAAAATTATGACAACTGACAGCAAATAATGAAAAAGAAAAAATATCAAATAAAGAATAAATAGGTTATCGTGTTACCAAAGGCAGTCTTAGTAGGTGGAGAAATTAGGCCACAAAGTTGTGGCTTTATTGTTGCTTAAATAAGATTCTATGTTCTGTAATTTGAGTTATAATTTAGAATGCACAGTGGGTCCGTTATTTAGTCTAAGATATAAAATATTCTATATGGCCTGTATGGGATATACAACAAGTTTTCGTGCTCAAGTTCTTAATTTATATGAGAGAAGTGAAAAACTACATATAACTTTCTCAGTATAAAACTAAGATCTTAAGCTTTAGTAATGTAATATATATAATATATATATATATATATATATATATATATATATATATATATATATATATATATATATATATATAATAAAAAGGACTAATAAATTATTATAAAATTATGTATAAGATTTATGCCCTAGTTCAGTAAGAAGATTTAGGACGTTTCTGTTTGAAAATGCTTCTGAGTTCTTGTCTATGAATTCTCTAAATTTTTTTCTTCGGAAATGGTCGTTGTCTTTGATAATGAAAAATATAAATATTATTGCCATATTTTTAAAAAATAAAAATATATGGAAAAATATGTGTTGGATATAATGTTCGGAAGAAAATCATAAAGCAAATACACAAACCTTCTAGCATAGACAATAAATAATAATTGTTTCAAAGAATCAAAAATGCTTCTTTTTTTTCGTCCATAGACAAGACGATACAATCGCCGAACAGAATTAGGTCATTAAAGTTGAGAAAAAATTATGTATAATCCAGGATTGTGCAGATGTCAAATCTTAAGTACTGTTACTTCAGCCGCTTGAAATATTTTTGTGATTGGAGATAGTCGGAGAGGCAAGTTCAATTATCTTGCCTCATTTCTCAAGACCATCATAAAATGTGTTTTAAGAGATTTGTTAGCATTCTGTTGAAATTATCGCATACACTATGATAGAAAGTTACAGAAGAAGGCACATTGTAAATTCCCGTCTGTACAACAACAATAGTTTGTTTCAAGTACACTTTTGAATGATTCAATCTCAATTTGTAGTCAATCTTAACTATTGAAATAAGTTCCCTATACCAATAAAAAAAGACACTCAAAAGAAATCATTAAAATAGCAATCCGCAGGTAGTGCAAATTGGGATCATTTCTATTAAATTTTGCATTGGGCCGTCATTGCATGAAGATCTCTTTTTTATGTCTAGTCACCGAATTGGAAGCGTTTTTAAGAAACATTTTTTTAGCTCTATAAAAATATTTTCATCTAAGAAGAATTTTAAAAAGTTATTCAAAAACTTCCAAACAAATGAAATTAAAAAAATTTTCGGGAAATATTTCTCTTTTGCGGCTACTTAAGGGCTACCTAAAAGGTGTTAGGAATCATTCCTAGGAAGTTTATATGTTCTATAAAATTGTTTATTAATATTTTAGGAATGTTCTTGCAGTTGATTATTTCCTTGAACTTTGAACGGTTTGCTTGCTGGAATTGAACAGGGGAAAAAAGGTAAAAAATCGATTTATTTTTAATTTTTTGCGATTTTCTTGATCTTGAAGATAAAGATTTTTTGATTGTATATGTTTTTTTGATTTATATTTTTGTTTTTTATGACAAAAGCTACAACTTTGCCTCATATAGTGTTTAAAAATCCGATCAGCTTGCAAGATATAAGCCTGAGGAAATGCAAAAATAACACCGAGGCCACAAATCTTTGGGGGCCAATAAAAAAAGTGCTTGACTTGGGGCAAAACTGGGAGACACGGGTCATTTTTTTTTGTTGGTCTTTTATCACGTAGTATTGTCCGTATATGGTTTTATCTTTTCTTGTTGCACTGTGTTACTTTTAAATTTTACACCAAAATTAGTTCATAAATTTGTTTAAAAAAAAATTATGTTTTAAAAATTATGGTGAGTATTTTCTAAAACTATGGAAGACTTACAAGGTTTTGTATCACTAAAATAAACTTCTACCTGCTGCCTTTTTGCTAATTATTGGCAAATTGAAAATGTCGATCTTTCGGAAGCAATGAAAATGTAGATCTTTCAGAATGACTTCCAAGTTTTTTCACTGGTATATGCATCATTGAGCGTTTTTTGTTCTTTATACTTAAATCAAACAAAGTGTGTGTATGAGATATTGTCGAAGTTTTTAATTCATTGCAAACTTCTGTAAATAACATTAAGCGTGCAATATAAATGTTAAATTTTCCACAACTCTAGGTCATAAATCAGACTAAATTTTAACTATGTTGGCTTTCATGTCCACTGTAGTTGGTGGCCTATTTATACAGGTCTATAACAAGACAACATTACAAAAAAGAAGTCCCTCAAATCGCTCGTGCAGAATGTCAAATATGATATGAGTTGTATGGCCGTCCTGTTGTTCAACTTTTTTATATAAAAAGTGTGCTTTGTCAACTTTTCTTTAAGAAAAGTGTGCTGTGACTGCCGGCAATCGGAAGTATTTCATGGAAGAATTGTTACATGGGATACAAAAATATATGTTTATACATTTTTGTTAGTCCCTACTTCAATTTTATAAAAATATAAAACTTTGTCCTGCAGATTTAAAAAAAAAATCATCATATGAATTCGTTTTATTGAGTCTTAAGATTCAATCAGACGTGCCATACCCATAACCATAGAAAACAGCTGTTCGAACCAAACTTATGGGCAACACTGTATTTGCTTATAGATGACTCGTCATAACGCCATAGGCATGACCATAACCATAGAAACGAATAGAATTTTGGTTTGGCTATGGCATTGGCACGTCTAATTTAAACACAATTACAATTTAGCTTTTGAACAAATAATTCATAACACACCGCGTATACTTGATAATTATTCTCACAACACTCATACGTATTTTGACACTTTTAAGGGATTCACCATTCATGGGAATAAACATATATGTGACCTTCTCCGAGAAAAGGGACCTAGTGACTTAAGAGTGGATTCTGGTATCTAAAAGGGTGTAGAATAAGATGAAATGAGTTTTTCACAAAACTTCATTTTCACACACTAGGTCCCTTGTCTCGGAGAAGGTCACATATATACTATTCACATTTTAAAGGTTCCGTACAACAAAAGTGAATTTTTCGCTACGAAATCTGCCTCTCCCAGGCTCTCTCTCTCTCTCTCTCTCTCTCTAGAACAGTAAGAGCTACGGATCTGAAATTTTTAAAGGATATAAAAAACTTTGGCTTTTGCACCATATGGCATATTATAGTCATATACATGATAGTTAAATATAAAAGGGTACTCGAAAGCAAGCAACGAAACACTGAAATTAAAAAAATCAAAATTAAAGGCTATTCCATAAGTCCATGTAATACTGGCCATGTAATTTTTACAACTTGCTGTATCTTGGAAACCGTTAGAGGCAAACTCTTGAAATTTTCAAAAACGATAACACTAAAGAATCCTAAAATTAAAAAATTCCGAAGCGAAAAAACGCCAAAAAAAAGGCTTAAATGAAATATATCACAAAAAATAATATAAATTGCTTAAAAGCAAAAAATCGCCAGAACGAAAAAAATATTGACGAAGCAAAAAACCGTCAAAAACTGAAAAAATCGCCACAACGAAAAAAGCACCAAAACTATAAAAAAAACTCGCAAAAAGAAAAACACGTCAAAAACAGAAAAATAAACGAAAACATCGCCAAAATGAGAAAAAGCGCCAAAACTAAAAAATTCGCCAAAAACTAAAAATAACCGAAAATAATTGCTTTAACTAAAAAAATCGCTAAATCTAAAATAAATCGAAAAAAAAAAATTATTTTTTTAAAATTTAAAGGCAAAACTGTATTGTTGAAACAGAGTTGAAACATAATATTGACAAAAACTTACAATGCGTTCTACTCAAATGCTTAAAAGATATTTTAGGAACTTTGAAGGTAATTACATTTTTCTTCTTTTTTTCATTTCAATATGATTCGGAAGAAAGGTTTCTTTCAACTATTGATAGTATATTGATAGTATACTTCTTAAAAAAAAAAACAAAAGAAAAATAAGAATGGAAACAACCTGGTGGAAAAGACACAAATTTTCTTTCACTTTCTTCGAGAGACTGACTAAATATTGCATAAAATATATTTGTGCATAAATTGATCAAGTTTAAAATTAGGGATGTAACGAATACCAGTTTAGCGAATGCGAATGCGAAAGCGAATAATACATTTTAACTTTTGCGAAAGCGAATGCAAATATTACAATTCGTTAAAATATTACTTGCAAATAAATTTATATAAGAGTAAGTATAGATAATAATTAATAATAAGCTTACAGAATGTTAGGCAATCAACCAATTGGTACTTTCGCTCTAAAGCCTGGTACTCTGTTCAAAATTTCATGTGAAATGCTGTCAAAATACAGATTAAGAAAACTTGGAATGAATTTTTCCTGAAAAAATCTTGCAGAAGTAGTACTCTGTTCATCTTATGAAAAACATATGAAATATATTTTCAATAATTTAAATTTTCATGACATATAATATGAGTGGCACTTGTTTCGCGTGACATTTACAACAAACAGGGACTATTTAGGGCCAGTTTGTCTAAATGCGAACGAACGTTTCTATCGAATATTAGTATTGGAAACAAAAACAAATTTAAGTTTTTTTGTTTTTGTTTTTAATATAAACGTTCGAAAGAAACGTTCGTTCGCATTTAGACAAACAGGCCCTTAATATTGTTTGGATTCGAAATTTGTTGTACGAAGTAATGAATGGTGCTCAACATTTTTTCAAAAGTTTGAACAGACTAGTCTTAAGCAGAAATCCAACACTGCCTTTTCTTTTTCAAAAACTTAAAAACATTTCCAAACACCGCTGGAATTTGGTTTAATTTTGATACCTACGAGAAATTATTTACAAAAAACTTTTCCACTAAAATTTTAAAGCTTTGATAACAATGTTTTTCTTGTATGTATCTTTTTTATATTGGCTTAAAATAATTTTCTTTTTTTTGACGTTTGTTAAATGCAAACTATTTTCATAAAAGAAACAATTTTTAGTATTAGTATTCGCTTGAAAAATTCGCTTACATTTTAGCGAATGCGAAAGCGAATGCAAATAGCAAAAGCAAGCGAATAATTTGCGAATGCGAAAGCGAGTGCGAACATTCGTTACATCCCTATT
The DNA here is from genome assembly GCA_944452675.1 of Tachina lurida. Lineage (NCBI taxonomy): Eukaryota > Metazoa > Arthropoda > Insecta > Diptera > Tachinidae > Tachina > Tachina lurida. The sequence continues at coordinate 132,226,008 of OX101754.1, read as the reverse complement.
TAAAATATCCAAAAGTTTGAAAACAAAAAAAAATAACAAATAACATTAATATTACAGCTTTACATTTACAATTAGTTCAAATCTTTATAAAAACCTATACCATTTACACCAAGTTTTCTTTTTTGATAATTATCAAGATGTTATATCCAAAACTACAACCAAATATCTGCAATATAGCCAATTCACACACCTTTTCATGAACACAAATTAGTAAAAAAAAGGAATAGTTGTGTCACTAAGTTCTATAAGATTTTAAGTAGATTTTGACAAAATCTAGCAACGAAGTAGATTTTATTGTGTATGGAAATTTTCTGCGATATCTCATAAATAATAGATTTTTCTCAAATGCAAACGCACTATTAATTTTTTTGTAATTGGGTAATTTGATACAAAACTTAACTCAAACACTGAAAATGTATGAATATTAAAATTAGTTGCAGATATTAACAACCCATAAATTCATTTCATTTAAAGTTAAAATTGGAGTAAAAGAAATTTTCTTTAAACAACATACATACATACATTTTTAGTTATTAGAGCAGAAATATAACAACTTTTTTCTACGCTTTACATATTAAGTGCCTTAGTTTAATGTTACTGCCGAGTTGAATTGCTAAAACAAAAGCAATAAAAAGCTTTTTTTTAGTGATTTATTGTAATGCGGCATAAGCCACGAAATCAGCAATAATTTTCCTCTGAATGAAAGCTATTTCTATATGTAATAATCCACTATTAAAAATTGGTGGTTGTAAAAAAAATTATTTTACTCATTTTAATAATTTTTTTAATGAAATTTAACTAAACGCGAGCGTCTCGTTGAACGTGGTCGCAAAAAAATTTTTTTTCTATTTTTGAAATCACTGTTGTGTAAAATTGAAAAGGACAATTTTAATTTGTGGCTAAAAAAAACGTGCTTAACTCGTGCATCATGATGGTGGACAACTTATGCATTTATTGCCATAAAATTTGCTAGGCGTTAATAATAGCCAAATAGAACTCATTTAAGCTAAATTTTTTTTTTTCTCTTAAAACTAAATTTTTATTGCAATAAATGTAAAAGCACTAAGACCCAGATTGATGCCATTTTTATATGGATTTTTTTAATCTGATAAATTAAAAAAACAAAGGATAAGGAAGTTTGAGAAACGCTATTTCGAAATGAGAAAAGATTTTAATGAAATATAAATAAAAAAGCTGAAAATAAATTTCATTTAAAAATTCAAAGGGTTAGTGTGAAAATCTGTCATGCAGGAGGTTGTCGTTTCGAATCTTAAACAAATTTCTGATGAAAAAAAAATCTTGTTGTTGCATTTGTAACAATAAAAAAATGTATAAGTGTTTATTCCCTGCAGGAAATGGAACTGACACAAGACTAGTCACGTGACCGGTCCCCAAGTGATAGGGACCAGTCCGAGTTCTAACACTTCCTATGAAGCGGACCAGTCACTTTTACATGGTGATGGACTAGGATGGGGTTAATTGATACTTTGTATGCACCTTGTGACTTGTCACTGAACTATCCCATAGGGACCTATTCGATGTATAATAATATAAATATAAATTATTTATAAATGTAATTTCGACATTTAACTGTAACAATTACCGCTTATAAATTTTTTTTATTGTTACAAATTCAATGACATTTTATTTTTAATCTGAAAATTTTTTGAGATTCGAACCGACAACCTCGTGCATGACAGGCTGGCACACTACCCACTCGACTACAGGGCCACTCATATTTCAAAAGTATAAATACCATTTAAGCTTAGGTTAATATCTAAGTTTAGTTACGGGACTGGTTCCAGAGTCACATTCAAGGGAGCAATTAACATTTTATTTACACTATTTGATAGGTCCTGTATTCGAGCACATCGAACATGTTCTGTGCAGTTTACTACAATACTAGACCGAGACTGAATTAAATTGGCTCAAGATCAAGACGATGCATCACGAAAATGGTCAATATGTCACCATTTTAACGATATTACTTTTTTTACCATACACTACTACGTAAATTTGATAGCACCCACATTTTCTCCAGTTGTAGGACGAGTACGTTTGGATCAATTGTCACCAAATTTTCTGCAGGGTTGTTTTATATTATTCTACACCGAATAGGTCCCTATGGGATAGTTCAGTGACAAGTCACAAGGTTCATACAAAGTTTCAATTAACCCCATCCTAGGCCATCCCTATGTAAAAGTGACTGGTCCTCTACATAGGAAATGTTAGAACTCAGACTGGTCCTCATTACTTGGGCACCGATCACGTGTCTAGTCTTGTGTCAGTTCCATTTCTTGCAGGGCTGTAATCCAGTAAACCAGACGCATTTAGTGTCAATAACAAAATATATACTTTGTTATTTGTTGAGCTTCTTATTCTTTTAAATGAAAATTTAACATAATAACTCTAGTTGTTCTAAAAAATAGTTGGTTAAAGGTATTTTTAATAAAAAAAATATTTTACTGAATAAATAAAATAGTAATTTGGGATTGTTAGTGCGTTAACAAGTATTAAACTTTAACTTAAATTATAATAATTTCCATAAAAAAAACACTAATTATGATGATCCTTATCTAAACGAAGTTGAATTTGCAAAGTTCAAAATCTCTCTCTTTTTTCAAAATTATGTCAAAATATATTCCGTAAACCTTCTGTGAAAAGTTAAATTTCTTAAATGTGTTGTGTGTTATACTAACTAAATATATTTCTTAAATACAATGTTGTAACGATTTCTTTCCAATAGATAAAAATAAATTCAGAAGAAATACACACATACACACATGGCAATGGGTAACATATTAAAAATTTGGCAGTTAAAAGAAATAAATAACACTCTTGAGAATTACTGGCACAATTTTAACTACAAACATGATATACTAATAATACACTTCTTAGCAAATATAAATACTAAAAGACTGTTAAGTATATTTAAAGAAACAAAGTTAATAAACATAAGAGCTGCATAAGCAAAAATCAGCAGGGACTTGTCAATACGAAGGATGTTTTCTTAATTTGTGCATATTTTTCTATTCGATTTATTGCAATATTTGGATTTTTTTTAACAATTCATATCTTAATAAAGCGATTGCACTGTGGTCTGAAAATACTTCTTTTTGCGGACAAAAACTCCTAGAAAAAAGTATGAATAAGTGCTCTTTCATCTAAGCATGAAGTTAACCATTGCAAGAGATTAAGTATATTGCTTTCAAGAATAAAGTCCTAGATGTTCAAAATTAGTGAATTTTATATTACCTACATACCACACTATATGAGTTTTATCTCTTTAAAGTTAAACAGTGTCTCTATTTTCATTAATTTCTTAATTAAGTTGATATTTATATTGCAAAATATTGAATTAATAAGAAACGTATTTAAATCTACATGGCACCACTTTAAATAAACATGTAAACTATGTATATCATAACAATAAGAAAACAACATTGCTATTCGCACAACAACTGACACAAAGGACAAAAATTCACATCAGAAAAATGTGTGCTGTTGTTATTTAATGACTGTTGGATCCCGGGGTCAAAACCAGGACCTGCGGTCTTGTAGACAACGTGCTAACTACTTCAGCCAATGCCACACTCTCGAAAGAGATAAAAATGCATACGCCCTTCCACAGATTGTTAAACGATAACACGGAGGTTCTCAATGTGGTGGATGGTAGATTTGTAAGATCTGAGTGCCGCTTGATCGGGTCTCAATGCTGCTGTTAGGTTAGGTTAGGTTAGGTTAGCAGGCTGCTGGTAAGGAAGGGTTAAATTTTAGAGTCCAGCTCACTTGGGTCCAATACAATGATCCCTTTGTGTTACCTGTTAATTGAAGAGAAGATAGTGAGAGAGGGTGATAGGGAAATGATAGTGATAGAGAAGACAGGTAGTGAAGTAGGAGATAGAGGATAGAGGAAGGCTTCATTCTTTTACAACTCTGCTCCTTGCACATTTTTAATAATGCAGTGTTGCAGCGCCATCTGGTGTCAAATGAGGCGTACTAAATTTTGACGCTCTGTTTAGTAGCCATTTTATTGATTATTTTATTTCGCCAATTATTCTGCTAAACAACGAAGGAGGGCGCTCTGATGTACATTAGGATTATTATGTGATGAAGTCGGTATAGTTTTTAGTGACCAGTGCCTTATGACTGCATCACTAGAAGTTTTCCCACAACAACTGATACAAAGGACACTAATGCACAACAGAAAAATGCGTGGTGTGGTTATTTTTAATGACTGTCGGAGACCGGGCTCGAACCCAGGCTGCAGGTTTTTTGTAGTCAACGAGCTAACTACTTCAGCCAACGCCACCCTGTCAATACTGCTGTTACATTACCTGAAATCCTTTTGGCAATAATTTAGGAAATAACCTTTATTACCATGGGCAGTTAAGCGAAACCACGCCAATTATTGGGATTTGTAAGGTTCCCATGTTCAGGTATGTCTAGTTCGAAAGGTAGTCTGTCATTTTCCCAGAAGATACGGATGAATGGGTGGACTATGTTAGCGATTGTATATGAGTCTGCTGTTAATAACTCCCCTTACAAATCCATCTCCGCTTAGTGACTTATTCAATTTGAGACTTTTCATGAATATACATATAAATAAATGATACACATGAGACATTCGTCATATAAACTAAATTCCTCGAATTATTACTTTGGCTTTCCTAGAATCAAATGCAACTTTTTAAACAAATCAATTGCATACTTAGTTGTGTTATTCCTTATAAATAAGTCCTCATTGACTAATGTTTACTTGCAAAGCAATGAAGGATGGCTGCCTTATTGCATCTTCAGTTGTCATGGCCTTTATTTGAATCCATGTACAAAACATGCGCCTTATTGCTGCATTTGCTTTTTAAAATCCAGGATGTTTGAAAATAAAATACGTATTGTATTTATGTGTGTGTATTTGTGTGCTTTAGAATGTTTGCCTTAAGTGTAGTGGTAATAATAATGAATTGAAGGCAATTGTTGTGTTAAGCACAATAGACTAAATAATGTTTTCTTTTTGCTTTATTTTGTTTCTGTTGCCTGCCTGCCATTTTTTCTATTTTTTTGTTATTTTGACAGAAATCTGTAAATATATTTTCTGCTGCTTGTTATTGTTTATTGTGTGAACATTTCTTTTTTTATCTTTATTTTTTTTTGCCCGAAATGCCTGTACAAAACATTACTACACTTACAGACAGACATGAAAATCTGACGGCCACACTACAGAGATTGTATCTTTATTTAAGGTTTGTTTCTTTAGCTGTTTTATTTTTTGTTTTGTTTTTTTTTTTTTTCTTAAACAGAAACTCGAATTAATAATGAAGGCAAGAGGAAAATAAATGAAAATAGCACAACAAATGAAACTACAACATCCTCTATATCCTTTAGATAAAATAAATAGTAAAAAAAAACAAAAATAATAATAATACAACAAACAATAGCAGAAAGTAAAGGAATGGTTTGGTTTAGTTACAACAAAAAACTAAATAAACCAAATAGATAAAATAAATAGCAGTTAGTGCAACCGCCAACTGTAAATAGTTGTTCAAATAATAAGAATATAAGAACTGTAGAGAAAATTAAACAACAAATAAAACACAAGTCTACATTACAGCACATGGGCTTTTTTGTAAACCTTGAGTTTTTTGATATGAACAAAAAAAAAGTCTAAACAAAACGCCTGACAATTCTGGTAACGCTTAAATGATTGTTTTGTTTGTTAACAACAAAATGTCGCTCGATAGGAGGCTGCTGCTGCTTTATAAGTTATGGCAGTAATGGCAGCTGTCGTTTGGCTTTCTTTCTTTTTTTTTTGTTTTTAATAAAAATCATGCATAATTTCTTGTCTAAGCCATAATGGCCACTGTGACCCCTGTAATTAAAAAAAAAACAAAAACTAATCTACCAGGGTGGTAGTTATTATTATTTATTGTAAGATTTCTTTTTGCCAATTTAACGCTCAATATAAAATATTTATTAGCAGAAATAATTAACTGGAAAATAATCAGCATAAACGAAAATATTCATAAAATCTTGTGCAAAAGCAAATAAATTCATTTTAAATCAGTCGGTAAAAATTTAATAATGATCTTGAATGTAGTTTTGCCTGTAGATCAGCTCAAGCTCATTTAACATCTTTAAAGTTACATCCTAGTAAAAACAAAATAGCTTCCAAGGAAGTGAATATGTTAGCTTAGGTTAAGAAGGGTGGTGTTATACAGCACCTACACTCGGAGACCCAACTGGGTCCATTGTGATTCCCTTCTATTGCCCATTACTAGTAATATTTACCCCTCCCATTTAAAGTTAGAAGTGACTCTATTATCCGTCATTAAGCCAACGAATCCCCGAAGTCCTCTAGTTTATACTTCCCGATATCAGTAATGCTTTCATGGAAACGTCTGATCAGCTATCTAATCCTATGAGGTTGCAGCTTCGGGCAGTGACAGATAATATGTTCAATGGTTTCTGGTTCCTCTTCATCCCCCACTTCCTACAAAACTCTGGAGCGCCAGTTTCCCAAATACTGGTAGCTTGGATCTTCCTGAGCCAAGTTTTGGCCAAAAGCCCCTTGAGACTCTACAATCCTCACTACTTTACCATGAACTGTTGGTCCTGCTTTCTACCCAATTACTGAGTTCCCTATAGTAAATAACTATCGGTAATTTCACCGATCTGTCAGTCATTCTCTCATCTAAAGCCGACCCTATTTTTGCCAGCTCATCGGCAGTTTCAATTCCTTCAACACAAGCAAGTTGAGGGCTTTTCTACAGTCACTAACAAGTTTCGATTTGACATTGTGTCCCTTCAAAGCTTTTAGCGCTGCCTGGCTGTCGATATAGAAGGTCGCCTTCTCACCTTCCGCTACATTCCTGGCCACCAGTTGCGTGACCCTGAGGATCGCCAAGATCTCAGCCTGGAAAACACTGCATTTATTCGGCAGTCTGAAAGAACTACGAATGTTCGTTCCCAAGATATAGACAGCATTCCCTGTGCCTTCCCTCATTTTTTATCCGTCTGTAAGGACTGCACTACCCTCATATAGCCTATCGAATTTGAACCAATAGTCCCTATCCGGAATTACCATTAAGGGTGTTCTACTAAAATCGATTTCAGCGA